>CM068581.1:1337500-1963429 GCA_035048485.1 Pteria penguin
CCACAAATCAGCCTACTTTATACTAGGATGAGATTTCAATCTACCTGACATCAACTGGAGGTCTGGAACTATCAAATTCTGAAATGTCCTGAGACAGGTGAACAATGCATATCTCAACCTACGAGATGATTTAGCCATAGAGTAAGTAGTGACCTTCTCTACCAAAGGCAACAATATTCTTGACCTTATCTTCACATCACATCTATCTTGGTCGACAGATGCAAAGCCCTACCAGCAATCGGGAAAAGTGACCATGATATCGTGGCGATAGATCTCATTCATCATACATACCATCAGCAGTCATGCTCTCGAAAAATTTGACTGTGGGACAAAGCAACCAGAGAGGTGGTCAGTCAGAGTATAACAACAGCAGTGAACAACATCATGGCAAAAGATTACACCACAGCCAACGACATCAATCGTAACAACTCGTCCATTTCCGTACGCAAATACGACTCGTACGTACTACGTAGTCAGCCATTGGGACTACTTCCAGTTGTTATGTAAACACACATGGCCATGATCAACATGCCTGTCATGTTTGCACTAAAATAAGCAATTATGCCCATTGCCTGCTTTTGTCTATATTTGTTTCTCTCTGAATGGGTGAACTAGTATGAATTTTTCATGTCGGAGTCTACACACGTGCACTGGTTAAATGTCACTTCGAATTTCCTCTGATTCGTTTCCAATGCTCTAACATTTAAAATAAAACTGTGAAATTTGCTACGATTACTGAATTACCGTTACAATTGTATAATATTCATCAAAACGGGTATTACATTTCATACTGAACTTCTCATATCCTAAATTACAAAAACAGTCCTATGAATTTTTTTTTTGCCTCATTTCTCAAAGTGCTCCTACGACAAAAGCCGAAGAATTGAAGCGATTTGTATATATCGCTGCGCCGTGGGGCTTCCGAGTCTACTTTTGTAAAAAATGGCGACGGTGTTCCGATTGCCAACGACATATGGATTGACTTCAGAGGATACATATCAACTATAGTAGAGGACACCATTCCCACCAAGATCAGCAGGAGCCGATATTCAAATCCATGAATGACAACAAAGGTCAACGCCGACTAGGTCAACACCAGAAAGCCCTCAAGAAAACTCGACACACAAAGAATCCTAAAGACCAGACCCGATATCGACAACTCAAGGCAGCAGCACAGAGGGAAATGAGGACACCTCATGATGAGTTCATAGACCAAACAGTATGTGGTAAGATGCAGAACACAGCAAGAGATTCTGGTCACACCTGATAGGCAAACGTCAGGACTCACAAGGAGTAGCACCACTGAGGAATACAGATGGACTCTACACCAGGAAGGATAGCACATCGATGCCAAACACAAGTGCAAGTCCTTATCCAACGATGCCTTCAATCCAAGTCAGTCAAGCAGGAGTTCACAAGTTACTCAGGAACATTGACTCTCACAAAGCAACAGGACAAGATGGATCCCAAGCCAGGCTTCTACATGAGTATGCAGACCAAACTGCTTCAGCATTGACCAGTCTTCCAGATTTCATTGGATTCATGCATTATTCCAGAAGACTAACGATCAGCTTCTATTGTTCCAGTATACAAGAAATTAAAGGCGATAAACATCATGCCTTCAACTACAGACCAGTCTCCCTGACCTCCATCTGTTGTAAATTACTGGAACACATCATTCACAGCCAGGTAATGGACCACTTTGACCAGCACTCTATCCTCACCAACAGTCAACACGACTTCAGATCCAAGCGTTTCTGTGAAACTCAGCTAGCCATCACCATAGACAGTATTGCCCGCACGTTAGACAGGGGAGGCCAAGTCGACATTGTTCTGCTAGACCTCTACGAAAGCATTTGACAAGGTGCCACATGAGAGATTGCTACATAAGCGGCAGTACTATGGTGTACGAGAAAACACTCTGCTATGGATTAAGGACTTCCTGAACAACAGACATCAACAAGTCCTTTTAGACGGCCATGCATCATCTAGTGCAGATGTCCCATCAGGAGTACCACAGGGAACAGTACCTGGCCCCGGCTCTTCCTCACCTTCATCAATGACCTCCCAAAAGCCAACAAGTCAGAAACAAGGTTGTTCGCAAATGATTGTTTACTGTACCGTCCGATCAACAACACAGAAGGCAGCAACAGTCTACAGAAAGACCTTACATCACTTGAGAAATGGGAAGAAGAATGGCAGATGTCCTTCCATCCGGAGAAGTGCGTTATCATACAGATCTCATCAAAACGGAAAACAATCAGCGCAGACTACAGACTACACAACCATAAGTTAAAAGTAGTGGACACGAGCAAGTTCCTGGGAGTTACAATCAGCAGCAACCTGAATTGAAAGAAGCACATTGATGCCAACACAGCGAAAGCCAATAGGACTCTAGCCTTCCTAAAACGAAATCTCAGGGGTTGCAGAACCTCAGCATGGGTCAGAGCATACGAAGCCACTGTTTGTCTAACGCTGGAGTATGCTGCCTTTATATGGGACCCTCACACCAGCGGACAGGTCAACCAGATAGAGAAACTTCCGCGTATAACGACACGATTTGCTACAAGGAACTACTGGGATAGGAAAGCGGGCAGCGTCACCAACATGGTCAACTCCCTGGGATGGGGACTGCTACAGATCAGAAGAGTAAAGATCCGCCTTCTTTTGCTATTCAAGATCAAGCACAATCTATAGACCATTCCAGCAGGACAATACCTAATCCAGACAGACACCAGGACAAGGGGACAACATACCTTTCGCATTCCAACAGCGAAAAAGGACATTTAAGTGGGAAATGCTGTCCACAGGAGACTACTGATCTATTCGTGCTTCTCTGTTCAGTAGTGATTGGGTCTCTGACATGTCTAAGGGCAGTGTGGAGGATGCAATGAATATTCCTGCAGATAAAATACGATAAACAAAGAACACATACTAGAGAGCATGCCTAAATCATACCCGTTCAACACTTTCTGGATGGACAAAGAGTTTTCAACTGCAAAAGCAGAAAAACGGACAAGATTAGAAAAGTATAAATTCTACTGTAGTCAGTATAAATGAATAAAATACGTAAAAAAAATCAAAGTGTTAGCTAGAAATATAATCGAAAAAAAAAAAAAAAACCAGAAAGAGAATAAGAAAAAGATACCGAGGAAGAAAGAAAAATTACTAAGTCAGACGTATGACAGATTTCACTACGGAAGTATTCTGTGTATGGTGTAATGATATGAAAAAAACATATAAGGACACCACAAAAATATTTGGTTATAGTGCAGTTACGATACCGACTTAGGAAGGTCACTTGATTAGACAATACTTAATCAATTGGTGTGGTTAACCGGTTTGCGGTCCAACCTTCCCATTAACCGCACCAACAGAATAATCAAACGACACATATTTTAAAATATAGATATACTTCCATATAGAGGTCAAGGGTCAACAAGTGTCTCAAGGTAAGGGGGCATAAAATAAACACGTATGGTAATGCCGAAAAACATCATGGTATCAAAAATATATAAAGCGATATGAAAATGAGGAAACTGAGTGCTCTGACGGTCTGGAAGCGAGCGCAGACCCTTTATCTGAAGGAGTCCCGAACAGTCATAGGCGACGAGGTTCAGGACCATGTTTCCTCTGAAGGAGGTTTCAACACGGCCCGTCATTTAGTCCCCCACCGCCATGTTAACCAGCGTGCAAAGTTCAAGTAAAAATCTGTATAAGGTTGTAGAGGGGCCCAATACAAGACTTATAGTCTTTCTGATCTTTGGGCCATATTGTTTAATTTGGAGTTTAATTATCTTTAAACTCGACAAAATAAAGTTGTCGGAACATTTGACCTTTGTACGTGTGCATGCAAAATCACCGTAGCAATTGGAATGGGAAATATAGTTAAAAGTGATATTTCCGGATTTAGAAAAGAGTTCTGAATACGATCTAAAGAATTTGCCAAATGTTTTTCTAAGTTTGTGATATCTGTAACCATGAGTTAAAGGTTTTAGATTAATTTGAAATTTTTTGTTATTAAAGTCCAAAACATCAGTGTAGTCCCTGGAAAATCGGACAAAAAAAGAACAAAGAAAGAACAACACAATCAGCTAACACAAATACATGGCAAGGCGTAAAACGAACTGACAGAATGACACAATCATCCAACACAAATATATACATTTCCAAGCATAAAACAAAGACAGAACAACACAATCGTTTAACGCAAATACATCTGAAGGCATAAAACAGAGACAAAATAACACAATCAGCTAACACGAATACATCGTAAGACATTAAATAAAGACAGAATAACACATCGGCTAAGTCGAATATATCACAAGGCATAAAACAAAGAACAACACAATCAACTAACACCAGTACATAGCAAAGCAAAAAAAAAAAAAAAAAAAAAAAAAAAAAAAAAAAAAAAAAAAACCAAAAAAAAAAAAAAAAAAAAAAAAAACAAAGGCTGAACAACACAGTCAGCTAACACGAATACATTGTAAGGCAACAGGACTTCACAATCAGCTAACACGGATACAAGGCAACGTACATATATAAAATACCAAAAAAAAAAAAAAAAATCGTCACTCAATGCCAGTGCATTGAAGCTATATCCTAGAGCTCTGTGTGATATCATGAAACAAAGACAGAACAACACAATTAGCTGACACAAATTCAAAGAAGAACACAATCAACTTACATGAACATATCGCAAGGAATAAAATCAATATTTCGTATTGATAATAGCCTTTGATAATGAATGTTTAGTATCGCCATTAACTGTACTCCACAGAGCGCATTGTCGTCATGTGTCTCGACCTACATTTTCCCAAAAAAGTATGTTTGGTTTAGAAAATATTGATGCTCACTTCTCTCTCCGGAGCGAAACATATATCTGAACTAGTAAGTTATACAAGTAAATAAAAAGTATTTTCAACTTGTATTTTAGAATCCGATATCGACATTTTCAAAACTGGTCGCAATATATTAGTATCAAACGTATTTTAACATCTCCAAACATTCAAACTTTGCTTAACCCTAAATAAGGCATCAAAGCGCGAGCAACCAGTTAGCAAAGGTTGCTTATTTTTGACCAGATTTCACTCTTCCATGTCCCTTGATTGCTTGTGTTCCCGTATTCCATGTAAATTTTAGACTAGTTTCCATATACTTTTGAGCGACATTCTTATTTGTAGCGAAAGAAAAAAGAGGAGTTACTGGCTCAGATATGTGGCAGAAGTCACCATGAAGCTATACAATACATGAATATAAATAATATACTAGAACATATAACACATTACAAAAATATTTGATTGTAGTGCAATTACGATACCGACTTAGGACGATCATTTAATTTGACAAAAGCCAAACAAATGGTGAGGTTAACCGGTTTACGGTTTATTTGTAGCGAATAACAAAGAAGTACCTATCAGTTATCCATTGTTGAAGTCTAATTTAGAAAGGAGGCTAAATTATGGAATTGTCCCATACAAACTGTTATGAACCCCGTAAAATTTCGAGGTGAGACTAGGTGCCCGGGAGCAGTGAACGTCTCCTGTTTGCATACAACTCTCGACGCAACAGCTATATTGAAACATGTCAAATTCGGCGAAAGTCCCAATGTGCACAGAAATGTACATAAATTGTGAAAGTGATGTCATAATAGGATTTGTCGAAAAATCATTAAATCGCAATCCAGAACGTCATGAGTCATTTTGCAAAGTGGGATCTCATATTTTCTGATGAGATCACCGTAGCGACCGTAGAACTCTCATTGTCGATTTCAGGCGTTCGGTAACATAACCCTGAACAAGTAGATTGTCGGTCAGCCGTTTAGTCGTTGTGTATGGCTTGTTCTGTTAGAATATATAATGGAAAAAGAATTGTTTAGTATATTCAGTGGTAATGGTGACATGTAAGTCTGCCTTCCAACAGTTCGTACTGATCATCATTTAGAAATGTAAGTCATCCATTATAACTGTTTTTCAAATATTCATATAATATGAGAATTCCAACCATTCAGCCACGAGCATTACTGAAGAGTCGAAATGCGCATCTAGAGCACAAAATTAGAAGGTATGTAATTTTTATATTTATTAATTAACAACGAAGAGGTACCAATCAGTTATCCAGTGTCGAAGCCTTAAAGGCCTAAAAATGCAACATTCCAGGGTGAGACCAGGGTCCCGGGGAGCATGAGCCTTTCCTGTTTACATATGCAACACCAGTCGCAATAGTTATATGGAAACACGTCAAATCATGTTATAAGTCTGAGCTACTTCTTTACTACACCCACCTCCGTTATCTAGTTACTAATACCATATAGAATCAGCTACACCCACATCCGTTATCTAGTTACTAATACCATATAGTATCAGCTACACCCACATCCGTTTTCTAGTTACTAGTGCCATATAGTATCACCTACAACCACCTCTGTTAATGATGCGCTATTTGTTGTGCAATCGGTTTCTTCTTGTATTCTACTGATGATATAATGTGTTTTCAACGATGAAAATGATGGTGAATGTAATAACAGTTTACAAAGAGAAGGAACACATATTTATAAAAGTACAAAGAAAAAGAGGAGTTACTGGCTCAGATATGTGGCAGAAGTCACCATGGAGCTATACAGTACATGACTATAAATAATTTACTAGAACATATAACACATTACAAAAATATTTGATTGTAGTGCAATTACGATACCGACTTAGGACGGTCATTTAATTTGACAAAAGCCAAACAAATGGTGTGGTTAACTGGTTTACGGGCCCACCTTCCCACTCACCGTAACAGTAGAACAATCAAAGGACGTACATTTAAAAATTTATAAATAATCCTCCATGTAAAGAACAAGGGTCAACAGGTATTGCATATTGAGAGGTCATAGAAATATAAACACGTAAGGTATTGTAAAACACATATTGGTATAAAAATATATGCGACATCAACATGATAAACCGTGCTCTGCTAGCCTGAAAGCGAGCTAAGACCCTAGATCTGTAGAGTCCCGACTAACAGTCAGAGGGGACGAGGTTCAGGACCATGTCTCCTCTGAAAGAGGTTTGGATAAGGCTCGCCATATAGTCCCCACCGCCCTGTTAGTCAGCGTGCAACGTTCAAGTAAAAGTCTGCATAAGGCTGTAGAGGGGCCAAATACAAGACCTATAGTCTTTTTGATGATCTCAATATCATATTGTCTATTTAGGAGACGTTTGACTATTTTATTACATGATAAAATAACGTTATCGGAGCCTTTTACTTTCCTTAGTTTATATACGAGATGACCGTAAAAATTAGGATGGGAAATCCCATTGGATACATACTGTTGAAATGAAATATATGTATGTATGTGTGTATGTGTGTATGTATGTATTTAAGTATGTATGTATATGTGTATATATGTATGTATGTATATACAGATAACATTTTTATCTCGGTGCAAGTGTAGTCAGGGAGTTGCATACTATTTATTTAGTATTATCTATAACGAAGCACTAATAACATTCATCATGCACTCCTGTCAATAATTCAACATATTGTTAATTGGCAACAATTCATCAACATGTAATATATTCATTACTGTACAAGGCGAATGGAATAAATTGAGATAAACTTTTCATGTAATCGGTATGGTATCCCATAGGTATTCTTTGTGTTTAATCAGACAACTTATTTGATATTCATAGAAAGAGAAATATATCCTAATGGTTTGAACCAAGAAGGCATGAAATTGACCACTATTAGCACGATGTGTGTGTGTGTGTGTGCGTGTGTGTGGTTTGTTTGTGAATTTATTTCAAAACTTATATCTCCTCAGTGAAGACCAATACTGTGGAAAACTAAAATATGAATATATGAAAACCAAATACTTTTCTGAACTAGTTTAAAAGTAGGAACCAATGAACCAGCCTTAGGACAGAACTATGCATGAAGAAGATGTTCCTTAGTTTTACACTACCAATAATTTACACATTTTTGTCTCCATAATGCAAAATGCGAAATTAAATGTTATCAAGTGACTATGGCACTAATAGCAATGTAACACAAAGAACAATAACATAAACAATATCTTTGTATCCACCATTAAGCTTCCTCAGTGCCGATTTCATCTCTACGTTTTAGATTTACTAACATAGTACTGCCATAGTTAATTGAAGTATATACTTCGGGTCAGTAAAGAGGCATTGAAAACTGGGCTTGTGTCGTGATTGTTCTCGGGTACTTAGAGTCCACCATCAGCGATATCGAGCTAGTGGTTATAATAAAGATAAAAAGATATATACATGTATGTGCATTTCCACACCTTATGTCTCTTCAGTGATGCTACAGGTCGAAATTGGAAACGAAAAGTAGAAATATTTGAAAGAAAAAAGAGAACCAAATGCATTTTTTAATTGACCAGATCTATACATGAGGTTTAAGATTTATCTACAAGCTTTATCACAGAAAATTTGAAGTAAGTATATTGTGTCAGTAAAGAGGCGCCGTAAATTCGGCTTCTGATTACACTCGGAAATTAACAGTCCAACATCAGCCATATCGGTCGTGTAGTTATAATCACGAAAAAAGATAGATATAAGTATGAATTAAGTGGACCAAATGCGTATTTCCATACCTTATTTGTCTTCATTGATGCTCAAGGTTGAAAATGAAACTCAAAAGTATAATTTTTAAAGAACAAATACGTTTCTTAAATGACCTAAAAGAAGGGGCCAAAAACCAATCTCACGACAGAACTATGCATGGGGAGATATTACTTAGTTTTGGACTAATCTACAATTTTGTTTGTTAACAATAAACGTAAAAAATATCGGGATCGGCCATAGAACTTCCTCTGTTACTATTTCATTTGCTTGGTTTCGCAGGTTGTTTATATTGTTTATATTTTATTTTGTTAGTGGCCCTCAGAACAAATCACTTATATGGTGCACTGAATAAAAAGGTATATATGTTCTATATTTATTATAAGAGAAGCATTCTTTGCATAGCGTATTAAATCGTGAAATCAAAACGACATAAGCAGGAGAGATGGCAATGTTACAACTGTCTGTATATATACATATTATATCAAATCAAGTATTATAGTCAAAATCAAAAAGTTGATATGGTTGGTTTATATGGTAGGATCCAAAAATATCGATTAACATATTTGAGAAGGGGATCTCAAATGCACTAGATCCCTATATCGACCATAGCACTTCCTCAGCGACAATTTCAAACGTTTCTCAATATATTCTTGTGAGAGTGGTGTCGTAGCAAGAAACCTCACTCTCAGGACGATATCTTTGCATCTAGAGCATGTATTGGCATAGCGTATAGGTTGTAAAATGAAAACGCCATATGCGGGAAAGGAAGGTATGTTGCTACTCAGGATAGGGAAGTTACACATAAAAATAAAAATTTTCATCCTAAATCACTCTAAAATTATGGAGTATCTCCCTCATGCATAGCTCTGTCCTTAGATAGACTCGTTGGTTCACATTTCGTTCATTTTGGTTTCAACGCTGCTCTTCAAATATTTATATATTATGAGAATCCAATCATTCGGCCGCAAGCATCACTGAAGAGACATAAGTTGTCGAAATGCGCATCTGGTCCACAAAATTAAAAGGTATATATGTTCTATATTTTTATAGGAAAGTTGATGGTATTACAACACCCATTGCAAGTTGTCAGAATCATATGATTTGTTGGCGAAATATTTTGAGCTTATGGAAAATTATGTCCCGGCATAAGAGGGACAGATGTTGATTTTGAATTAAATCAGTTAAAACTTTAAAAAATGAAAACGTTAACTTGAAGCGCAAAAAATGTCAAATAATTCTATTGTATGTTATTAGCCCTCGCTCAATGCAAGAAATGTGATATACCATTAAAATTATTATTCTATATTTGTGGTTAAACTTTGTTCATTTCTTCTTGAAAATTAGACATAACTAGTTAACCACACCAATTGAACGTCCTTAGTCGCTATTGTAACTGAAGGGCAATCGAAAAATTTTTGTAATGTCGTTTTCTGTGTTTATTTGAATATTATCATGTTTAATGTGCATGTCTTTGGTGATTTGTGTCAAACTGCTTTGTTAGATGTCTTCTGTCTTCTCTTTGATTGTACTGCTTTTATGGTAAATGGGAAAATGGGCACATAAACCATAAATTATAATGCAACGATGAAGTGAAAATTGTCATTTTAATTGAGTGGATTTTTTGTGCGCTTACTCTCTTATTATCTGTAGGTGGCGTTTCTCATACAATTGAATCGAGTCTGATTTTTTTCTATTATTTTCTTCTTTCTTTCTATCGCACTTTTAATTTCCGGATGATAACTAAAGTTCCATGCATTTCATCCTCTTCAAATTCAAAAAGAGTGATACTCATCATAAGGGTCATAAGGGAAACATACCTCATGGTTTTGGGGTCAATGGGTCACAGGTAATGACCACTTATCGAAAGATGAAAATGCGTATCAACTTTGGGAGTAAAATGTCAAATACAGCTAGTAAAATAATGGATGAGATTTCTATGGTTTGTATCAGTCGATTCAGCAATTTGAACTTTATGTTAAAGGGATAAAAAATTCCAGCTAAGATTTTTGTGGTGTCATTGATCTTTATAAGTTTTTACATAATATTTTCATATTTAGTAATTAATATTTTTATCTTAAAATTCAAAATTTCCACTGTAGAGGGATATGTTTTTCAAAACACACTATAGTTAAAAAATAAACAAAGACAATAAATTTAATGCAGTTTTTTATTATATATGGCTGATTTATAAGAAACTGTGTGTGGATCCGCAACTTGTACCTGAATTTGTGCGACGTTTACAATTTTATCGGCTCCTACGTGCATTTTCCTTTATTCCGGGCTCTCTGTGGTACTTTTTACCCTGCAAGTTTAGGTAAAGAGCTTGACATATAAAAATCTTAAGTCTATTTCCTATTGTGCATTTCCCTTATTTGGATAGTGATGTCCCTAGTCTCCCATCATATGGCATCTATATATCTCAGTTGGTTCGATTTGGACTTTCATACCAAAAATTTACAAAATACTTTGAAACGTTGAAACGCAGCTTTAAAGATATCACAAGCTTAGAAAAATATTTGGCAAATTCTTTTGATCGTACTCCGAACTCTTATCTAAATTCGGCAATATCACTTTTATACAATATGTATCCCATGGAATTTCCCATTTCAATTTCTACGGTGATCTTGAATACAAACTTAGTTCCGGCAACTTTGTTTCGTCGGGTTAAAAAAATTAAACGTCTTAGTCATGGACAACATGACCCAGAGATAATCAAAAAGTCTTGTATTTAGACTCTCTACACTCTTACAGAGTTTATTTGAACGTTGCACGCTGTTTGACAGAATGATAGGGACTAAATGACGGGCCTTGTTGACACCTCCTTCAAAGGAGGCATCCTCCTGAACCTCGTCTCCCCTGACTATTAGTCTAGACTGCTACAGATCAAGGGTCTGAGCTTGTTTCCAGACCGCCGGAGCACTGTTTCTTCATTTTGATGTCGCTTTACATATTTTCGATACCATGGTGCATGGTATGGTAATTTTTTTGCATTACCATACATGTGTATATATTTTTATGACATGTCAACTTGAGACTCTTGATCTTTATATGGAGGAATATTTGTATTGTAAATGTGTGTCCTTTGATTATTCTGCTTTGTGGTGAGTTGGAAGGTGGGCCCATAAACGGTTAACCACACCGAATGATTGACTACTGTCACATCAAATGACCGTCCGAAATCGGTATCGTAACTGTCCTATAATCTTTTATTTTTGTGATGGCCTTATGTGTGTGTGTGGTTTTGTTTTGTTTTTGCTTTTGTTTTTTTGTTTTGGATTGTTTGGATTATATATACTGTGTATTTCCGTGGTGACTTCTGTCATACGACTGAGACATTAAATTTTCTTTCTTCCTTTACATTAATGACGTCATAGAGTCGATCTGATGTGCTACTGATTCGAAGTCGCTAAATTATCATAATGAAAATTTCCACCTCATAGAAGGGTATATATATTAATTTCAGACGAACTGTATAAATTTACATGAATCGTACTGGTCACATGCTCGCTGTGTTATTATACCTTAATTCTTTAGAAATGTATATATTGTATACAGGGATCATTTTCGACGATTTAATTTTACATGGTGTAGACTTGTTCGATGTTACTGCGGGACTAACATTATGATTCGCAAAAGTTAACTAGTCCCTCAATATGACCTCAGAGACAATCGAGTGTTTATTGTGACGTCAAAATCATCATTTGCCAACCAAAATGTTGGTCCCTCAGTAACAGCGAAAGGGTCTATATGATGTTTCGGTCCTAACTCAAATGTCAGTTCCAGAGATCTATTTATCGCCTTTCCCCTCCCCAAGATATATCACACGAAAAACAAAAATAAATAAAAATAAAACACACACACACACACACACACACACACACACACACACACAAAACCACCTCACCCACTCGACCCCCCAAAAATAAAAAAATAAAACAAAAGAAACGAACATACAAAAAAAAAAAAACTAAAGCAAAGCCCCAAAAATAATTAACATATCAAAACAAGACAAATAACAAACAAACAAACAAACAAACAAAAAAAAAAAAGCCAAACAAACAAACAAAGCAAAACAAAATAAATAAAAATAAACCTTAATTATGAGTTGTGATCAAATAACATTTTCCTAATTTGTCATGTACACATAGGTCTCGATACTGGTCTTACTATACTACCTGATTTTTGTGATGTCTTATCAGTCATCTTCTAATATTTGTTATGCATGCCCATTGCGGTATTTTGTGATGTCTTATCGGTTATCTAAGTTTTTTGTTATGTAAGAGACATAAGTGCTATTTGTAATGAAAACTAGAGTATGTATCGTTTCTTGTTCTGTCAAGCAACAGACTAATTTATTTTTACAGATACAAGTGTATACAGTTGCAATTAAATATGTATATACTTATTGTATTGTTCACAATATCATGCCACCGTGATGTTAACTTTATATTAGCAATTAAAATTGCCTTTTGGCTGTATTTATTTAAATGTATTTATTCATGGATATGTGTGTGTATGTGTGTGTGTGTGTGTGTGTGTGTGTGTGTGTGCGTGCGTGCGTAGGTGTGTGTGTGTATAAAGAAAGATTAGGAAAAATGTTGTTTGTTTTGTCAATTTTTGGATATGTTTTAGTGAAATTCCAAAATTAGCTTAAACCTAACTAGATATATTTCTTTCTTCTTTTCTCTACCTTTGAATGTTAATAATTGCTGCGTGTCTGTGATACTTTGACCAAAACTCCGAAAAGAAAGGTAACATATTCAAACTTTAAGATATACGATTTAATCAGAGGTATCTTTGTAAAAATATGTATAAAAATAAAATATATCTAAATATTTTTTTTTTCTGTCACCAAAATTTACCAAATTTAACAATATTTGTCATTTTAATAACTTTTTTTTACACAAATTATGTTTTTGTCACTTTAATCATTGATGACGTTTTCCAGATGACGTCCTTTCACAAACTTTCCCTGTCTTACGCGTACGATGAAATTACTAATAACATTCTTACACATTTCCTCGCCTATTCTTTTTATTTCACGCTTAATGTTTCTTTGTCAATTGGCTTTGGTTTATATACAGAGGCCTTCAGATATCCACAAAGGAAGTCGCATGGATTTAAATCAGGACTGTGCTTGGGCCGAATTTGTCCACATTTCTTTACATCTGGGTATCTTAGGGATATCACTTTTTCACCAAAAACGTTAAGAAGATAATCCAACACTATATTAGTTGTATGCGCTGTAGCACCGTCCTGCATAAACCATACATTCTGCATATTAGCTGTTCGCTTTCTCAGCGCAGAAACAAATTTATTTTTCAGGAGTGACAAGTAACGTTCTGAATTAACTGTGTACGTAAAAACATATGGGCCTATTATGCCAGGTGACGACATTGCGCACCAAATTGTGTTTTTTTCCACTGTGAAGCGGCATTTCCGTGTAATAGTGAGGTTGTTCATTTGCCCAGAATCTCATCTTCTGCTTGCTGACATGTCCCGAGAGAAGAAAATGCGACTCATCAGAAAACCAAACATCTTGAAATGCATCGGAATAATTTTCAGCAACAGCCCAACAGCAAAAATCGAATCTCTGAACCTAATCTGCAATATTCAGACTCTGCATAATTTCGATTTTATAAGGGAAAAGTTTTAGATCTTTCTTCAAAATATCATGCACGCTGCTCTTCGTTATTGCAGTCTCTGACGATGATCGACGCACAGATTTTTTCGGGCTGTTAGAAAACATTAATTTAAGTGCACTCACATTTTCGTCACTACGGCTTGCCTTTAGTCTTCCTGGTTTTGGAGCATCTTCAATTGATCCACGTCTTTCAGATTTCTGTACAATAGCATAAATATGTTTCCTGCTTACCTCAGAGTATTAAAAACGATTTCTAAACTTTCTTTAAACGTCTTTCACTGATTTAGTTTCAAAAAAATATTTAACAATAAAGATACGTTGATCTGACATTAATCGCGACATTTTGAAATACTTCCTATATTGGTGACTTCATAATTTTTTAACGTGATTTGTTTTCGCGCTTTTTTATTATATGTGATAAAAACATATAGATATGACCTTCACAGTGATATAAAGTTTTAAGATATGGCATAGAAATTAGAATTATAAACTTTCAAAAGTGTTACCTCTCTCTCTCTTAATTTTCCTATTATTAAAAGTTATCTCTTATTAATGAAAGAAATTGTGTAATGTTATAATTATGTTTACTATTACATGTATATTTCTATTTGATTTCATACACATGCATGTAATGTTTTCGTAAATAAAAAAAAAAACATTGTTAAGTATGTCTATTACGGTATTCTTCTCATGTCTTATCGGTCATCTTCTAAGTTTCGTTATGCCTGTCCGTTACCATATCTAGGGAATAAATGTAATTTTTTGTCGTTGGATGGAAGTATAACATTGCCGTATTTTGTGACGTTTTATCGCTTATCTACAATTTGTTATGCGTGTCCGTTGCGGTATTTTGTCATCGGAATCCGAGTCACACACAGATATCTTTTCGTAACACATGTACTGTATATTTCCGTGGTGTTTTCTATCATACGGCAGAGTCTTTCTTCGGTTTTGATTAGAATCTGATATTCATAATTAACATGAATGGGAAAAGGAAAGACATCTGACTTAGCTGTAGGGCAGAAGCCACCAAGGCGATGTACAATAAAATGGACAATATTATCGGAATACATAAATTCTTTCAGTGATAGGAAGTAAAAAACGAAGAAGTACCCAAGGGTAAACCATATCTCATAGTCCATGGAATAAAAGGACAATATCGTGTATGGTGTCTTTCAGACAAATGCCAACTCCAATAAAATCGAGGTGAGACCAGGTGCTCGGGAGTAGTAAGCGTCCCCTGGTTGCATGAAACACCCGTCGCAAAAGTCTTGTAACAACTATTCAAGTCTAGGAAGTAAATACATAAATATAAAGGCATGAACACACGAAAGAGGTAAAGTTTTCCTATTCAAGGCATGAAATTTTTTAACTGAAATTACGGCGTCGAAAATGCACGTAAACAAATGCCTGTATATATACGTATTTTGCCAAATCAAGTCTAGTCAAAAGGTTAAGCTTGGTCAGACTTTACTTCTGATCACTGAAATAAATGTTTAAGTCAAACTTTATGCAGAAAATTGAAATGAAAATAACGTTCACAGCTTTACCTTATTATAGACTAGACTATACTGTTAAATTATGTATACTCTGACATATGACATCATTTGGCCACGAGCATCGCTGAAGAGACATAAGTTGTCGAAATGCGCATATGATGCTCTAAATTAAAAGGTATATATGTTCTTTATTTATCTTAGAATAATGCCTCTTTTCCTATACTTAATGACAGTTGGTGTCTATTCATCCGATCTTTAGCACGACATTATGATATCATATAATCAAGTCCTCTGGAAACCAAAACGTTCTCATTATTCTTCCCTCATGTTTTCTTTTATAATTGATAGACGGCACTTGATCTAAAATCATATATATATATTGTTGTTTATATTAATTAATTAATTTATTTGTTATGTATATATATTTAACAAAATCAGAACATGCTTTCTCCCCTCATGTTCTATGATGTCATTGTATTATGTTAAACTCACATTATTAACCTATATGACGTCATTGCTATCTTAGCAACATTGTTACTTCACCTGAAGATTGTCAATAGATATGAAAACGTTAGTGAAATACAATTATCATTATTAATATATATATATATATATATATATATATACATATATATATATATATATATATATATATATAAAAGCACAAAAAAGGAAATTGTAACAACATTCACTATTCATAAGTATCGGATCAACCTCAATGAAGGTTAATGCAAATCGCTCGAGAAAAAGGGGTCAATATAAAAGCACAGGTAAGCAAAAACGATACTAAATATATATATATATATATAATATATATATACTATATATATATATATATATATATATATATATATATATATATATATATATATAAAATCATTACTAGACAGAATTAAGGAATGAAGAGAGTTCGCGACGCTGAAGGAGTCTATAAAGCGACTCATTGTCTCCTGATCGTGTGAGCAATTGGATGGCGATGTTCCAAGACTTCACTTAGAGATCTCCTAGGGGAGATGTGCGCATTGCAACTGAAAAATAGAATAACACTTATGCAGTAGATTACTATACATCATACGTAATACTAACACCCAATGTGGTTATTTCTTCCTTGTTGCTCTGAAGAGCTCGTTAAGCGACTAGCTACACCATGGTTTACCGTTTGCCGGCTGACTGTTCTAAGTCGAGGATTGCCTTTTCATTACCAATCTTCTTTGTCCTATGAAGGGCTCGGTAAGCAACTAGCTGTTGTCGATTGCCCGTCCTAAGTTGAGCATTGACTTTCCATTTCCGATTAAGCGAAATATTAGAAACAATTATTTTCCTTTCCATCTGAATATCATGTTATCTTTGTACGTTGATGGTCAAATGAACAGTTCACTCTCATTTAACAGCTTTCACGACCTCAACGGTATGCTTACGAGTTTTCCTTAATTTGTAGTAATATCCCATTATTTTCTTATTATTTTCCTTTATGAGTAGTAATATCCCATTATTTTCTTATTATTTTCCTTTATGAGTACTAATATCCCATTATTTTCTTATTATTTTCCTTTATGAGTAGTAATATCCCATTATTTTCTTAGTATTTTCCTTTATGAAAGAAAAAAGAGGAGTTACCGGCTCAGTTATGTGGCAGAAGTCACCATGGAGCTATACAATACATGAATATAAATAATATAATAGAACATTTAACACATTACAAAAATATTTGATTGTAGTGCAATTACGATACCGACTTAGGACGGTCATTTAATTTGACAAAAGCCAAACAAATGGTGTGGTTAACCGGTTTACGGGCCCACCTTCCCACTCACCGTAACAGCAGCACAATCAAAAGACGTACATTTAAAAATTTATAAATAATCCTCCATGTAAAGAACAAGGGTCAACAGGTATCGCATATTGAGAGGTCATAAAAATATAAACACGTAAGGTATTGTAAAACACATAATGGTATAAAAATATATGCGACATCAACATGATAAACCGTGCTCTACCAGTCTGAAAGCGAGCTAAGACCCTAGATCTGTAGAGTCCCGACTAACAGTCAGAGGGGACGAGGTTCAGGACCATGTCTCCTCTGAAAGAGGTTTGGACAAGGCCCGTCATATAGTCCCCACCGCCCTGTTAGTCAGCGTGCAACGTTCAAGTAAAGGTCTGCATAAGGCTGTAGAGGGGCCAAATACAAGACCTATAGTCTTTTTTATGATCTCAATATCATATTGTCTATTTAGGAGACGTTTGACTATTTTATTACATGATAAAATAACGTTATCGGAGCATTTTACTTTCCTTAGTTTATATACGAGATCACCGTAAAAATTAGGATGGGAAATTCCATTGAATACATACTGTTGAAAAGAAATATTTCCAAATTTAGATAGAAGTTCTGAATAAGATCTGAAGAATTTGCCGAATGTTTTTCTTAGCTTGTGATATCTGTAACCCTGAGTTAAAAGTTTAGTAGTAATTTGTAAATTTCGTTTATGAAAGTCCAAAACATCGGTGCAGCCTCTGACAAATCGAACTAATTGAGATATATAGATACCATATGATGGGAGTCGAGGGACATCGCCATCCAAGTAAGGGAAATTTACAATAGGAAATCCAAAATCCTCACGTTGATCATAAATATTAATATATATTAGGTTGTTGATAATTTTGATGTTTAAATCTAAGAAAGGTGTAGATTTATCTCAAGTATTAGCTTTATTCAATGTGAGCTCTGGTGGATATATTTCTGATATAAATTGTTCGAATTCAGGGTTATCGATAACCAAAATGTCATCCAGATATCTGCAAGTATTATTAAATTTGTCAATGAGGTCAAAACGTTTTGATTTTTGAATAGAAACCATAAATCCCCCTCATAACAATAAAGAAATAAATCTGCTATCAGAGGCGCGCAGTTAGTACCCATAGGAATCCCAACTATTTGTTGATATATCTTGCCATCAAATTGCACAAAAATATTATTCATGAGAAAATCTAGTGCTTTACATAATTCCTTGCAAGTCCAGTATTTATATGAAGTATATTGTTTGTTGGAAAAGAATCCAGAGTTATTGGAAGTACATATGTACGTTTTAGATTCTCTGTGAAAACACCATTGTATAAGAGACAGCAACTTGCTTTTAATCAAATCATGAGGCAGAGATGTATAAAGTGTAGAAAAATCAAGTGTAGAAATTTGAGTCGCTTTGAAATTTAGCGAAAGAAGTTTATGAGTAGTAATATCCCATTATCTTCTTATTATTTTTCCTTTATGAGTAGTAATATCTCATTATTTTCTTATTATTTTCCTTTATGAGTACTAATATCCCATTATTTTCTTATTATTTTCCTTTATGAGTAGTGATATCCCATTATTTTCTTATTATTCTCCTTTATGAGTACTAATATCCCATTATTTTCTTATTATTTTCCCTTATGAGTCGTAATATCGCATTATTTTCTTATTATTTTCCTTTATGAGTACTAATATCCCATTATTTTCTTATTATTTTCCTTTATGAGTAGTAATATCTCATTATTTTCTTATTATTTTCCTTTGTGAGTGGTGATATCCCATTATTTTCTTATTATTTTCCTTTGTGAGTGGTGATATTCCATTATTTTCTTATTATTTTCCTTTGTGAGTGGTGATATCCCATTATTTTCTTATTATTTTCCTTTGTGAGTGGTGATATCCCATTATTTTATTATTTTCCTTTGTGAGTGGTGATATCCCATTATTTTCTTATTATTTTCCTTTGTGAGTACTAATATCCCATTTTTTCTGTACATTATCTGTGACGTCCTGTATTCTAGTCAATTTATGCATATGTTTTAGATTTTGAAATTTAATGTTTTTTCTGAGACTTTGTCTTTTCGACAGTCATGATGTGTAAAGATGATGGATAAATCCAAACCATAAGTCTAAAAATCATGAAACCAGAGGACATACAAAATCCGTGAAAATGAAAAACAAGTGCAAAATAACAAAATATGTCTACTTGAAGAGCATATGTGAACCCCTGTGATGGAGTGAGATCAGGTGCCCGGGGAGAGTGAGCATCTTCTGCTTGCTAGGAACACCCGTCACATAAACCCAGTAGAGAGAGTCAAATCGTGTAAATTCCATATGTATTTATATATGGAGAAGTCAAACTAGGTAACCTTCTAGTACAGAAGGTGTCAAATCTGTGTAAAATGATCGGAATCGGTCTCAGTCCAAAATATCATTTAAAAGTCTGGATAACGAGATATCATATGGAGTAATAAGAGTCTCGTAACGACCGTAGAACTTCCTCAGTGACGTTGCTAGTGTAGCTGAGCATAGTACTTTTATACAAAAAGACAAGTTACTGATGAAAATTCAATATTACAAGGATATAACAAATTTCATGGCAAGTTGATATTGATTAAGTGAATTTTCTTTGTCGCTGTAAAGATATTGATTGTAAAATACATGTATCAGAAACCACTATTTGATACTTTGTATTTGATTCTAATGTGAACCTTTTTTCTGTATTATGTCCTTTATATTAGATTGTATTTTGAAACTTCTCTGTTTTGTAATGTGGAGTTCCTCTCTTTGATTATACTGTGTATCTCTAATGTTCTATGGCTCTGTCATTTTCTGTTGTTTTAGTCCGTATACAGGGAATATGTGCAATACTGGAACAATTCTATGTTGTTTTAGATATTTGTGGCTGGTGTCACCAAGTCAAACATGAAACACATATTTCTCCAAGTCTTACCTCTTATTACCAGGGATCCATGCCAATTTACCGTAGTACAATGTGTGCCACATTGACATGACAGCAAATTCTTCGTTCCATAGGTTTCTGTATTAAGTGTCATTATATACTCATTGTGATTCAGCTCATATTTTTTGTATGCGACTACGGGTTTCATTGTAAACGGTCGGCAAGTGTAAACGGTCGGCAGGTGGGAACGGTCTGCAGATGGGAACGGTCAGTAAATGTAAACGGTCAGTTAATGTAAACGTTCGGCTGGTGTATAAAATCGGCAGATGTAAACGGTCGGCAGGTGGGAACTGTCGGCATATGTGAACGGTCGGCAATTACCCTTTGCATGGCACTGATCCAAAATATATTTCTTCCATGAGGTTTGCAGTGTCCTTTTTGATTTTGTTTACTAATAGAAAATTGTCATATACAGGAACCTCCTGACTTCTACAGCACATGAAATATCATATTAAATAACCTCAGTAGCATCAAGACTTTGTCTTTTCAACTCATTCCTCATAAAAAACTGAAGAAGAGAATAACATAAATTTTCAAACCGCTTTCGTCAAGAAGTATGGAACTTGAAGGTATAACTATCTCGTTCTATGCCACAACAAGTACAACAAGTACAGAAAAGGGGCAGGTTTGGTGTAATGTTTAAGCGATTGGCTTGCGGCGCCGACGATCTGGGTTCGATTCCCGGGTTGCGTCACTATGTTTAAGAGGTTGGTTACCTCCTGCTTCTATGTCGCAATATAAATGAAAAATTGTTGAATGCGACGTAAAACACCTATCAACCGACCAACCAACCATGTATATAGGAAAAGGTATCATCCAAATGTTAGAACATCTTATAGATAAAATTTTTGTAATTTTTGGTGGGAAAGTGTTCCAACAGATTGTTGGCATTCCGATAGGAACAACTGCGCACCACTTCTGGTCGACTTTTTGTTTTTCTTTTACTCATACAAAACAGAATTTATACAGTCTCCAAATGCAATAAACAATTAGCATCTCAGTTCAAATTTACATACAGATACCTCGATGACGCATTTCCTATTAACAAACCCGTATCTAAAGATCACCTCAACATTATATATGCAAAGGAATCCGAGATAAAATAAACTGACAATGCATCATCTGCTTCATACCTCGATATAACCATGTCAATAAGTGATGATCGTTAGTTACCACTCTCTATGATAAACGTGACGCTTTAAATTTCATTATTACCAACCTCTCTTTTTAGAGTAGCAGTATACCTTCCTCTTTCGCATATGTCGTATTCATTTCGCGATAAGCCATGAAGATTCTGTCCTGAAAGCCAGGCTTCTTGTCACGAAACTACTCTCACAAGGATATATTCAGGAACGTTTGACATTTTCACTGAGGAAGTTCTATGGTCGATGTAAGGATCTGGTGTAATTTAGATCCCCCTATCAAGAAAGTTAACCGATATTCTGGGATCTGATCATACAAACTAACCATCTTGAGTTTTTCTTTCCACTATGCTTGTTTTACATGATAAGTATACTTTCAGACATTTGTTCACGCGCATTTCCGACAATTCAATTCAACTGCATTGCATACAGTGAATGGGATAATTTGATTTAGTGTCCTTGTCTCTTTCATATGCTCATATGTGTATATATGTGCATTTACTTCCTGCACTAGATGAGTTATTGCAGGACTGTTTCAAAAGGTGTGGTCTTTCAGCAGTGGACGCGTACTCTTCCAAGGCACCTAGTTGCACTACAGTTCAATTGGGATTCGCATTTGCCTGAATATGACATTGTACACGATATTGTCGTTTTATTCCATGGAATTCGAGTAGTATTCAATAAATATAGAACATATATATGATTTTTAATTTTGTGTACCAGATGCGCATTTCGACAACTTATGTTGCTTCAGTGATGCTCGTAGCCGAATAATTGGAATTCGCATAAAATAGAAATAGTTGAAGAGCAATGTTGAAACGGAAATGACCAAAATTTACATACAGGTACCTCGATGACGTATTCCTATTAACAAACCCGTATCTAAAGATCACCTCAACATTATATATCCAAAGGAATCCGAGATAAAATACAACTGGCAATACATCATCTACTTCATACCTCGATATAACCATGTCAATTAGTGATGATCGTTAGTTACCACTCTCTATGATAAACGTGACGCTTTAAATTGCATTATTACCAACCTCTCTTTTTATTATCATATTATTATATTTATTATATTCAGGAACGTTTGACATTTTCACTGAGGAAGTTCTATGGTCGATGTAAGGATCTGGTGTATATTTCATGTCAGTACAAAAGCACTGAAATGTAAAGATGATTTATGATGACTTTGGGGCTTATCAGTCCACCAGCAGTGACCCCGGTTATAATAAATATAGAACATATATATATACTTTTTAATTTTGTGCACCAGATGCGCATTTCGACAATTTATGTCTCTTCATATGGTATTTCGTCATTGTTTATGTATATATACTGCTACGTTTGACTATAGTTATGTAATTATTTTTACTTTAAATCTTTTTTTTTCACTGCATGTGGGACCAATAAACCAGTAAACATTAACGCATTTGCTTTTAGTGGACCGCTTGACAGCCAACACCGCGAGTTTGGTTGATGTTTTTGGCGTCCTTTGCGTCTTCGTTATTATCTTGATATACTTAAATTCATTATCCTCTCTGATGTGTCCAATGATTGTATCAGAAGAAACATACATGAGTCACACAATTATTAAAAGGAAAGCAAGTGTCATATGTGTTTTGTATACAATATTATGTTTTAATATCCATGTAATGTATAGCTCCATAGTGACTTCTGCCACATAACTGAGCCAGTAACTTCATTTTTTTCTTTTGTATATAATACTATGTTTTAATACATTATTGATAAATAAGTATTATATATTGATCATGGATCAGGGTTCCGTAAAAGCTTATGATTTCTGTAATCCTGACAGTAGACAGCCATATCGATAGCCATATCGGATATTTACTTTTTTCTGACTACTAATCCCATCTCTGATGTTTTAAGAAATTTGATTGCTGATGGAATATTGCTAATGAATGGTTCCTTATATCGTAATGTCTCTGTCATATACGTAAATTGTTGAACCTATTGGTTTTGTATGTTATAATTATTTCCTGTTACTAATGGAGCATTCATATTTAATTATGAGCTATGTATGTACATATATGTTGACCTACATTATGTTATTATGTTCAAATCCAGATTTGAATGGAGACGGTACAATGTACCTAATAAATCTCCTGATTAGAAACATTTCACGTCCGCATTTATTAAGCTTAATGACTTTCATCTATTATAAATCAGGTCACGTGACATTTGGTGTGCTGTTCATCCTCATTTACTCCACAAAGCATCGTTATATGAATAGATTTTAATCAAGATTATATTTACTTTGCAACTTTTATTATTGACTCTTCATAATGAAGTAGCGTAAAGAAAGCAACTGTAATGCCATTATGTATATTCCGAAGGTACTAAATTTTTTTTCTATAAACTCAGCAAAAAACAAAACAAAACAAAACAAAAAAAAATGGTCGAATTCCACTGAACAGAAAATTATACAGATTACAAGACCAACGACGTAGATCACTATGGCATTTACAACAATGTACCATGTGAACATTAATTGATTCTAGAACATGAAAAATTTGAATTTCGGGCGATTGGTCGAGCGGGCGATAGGTGGATGGATGGATGGATGGTTGGATGTGAAGAACTATAAATCGAAATCTGTCTTGTATTCTACAACTTGATTTAAAAAGTCTTGTTGTTGACATTTTGGCACTTATTCTGATCTAGACATATATTAAAACGTTCGGTTAACTCTTTATCGTCTGATCTGTGTCTTAATCGTTGGTTAGTTGGTTGATTGATTGGTGTTTTACGTCGTTTTCAACAATATTTCAGTTATATCGCGACATGGAAGCAGGAGGATACCAACCTCTTAAACATAGTGGCGCAACCCGGAAATCGAACCCGGATCGTCGGCGCCGCAAGCCAAGCGCTTAACCACTACACCAAGCCTGCCCCTGTGTCTTAATCGTCGCGTGTGTTTCATTAACATAAACTATTTATGAAATGTACTTTTCAGACACCCTATTTTAATGAATTAGAGAGCTCTCTATATCTTTAAACTGTTCATAATGCAAGATAAAGATGTCGAGAACATCACAGTTTGACTGAACATTATCCGTCCCATTTATAATAATAATAATAATAATAATTAATAATAATAATAATAATAATAGATTCTTTGGTTTGATTTCCGGTCATTTTGGTTGCAACACTGCTCTTTAAATATTCATATATTTTGAGAATTCCAATCATTTGACCACGAGCATCACTGAAGAGACATAAATTGTCGAAATGCGCATATGGTGCACTAAATTAAAAGGTATATATGTTCTATATTTGTTATAACCACTAGGCCGGTGTCACTGCTGGTGGACTGATAGTACCGGAGGGCATCATAAGTCTAGTTTTCAGTGCTTTTGTACTGACATGAAATATATACTTCATATTTTCAGTCATCAAATTAAGTAAATCACTCTAAAACTAAGGAGTACCTCCCTCATGCATAGCTCTGTCCTTAGATTCTTTGGTTCACTTTTCGGTCATTTTGGTTTCAACACCGCTCTTCAAATATTAATATATTTTGACAATCCAATCATTTGGTCACGAGCATCACTGTAGAGACATAAGTTGTCGAAATGCGCATATGGTGCACTAAATTAAAAGGTATATATGTTCTATATTTATTATAACCACTAGACCGGTGTCACTGCTGGTGGACTGATAGTGCCCGAGGGCATCATAAGTCTAGTTTTCAGTCCTTCTGTACTGACATGAAATATATATAAATATAAGTTTACAGTCATCAAATTAAGTAAACCATTCTACAACTAAGGATCATGCATAGCTCTGTCCTTAGATAGATTCTTTGGTTTGATTTCCGGTCATTTTGGGTGCAACACTGCTCTTTAAATATTCATATATTTTCGGAATTCTAATCATTTGACCACGAGCATCACTGAAGAGACATAAGTTGTCGAAATGCGCATATGGTGCACTAAATTAAAAGGAATATTTGTTCTATATTTATGACACAATCCATTTCTTTTTTACAGAAAATCACTTATTTTCTTAAATATGATGTAAGAATTTAATCCAAGGTTTTTTCTAAACATATAAGAGTATTTGTTTAATGTAGCTTACACATGTTAGCAAATGTTTTCTATTTTCTCCTCCAGATTTTTAATCCTACAATACATTATATATTTTATAAATTTTGGTGCTAATTGTAGAAATAATATTATTAAAATCAGTAATGTTTTAGTATTTTCAAAATAAAATCCGATCAATCTATACTTCTATGAAATTTAAATTTCAATACAGTAGAAACATCTTTCCAAATCAAAGTTACATTTAGAAGAATTTATATAAAATTATAGCTTTTTTCTTTTCCCTTGTATATGGAATATTAACTGTGAAAATATGCCAACTTTCTGAAAAAAATATGTTTAAACTAAAGCTACATTTCCACATTTGAGAACTAAATGCCCATTATTTTCTGTGTAATTTCTACAATAAGTGCATATGTCAGAATGAGAGTTTTTAATTTTTGTAAGAAAAATGATTGTTAAAAAGTTTATAATTGAATTCTGCCATATTTTTTTCAAACATATCATTGATTTTGTCTTTATATATATATATATATTTCCATGAAGGTTTTGGGATATTTAAGATTCTGAAAGACTGATACAATGGAACATTAAATTTTCTTTTTTATCATAATATCGTAAATCAGTTTTGAAGTTACTTCAGTCATTTTACACATTCTCGTTGATGTTTTAACTCTTCATACGTTATCTCGGTTTTAACAGCAGTCTGTTTCAGAAGTAGTATTTCCTATTCTATGACTGATTTAAATTATTTCGATCTGGTCACATTAGCCTTAAACCATCTTTTTAAATATTTCTTCATTGAAATATTTTCATACATTCCAATATAGTATAGATGGGTAGATACAATGAACTCGCTTTTTGCCACCACGAAGAGAAATATTTGTTTTTATTACAAATGATTTCCAATGAACACTAATGAACAACAATATTTGGTATTTACTTAATATGACAAACATACCCTACACATTGATTACGTCACTAGCAATAACATTTTCATATATCACCATATGTAAATATGCTAAAATATTATATATTTAATATCGTTCTGAAAGATATTTGACCTTTAAGAACAAAGACGTGCATATGTATACAAAGACATACTTATACACCAGGGTGGTCGATCCCTTGACCACAGAACAAAGACATATAAACCCAAAATGGTCGATCTCTCGACACAGAACAAAAGACATATGAACCCAAAATGGTCGATCTCTCGACCACAGAACTAAAGACATATAAAACCAAAATGGTCAAATTCTCGACACAGAACAAAAGACATATAAACCCAAAATGATCGAACTCTCGACACAGAACAAAAGACATATAAAACCAAAATGGTCCATCTCTCGACCACAGAACAAAAGACATATAAAACCAAAATGGTCGAACTCTCGACCACAGAACAAAAAACATAAAAACCAAAATGGTCGATCTCTCGACCACAGAACAGAAGACAATCAACCAAAATGGTCGAACTCTCGACCACAGAACAAACTGACTGATGATAAACAGAAGGAACAGCACATATGGAGAAATGTGTCCGCTTTTTTCTCATTAATATTCATGAGCGAAGTCACGTGACCTTGACGACACCGAAGAGTTTCACTACCGCAGAAATGTAAACACGGGGAAGAAAGCGAAAAATAGATATCCACAAAGTCCGGTCAGCATGTCCCATTTGCGTACGCCAAAATCGTGAATATGTAGATCTATATACAGAAAAATATTCTTTGGAAGATAATTAGCTAAAGAGTAAGAATATAAATCAGTTGTACGGCATTAAGTTACCGGAGAGCTCGAGAGGTCAGCATACAATACGATCCAGTGCATGAGATTGAAAAGAAAATTTTTGTAATTTTATGCGGATATGAAATGCACAAAATATAAATATTATGATAGCTATGTACATTTAAAAATATTAACTGACCTTTTGATTCACAAAACTGATTAAAAATGAACTGAAATGCATTTTTAAATGATCATGTCTTCATGACACGTATTCCTATATTTAGTACGGGAGCCCTCGACGGGTTTACACACGTATCACGCGTTTGTGTAAATTAATGATGTATGAAAAAATGGAGAACTCCTGATGATGTCCTTGTTGCAGTTTCAAAAAAAGGGACACCCGTTGTCTATGGAGTATGTTCTTTATTTAAAATATCACTTATACTATACTATACTATCTCGTCGGCACCCAGTGAACTTTCTAAGTATAGTTGAGAAAATTGCATTTTTACACATATATAGATGTAATTCGCCGAAAATATATTCAAAACTCCATAATGATGATAGCTGATATAGATTATTTGTATCTGGAAAAATGGATCCACCCAACCGTAAAATCTCCGATATTTATATCGGTTTTACGGTCCTCTTCGCCTGGAAATTTCAAATTTAACTCGCCGGAGTTATATTTGACCTACAAATAAGCTTTTTACATCATTTTGATCGTACTGATGTAGGGGAAACAATACTACCATGGCAAAAAATGCCCGCATTAATGTATGCGTTTTTCAGCGATTTTTTGATTATTTCCTTATATTCCTTCATAACACATTAGACTAGAAAATTCCAATATGGCAGATATGCAGATTAGTAAAACGGACGCATTTCTCCATATGATGTGTTTATTCTTGGTCATTTTGTTTGAGACGGAGAATCTGTACGATTACACCGGTCACATGACTACATTTGTTTCTTTTTTTGTATTTTATAAGGGATTTATATAGATATATAAGTCCCTGATTTTACATTAAGTAAAAAGACAAATATAAATTATAAATAATAAAATTAATAGGGAGCTACATGATTATCTAGTATATGATATCATTTCATATATTATCTCTAAATGCCATTCCTTTTTTAGTATTTTATTTATCTATTAACATTAATGTATTATATTACCAAACTTCGCTTTAAGTTGGAAATCTATAAGTAGCCGTTTTAGATATAGTTGTGCTCTTTTGGTAGTTGGTCGTATTAGTTCCTAGACTGCTCATTTCAAAACTATCACTATACGAAGGCTTTACACACATTCGGAACACTCTGCGCACATCGTTCCGAAAATGTTTAATAGTAGCAAAGTAGATGAAGACATTACACGTATACTGCGTCAATCCGATCTCGTCTATTATCTTTTTCGCTGTGATATAATCAAAATATCTCTTCCATATGACATCGTCCTTCATTTGCAAAACAGGGACATTCAGATTCCCCATCTGAATCTCAAACTGAAGAGCATAACATATGGCTACAGGAAGTACGGTAAAGATTCGGTAGAAGGACACACAGAGCAGTGTTACTGTGGAAATACGGATTTTAGACTTGCTCCATGTACTATGTGTTGGATTAGATTTACACATTGGGGCAGTTATCTCTCGTTCTTTCATTGAACGTTTAGCAAATACTACAACGAAAATATTCAACACAAAAGAAGTCGTAGGCAGTATACAAAATATCAAAATATCGCTAAACCATGACCAGTAGGCGAAAAATGGCGACTGCGATCCTTGACACACTCCATCTTGGTATGTCCACCCGAATATCTGGGGAATGGAAAAAACAATGGCTAATGTCGTAATAACACTAATTTCCAATGGTGCTCGGCTTCTTTTTGAGAAACGTTCACTTCTGAACGGCATAGCTATGGATATAAATCTTTCTAGAGTGAACCCCACAATCAACATCGGACTCATATACTGCATTAGCATGAAGAGGACGAACACAGTTTGACACCACCCTTCAGCATCTATTGTCTTTATATTCCATGCGAACTTCAGTTCTATCACTATATGTAAAAACAACAGAAGTAGGTCACTTACAGCCAGAATAGTGAGGTATGAAGTGACGACACTTCCGCGTCTCCTTCGCCGAATCCATACATTCAAGATCAGCAAATTACCCAGGATACCGATTACATACCATATTGGTGTCACGAATCGGTCGACGATCACTGACGCGGGCACATGCTCATTGATTACGCAATTATACCAAACATAGATGTCACTGGAAGCACATGGCTCGTCAGATGGTGACTCTGTCGTCGTACCATTACGAACATTAGATACATTATTTGCCATTTCTTTCATCTTTACGCCACAAAACAGTAAGTGTACGCTTGCATTTCTGTAAAAGAATATAAAAAATACAAATTATTATTTGTGAATTTTAATTACCTATTGTTAACATGTAAAATAAACAACCTTAAGGAATCTTATATATGTCTTATACATCTTATATATGTCTTACATATCTTATATATGTCTTATATATCTTATGTATGTCTTATATATCTTATATATGTCTTATATATCTTATATATGTCTTATACATCTTATATATGTCCTACATATCATTTATGTCTTATATATATCTTATATATCTTATATATGTCTTACATATCTTATATATGTCTTATATATCTTATATATGTCTTATATATCTTATGTATGTCTTACATATCTTATGTATGTCTTACATATCTTGTGTACGTCTTATATATCTTATATATGTCCTACATATCATTTATGTCTTATATATATCTTATATATCTTATATACATCTTATATATGTCATATATCTTATGTATGTCTTATATATCTTATATATGTCTTATACATCTTATATATGTCTTACATATCTTATGTATGTCTTACATATCTTGTGTATGTCTTATACATCTTATATATGTCCTACATATCATTTATGTCTTATATATATCTTATATATCTTATATACATCTTATATATGTCTTACATATCTTATATATGTCTTATACATCTTATATATGTCTTAAATATCTTATGTATGTCTTACATATCTTATGTATGTCTTATACATCTTATATATGTCTTATATATCTTATGTATGTCTTATATATTTTATATATGGCTTATATATATTATATATGGCTTATATATATTATATAGGTCTTATATATATTATATAGATCTTATATGTCTCATATATCTTAACATGTCTGAGTATCATAAAGATGCATGCTGTGGGAATAGGAACAGTATCTATGCATATTTCTGCATGTACATACGCATCGTAAACTCAAAGCATTTCTTGATTAGTGCTCGACTTGGCCAAATTAATAGAATGATTTCATTGATTATGTCAAAGCAGTTATTTGCTTTACCTGGCCTTTAAATGGAATGGCGTACTTTACTGTCAACCCGTTCAAGAAGTATTACTATTATACACATTAACGGAGAACTGGGGAATTTGTTGCACGATAATTTTAAGGAACGACCACTCTAGAGTAATAGACAGGTGTCCATTAGTATTGTTATGGGCTCTCCAATTGTCAGGATTCACATAAAGCTTTTTCTTTTATGAATATAAAGTTGTAACTGCGGAATTCATACATCACGATGAAGAGGGAAGCGTGTGATGCCCACACAGACAATAATATAAAATACTAACTGATTGGGTTATCTCGGAAATGATGTATTTTCCGTTACAATAAATGATTACCAAAATAAACATTAATGAACAGTCACAGTAACCCAGCGAAGCCTCAATGAACACGTATTGGTAAGAAAGGGAACTGACTACATATTTCACCCACCCCGCTAAGATTGTGTATAACGAGACATCCAAATAAACTTTAAATCCCAAACTGGTTGATATAAACTACGATAATTCATGACAGCATCAAAGAGAAATCGTATATATCCGAGTTGTCATTTGATTCGCCCAGATAAAACGCTGTCGTTAATTGGATAAAAGCCTACTGAGCCCCACTCCGAACGATGATCCCACATCTATGATTATTTAGCAGTCGTTCTCTATCTGGGTGGCTCCAATGACAACACTGTTTCATATAATTGCCCAAATACAAGTGTTTATTGCAGGGTGTGGACAAATTGGTCTTCCACTAAAAGCTGTTGGACTTTAAGAATAAAAATTTAATTCAGCTTTTCTCAGAGTTACAAGTGACTCTATCAAAAATGATAAAGAACTTGCTTTTGTTCAAAATAAAACTAATTTCGGTTTAAATAAGAAACGATTGTCAATTCAATAAACCATCTTAGGTCGGTAAAGAAACTTCATTTAAATTTAATATGTTTGTGATGTTTTATAAATGATGGGCATATTCTTCTTTGCTACAGTCTCCGTGCACGTGGCGACTTTTTCAAACACCTAAGTCACTTGTCTTAACCCCCTTCCTCATTTTTCGCTTCTATACAAATATGCATAGCGGTTCAAGCGAGCTTTATCCCTGTGTTATTATTGATGATCTCTTATTAAGATGGATCGAGACAAAAAAAAATCTGTCCTAACACCAGACAAGTGATGAATTATACAATGATCGTATTCTCTTTGTTACCATGGAGATACTCGAGTACCATGAATTTCTCTAATACATTCCGTATAAACAGACTTATTCTTACTCCTCTCGGGCACTGTAAATGCAAGTATAAAAAGAATGACTACCGATTGAACTAATATGTTGTACCTATAAAATAGCACAGAATTTCTGAAAATGATACTGAAACGCTTGAAGTGCAATAAGATCTTTGCTTTTACGAGCTTAATAATATCCATCTATAATATACGAAAAACAAATATGGTATCTATCCACACCGTCATGTGCTGCGGTAGCAACACTGACCTATGACCTGGTGTGAACTAGCCAGTTATTGTGTAATGAATAGCATCGAAATGGCAAAATGACACCAAGTAATGGCGTAACATGGTATGTTTTTGAAGGGTGCACGACGTTTCGGGAACACGACGTTTCGGGATCTAATATATACGACGTTTAGTGACTTGAAAGCGTCGTTTCGGGATATGCTTTACGTCGTTTCGGGACCTATATTATATATATATATATATTTTGAATTTGAAAAATGATAAAAAAAAATTAACAAAAACATAGTCATTCTTATTTGATTTTGAAACGTTTATGTGAAAACCAGTGATATATTTTTAGTTAGAAACATGCCAAATTCTAAAGCTTTCGCATAAATATTCATTTATATATTTTTTTCTCAGTTTGATTATATTTCAGTTTCATTAAATTGGTTTGACTTACGATATATATATTATTTGATGTGCTATGTACCCCTTATGGCTTTTCTTTTCTTCTCCTCACGGATAACCTAATACAGCTTATCAATATAGGGTTGAGGTATTTCCTGTCAAATATTAACAACTAATAATCGACTGCAAGTCGTCAAAATTACTTCAAAGACTGGGAGGAGGGGATGATGTTCTGCTCAGCATTGAGGCCGTGGCTCAGGATCTGTTATGTGCCCTACACCGACAGAGCTGCGAAGCTGAAGAATGTCTAACATTTTACAAAGGGTGTGATTGCACCTAAGCATACCTGCAGGTTTTTTATCCTTATTTTACCCATTTGGGTTGCCCCTTGACCAGAGGAGGAAGTTCCAATCTGAAGCTGAACAGGCATTGCCAGTCTAGTGAACAATTACCGAATTAATATACTGTGTACCTGTACAATGTATTTATTCTGACATTGTAAATTTACGTGAAGGGAAACTATGTGAAATATATGCAATTTCGGCACCATATCAAAGTTAATAATGAAGAAATAAAGTAACCAAATGGATATGACTTTATAGCTTTATTCTTAGCAGACAGAAAAAAAAATCATGTATCATTATTGAAAAAAGGCTGAAAAATATACCAGATTACACCATTTTATTCGAAATTTAAAACATTTCTCGGGGCAGGCCCTCGGACCCCCACCTACAGGAGGGGGTACACCCCCCTCTCGGGACTTCCTGCCTCGGGTCGGCCCTTTGGGCCTCCTCCAACCCCCCTCCCCCAATTCTGCTTCTGGGTCCGCCCCTGATTAATAATCCAAAATAAGAGACTTTTAGCATTTTGATTACACAAAACATAACATTAAAAATAAATATAATTATAATTAATATTATCATATCTAAGACTTAAGATAAATAATTATTAATATTAGATCCCGAAACGTCGTATTTAAATACCGAAACATCGCATATTAGGTCCCGAAATCTCGTATAGGTCCCGAAACATCGTGTTCCCGAAACGTCGTGTTCCCGAAACGTCATGTATTCGTTTTTGAATGTAGGCAAATTGAAGCCAAAGGTTTCACTGAGGCGCAAAGTGCCGAAAGAGGGTAAGCGTAGGAGGAAGTCACACCCTCCAGCTGATAGGGATCTGGCGGCCTCCCCCAGGAAAATTTTGGAAATTTGACACAAAATAATGCAGTTAACAACAAAGAAGTACCGAGCAGTTATCCAATGTCGAAGTCTTAAGAGCGGAGACTAAATTGTGGAATTGTCCCATACAAACCGTTGCGAACCCCGTAAAATAAAACATTCCGGGACCAGGGTCCGGGGCCATAAACTGAAAAAATACTTAAGTCAATTATTTCATTTTAATTTATTCCATTATAATTCGTTCAAATGAATTAGCATGCAGAATGGTTTAATTCTATTTATCAATAGAATAAAACTCAATAAATTCCAAATCCATCCCGTTTATTAATTCATTGCTGAACAGAAGAATATGAAATTATGACTTAAGTATGTTCTCAGTTTATGGCGCTGGACCTAGGTGTGCATACAACACTCGTCGCAGCAGTTGCATTGAAACAAGTCAAATTCGGTGAAAGTCTCAATGCACAAAGAAATGTACATAAATGATAAAAGTGGCGTCATAATAGGATTTGTCGAACAGTCATTTAATCGTACTCCAGAACGTCATGAATCATTCTGCAAAGTGGCACCTCATGTTTTCTTATGAGATCACCATAGCGACCTTGGAACTTCCTGAGTGACGATTTCAGGCGTTCTGTAACATAACCCTGAACAAGTAGCTTAGGGGTCAGCCGTTTACCCCTTGTTACAAAACCGTCGTATTTCGAACATGATCTGGCATACTTTGTAAGCTGAGATACAAAAACGCCATAGGCAGGAGAGGAAGGAATGTTGCTACTCAGGAATGAGAAATTCGTTACGTGGAAGTTGAAATCGTCATGCTTGTCGTAAAGGGAGGTGCTCAAGTGACCGGTATTATCGAAAGATAAAAATATATCCGGGAACGGAACTGATCTGTCACTCTCGGCTGTCTCTTTGATCTCCAGTTCTGGGTATAGATTTCGTGTAGGTAACCCTTAAAGTTAGGATTATTAATTGACAACACGTCCTCTATGTATCTGTAAGTAAAATTAAACCGAGATGCAAGGTGCTTACTTCTGGTTGAGAGCAAGGTCTGAATAAATTCTGCGATCTGAGATCATTTCTCGTTGCATGTATACATTTTTGGAAACTTTCGTTTTCAGATTTTCTGTCATATAACTAGTCTGAATGTAAGAAAACTCATGCAGTTACAGCATTGGTATATTCTTCAAACTATACTACATCAAAGACTACCATCAATACTATTTATGTTGTCAACCCTTGGCAAATAATAAATGTAATTTTCTTTTTTCTAATAGTCCGATATACTAGTACTTCCTATCTGTATTTCAAAGATTTCAAGCCCCCCCTGAAGAAAATTCCGTCGAAATTGCATTCTTTTAATTGATTTACACTTTCGAACCATGCATGTCTGTTGCACTGTATTTGGTAAATTTAGACAGTAAGGTTGATCTCATGCAGCAAAGTCGGAACACTTCGGGGTTTTCTATATACCAATGCAAAGTTGGAACACTTCGGGGTTTTCTATATACCAATGCAATGGAAGAATCATTAGCTTTGGAAATTTTAAAATCCGTACATTGCATCGGTAAAGATGTTTTATTAGACACACACACACACACACACACACACACACACACTCTCTCTCTCTCTCTCTCTCTCTCTCTCTCTCTCTCTTATGATTTTTATACATTTTTTCTTGCAAACATTTTGTGTAGGCACCTGTCTTTTTGTCTATATGGAAGCTACGTCACTGCCCATTACACACTACCAAATTAAGCACAAAATAAAATGCTTTCCATAACAATGACAGCAGGAGCAGTTTTTCAGAAGACGTATCTTTGATTCAGCAGAATATAAATTTGACAATATTAAACATACCAAACTAATGCTAAGATACTGCCCTCTTCTCAGGACCTTTTTGCTGTCATTGAAGCCACACTGTTTACTAATATGTGGTATTATGTATTAGTATACACATCACGATAGCTGTATCAAAAACGAATAATACAATTTTCTAGACATAATGACAGATAACATTATCACGACCGGATGACTAATGATGAACTCTATAGGTACGTGTATCAGTGATAAGACTTGAAACAACAACGAATATTGCAGATTGTCGACAGCTTGTGTAACAGATAATGGATATAGCAAATCAATGTAAACTCCAAAATAAAATATTACTATGGACAAACCCACGCAGGACATTTAATGCCTTCCTGTGTTTCCCTTGGTAAAGGAAACAGTGTTGATGTCTGGAGATTAAGCTATAAGAGGACATAAAGAGATCGGAATCAACCTCATCACAAAAACAAAAGGAGGAGGGGCTTAATGTAATAAAAGAAAGTGACCACATGACAGAATCTACCAGACAATGTATAAAGAGAGGAAAACCTCTGACTCGACCACACGAGGACTGAATCTACAATAGACAAATGTTCTTCCCAGGTAAATGATGTTATGTGGCTCGAGGGTGAGACTGCGCGTAAGATGTAATAAGCAGCTCCTGACCAGCCACAGTCTCTCCACAACCTAAGGTATAATATCACAACGTAAGGTATAATATCACAACCTAAGGTATAATATCACTACCTAATGTATAATATCACAACCTAAGGTATAATATCACAACCTAATGTATAATATCACAACCTAAGGTATAATATCACAACCTAATGTATAATATCACAACCTAAGATATAATATCACAACCTAATGTATAATATCACAACCTAAGATATAATATCACAACCTAATGTATAATATTACAACTGAAGGTATAATATCACAACCTAAAGTATAATATCACAACCTAATGTATAATATCACAACCTAATGTATAATATCACAACCTAAGGTATAATATCACAACCTAAGATATAACATCACAACCTAAGGTATAATATCACAACCTAAGATATAATATCACAACCTAAGGTATAATATCACAACGTAAGGTATAATATCACAACCTAAGCTTTGATATCACAACCTAAGATATAATATCACAACCTAATGTATAATATCACAACCCAATGTATAATATCATGGAATATAATATGGAACTCTTCACAACGTAGGGTATAATGTCACATACAACAAAGATTACATGGAACTCTTCACAACATCATGTATAATATCACACACGATAAAGATTCACATTGAATTCTTCACATTCTGTATATTTACATTGTCTATATCCACGTCATACGGTAGATTTCACATTCTATGTACATGTCTTTATCTGCTAGACTGGGTGGATTTAAAATTATCTTGTATGTACATCGTCTATATTTACGTCATTGGGTGGATTTCACATTCTGTCTATGTCATTGTCTATATCTACATCATTGGGTGGATTTCACATTCTGTCTATGTCATTGTCTATATCTACGTCATTGGGTGGATTTTACATTCTGTCTTTGTTAGTGTCTATATTTACGACATTGGGTGGATTTCACATTCTGTCTATGTCATTGTCTATATCTACGTCATTGGGTGGATTTCACATTCTGTCTATGTCATTGTCTATATCTACGTCATTGGGTGGATTTCACATTCTGTCTATGTATATTGTCTATATCTACGTCATTGGGTGGATTTCACATTCTGTCTATGTATATTGTCTATATCTACATCATTGGGTGGATTTCACATTCTGTCTATGTCATTGTCTATATCTACGTCATTGGGTGGATTTTACATTCTGTCTATGTCATTGTCTATATCTACGTCATTGGGTGGATTTTACATTCTGTCTATGTATATTGTCTATATCTACGACATTGGGTGGATTTTACACTCTGTCTATGTATATTGTCTATGTCTACGTCATTGGGTGGATTTTACATTCTGTCTAAGTATATTGTCTATATCCACGTCATTGGGTGCATTTTACATTCTGTCTATATATATTGTCTATTTCTACGTCATTGGTTGAATTTTACATTCTGTCTATGTCATTGTCTATATCTACGTCATTGGGTGGATTTTACATTCTGTCTATGTCATTGTCTATATCTACGTCATTGGGTGGATTTTACATTCTGTCTATGTCATTGTCTATATCTACGTCATTGGGTGGATTTCACATTCTGTCTATGTATATTGTCTATATCTACGTCATTGGGTGGATTTTACATTCTGTCTATGTATATTGTCTATATCTACGACATTGGATGGATTTTACATTCTGTCTATGTATATTGTCTATATCTACGTCATTGGGTGGATTTTACATTCTGTCTATGTATATTGTCTATATCTACGTCATTGGGTGGATTTTACATTCTGTCTATGTATATTGTCTATATCTACGTCATTGGGTGGATTTTACATTCTGTCTATGTATATTGTCTATATCTACGTCATTGGGTGGATTTCACATTCTGTCTATGTCATTGTCTATATCTACGTCATTGGGTGGATTTCACATTCTGTCTATGTATATTGTCTATATCTACGTAATTGGGTGGATTTCACATTCTGTCTATGTATATTGTCTATATCTACGTCATTGGGTGGATTTCACATTCTGTCTATGTCATTGTCTATATCTACGTCATTGGTTGGATTTTACATTCTGTCTATGTATATTGTCTATATCTACATCATTGGGTGGATTTCACATTCTGTCTATGTTAGTGTCTATATCTACGACATTGGGTGGATTTTACATTCTGTCTATGTTAGTGTCTATATCTACGACATTGGGTGGATTTTACATTCTGTCTTTGTTAGTGTCTATATTTACGACATTGGGTGGATTTTACATTCTGTCTATGTTAGTGTCTATATCTACGACATTGGGTGGATTTTACATTCTGTCTATGTATATTGTCTATATCTACGACACTAGGTGAGATTTTACATTCTGTCTATGTCACTGTCTATATCTACGACACTGGGTGGATTTTACATTCTGTTTATGTATATTGTCTATATCTACGTGATTTGTTAATTCGAAACTTGTAATCATTAACTTAATCAATACAGATATATCATTAACATGAACACTATATGCATCCAGTTATCACCAATTTTTTTTTTCTAAAGGAATTTATTTATTTTTTATTTATACCATTTAGATTTGTAATACTAGTAACAGACAAAACTCTGTCTTATACTGAAAAAATGAAGTATCGTAGTTCTCGATGGACAGTTTATACATTTACTATTGTCATTAATTGATTTTAACTACAAATTGAAGTTTAGAACCATGTTAAACCCGGAGTCTTGATCATTATGTCCAGTTGATTGCCATCCGGCAGTATATCTCAACCCTCGTTTCCGGTTTTACTTAGTATCATATTGAAACAATACTTTTCCCTCATTGCTCGAAGTAATAGAAAGCTTGAGGGGTCAATCCATGGTCATTAGATCAATACAATTCGTTATAAAACACATGCATACAAAGTGTCCATTATACGTTTATCACGATCAAGCTCGAATTTCTTCAATGTCCATACTCATCTTGTCTGCATCAAGACATTAATTTCTCTCTCCCTCCCTCTCTCTCTCAGAGGAATTAATAAAGCTGTTCCTTTACCTGATATCGAGCATCATTTTCACCCCAGGAAATGATTAGCCATATATTTTTGATTTACGCCCCGTGTATAAAGGTATCAACAACAGCCAATGGCCATATTGCACTAATTCTCTTATCAGTCGTTCTAGTATAATTTGTTTTCTCCCACTTGGCCGTTTTATTCTTGTAAATTGAATGCCTTCCATTATTGAAGGCCATACATAACTGGAAACATGGCCGTTGGTTATACGAACATTTTATATACAAATACATTTACATTTTGGGAAGGAAGGCAAACTAAAGAAGTTGAGATAAAACGCGGGGTTGTCTTCAAGAAAACCAAATATAGAGCACAATGAAATTATACATGTAAGTCACATCGAGGCTATAATGTAAATCACAGGTCCGAATTACAACATATCGGCTTATATTGGCTAACGGATATTGAACACGAATTCCATTTTCTATTGAAATGTCCATCATATCTTCAGAAATATTACTTTGTAAACCTTCTGTCTACAAACTACTGCAACTTCTAAGCTCTTCAAACATTAAAGAACTTGCAGTTTGGGGGAATTCATTAAAATACTTTTACCAGAAGAACCACCCTTCATAACTAACATATTATATGTAAATTATGTTATTTTCCATCTCTTATCTGTACTTGATCTCATACATGTAAATGTGCATATTGCTTGAATGTCCATTGTAAATTATTGTCATTTGATAACTTTTGATACTACTGATCAAAAGTGATCACATGACACAACCGGTGGTCAGAGATCACTTTTGATCAAGAGTATCAAAAGTTATCAAATGACAATATGTATATCTGTAAGCTGTATAGCTTCTGATGAATAAACAATACGGTTATTGATCCATAAAGACCAGGCCCTACGGCATACGTGATGTTAAAGTGTACTACCTATAATTGATCATGAAATGTTTTTCAATATTTTTTTCTGACCTCATTTTGCTAATTTGCTGCCGGTGTCGGGAAGCCAACTTAATGTGTCGTTGTAACGAACAAAATAAATAACACGTACTTATTTTACCGACAAATATCCGAATATGCCGGTATATGGAGTGCCAGTGTAATGCCGGTATATGGAGTGCCCGTGTAATGCCGGTATATGGAGTGCTAGTGTAATGCCGGTATATGGAGAGCCAATGTATATGGAGAGCCAGTGTAATGATTAGCTGTATATATAACTGTCCCTCTTTCACTAGCGTTTTGGAATCAAGAGAGATTCCTGCCTTTGAGTATACGTAGCTCATTGTGTAAGGTGCTTGACTCGAGTCCGAAAGACCCAGCTTTCAGCCCCTCACTTATAGCTTGTCTGTAGGACGCCTATCGGATGAGACAATTGGTACCGAGGTCTCATGTCATGGTAGATGTGCCACATTAATGAGCCCTCCCTGCCACATTAATGAGCCCTCCCTGCCACATTAATGAACCCTCCCTGCCTCGGGATATTCTTTGTCATTAGTATGAATGTCTGTACGATACATCAGATAAACGCAGTTCCCGTATCAGTGACATTATAGTAGCGTGACCTAAAGGGAAAACAAGAAAGAAAGAAAGAAAGAAAAAAAGAAAGAAAGAAATCAGACACATCAGATTCTTTCTTACTTGTGAATTATTACTTTTAAAATAATAACTACATCAATGTATATGGCATTAAAAAGGTCAAGATGAAAACAGCAGTGGCGGGTTTAGAGGGGGGCAAGGGGCCCACCCCCTTTTGGCCATATATTTACCAGTAAAAATCCAGATTTAGCGCCAAAAATGACTCAGTCGTTTGGCTAATACAAATGTGGACCCCCTTTCTTTCGGAAATCCTGGATCCGCCACTGAATAGAACCCTATGTACATGTGAATGGTAGAGATTAATTGAATGTTTGGAACACAAAAAGAAAGCTCCAAAGGGATCTTTTTCAAGTAAATATGAAAGAATAACTTCAATTGCAAATTATCCTACAAGCTTTTAATACAACTAGAACTATAAAGATTCACTCTTAAACAAAACAATCAACAACAGTATGCAGGGGCGTAGCTAGAAATATTCAATGTGCACGCAAAGAAATTTTCTCATGAAGTGCTCGCAGCTCTGAGAGGGGGATGGGATCACCCTCTCTTGCAAGTGGGGGTTCGAGGGTCTCCCCCGAGAAAATTTTGTAAAATTCAATGCAAAGTCGTGCTTTCTGGACTACATCTTGATAACATTGAAACTATTTTTGTCATAAGAAATGACGTTTAATATTGAAGAATATATGTCGAACACAATAAAAGCTAAACTTGAATCTACGTCTTTTCGGTTTTGAGAAAGTTGAAGACTGATGTTTTCACAAATCGATTTGACACTTACGAGTTGTCATATGATATGGATGTCTTTGAGTCGCATTTTATTTATTTATTTTTTTGTCCCCGTGATGTGCACGCCATGGCGTGTTGGCGTATAGGCAGCTACGCCCCTGGTATACATGTAGTTTTATTGTGTACTGGAATTCTGGTTGTTCTGTCTTCTTTTCATTCTGAATTTACTTCGAAGTACATGTACATGATTTAAATCCAAAGTTTAACATGAAAATGAAATAATGAGGTATTGTTCTTTGGTTTCCGGTATTTTATCACATAAACTTCATATGCACTTCCGGGTAAATGGCGTAGGATTAATGTAGGGAAAATGTGAATATTGATGTCTATTAAGAAAACACGGACAACTTGTTCGTAGTAATAAAACTGAGTTATCAGAGCTTGTGGTTATATGCCATTAGACATGCAATATAGGTCAGAACTAATTAAAGACGTAGATGAAAAGGAGATCCGCTGATGTGAAAAACTGATCTCCCCGCTCCGTTTGAAATACTCCCGGAGCCACATACATGTACTATTGATTGATTGGAATAGCGACATAGATCCATACTATCGTTCTTAAATTAAAGACAACAGTAAAACAAATCCGTATGCTCTGGGCTGATAGGTCAAGGGATCAATCACTCTGGTCAGTGATAAAATTATACATATTAGCTATTGTCCGGAAAGGTCAGGTATCTGCAAGAACGATGTTTTTCATTTATTCATTAAAAATAAATACCCATTTTTAACAATAGGACCTGCCCGGCAATTTATATCCGTTAGTATTTATATTAATTTATACAAAGCCTATTACAACAACCGTTAAATCATACTGTGAAACGAGACACCATATAATACTAGATAAAAGTAGATATAATAACGACTACGGAATGACAACCCTGAGACCGTCCTCAGTAGAATTATATATATAATACTGAGTACTAAGTGACAACCCTGAGACAGTACTCAGTAGAATAGTAGATATAACAACGAGTACTAAGTGACAACCCTGAGACAGTACTTAGTAGAATAGTAGATATAATAACGACTACTGAGTGACAACCCCGAGACAGTACTCAGTAGAACTGTAGATATAACAACGAGTTCTAAGTGACAACCTTGAGACAGTACTCAGTAGAATAATAGATATAATAACGACTACTAAGTGTCAACCCTGAGACAGTACTCGGTAGAATTGTAGATATAATAACGACTACTGAGTGACAACCCTGAGACAGTAATCAGTAGAATTGTAGATTTAATAACGAGTACTTGGTGACAACCCTGAGACAGTACTCAGTAGAATAGAAGATATAATAACGACTACTAAGTGACAACCCTGAGACAGTACTTAGTAGAATTGTATATATAATAACGACTACTAAGTGACAACCCTGAGACGGTGCTCGGTAGAATTGTATATACAATAATGAGTACTAAGTGACAACCCTGAGACAGTACTCAGTAGAACTGTAGATATAACAACGAGTACTAAGTGACAACCTTGAGACAGTAATCAGTAAAATAGTAGATATAATAACGACTACTAAGTGACAACCCTGAGACAGTACTCAGTAGAATAGTAGATATAACAACGAGTACTAAGTGACAACCCTGAGACAGTACTTAGTAGAATAGTAGATATAATAACGACTACTGAGTGACAACCCCGAGACAGTACTCAGTAGAACTGTAGATATAACAACGAGTACTAAGTGACAACCTTGAGACAGTACTCAGTAGAATAGTAGATATAATAACGACTACTAAGTGTCAACCCTGAGACAGTACTCGGTAGAATTGTAGATATAATAACGACTACTGAGTGACAACCCTGAGACAGTAATCAGTAGAATTGTAGATTTAATAACGAGTACTTGGTGACAACCCTGAGACAGTACTCACTAGAATTATATATATAATAATGACTACTAAGTGACAACCCTGAGACAGTACTCGGCAGAATTGTAGATATAATAACGACTATTGAGTGACAACCCTGAGACAGTACTCGGTAGAATAGAAGATATAATAACGACTACTAAGTGACAACCCTGAGACAGTACTTAGTAGAATTGTATATATAATAACGACTACTAAGTGACAACCCTGAGACGTTACTCGGTAGAATTGTATATACAATAATGAGTACTAAGTGACAACCCTGAGACAGTACTCAGTAGAACTGTAGATATAACAACGAGTACTAAGTGACAACCTTGAGACAGTAATCAGTAAAATAGTAGATATAATAACGACTACTAAGTGACAACCCTGAGACAGTACTTAGTAGAATTGTAGATATAATAACGAGTACTTGGTGACAACCCTGAGACAGCACTCAGTAGAATTGTATATATAATAACGAGTACTTGGTGACAACCCTGAGACAGTACTCACTAGAATTATATATATAATAATGACTACTAAGTGACAACCCTGAGACAGTACTCGGCAGAATTGTAGATATAATAACGACTATTGAGTGACAACCCTGAGACAGTACTCGGTAGAATTCGAGATATAATAACGACTACTAAGTGACAACCCTGAGACAGTACTCAGTAGAATAGTAGATATAATAACGACTACTAAGTGATAACCCTGAGACAGTACTTAGTAGAATTGTAGATATAATAACGACTACTGACTGACAACCCTGAGACAGTACTTAGTAGAATTGTATATATAATAACGACTACTGGGTGACAACACTAAGACAGTATTAAGTAGAATTGTAGATATAACCAGAGTAACGATAAGCGTAGCATCCCCTCGCGTGACATAAAATTTAAATACACTTAAAATGTTGTAATTAATGTAAAAGTTCTGGCCCGGACAAGTTTTTACCATTCCAGCCCATTGTTACCTCGACTTTGAGAATCTGACCCTGAGACAAGGGTATGACACTTCCTTGAGATGTAAGCAACAATCATATGTAATATCATTGAATTCCATGAAGGTGCTAAAAAGTTATGGCCCGGACAAGTTTTTAACATTCCAGCCCATTGTGACCTTGACCTTGAGAATTTGACTCAGAAACAAGGTCATGGCACTTTCCTGAGATGTAAACAACAATCATGTATAACATTATTAAAATCCATCAAGGCGTAAAAAAGTTATGGCACAGACAGAGAGACAGACAGACAGAAAGACATACATACATACGGTGGCGTTACTATATCCCCTCGGCAACAAGTTACGGGAGCGGATAATAATGACTACTGAGTGAAAACCTCGAGAAAGTACTCAATAGCATTGTAGATATAATAACGACTACTGAGTGACAACCCTGAGACAGTACTCGGTAGAATTGTAGAATATAATAACGACTACTGAGTGACAACCCTGAGACAGTACTTAGTAGAATTGTAGATATAATAACGACTACTGGGTGACAACCCTGAGACAGTACTTAAAAGAGTTGTAGATATAATAACGACTACTGCATGACAACCCTGAGACAGTACTCAGTAGAATTGTAAAATATAATAACGACTACTGAGTGACAACCCTGAAACAGTACTCAGTAGAACTGTAGATATAACAACGAGTACTAAGTGATAACCCTGAGACAGTACTTAGCAGAATAGTAGATATAATAACGACTACTGAGTGTCAACCCTGAGACAGTACTCAGTAGAATTGTAGATATGATAACCACTACTAAATGTCAACACTGAGACAGTACTCGGTAACATTGTGAATATTACAACGACTACTGACTGACAACCCTGAGACAGTCCTCAGTAGAATTGTAGATATAATAATGTCTACTGAGTGACAACCCTGAGACAGCAGTGACTACAACTGTTGACATAATATCGACTACGAAGTGACCCTGAGACAGTAGTGAGTACTGTAGACATAGAAACGACTACTGAGTGACAACCCTGAGACAGTACTAAGTAGAATTGTAGATACATGTATAATAACGACTACTGAGTGACAACCCTGACACTGTACTCACTAGAATTATAGATACATGTCTAATAACGACCACTGAGTGACAGCCCTGAGACAGTACTAACTAGAATTATAGATACATGTATAATAATGACTACTGAGTGACAACCCTGAGACTGCACTCATTAGAATTATAGATACATGTATAATAACGACCACTGAGTGGCAACCCTGAGACTGTACTCACTAGAATTATAGATATATGTATAATAATGACTACTGAGTGACAGCCCTGACTACTGAGTGACAACCCTGAGACTGTACTTACTAGAATTATAGATACATGTATAATAACGACCACTGAGTGACAACCCTGAGACTGTACTTACTAAAATTATATATACATGTATAATAATGACTACTGAGTGACAACCCTGAGACTGTACTCACTAGAGTTATAGATACATGTACAATAATGACTACTGAGTGACAACCCTGAGACTGTACTTACTAGAATTATGGATACATGTATAATAACGACCACTGAGTGACAACCCTGAGACTGTACTCACTAGAATTATAGATACATGTACAATAATGACTACTGAGTGACAGCCTTGAGAGAGTACTCAGTAGAATTATAGATACATGTATAATAACGACCACTGAATGACAACCCTGAGACTGTACTTACTAGAATTATAGATACATGTCTAATAACGACCACTGAGTGACAACCCTGAGACTGTACTCACTAGAATTATAGATACATGTCTAATAACGACCACTGAGTGACAACCCTGAGACTGTACTCACTAGAATTATAGATATATGTCTAATAACGACTACTGAGTGACAACCCTGAGACTGTACTCACTAGAATTATAGATACATGTATAATAATGACTACTGAGTGACAACCCTGAGACTGTACTCACTAGAATTATAGATACATGTCTAATAACGACCACTGAGTGACAGCCCTGAGACTGTACTCACTAGAATTATAGATATATGTCTAATAACGACCACTGAGTGACAACCCTGAGACTGTACTCACTAGAATTATAGATACATGTATAATAACGACTACTGAGTGACAAAACTGAGACTGTACTCACTAGAATTATAGATATATGTCTAATAACGACCACTGAGTGACAGCGCTGAGACTGTACTTACTAGAATTATAGATACATGTATAATAATGACTACTGAGTGACAACCCTGAGACTGTACTCACTAGAATTATAGATACATGTACAATAACGACCACTGAGTGACAGCCCTGACACTGTACTCACTAGAATTATAGATACATGTACAATAATGACTACTGAGTGACAACCCTGAGACTGCACTCATTAGAATTATAGATACATGTATAATAATGACTACTGAGTGACAACCCTGTGGCTGTACTCACTAGAATTATAGATACATGTATAATAATGACTACTGAGTGACAACCCTGAGACTGTACTCACTAGAATTATAGAAACATATATAATAACGACCACTGAGTGACAACCCTGAGACTGCACTCATTAGAATTATAGATACATATATAATAACGACCACTGAGTGACAACCCTGAGACTGTACTTACTAGAATTATAGATACATATATAATAACGACCACTGAGTGACAACCCTGACACTGTACTTACTAGAATTATAGATACATGTAAAATAACGACTACTGAGTGACAGCCCTGAGACTGTACTCACTAGAATTATAGATACATGTCTAATAACGACCACTGAGTGACAACCCTGAGACTGTACTTACTAGAATTATAGATACATGTATAATAACGACTACTGAGTGACAGCCCTGAGACTGTACTTACTAGAATTATAGATACATGTATAATAACGACCACTGAGTGACAACCCTGAGACTGTACTTACTAGAATTATAGATACATGTATAATAATGACTACTGAGTGACAACCCCGAGACTGTACTTACTAGAATTATAGATCCATATATAATAACGACCACTGAGTGACAACCCTGAGAGTGTACTTACTAGAATTATAGATACATGTATAATAATGACTACTGAGTGACAACCCTGAGACTGTACTCACTAGAATTATAGATACATGTCTAATAACGACCACTGAGTGACAACCCTGAGACTGTACTTACTAGAATTATAGATACATGTATAATAACGACTACTGAGTGACAGCCCTGACACTGTACTCACTAGAATTATAGATACATGTACAATAATGACTACTGAGTGACAACCCTGAGACTGTACTCAATAGAATTATAGATACATATATAATAACGACCACTGAGTGACAACCCTGAGACTGTACTTACTAGAATTATAGATACATATATAATAACGACCACTGAGTGACAACCCTGAGACTGTACTTACTAGAATTATAGATACATGTACAATATTGACTACTGAGTGACAGCCCTGAGACTGTACTTACTAGAATTATAGATACATGTATAATAACGACCACTGAGTGACAACCCTGAGACTGCACTCACTAGAATTATAGATACATGTACAATATTGACTACTGAGTGACAACCCTGAGACTGTACTGACTAGAATTATAGATACATGTCTAATAACGACCACTGAGTGACAACCCTGAGACTGTACTTACTAGAATTATAGATACATGTCTAATAACGACCACTGAGTGACAACCCTGAGACTGTACTCACTAGAATTATAGATACATATATAATAACGACCACTGAGTGACAACCCTGAGACTGTACTTACTAGAATTATAGATACATGTATAATAACGACTACTGAGTGACAACCCTGAGACTGTACTTACTAGAATTATAGATACATATATAATAACGACCACTGAGTGACAACCCTGAGACTGTACTTACTAGAATTATAGATACATGTATAATAATGACTACTGAGTGACAACCCTGAGACTGTACTCACTAGAATTATAGATACATGTATGATAACGACCACTGAGTGACAACCCGGAGACTGTACTTACTAGAATTATAGATACATGTATAATAATGACTACTGAGTGACAACCCTGAGACTGTACTTACTAGAATTATAGATACATATATAATAATGACTACTGAGTGACAACCCTGAGACTGTACTTACTAGAATTATAGATACATATATAATAACGACCTCTGAGTGACAACCCTGAGAGTGTACTTACTAGAATTATAGATACATGTATAATAATGACTACTGAGTGACAACCCTGAGACTGTACTCACTAGAATTATAGATACATGTCTAATAACGACCACTGAGTGACAACCCTGAGACTGTACTTACTAGAATTATAGATACATGTATAATAACGACTACTGAGTGACAGCCCTGAGACTGTACTTACTAGAATTATAGATACATGTATAATAACGACCACTGAGTGACAACCCTGAGACTGTACTTACTAGAATTATAGATACATGTATAATAATGACTACTGAGTGACAACCCCGAGACTGTACTTACTAGAATTATAGATCCATATATAATAACGACCACTGAGTGACAACCCTGAGAGTGTACTTACTAGAATTATAGATACATGTATAATAATGACTACTGCGTGACAACCCTGAGACTGTACTCACTAGAATTATAGATACATGTCTAATAACGACCACTGAGTGACAACCCTGAGACTGCACTCATTAGAATTATAGATACATATATAATAATGACTACTGAGTGACAACCCTGAGACTGTACTTACTAGAATTATAGATACATATATAATAACGACCACTGAGTGACAACCCTGAGACTGTACTTACTAGAATTATAGATACATGTATAATAATGACTACTGAGTGACAACCCTGAGACTGTACTCACTAGAATTATAGATACATGTCTAATAACGACCACTGAGTGACAACCCTGAGACTGTACTTACTAGAATTATAGATACATGTATAATAACGACTACTGAGTGACAGCCCTGAGACTGTACTTACTAGAATTATAGATACATGTATAATAACGACCACTGAGTGACAACCCTGAGACTGTACTTACTAGAATTATAGATACATGTATAATAATGACTACTGAGTGACAACCCCGAGACTGTACTTACTAGAATTATAGATCCATATATAATAACGACCACTGAGTGACAACCCTGAGACTGTACTTACTAGAATTATAGATACATGTCTAATAACGACCATTGAGTGACAACCCTGAGACTGTACTTACTAGAATTATAGATACATGTATAATAATGACTACTGAGTGACAACCCTGAGACTGTACTCACTAGAATTATAGATACATGTCTAATAACGACCACTGAGTGACAACCCTGAGACTGTACTTACTAGAATTATAGATACATATATAATAACGACCACTGAGTGACAACCCTGAGACTGCACTCATTAGAATTATAGATACATGTCTAATAACGACCACTGAGTGACAACCCTGAGATTGTACTTACTAGAATTATAGATACATGTATAATAATGACTACTGAGTGACAACCCCGAGACTGTACTCACTAGAATTATAGATACATGTATGATAACGACCACTGAGTGGCAACCCTGAGACTGCACTCATTAGAATTATAGATACATGTATAATAACGACTACTGAGTGACAGCCTTGAGACTGCACTCACCAGAATTATAGATACATGTATAATAACGACCACTGAGTGACAACCCTGAGACTGTACTTACTAGAATTATAGATACATGAATAATAACGACTACTGAGTGACAGCCTTGAGACTGCACTCACTAGAATTATAGATACATGTATAATAATGACTACTGACTGACAACCCTGAGACTGTACTCACTAGAATTATAGATACATGCATAATAACGACTACTGAGTGACAACCCTGACACTGTACTCACTAGAATTATAGATACATGTATAATAACGACTACTGACTGACAACCCTGAGACTGTACTTACTAGAATTATAGATACATGTATAATAATGACTACTGAGTGACAACCCTGAGACTGTACTCAATAGAATTATAGATACATGTATAATAACGACCACTGAGTGACAACCCTGAGACTGTGCTCACTAGAATTATAGATACATGTATAATAATGACTACTGAGTGAGAACCCTGAGACTGTACTTACTAGAATTATAGATACATGTATAATAACGACTACTGAGTGACAACCCTGAGACTGTACTTACTAGAATTATAGATACATATATAATAACGACCACTGAGTGACAACCCTGAGACTGCACTCATTAGAATTATAGATACATGTCTAATAACGACCACTGAGTGACAACCCTGAGACTGTACTTACTAGAATTATAGATACATGTATAATAATGACTACTGAGTGACAACCCTGAGACTGTACTCACTAGAATTATAGATACATGTATAATAACGACTACTGAGTGACAGCCTTGAGACTGCACTCACTAGAATTATAGATACATGTATAATAACGACCACTGTGTGACAACCCTGAGACTGTACTCACTAGAATTATAGATACATGTACAATAATGACTACTGAGTGACAACCCTGACACTGTACTCACTAGAATTATAGATACATGTATAATAACGACCACTGAGTGACAACCCTGAGACTGTACTTACTAGAATTATAGATACATGTATAATAACGACTACTGAGTGACAGCCTTGAGACTGCACTCACTAGAATTATAGATACATGTATAATAATGACTACTGACTGACAACCCTGAGACTGTACTCACTAGAATTATAGATACATGCATAATTACGACTACTGAGTGACAACCCTGACACTGTACTCACTAGAATTATAGATACATGTATAATAACGACTACTGAGTGACAACCCTGAGACTGTACTTACTAGAATTATAGATACATGTATAATAATGACTACTGAGTGACAACCCTGAGACTGTACTCAATAGAATTATAGATATATGTATAATAACGACCACAGAGTGACAACCCTGAGACTGTGCTCACTAGAATTATGGATACATGTATAATAATGACTACTGAGTGAGAACCCTGAGACTTTACTTACTAGAATTATAGATACATGTCTAATAACGACCACTGAGTGACAACCCTGAGACTGTACTTACTAGAATTATAGATACATATATAAAAACGACCACTGAGTGAGAACCCTGAGACTGTTCTTACTAGAATTATAGATACATGTCTAATAACGACCACTGAGTGACAACCCTGAGACTGTACTTACTAGAATTATAGATCCATATATAATAACGACCACTGAGTGAGAACCCTGAGACTGTGCTCACTAGAATTATAGATACATGTATAATAACGACTACTGAGTGACAACCCTGAGACTGTACTGACTAGAATTATAGATACATATATAACAACGACCACTGAGTGACAACCCTGAGACTGTACTCACTAGAATTATAGATACATATATAATAATGACTACTGAGTGACAACCCTGAGGCTGTACTCACTAGAATTATAGATACATATATAATAACGACCACTCAGTGACAACCCTGAGACTGTACTCACTAGAATTATAGATACATGTCTAATAACGACCACTGAGTGACAACCCTGAGAGTGTACTTACTAGAATTATAGATACATGTATAATAATGACTACTGAGTGACAACCCTGAGACTGTACTCACTAGAATTATAGATACATGTCTAATAACGACCACTGAGTGACAACCCTGAGACTGTACTTACTAGAATTATAGATACATGTATAATAACGACTACTGAGTGACAGCCCTGAGACTGTACTTACTAGAATTATAGATACATGTATAATAACGACCACTGAGTGACAACCCTGAGACTGTACTCACTAGAATTATAGATACATGTATAATAATGACTACTGAGTGAGAACCCTGAGACTTTACTTACTAGAATTATAGATACATGTCTAATAACGACCACTGAGTGACAACCCTGAGACTGTTCTTACTAGAATTATAGATACATATATAAAAACGACCACTGAGTGAGAACCCTGAGACTGTTCTTACTAGAATTATAGATACATGTCTAATAACGACCACTGAGTGACAACCCTGAGACTGTACTCACTAGAAGTATAGATACATATATAATAACGACCACTGAGTGACAACCCTGAGACTGTACTTACTAGAATTATAGATACATGTATAATAACGACCACTGAGTGACAACCCTGAGACTGTACTGACTAGAATTATAGATACATGTCTAATAACGACCACTGAGTGACAACCCTGAGACTGTACTTACTAGAATTATAGATACATGTCTAATAACGACCACTGAGTGACAACCCTGAGACTGTACTCACTAGAATTATAGATATATGTCTAATAACGACCACTGAGTGACAACCCTGAGACTGCACTCACTAGAATTATAGATACATGTATAATAACGACCACTGAGTGAAAACCCGGAGACTATACTCATTAGAATTATAGATACATATATAATAACGACCACTGAGTGACAACCCTGAGACTGTACTTACTAGAATTATAGATATATATATAATAACGACCACTGAGTGACAACCCTGAGACTGTACTCACTAGAATTATTGATACATGTATAATAACGACTACTGAGTGACAACCCTGAGACTGCACTCATTAGAATTATACATACATGTACAATAATGACTACTGAGTGACAACCCTGACACTGTACTCACTAGAATTATAGATACATGTATAATAACGACTACTGAGTGACAGCCCTGAGACTGTACTCACTAGAATTATAGATACATGTATAATAACGACTACTGAGTGACAACCCTGACACTGTACTCACTAGAATTATAGATACATGTATAATAACGACTACTGAGTGACAACCCTGAGACTGTACTTACTAGAATTATAGATACATGTATAATAATGACTACTGAGTGACAACCCTGAGACTGTACTCAATAGAATTATAGATACATGTATAATAACGACCACTGAGTGACAACCCTGAGACTGTGCTCACTAGAATTATAGATACATGTATAATAATGACTACTGAGTGAGAACCCTGAGACTGTACTTACTAGAATTATAGATACATGTCTAATAACGACCATTGAGTGACAACCCTGAGACTGTACTTACTAGAATTATAGATACATATATAATAACGACCACTGAGTGACAACCCTGAGACTGTACTGACTAGAATTATAGATACATGTCTAATAACGACCACTGAGTGACAACCCTGAGACTGTACTTACTAGAATTATAGATACATGTATAATAATGACTACTGAGTGAGAACCCTGAGACTTTACTTACTAGAATTATAGATACATGTCTAATAACGACCACTGAGTGACAACCCTGAGACTGTACTTACTAGAATTATAGATACATGTATAATAACGACTACTGAGTGACAGCCCTGAGACTGTACTCACTAGAATTATAGATACATGTATAATAACGACCACTGAGTGACAACCCTGAGACTGTACTTACTAGAATTATAGATACATGTATAATAATGACTACTGAGTGACAACCCCGAGACTGTACTTACTAGAATTATAGATCCATATATAATAACGACCACTGAGTGACAACCCTGAGAGTGTACTTACTAGAATTATAGATACATGTATAATAATGACTACTGAGTGACAACCCTGAGACTGTACTCACTAGAATTATAGATACATGTCTAATAACGACCACTGAGTGACAACCCTGAGACTGTACTTACTAGAATTATAGATACATATATAATAACGACCACTGAGTGACAACCCTGAGACTGCACTCATTAGAATTATAGATACATGTCTAATAACGACCACTGAGTGACAACCCTGAGATTGTACTTACTAGAATTATAGATACATGTATAATAATGACTACTGAGTGACAACCCCGAGACTGTACTCACTAGAATTATAGATACATGTATGATAACGACCACTGAGTGGCAACCCTGAGACTGCACTCATTAGAATTATAGATACATGTATAATAACGACTACTGAGTGACAGCCTTGAGACTGCACTCACCAGAATTATAGATACATGTATAATAACGACCACTGAGTGACAACCCTGAGACTGTACTTACTAGAATTATAGATACATGTATAATAACGACTACTGAGTGACAGCCTTGAGACTGCACTCACTAGAATTATAGATACATGTATAATAATGACTACTGACTGACAACCCTGAGACTGTACTCACTAGAATTATAGATACATGCATAATAACGACTACTGAGTGACAACCCTGACACTGTACTCACTAGAATTATAGATACATGTATAATAACGACTACTGAGTGACAACCCTGAGACTGTACTTACTAGAATTATAGATACATGTATAATAATGACTACTGAGTGACAACCCTGAGACTGTACTCAATAGAATTATAGATACATGTATAATAACGACCACTGAGTGACAACCCTGAGACTGTGCTCACTAGAATTATAGATACATGTATAATAATGACTACTGAGTGAGAACCCTGAGACTGTACTTACTAGAATTATAGATACATGTATAATAACGACTACTGAGTGACAACCCTGAGACTGTACTTACTAGAATTATAGATACATATATAATAACGACCACTGAGTGACAACCCTGAGACTGCACTCATTAGAATTATAGATACATGTCTAATAACGACCACTGAGTGACAACCCTGAGACTGTACTTACTAGAATTATAGATACATGTATAATAATGACTACTGAGTGACAACCCTGAGACTGTACTCACTAGAATTATAGATACATGTATAATAACGACTACTGAGTGACAGCCTTGAGACTGCACTCACTAGAATTATAGATACATGTATAATAACGACCACTGTGTGACAACCCTGAGACTGTACTCACTAGAATTATAGATACATGTACAATAATGACTACTGAGTGACAACCCTGACACTGTACTCACTAGAATTATAGATACATGTATAATAACGACCACTGAGTGACAACCCTGAGACTGTACTTACTAGAATTATAGATACATGTATAATAACGACTACTGAGTGACAGCCTTGAGACTGCACTCACTAGAATTATAGATACATGTATAATAATGACTACTGACTGACAACCCTGAGACTGTACTCACTAGAATTATAGATACATGCATAATTACGACTACTGAGTGACAACCCTGACACTGTACTCACTAGAATTATAGATACATGTATAATAACGACTACTGAGTGACAACCCTGAGACTGTACTTACTAGAATTATAGATACATGTATAATAATGACTACTGAGTGACAACCCTGAGACTGTACTCAATAGAATTATAGATATATGTATAATAACGACCACAGAGTGACAACCCTGAGACTGTGCTCACTAGAATTATGGATACATGTATAATAATGACTACTGAGTGAGAACCCTGAGACTTTACTTACTAGAATTATAGATACATGTCTAATAACGACCACTGAGTGACAACCCTGAGACTGTACTTACTAGAATTATAGATACATATATAAAAACGACCACTGAGTGAGAACCCTGAGACTGTTCTTACTAGAATTATAGATACATGTCTAATAACGACCACTGAGTGACAACCCTGAGACTGTACTTACTAGAATTATAGATCCATATATAATAACGACCACTGAGTGACAACCCTGAGACTGTACTGACTAGAATTATAGATACATATATAATAACGACCACTGAGTGACAACCCTGAGACTGTACTTACTAGAATTATAGATACATGTCTAATAACGACCACTGAGTGACAACCCTGACACTGTACTCACTAGAATTATAGATATATGTCTAATAACGACCACTGAGTGACAACCCTGACACTGTACTTACTAGAATTATAGATACATATATAATAACGACCACTGAGTGACAACCCTGAGACTGTACTTACTAGAATTATAGATACATGTATAATAACGACTACTGAGTGACAGCCCTGAGACTGTACTTACTAGAATTATAGATACATGTATAATAACGACCACTGAGTGACAACCCTGAGACTGTACTCACTAGAATTATAGATACATGTATAATAATGACTACTGAGTGAGAACCCTGAGACTTTACTTACTAGAATTATAGATACATGTCTAATAACGACCACTGAGTGACAACCCTGAGACTGTTCTTACTAGAATTATAGATACATATATAAAAACGACCACTGAGTGAGAACCCTGAGACTGTTCTTACTAGAATTATAGATACATGTCTAATAACGACCACTGAGTGACAACCCTGAGACTGTACTTACTAGAATTATAGATCCATATATAATAACGACCACTGAGTGACAACCCTGAGACTGTACTCACTAGAAGTATAGATACATATATAATAACGACCACTGAGTGACAACCCTGAGACTGTACTTACTAGAATTATAGATACATGTATAATAACGACCACTGAGTGACAACCCTGAGACTGTACTGACTAGAATTATAGATACATGTCTAATAACGACCACTGAGTGACAACCCTGAGACTGCACTTACTAGAATTATAGATACATGTCTAATAACGACCACTGAGTGACAACCCTGACACTGTACTCACTAGAATTATAGATATATGTCTAATAACGTCCACTGAGTGACAACCCTGAGACTGCACTCACTAGAATTATAGATACATGTATAATAACGACCACTGAGTGACAACCCGGAGACTATACTCATTAGAATTATAGATACATATATAATAACGACCACTGAGTGACAACCCTGAGACTGTACTTACTAGAATTATAGATATATATATAATAACGACCACTGAGTGACAACCCTGAGACTGTACTCACTAGAATTATTGATACATGTATAATAACGACTACTGAGTGACAACCCTGAGACTGCACTCATTAGAATTATAGATACATGTACAATAATGACTACTGAGTGACAACCCTGACACTGTACTCACTAGAATTATAGATACATGTATAATAACGACTACTGAGTGACAGCCCTGAGACTGTACTCACTAGAATTATAGATACATGTATAATAACGACTACTGAGTGACAACCCTGACACTGTACTCACTAGAATTATAGATACATGTATAATAACGACTACTGAGTGACAACCCTGAGACTGTACTTACTAGAATTATAGATACATGTATAATAATGACTACTGAGTGACAACCCTGAGACTGTACTCAATAGAATTATAGATACATGTATAATAACGACCACTGAGTGACAACCCTGAGACTGTGCTCACTAGAATTATAGATACATGTATAATAATGACTACTGAGTGAGAACCCTGAGACTGTACTTACTAGAATTATAGATACATGTATAATAACGACCACTGAGTGACAACCCTGAGACTGTACTTACTAGAATTATAGATACATATATAATAACGACCACTGAGTGACAACCCTGAGACTGTACTTACTAGAATTATAGATACATGTCTAATAACGACCACTGAGTGACAACCCTGACACTGTACTCACTAGAATTATAGATATATGTCTAATAACGACCACTGAGTGACAACCCTGACACTGTACTTACTAGAATTATAGATACATATATAATAACGACCACTGAGTGACAACCCTGAGACTGTACTTACTAGAATTATAGATACATATATAATAACGACCACTGAGTGACAACCCTGAGACTGTACTTACTAGAATTATAGATACATATATAATAACGACCACTGAGTGACAACCCTGAGACTGTACTTACTAGAATTATAGATACATGTCTAATAACGACTACTGAGTGACAGCCCTGAGACTGTACTTACTAGAATTATAGATACATGTATAATAACGACCACTGAGTGACAACCCTGAGACTGTACTCACTAGAATTATAGATACATGTATAATAATGACTACTGAGTGAGAACCCTGAGACTTTACTTACTAGAATTATAGATACATGTCTAATAACGACCACTGAGTGACAACCCTGAGACTGTTCTTACTAGAATTATAGATACATATATAAAAACGACCACTGAGTGAGAACCCTGAGACTGTTCTTACTAGAATTATAGATACATGTCTAATAACGACCACTGAGTGACAACCCTGAGACTGTGCTCACTAGAATTATAGATACATATATAATAACGACCACTGAGTGACAACCCTGAGACTGCACTCATTAGAATTATAGATACATGTATAATAACGACCACTGAGTGACAACCCTGAGACTGTACTGACTAGAATTATAGATACATGTATAATAACGACCACTGAGTGACAACCCTGAGACTGTACTGACTAGAATTATAGATACATGTCTAATAACGACCACTGAGTGACAACCCTGAGACTGTACTTACTAGAATTATAGATACATGTCTAATAACGACCACTGAGTGACAACCCTGACACTGTACTCACTAGAATTATAGATATATGTCTAATAACGTCCACTGAGTGACAACCCTGAGACTGCACTCACTAGAATTATAGATACATGTATAATAACGACCACTGAGTGACAACCCGGAGACTATACTCATTAGAATTATAGATACATATATAATAACGACCACTGAGTGACAACCCTGAGACTGTACTTACTAGAATTATAGATATATATATAATAACGACCACTGAGTGACAACCCTGAGACTGTACTCACTAGAATTATTGATACATGTATAATAACGACTACTGAGTGACAACCCTGAGACTGCACTCATTAGAATTATAGATACATGTACAATAATGACTACTGAGTGACAACCCTGACACTGTACTCACTAGAATTATAGATACATGTATAATAACGACTACTGAGTGACAGCCCTGAGACTGTACTCACTAGAATTATAGATACATGTATAATAACGACTACTGAGTGACAACCCTGACACTGTACTCACTAGAATTATAGATACATGTATAATAACGACTACTGAGTGACAACCCTGAGACTGTACTTACTAGAATTATAGATACATGTATAATAATTACTATTGAGTGACAACCCTGAGACTGTACTCAATAGAATTATAGATACATGTATAATAACGACCACTGAGTGACAACCCTGAGACTGTGCTCACTAGAATTATAGATACATGTATAATAATGACTACTGAGTGAGAACCCTGAGACTGTACTTACTAGAATTATAGATACATGTCTAATAACGACCATTGAGTGACAACCCTGAGACTGTACTTACTAGAATTATAGATACATATATAATAACGACCACTGAGTGACAACCCTGAGACTGTACTGACTAGAATTATAGATACATGTCTAATAACGACCACTGAGTGACAACCCTGAGACTGTACTTACTAGAATTATAGATACATGTCTAATAACGACCACTGAGTGACAACCCTGAGACTGTACTCACTAGAATTATAGATATATGTCTAATAACGACCACTGAGTGACAACCCTGAGACTGTACTCACTAGAATTATAGATACATATATAATAACGACCACTGAGTGACAGCCTTGAGACTGCACTCACTAGAATTATAGATACATGTATAATAACGACCACTGAGTGACAGCCCTGAGACTGTACTTACTAGAATTATAGATACATGTATAATAATGACTACTGAGTGACAACCCGGAGACTATACTCATTAGAATTATAGATACATATATAATAACGACTACTGAGTGAGAACCCTGAGACTGTACTCACTAGAATTATAGATACATGTATAATAACGACCACTGAGTGACAACCCTGAGACTGTACTTACTAGAATTATAGATACATGTATAATAATGACTACTGAGTGACAACCCGGGGACTATACTCATTAGAATTATAGATACATATATAATAACGACCACTGAGTGACAACCCTGAGACTGTACTTACTAGAATTATAGATATATATATAATAACGACCACTGAGTGACAACCCTGAGACTGTACTCACTAGAATTATAAATACATGTATAATAACGACTACTGAGTGACAACCCTGAGACTGCACTCATTAGAATTATAGATACATGTACAATAATGACTACTGAGTGACAACCCTGACACTGTACTCACTAGAATTATAGATACATGTATAATAACGACTACTGAGTGACAGCCCTGAGACTGTACTCACTAGAATTATAGATACATGTATAATAATGACTACTGAGTGACAACCCTGACACTGCACTCACTAGAATTATAGATACATGTATAATAACGACTACTGAGTGACAGCCCTGAGACTGTACTCACTAGAATTATAGATACATGTCTAATAACGACCACTGAGTGACAACCCTGAGACTGTACTCACTAGAATTATAGATACATGTATAATAACGACTACTGAGTGACAGCCTTGAGACTGCACTCACTAGAATTATAGATACATGTATAATAATGACTACTGAGTGACAACCCTGAGGCTGTACTCACTAGAATTATAGATACATGTATAATAACGACTACTGAGTGACAGCCCTGAGACTGTACTCACTAGAATTATAGATACATGTACAATAATGACTACTGAGTGACAACCCTGACACTGTACTCACTAGAATTATAGATACATGTATAATAACGACTACTGAGTGACAGCCCTGAGACTGTACTCACTAGAATTATAGATACATGTATAATAACGACCACTGAGTGACAACCCTGACACTGTACTCACTAGAATTATAGATACATATATAATAACGACCACTGAGTGACATCCCTGAGACTGTACTCACTAGAATTATAGATACATGTATAAGAATGACTACTGAGTGACAACCCTGAGACTGCACTCACTAGAATTATAGATACATGTATAATAATGACTACTGAGTGACAGCCCTGAGACTGTACTTACTAGAATTATAGATACATGTATAATAATGACTACTGAGTGACAACCCTGAGACTGTACTCACTAGAATTATAGATACATGTCTAATAACGACCACTGAGTGACAGCCTTGAGAGAGTACTAACTAGAATTATAGATACATGTATAATAATGACTACTGAGTGACAGCCTTGAGAGAGTACTCACTAAATTATAGATACATGTATAATAATGACTACTGAGTGACAACCCTGAGACTGTACTTACTAGAATTATAGATACATGTATAATAATGACTACTGAGTGACAACCCTGAGACTGTACTTACTAGAATTATAGATACATATATAATAACGACCACTGAGTGACAACCCTGAGACTGTACTTACTAGAATTATAGATACATGTATAATAATGACTACTGAGTGACAACCCTGAGACTGTACTCACTAGAATTATAGATACATGTCTAATAACGACCACTGAGTGACAACCCTGAGACTGTACTCACTAGAATTATAGATACATGTATAATAATGACTACTGAGTGACAACCCTGAGACTGTACTCACTAGAATTATAGATACATGTATAATAATGACTACTGAGTGACAACCCTGAGACTGTACTTACTAGAATTATAGATACATATATAATAACGACCACTGAGTGACAACCCTGAGACTGTACTTACTAGAATTATAGATACATGTCTAATAACGACCACTGAGTGACAACCCTGAGACTGTACTTACTAGAATTATAGATACATGTATAATAATGACTACTGAGTGACAACCCTGAGACTGTACTTACTAGAATTATAGATACATATATAATAACGACCACTGAGTGACAACCCTGAGACTGTACTTACTAGAATTATAGATACATGTATAATAATGACTACTGAGTGACAACCCTGATACAGTATTGTATAAAGCTAACATTAGATATTTATTCATCGGCATTTTAGATTGTATCCCCGTAAGTTAGTGTTAGAGATCATTCCATCCGATACTAATGATCGTGAAATGCATACTTCATACAGCCACATTGCGATAGATCACTCTCGGCTATAATGAGACATAGATCCGGAGGCTTGGGTGATAGAGTAGTCCTGTATCTATTAAACATTATACAAGTTATTATGATTTAGCATGAATAGAGAGATAATATAGGTGGAAAAACTTTTTATACGATGTTGTTCTGAATACATATGCAGATCATATGTTAAATAAAAAAGGACACCGGACTTAAGACATCATCCATGATATTTATCATTTTGATATACTAAATATAGAGTTCAAAACAATTTTCGCTATTGAATGACTGAAATACAGCATCACAGTTTAGGAAGGACTTGTTATTATTATCCGTAGATTTCTATGCCTGGTTAGACCAGACAAAATGTATATGACATCTCATCCCGGTCAACTAGTTTCACCTCCGTCACCTCGTCTCATCCCGGTCATATTATATCATACTGGTCACCGTCTCACCTCCGTCACCTCGTCTCATCTTTAACCTCAATTTATCTCGGTCACGTCATCCAGGTCACCGCGTCTCACTTCCTTTACCTCGCCTCACCTCCGTCACCTCGTCTCACCTTCGTCCTCTCGTCTTATCCCGGTCACCTAGCCTCATCCCCGTCACCCCCGTCACTTCGCCTAACCTCCGTCACCTCATCTCATTTCGTCCCCTTGTCTCATCCCGGTCACCTCGTCTCACTTCCTTTACCTCGCCTCACCTCCGTCACCTCGTCTCACCTTCGTCCTCTCGTCTTATCCCGGTCACCTAGCCTCATCCCCGTCACCCTCGTCACTTCGCCTAACCTCCGTCACCTCATCTCATTTCGTCCCCTTGTCTCATCTCGGTCACCTCGTCTCACCTCCTTTACCTCGCCTCACCTCCGTCACCTCGTCTCACCTTCGTCCTCTCGTCTTATCCCGGTCACCTAGCCTCATCCCCGTCATCCCCGTCACTTCGCCTAACCTCCGTCACCTCATCTCATTTCGTCCCCTTGTCTCATCCCGGTCACGTCGTCTAACCACCACACCTTGTTTTTCCCCGTCACCTCGTCTTACCTCTGTCACCTTGTCTCACCGTTGTCCCTTCGGCTCAATCCGATCATCTCGTCTCGTCCCGGTCACCTCGTTTCACACTGTCACCTCGTCTCACCTCCATCAACTCATCTCATTTTGGTCACCTCGTCTCGTCCCGGTCACCTCGTCTCCCTTTAATCACTTCGTCTCACCTCCATCACCTCATCTCATCCTGGCCATCTCGCCTCACCTCCGTCACCTCATTTCACTTTTGTCCCCTCGTCTCATCACAGTCACTTAGTCTTATCCCGGTGACCTCGTCTCACCTACTCTCATCTCCGTCACACTGTCCCATCCCGGTGACCTCGTCTCACCTCCATCACCTTGTCTCATCCCCGTCACCTCGTCTAACCTCCTTCACCTCCGCCACAACTCGTCTCACCTCGGTCACCTTGTCTCACATTTGTCATCTCATCTCGGTCACCTCATCCCGGTCACCTCGTCTCATCCCAGTCACCTCGTTCCACTTCCGTCACCTCGCCTCACTTTCGTCCCCTCGTCTCCTCCCGGTCACCCCGCTTCACCTCCGTCACCTCGCCTCACCTCCGTTTACTCCTCTTACTTTTGTCCCCTCGTCTCTTCACAGTCACCTCGTCTCATCTCCATCACACCTCGTCTCGTCTCTGTCGAATGGTCTCATCCCGGTCACCTCCATCACATTGTCTCATCCCCGTCACCTCGTCTCACCTCCATCATCTCGTCTCACCTTCGTTCCCTCGTCTCATCCCGGTCACCTCGTCTTATCCTGGTAAACTCATCTCACATCCGCCACCTCCTCTCACATTGTCTGACCTTTGTCACCTCGTCTCACCACCGCCACGTCGTCTCATCTCCGACACAACTCGTTTCATTCCAGTCACCTTGTCTCACCTCCGTCACTTCATCTCACCTCCGCCACATCGTTTTATCTCCGAAACAACTCGTCTCATTCCGGTAACCTCATATCACCTTCATCATTTCGTCTCATAAATTACATTTATCGTTCTTCCAAGTACACTAAATATAGAGTTAGAAAAAGAATTGTTTTTTTATTTCAACAGCCTAATACATTGACGGCAAATTCTATTAAAAAGAAGATAGCTGACTTACATGCTAAATATGTCTTTGTTCCTGCTGATAAAGCAGGTAATAACATAATAGTTGTTTGAAAACTATATTATATTGAAGTACTTAAAAACGAATTAAACTCCACTCATACATATGTGGAAAGCCCTACCTCAAAAGACAGCACCTTGCACGATCACCTCATGACCATGTCCGACTTCAAAATTAAAACTGATAAATCTGATCTACCAACCATATATTGGCTCCCAAAACTACATAAAAGTCCATATAAATCACGTTTCATATCTAATTCTAGCCACTGCTCTACTACGGTACTATCGAAGCATATTACGTCTGCTCTAACTGCTATAAAAGATCATATTATCAAATATTGTGATGTCGCATTTCATAATAGTAACATCAATTACTTTTGGTCGATTAAAAATTCTCATGAAGTTATAGACAAACTTCTTTCGCTAAATTTCAAAGCGACTCAAATTTCTACATTTGATTTTTCTACACTTTATACATCTCTGCCTCATGATTTGATTAAAAGCAAGTTGCTGTCTCTTATACAATGGTGTTTTCACAGAGAATGTAAAACGTACATATGTACTTCCAATAACTCCGGATTCTTTTCCAACAAACAATATACTTCATATAAATACTGGACTTGCAAGGAATTATGTAAAGCACTAGATTATCTCATGAATAATATTTTTGTGCAATTTGATGGCAAGATATATCAACAAATAGTTGGGATTCCTATGGGTACTAACTGCGCGCCTCTGATAGCAGATTTATTTCTTTATTGTTATGAGAGGGATTTTATGGTTTCTCTTCAAAAATCAAAACGTTTTGACCTCATTGACAAATTCAATAATACTTGTAGATATCTGGATGATATTTTGGTTATCGACAACCCTGAATTCGAACAATTTATATCAGAAATTTATCCACCAGAGCTCACATTGAATAAAGCTAATACTTGAGATAAATCTACACCTTTCTTAGATTTAAACATCAAAATTATCAACCACCTAATATATACTAATATTTATGATAAACGTGAGGATTTTGGATTTCCTATTGTAAATTTCCCTTACTTGGATGGCGATGTTCCTCGACTCCCATCATATGGTATCTATATATCTCAATTAGTTCGATTTGTCAGAGGCTGCACCGATGTTTTGGACTTTCATAAACGAAATTTACAAATTACTACTAAACTTTTAACTCAGGGTTACAGATATCACAAGATAAGAAAAACATTCGGCAAATTCTTCAGATCTTATTCAGAACTTCTATCTAAATTTGGAAATATTTCTTTTCAACAGTATGTATCCAATGGAATTTCCCATCCTTATTTTTACGGTGATCTCGTATATAAACTAAGGAAAGTAAAAGGCTCCGATAACGTTATTTTATCATGTAATAAAATAATCAAACGTCTTATAAATAGACAATATGATATTGAGATCATCAAAAAGACTATAGGTCTTGTATTTGGCCCCTCTACAGCCTTATGCAGACTTTTACTTGAACGTTGCACGCTGACTAACAGGGCGGTGGGGACTATATGACGGGCCTTGTCCAAACCTCTTTTAGAGGAGACATGGTCCTGAACCTCGTCCCCTCTGACTGTTAGTCGGGACTCCTACAGATCTAGGGTCTTAGCTCGCTTTCAGACTGGCAGAGCACGGTTTATCATGTTGATGTCGCATATATTTTTATACCATTATGTATTTTACAATACCTTACGTGTTTATATTTTTATGACCTCTCAATATGCGATACCTGTTGACCCTTGTTCTTTACTTGGAGGATTATTTATAAATTTTTAAATGTACGTCCTTTGATTGTTCTGCTGTTACGGTGAGTGGGAAGGTGGGCCCGTAAACCGGTTAACCACACCATTTGTTTGGCTTTTGTCAAATTAAATGACCGTCCTAAGTCGGTATCGTAATTGCACTACAATCAAATATTTTTGCAATGTGATATATGTTATAGTATATTATTTATATTCAGGTATTGTATAGCTCTATGGTGACTTCTGCCACATAACTGAGCCAGTAATTCCTCTTTTTTCTTGAATGACTGAAATACAATATGAAAATTTTACTAAGGACTTAAGCTTGTTATTGTCATCCGTAGATTTCTATGTCTGGTTCGGCCAGGTAAAATGTATGTGATTTCTCATCCCAGTCACCTCGTCATCTCACTTCGGCCACCTCATCTCACTTTGGTCACCTCATTTCACTTCGGTCACCTCGTCTCACCTCCGTCACACCTCGTCTTACCTCCGTTACATCGTCTCACTTCGTCACTTCATCTCATCCTTCTCACCTCATCTCATCCCGGTCTCCTTGTCTCACTTCCGTAACACCTCGTCTCACCTCTGTCACTTCGTCTCACCTCCGTCACCTAATCTCTCCTTTGTCACCTCGTCTCATCCCGGTCACCTCGTCTCATTCCAGTTACCTCATCCCCCTTACCTCGTCTCATCTCCATCACCTCGCCTCACCTCTGTTAACTCTTCTCACCGTCCCCTTGTCTCATCTCGGTTACCTCGCCTCACCTCCGTCACCTCGTTTCATCCCGGTCACCTCGTCTCACCTCCATCGCACTTTGTTTCATCCCCATCACCTCGTCTCATCCCGATCACCTCGTTTCACCTCCGTCACCTCGTTTCAACTCCGTCACCTCGTTTCATCTTTGTCACATCGTCTCACCTTCATCACCTCGTCTCACCTTTGTCAACTCGTCTCATTCCGGTCACCTTGTCTCATCCCAGTTACCTCATCCCGGTCACCACGTCTTATCCCCGTCACCTCGTCTCACCTCCATCACCTCGACTCACCTCTGTCAACTCGTCTCACCTTCGTCCCCTCGTATCATCCTGGTTACCTCGTCTCATCTGTTTCACCTCGTCTCGATTTCGTCCGCTCGTCTCATCCCAGTCCCCTCGTCTCACCTCCATCATCTCGTCTCACCTTCGTTCCCTCGTCTCATCACGGTCACCTCGTCTCACCGTCGTCACATCTCATCTCCTCCCCGTCACCTCGTCTGATCCTCGTCACCTCGTTTCATCCCCGTCACCTCGTCTCACCTCCGCCACCTTGTCTCACTTTCGTCCTCTTGTCTCATCCCGGTCACCTCGCTTCACCTCGTCTCACCTTTGTCACCTCGTCTCATCCCAGTCACCTTGCCTCACCTCTGTCACCTCGTCTCACCTCCGTCACCTCGTCTCACCTTTGTCACCTCGTCTCATCCCAGTCACCTCGTCTCATCCCAGTCACCTCGTCTCACCTCCGTCATCTCGTCTCACCTCCGTCCGCTCGTCTCATCCCGGTCACAATCTGTTGTCCCTATAGCTTGATTTCAATGTACCTGGATGAATTATTTCCACATCACATTTAATCTCCTTAGATGTATCAGTTACCAATGTTAATATCACTGTTACAATTTTGAAACTGTGACGAACACTGAGAAACGAAGCACCTACCTTAAAGATAAAATAATATTACAGCAATCAAGAATCGGAACAAATAATATTACAGCAATCAAGAATACCTACTTATCGTTCCTGATTCCTTTATATCTGCCAATTATCAGATCAAGTGGTCAGCAGAACTATGCTGTTATATCTCTTGACCATATGGTAATGCAGGTCTTAATTACTATAATGTATTATAAGTTCCTTTTTGCATAACGCTATATAAGATGCATGTGTTGGCAGTATCCACTAGATCACGTATTCATTTCTCATTATTATCATCATTACTAATCACTAGCACTTATACACATTGATTAAAGTGCTAGTGCCCAAGCATGTACCAGCATTTAACTCGACTGTATTCAAATCATACTGCATTTAATGAATAAGTAAGAATGGGAACTATATAACAGAGTTATGACTCTTTTCTCTGTTCATGATACGCTAATTTCAAGAGCAATCCAACACAAACACGTACATTTATTGTAATTTTATTGTTATAGGTGTATATACACCAATCCACCCTGCCCCCCCCCCCCCTCCTTTATTTTTAGCTATTGGTCAAAGCATGGTAACTCACGAGAGGCGTAATCTGCTGATCTGCTGTAGGGAGAGAGGGACTACTCATTCAATGTGTCATTTGATAACTTTTGATTTTTCTGATCAAAAGTGATCACATGACAACCGGTTGTCATGTAATCACTTTTGATCAGAAAAATCAAAAGTTATCAAATGACAAATGTATCAGGGGCTCTGATTGAATGAAATCATTTTATCAATCTGCTGCAAAATCATGCATTTTAATCTCATTTCACTAATGTAAAGATTTTAAGACCTTAAAGGGGGTTGTTGTTGTTTGCATTTGAAACTTTGCAAGTTTTGTGGAGTAACCCCTTTCCAGCAAGGTTTTCTCAAAATTAAGGTGGATGACCTATAATAAACTGTTAAATTTCGGATACAGGAGGGTCTGACTAACATTTTGAGATATGGGTTATATAAAGCTAAGATGTAGACAGTTGTTTAAATCTTGATGGAAGCTTAGTAATTAAACATACGACCCCATGGGAAAAGGAATTACTATGTTTTGACCTAAATAGAGAAAAATAAAAAATAAAATTCACCAAACTTTGACCTATTTTTATATATATGTATATATATACGGAAATCGTACTGGTGTTTCATTGATAAAAATACACAAATTCATTGTATTTTCTATTCCAATGTTTATTATTCGCTTAGTTATTTTATTGGTTTTATTTATTTATCTATTTATTTATTCATTTATTTATTATTTATGTATTTCTTATTATCATTATTGATATTATTATTAGTAATTATTATAATTATTATCATTATCATTACTATATGTTTTCGGTTTTTGTTATTATTATTATTTTTATTATTATTATTATTATTATTATTATTATTATTATTATTATTATTATCAATAATAATAATTATTATCATATTTTTCGGTTTTCATGGGCCGTCTGGCTTGCTGGCCAGTAAGGGTTGTCATGTTGAATTCCTTGTATTTCAGAGAGCGACTTCGTACAAGAAAAGATAAAAACATCTGGCAGAAAACATTGACCTGAATAGAAAGTAGAAAACACGTGATCAATTAGATGATAGTGTCATACACAGAGTGTTGATGGTCATAACTCCTTTTAGTGATTTAAGCAACGTATGAGAGGACACTGAGAACTGATTACCCTGCATCAAAACCTGTTGTCTGGAGCAGAAACGCACCACAGTGGACATAAGCGAACCATTGAAATCTGCATCAAAACCTGTTGTTTGGAGCAAAAACGCACCACAGGGGACATAAGCAAACCATTAAAATCTGCGTCAAAACCTATTGTCTGTAGGAGATATGAACCAATGTGGACATTAACGGGCCATTGATATCTGAGTAAAAACCTGTTGTCTGGAAGAGCAATGCACCACAGAGGACATTACCTAACCCTAGTAAAATAGAGGTGGGCTCAGTAGCCCGGATGTACCACAATGGACATAAATGAACCCTTAGAAATGAGAGGCCAGTGGAACTCAGAAATGGGATAAGTTGTTGGTAAGTATCTTGTACCATGATGGACATCAATAAGCCCCTGGAAACCATTTGAGGGGTATCTAAATATGCCTCTTAACATTAAGAAAATGTACATGTTTAAATGCACTTTGTTTTCCGAATATATTCAACAGGGTGGTCTATTTCATCAAAATGCGTATTCCGAACACCAAGTTGATATCGAAGTATTTGTTCTGATATAGGTCATCGATAAAGACAAATTATCTGACATGAAAAAATGTCAAGAGAATCGTCATTAGGAATTTAATTTCTAGTATCTCCGAATATGGAAGTTATATATGTCGAATCATAAAATATAATAGATAACGTGTCATACTGTACAATAATGTCAATACAGCATACTGCCTGCAGTCTGTCAAATTTCTTTAATGTTTTGATGAATGACAAACATACTGTTTTCCACATTGCATGCTCAATTTGAAAAATATTAGTTTTGAGCAGATAACACTATAATTGGATGAATATGTCTAAAATTCCACTTTTGATTTCCTAAATTCGATTTTGAATCTTCGTTTTCGAATATGTCGAAATAGGTTTCATAAACTGTAAATTATCATTTATCGTTATTTACAATGCCCTATCAAGTTCATCCTTTCCAATAGAATCCACACATAGGTATCAGAGTGACACAGAGTGACACATTAAACAACAACAAAAACACCAGCGTTATCAAAACACGAAAAACAAAGCACTTTTTCCGCTTAAAGCCACAAAAGTTTTTAAATTCTTTTTAATTTCGATTTTTGAAAGTTGTATACAGATCGTCAAAATATCAGTATGGACAGTATGCAGTCAATAACAAGACTCATAACCGACGTGTTCATAAAAATATTAATGTTCAAATAAATCTAATTTGCCTCTAGTATTTCAAACGGTTTTGAAACAACTTAACACATGCATAAATAAAAGCACAGTTTAGATATGATTACTGCAAGTGTTTACATTTTGATCAAATACGTGCTTTTTGATTCATTTTATGAGTCAATATAAATACTCGATATTTGGTGATTTCATCAGTTTTTTTTTTTTGTTACAGCGATCGTAAATTGTCATATGTTATATCTTTCAGGTGAAGTTAAACTGAAAAACATTAAATACTAAGATAAAGGAATTATGTTGAATTAAAGCAGAACTCTCACCGTTTCATGAATTGTTATTGTCACGTGATGTATAGACTTGTATACACACAGAAAAAGTCGCCCAATCGGTACCTATATCCTCCAGAATAATGGGTACTCAATTGTAACTGCTTGTAGATAAAACATATGTAATAAAGCTCGACACCGCTGCTAATAAATCTTGGACTCGCACTTGTGTTCACCTCTGTCGCATTATAATAACTCTACAAGATCACGTATCACGTGACAATAACAGAAATATTTTTCGCATCCTTTCACTAATAGAAAATGTTATTTTCGCACATCGATATCCTCAAGAAACACTGTTGATTTTATAAGGATGTGTACATTTGCCATTCTTACGACTTTGTTTTGTATTATCGAAATTATAAGGAAATGAAAAACAAATTTTTATATGACAGACTGCAGAGACAAGCACTACTCACTAATCAAGTGACAGACACATAAGTAATTACGAATCTCGCTTCCTGTGCATTTGTAATGCATGATGTTTATAGCATCAAACACTTCGGGTCAATCAATCCGATAAATAAATGTACCACTCCGTATTTCCAATTTTAATGAAAAGTAGTATTTCAATACGACAGTACATATGTCAATTGTATCTAAATACCAATTAAACCATATATTAGATTTAACTTTTTGTAATAATGTTAAACAATTCATTAAAGCGACTTACCAAGCTCGGACACTTTTCCAGTGAATGAAGCTCGAGTCCATGTCATTAATCACAATATCACAGAGAGCGCTGGCTGTCACTCCATCATGTGGTAACGCCTCCATTGATTATTCATAAGGAAATCTGTTTATCGTACTGAATCTATCACACCTTTCATACTCATAAAACATGCTGCAGGAATAATATAAACAGATGAGTATACATCAATACGAAAGTTCTCAGTGTATGTTTTAGTTTATGTACAGATTATAAAAGATCATTTTTTATTTAAAAGTAAATAAAACAAAAATTTAAGCTACGCGTTCATAAAGATATCGATGAAAAAATGATAATATTCTATTGAGAAGGTACTAAAAACTCATCTATTCTCATTAACGGCGATGTCAACATCGTTAAAAAGAAAACAATCCGCCAGCTTGTTTGTAGAGAGGAATTCAGAAGCCATCTAGTCAAAATCATTTTATTAGCGAAATAACTTTACAACTTATATTATATCGAAATTCATTGAGGACAATGTCAGAAGATGGCGAATCATGAAGACGCGACGAAACACACGTTACCGGTATGTGTATAAAAGTATAAAGTGGTAGGTGTGTGTGATAAAGTGGTATGCTGCATGAAGTGATAGATGTGTGATAAGGTGGTAGGTGTGTCATGAAATGGTAAATGTGGGTGTTAAAGTGGTAAGTGCGTGAAAAAATGGTAGGTGTGGGTAATAAAATGGTAGATGTGTAATAAAGTGGTAGGCGTGGGTAATAAAATGGTAGGTGTGTAATAAAGTGGTAGGGTATGTGATAAAATGGTAGGTATGTAATAAAGTGGTAGGGTATGTGATAAAGTGTTAGGTGAGTGATAAGGTGGTATGTGTGTTATAAAGTGGTAGGTGTGTGTGATAAAATGGTAGGCTGTATGAAGTGATAGATGTCATAAAGTGGTAGGTGTGTAATGAAGTGGTAGATGTGTGTGATGAAGTGGTAGATTAGTGTGATAAAGTGGTAAGTCTGTGATGAAGTGGTAGGTGTGTGTGATACAGTGGTAAGTGTGATGAAATAGTACGTGTGTGTAATAAAGTGGTGGCATGTGATGAAGTGGTAGGTGTGTTATAAAATGATAGATTTGTGTGATAAGGCGGTAGGTGTGTAATACTGTGGTATGTGTGTGTTAAGTTGGTAGGTTGCATGATAAGGTGATAGGATGTGTGATAAAATTTTACTAAACTAAAGCCATGTTCCTTTCATCATTATATTGCATATCATAGCGGACTACGTGGAATAATTATTTAGTGCCAAAAGATAACGCCTGAACCAGCAGAGCATTCCTGTGCAAACTTTATTATTGAAATTGTCGTTTAACTAAACCTTAAATCAAGTACAAATACCAGTAATCATACGTATGCTCTCCGTGGATAAAATCCCTACGTACGCTTTCTGTGGAAGAAATCCCTAGGTATGCTCAAAGTGCATGAAGTTCCTACGTATGCTCTCTGTGGATGAATTTCCTATGTATGCTTTCTTTGGATAAGGTCCGTACGCATGCTCTCTGTGGATAAAATTTCTACGAATGCTTTCTGTGTATAACATTCCTATGTGTGCTCTCTGTGGATTGAGCCCTTAGGTATGGTCTATGTGGGAGGAGCCCCTACGTATGCTCTTTCTAGATGAATCCTCTACGTATGCTCTCTGTGAATGAAATCACTACGTACGCTCTCTGTAGACGAAGTCCATCCGTATGCTCTCTGTGGATGAAGTTCATATCTATGTTCTCTGGGGATGGATCCAATACGTATGCTTTCCGTGGATGAAGTCCACACGTATGCTCTGTGTGGATGAAATCCCTACGTATGTTCTCTGTGGATGAAATTCCTACGTACGCTTATTGTGCATGAAGTCCCTACGTATGCCCTCTGTGGATTAAGTCCTTACTTATGCTCTCTGTGAATGAAGTCCCTACTTATGCTCTTTGTGGATGAAGTCCCTATGTATCCTCTCTATGGATGAAGTCCCTATGTATGCTCTCTGTGGATGAAGTCCCTATGTAACCACTCTGTGGATGAAGTCCCTATGTATGCTCTCTGGGGATGAAGTCCCTATGTATACTCTCTGTAGATGAAGTCCCTATGTATGCTCACTGTAGATGAAGTCCCTACGAATGCTCTCTGTAGATGAAGTCCCTATGTATGCTCTCTGTGAATGAAGTCCCTATGTATGCTCTCTGTAGATGAAGTTCCTATGTATGCTCACTGTAGATGAAGTCCCTACGTATGTTCTCTGTAGATGAAGTCCCTATGTATGCTCTCTGGGGATGAAGTCCCAATGTATGCTCTAAGTAGATGAAGTCCCTATGTATGCTCTCTGGGGATGAAGTCCCTATGTATGCTCACTGTAGATGAAGTCCCTATGTATGCTCTCTGGGGATGAAGTCCCTATGTATGCTCTCTGTAGATGAAGTCCCTATGTATGCTCACTGTAGATGAAGTCCCTATGTGTGCTCACTGTAGATGAAGTCCCTACGTATGTTCACTGTAGATTAAGTCCCTATGTATGCTCTCTGTGGATGAAGTCCCTACGTATGCTCTCTGTGGATGAAGTCCCTATGTATGCTCTCTGGGGATGAAGTCCCAATGTATGCTCTCTGTAGATGAAGTCCCTATGTATGCTCTCTGGGGATGAAGTCCCTATGTATGCTCACTGTAGATGAAGTCCCTACGTATGCTCTCTGTGGATGAAGTCCCTATGTATGCTCTCTGGGGATGAAGTCCCAATGTATGCTCTCTGGGGATGAAGTCCCTATGTATGCTCACTGTAGATGAAGTCCCTATGTATCCTCTCTGTGGATGAAGTCCTTACTTATGCTCTCTGTGAATGAAGTCCCTACTTATGCTCTCTGTGGATGAAGTCCCTATGTATCCTCTCTGTGGATGAAGTCCCTATGTATGCTCTCTGGGGATGAAGTCCCAATGTATGCTCTCTGTAGATGAAGTCCCTATGTATGCTCTCTGGGGATGAAGTCCCTATGTATGCTCACTGTAGATGAAGTCCCTATGTATCCTCTCTGTGGATTAAGTCCTTACTTATGCTCTCTGTGAATGAAGTCCCTACTTATGCTCTCTGTGGATGAAGTCCCTATGTATCCTCTCTGTGGATGAAGTCCCTATGTATACTCTCTGTGGATGAAGTCCCTATGTAACCACTCTCTGTGGATGAAGTCCCTATGTATGCTCTCTGGGGATGAAGTCCCTATGTATGCTCTCTGTAGATGAAATCCCTATGTATGCTCACTGTAGATGAAATCCCTACGAATGCTCTCTGTAGATGAAGTCCCTATGTATGCTCTCTGGAGATGAAGTCCCTATGTATGCTCTCTGTAGATGAAGTCCCTATGTATGCTCTCTGTAGATGAAGTCCCTACGAATGTTCTCTGTAGATGAAGTCCCTATGTATGCTCTCTGGGGATGAAGTCCCAATGTATGCTCTCTGTAGATGAAGTCCCTATGTATGCTCTCTGGGGATGAAGTCCCTATGTATGCTCACTGTAGATGAAGTCCCTATGTATGCTCTCTGGGGATGAAGTCCCTATGTATGCTCTCTGTAGATGAAGTCCCTATGTATGCTCACTGTAGATGAAGTCCCTACGTATGCTCTCTGTAGATGAAGTCCCTCCGTATGCTCACTGTAGATTAAGTCCCTACGTATGCTCTCTGTAGATGAAGTCCCTCCGTATGCTCATTGTAGATGAAGTCCCTACGTATGCTCACTGTAGATGAAGTCCCTCCGTATGCTCACTGTAAATGAAGTCCCTCTGTATCCTCACTGTAGATGGAGTCCCCACGTATGCTTTCTGTAGATGAAGTCCCTCCGTATGCTCACTGTAGATGAAGTCCCTACGTATGCTCACTGTAGATGAAGTCCCTACGTATGCTCACTGTAGATGAAGTCCCTCCGTATGCTCACTGTAGATGAAGTCCCTCCGTATACTCACTGTAGATGAAGTCCCTACGTCTGCACACTGTAGATGAAGTTCCTACGTATGCTCACTGTAGATAAAGTTTCTCCGTATGCTCACTGTAGATGAAGTCCCTACGTATGCTCACTGTAGATGAAGTCCCTCCGTATGCTCACTGTAGATGAAGTCCCTCCGTATGCTCACTGTAGATGAAGTCCCTACGTATGCTCGCTGTAGATGAAGTCCCTCCGTATGCTTACTGTAGATGAAGCCCCTACGTATGCTCACTGTAGATGAAGTCCTTCCGTATGCTCACTGTAGATGAAGTCCCAACGTGTGCTCTCAGTGGATGAAGTCCCTATGTATGCTCTCTGGGGATAAAGTTCCTCCGTATGCTCTCTGTAGATGAAGTCCCTACTTATGCTCTCTGTGGATGAAGTCCCTATGTATCCTCTCTGTGGGTGAAGTCCCTATGTATGCTCTCTGTGGATGAAGTCCCTATGTATGCGCACTGTAGATGAAGTCCCTATGTATCCTCTCTGTGGGTGAAGTCCCTATGTATGCTCTCTGTAGATGAAGTCCCTATGTATGCTCTCTGTAGATGAAGTCCCTACGTATGTTCTCTGTGGATAAAGTTCCTCCGTATGCTCTCTGTAGATGAAGTCCCTATGTATGCTCTCTGTGAATGAAGTCCCTACTTATGCTCTCTGTGAATGAAGTCCCTACTTATGCTCTCTGTGGATGAAATCCCTATGTATGCTCTCTGTAGATGAAATCCCTATGTATGCTCACTGTAGATGAAGTCCCTACCTATGTTCACTGTAGATGAAGTCCCTACGTATGCTCACTGTAGATGAAGTCCCTACGTATGCTCACTTTAGATGAAGTCCCTACGTATGATCCCTGTGTATGAAGTCCCTATGTATGCTCACTGTAGATGAAGTCTCTTCGTATGCTCACTGTAGATGAAGTCCCTACGTATGCTCACTGTAGATGAAGTCCCTCCGTATGCTCACTGTAGATGGAGTCCCTACGTATGTTCTCTATAGATGAAGTCCCTCCGTATGCTCTCTGTGGATGAAGTCCCTACGTATGCTCACTGTAGATGAAGTCCCTACGTATGTTCTCTATAGATGAAGTCCCTCCGTATGCTCTCTGTGGATGAAGTCCCTATGTATGCTCTCTGTGGATGAAGTCCCTACGTATGCTTTCTGTAGATGAAGTCCCTATGTATGCTCACTGTAGATGAAGTCCCTATGTATGCTCTCTGTGAATGAAGTCCCTATGTAACCTCTCTGTGGATGAAGTCCCTATGTATGCTCTCTGTAGATAAAGTCCCTCTGTATGCTCTCTGTACATGAAGTCCCTCCGTATGCTCACTGTAGATGAAGTCCCTATGTATGCTCTCTGGGGATGAAGTCCCTATGTATGCTCTCTGTAGATGAAGTCCCTATGTATGCTCACTGTAGATGAAGTCCCTACGTATGCTCTCTGTAGATGAAGTCCCTCCGTATGCTCACTGTAGAGTAAGTCCCTACGTATGCTCTCTGTAGATGAAGTCCCTCCGTATGCTCATTGTAGATGAAGTCCCTACGTATGCTCACTGTAGATGAAGTCCCTCCGTATGCTCACTGTAGATGAAGTCCCTCTGTATCCTCACTGTAGATGAAGTCCCTACGTATGCTTTCTGTAGATGAAGTCCCTCCGTATGCTCACTGTAGATGAAGTCCCTACCTATGCTCACTGTAGATGAAGTCCCTACGTATGCTCACTGTAGATGAAGTCCCTCCGTATGCTCACTGTAGATGAAGTCCTTCCGTATGCTCACTGTAGATGAAGTCCCTACGTCTGCACACTGTAGATGAAGTTCCTACGTATTCTCACTGTAGATAAAGTTTCTCCGTATGCTCACTGTAGATGAAGTCCCTACGTATGCTCACTGTAGATGAAGTCCCTCCGTATGCTCACTGTAGATGAAGTCCCTCCGTATGCTCACTGTAGATGAAGTCCCTACGTATGCTCGCTGTAGATGAAGTCCCTCGGTATGCTCACTGTAGATGAAGCCCCTACGTATGCTCACTGTAGATGAAGTCCTTCCGTATGCTCACTGTAGATGAAGTCCCTACGTGTGCTCTCAGTGGATGAAGTCCCTATGTATGCTCTCTGGGGATAAAGTTCCGCCATATGCTCTCTGGGGATAAAGTTCCTCCGTATGCTCTCTGTAGATGAAGTCCCTACTTATGCTCTCTGTGGATGAAGTCCCTATGTATCCTCTCTGTGGGTGAAGTCCCTATGTATGCTCTCTGTGGATGAAGTCCCTATGTATGCTCACTGTAGATGAAGTCCCCATGTATCCTCTCTGTGGGTGAAGTCCCTATGTATGCTCTCTGTAGATGAAGTCCCTATGTATGCTCTCTGTAGATGAAGTCCCTACGTATGTTCTCTGTGGATAAAGTTCCTCCGTATGCTCTCTGTAGATGAAGTCCCTATGTATGCTCTCTGTGAATGAAGTCCCTACTTATGCTCTCTGTGAATGAAGTCCCTACTTATGCTCTCTGTGGATGAAGTCCCTATGTATGCTCTCTGTAGATGATATCCCTATGTATGCTCACTGTAGATGAAGTCCCTACCTATATTCACTGTAGATGAAGTCCCTACGTATGCTCACTGTAGATGAAGTCCCTACGTATGCTCACTTTAGATGAAGTCCCTCCGTATGCTCCCTGTGTATGAAGTCCCTATGTATGCTCACTGTAGATGAAGTCTCTTCGTATGCTCACTGTAGATGAAGTCCCTACGTATGCTCACTATAGATGAAGTCCCTCCGTATGCTCACTGTAGATGGAGTCCCTACGTATGTTCTCTATAGATGAAGTCCCTCCGTATGCTCTCTGTGGATGAAGTCCCTACGTATGCTCACTGTAGATGAAGTCCCTACGTATGTTCTCTATAGATGAAGTCCCTCCGTATGCTCTCTGTGGATGAAGTCCGTATGTATGCTCTCTGTGGATGAAGTCCCTACGTATGCTTTCTGTAGATGAAGTCCCTATGTATGCTCACTGTAGATGAAGTCCCTATGTATGCTCTCTGTGAATGAAGTCCCTATGTAACCTCTCTGTGGATGAAGTCCCTATGTATGCTCTCTGTAGATGAAGTCCCTCTATGCTCTCTGTACATGAAGTCCCTCCGTATGCTCACTGTAGATGAAGTCCCTCCGTATGCTCACTGTCGATGAAGTCCCTACCTATGGTCACTGTAGATGAAGTCCCTCCGTATGCTCACTGTAGATGAAGTCCCTCTGTATCCTCACTGTAGATGAAGTCCCTCCGTATGCTCACTGTAGATGAAGTCCCTACGTGTGCTCTCAGTGGATGAAGTCCCTATGTATGCTCTCTGTGGATAAAGTTCCTCCGTATGCTCTCTGTGGATGAAGTCCCTACGTATGCTCACTGTAGATGAAGTCCCTACGTGTGCTCTCATTGGATGAAGTCCCTATGTATGCTCTCTGGGGATAAAGTTCCTCCGTATGCTCTCTGGGGATAAAGTTCCTCCGTATGCTCTCTGTAGATGAAGTCCCTACTTATGCTCACTGTGGATGAAGTCCCTATGTATCCTCTCTGTGGGTGAAGTCCCTATGTATGCTCTCTGTGGATGAAGTCCCTACGTATGCTCACTGTAGATGAAGTCCCTATGTATCCTCTTTGTGGGTGAAGTCCCTATGTACGCTCTCTGTAGATGAAGTCCCTATGTATGCTCTCTGTAGATGAAGTCCCTCCGTATGTTCTCTGTGGATAAAGTTCCTCCGTATGCCCTCTGTAGATGAAGTCCCTATGTATGCTCTCTGTGAATGAAGTCCCTATTTATGCTCTCTGTGGATGAAGTCCCTATGTATCCTCTCTGTGGGTGAAGTCCCTATGTATGCTCTCTGTAGATGAAATCCCTATGTATGCTCACTGTAGATGAAGTCCCTACCTATGTTCACTGTAGATGAAGTCCCTACGTATGCTCACTGTAGATGAAGTCCCTACGTATGCTCACTTTAGATGAAGTCCCTACGTATGCTCCCTGTGTATGAAGTCCCTATGTATGCTCACTGTAGATGAAGTCTCTTCGTATGCTCACTGTAGATGAAGTCCCTACGTATGCTCACTGTAGATGAAGTCCCTCCGTATGCTCTCTGTGGATGAAATGCCTACGTATGCTCACTGTAGATGAAGTCCCTACGTATGTTCTCTATAGATGAAGTCCCTCCGTATGCTCTCTGTGGATGAAGTCCCTATGTAAACTCTCTGTGGATGAAGTCCCTACGTATGCTTTCTGTAGATGAAGTCCCTATGTATGCTCACTGTAGATGAAGTCCCTATGTATGCTCTCTGTGACTGAAGTCCCTATGTAACCTCTCTGTGGATGATGTCCCTATGTATGCTCTCTGTAGATGAAGTCCCTCTGTATGCTCTCTGTAGATGAAGTTCCTCCGTATGCTCACTGTAGATGAAGTCCCTCCGTATGCTCGCTGTGGATGAAGTCCCTACCTATGTTCACTGTAGATGAAGTCCCTTACGTATGCTCACTGTAGATGAAGTCCCTACGTATGCTCTCTGTAGATGAAGTCCCTACTTATGCTCTCTGTGGATGAAGTCCCTATGTATCCTCTCTGTGGGTGAAGTCCCTATGTATGCTCTCTGTGGATGAAGTCCCTATGTATGCTCACTGTAGATGAAGTCCCTATGTATCCTCTCTGTGGGTGAAGTCCCTATGTATGCTCTCTGTAGATGAAGTCACTATGTATGCTCTCTGTAGATGAAGTCCCTACGTATGTTCTCTGTGGATAAAGTTCCTCCGTATGCTCTCTGTAGATGAAGTCCCTATGTATGCTCTCTGTGAATGAAGTCCCTACTTATGCTTTCTGTGAATGAAGTCCCTACTTATGCTTTCTGTGGATGAAGTCCCTATGTAAGCTCTCTGTAGATGAAATCCCTATGTATGCTCACTGTAGATGAAGTCCCTACCTATGTTCACTGTAGATGAAGTCCCTACGTATGCTCACTGTAGATGAAGTCCCTACGTATGCTCACTTTAGATGAAGTCCCTACGTATGCTCCCTGTGTATGAAGTCCCTATGTATGCTCACTGTAGATGAAGTCTCTTCGTATGCTCACTGTAGATGAAATCCCTATGTATGCTCACTGTAGTTGAAGTCCCTCCGTATGCTCACTGTAGATAGAGTCCCTACGTATGTTCTCTATAGATGAAGTCCCTCCGTATGCTCTCTGTGGATGAAGTCCCTACGTATGATCACTGTAGATGAAGTCCCTACGTATGTTCTCTATAGATGAAGTCCCTCCGTATGCTGTCTGTGGATGAGGTCCCTATGTATGCTCTCTGTGGATGAAGTCCCTACGTATGCTTTCTGTAGATGAAGTCCCTATGTATGCTCACTGTAGAGGAAGTCCCTATGTATGCTCTCTGTGAATGAAGTCCCTATGTAACCTCTCTGTGGATGAAGTCCCTATGTATGCTCTCTGTAGATGAAGTCCCTCTGTATGCTCTCTGTACATGAAGTCCCTCCGTATGCTCACTGTAGATGAAGTCCCTCCGTATGCTCACTGTAGATGAAGTCCCTACCTATGCTCACTGTAGATGAAGTCCCTCCGTATGCTCACTGTAGATGAAGTCCCTCTGTATCCTCACTGTAGATGAAGTCCCTACGTATGCTTTCTGTAGATGAAGTCCCTGCGTATGCTCACTGTAGATGAAGTCCCTACGTATGCTCACTGTAGATGAAGTCCCTACGTATGCTCACTGTAGATGAAGTCCCTCCGTATGCTCACTGTAGATGAAGTCCCTCCGTATGCTCACTGTAGATGAAGCCCCTACGTCTGCACACTGTAGATGAAGTTCCTACGTATGCTCACTGTAGATAAAGTTTCTCCGTATGCTCACTGTAGATGAAGTCCCTACGTATGCTCACTGTAGATGAAGTCCCTCCGTATGCTCACTGTAGATGAAGTCCCTCCGTATGCTCACTGTAGATGAAGTCCCTACGTATGCTCGCTGTAGATGAAGTCCCTCCGTATGCTCACTGTAGATGAAGCCCCTACGTATGCTCACTGTAGATGAAGTCCCTCCGTATGCTCACTGTAGATGAAGTCCCTACGTGTGCTCTCAGTGGATGAAGTCCCTATGTATGCTCTCTGTGAATAAAGTTCCTCCGTATGCTCTCTGTGGATGAAGTCCCTACGTATGCTCACTGTAGATGAAGTCCCTACGTGTGCTCTCATTGGATGAAGTCCCTATGTATGCTCTCTGGGGATAAAGTTCCTCCGTATGCTGTCTGGGGATAAAGTTCCTCCGTATGCTCTCTGTAGATGAAGTGCCTACTTATGCTCTCTGTGGATGAAGTCCCTATGTATCCTCTCTGTGGGTGAAGTCCCTATGTATGCTCTCTGTGGATGAAGTCCCTACGTATGCTCACTGTAAATGAAGTCCCTATGTATCCTCTCTGTAGGTGAAGTCCCTATGTATGCTCTCTGTAGATGAAGTCCCTATGTGTGCTTTCTGTGGATGAAGTCCCTACGTATGTTCTCTGTGGATAAAGTTCCTCCGTATGCTCTCTGTAGATGAAGTCCCTATGTATGCTCTCTGTGAATGAAGTCCCTACTTATGCTCTCTGTGGATGAAGTCCCTATGTATCCTCTCTGTGGGTGAAGTCCCTATGTATGCTCTCTGTAGATGAAATCCCTATGTATGCTCACTGTAGATGAAGTCCCTACCTATGTTTACTATAGATGAAGTCCCTACGTATGCTCACTGTAGATGAAGTCCCTACGTATGCTCACTTTAGATGAAGTCCCTACGTATGCTCCCTGTGTATGAAGTCCCTATGTATTCTCACTGTAGATGAAGTCCCTATGTATGCTCTCTGTGAATGAAGTCCCTATGTAACCTCTCTGTGGATGAAGTCCCTATGTATGCTCTCTGTAGATGAAGTCCCTCTGTATGCTCTCTGTAGATGAAGTTCCTCCGTATGCTCACTGTAGATGAAGTCCCTCCGTATGCTCACTGTGGATGAAGTCTCTACGTATGCTCACTGTAGATGAAGTCCCTACGTATGCTCACTGTAGATGAAGTCCCTACGTATGCTCACTGTAGATGAAATCCCTCCGTATGCTCACTGTAGATGAAGTCCCTACGTCTGCTCACTGTAGATGAAGTCCCTACGTCTGCTCACTGTAGATGAAGTTCCTACGTATGCTCACTGTAGATAAAGTTTCTCCGTATGCTCACTGTAGATGAAGTCCCTACGTATGCTCACTGTAGATGAAGTCCCTCCGTATGCTCACTGTAGATGAAGTCCCTCCGTATGCTCACTTTAGATGAAATCCCTACATATGCTCTCTGTAGATGAAGTCCCTATGTATGCTCTCTGGGGATGAAGTCCCTATGTATGCTCTCTGTAGATGAAGTCCCTACGTATGCTCTCAGTGGATGAAGTCCCTACGTATGCTCTCAGTGGATGAAGTCCCTACGTATGCTCTCTGTATATGAAGTCCCTCTGTATGCTCTTTGTAGATGAAGTCCCTATGTATGTTCACTGTAGATGAGGTCCCTACATATGCTCTCTGTAGATGAAGTCCCTCCGTATGCTCACTGTAGATGAAGTCCCTACGTGTGCTCACTGTAGATGAAGTCCCTACGTATGCTCACTGTAGATGAAGTTCCTCCGTATGCTCTCTGTAGATGAAGTCCCTATATATAATAGTAAAGCTTAACATAGTGAGTTTGAGTAATTCATGTTAAATTCCTTAATTACATAACCACCTGTACAAGCAAAGATCTATTGCATGACCCAGCGAACGTTCCACCAAACCTCTGTCAGCCCTTCTAACCAAAATGAAAATGCTATCTACAGTTAAGGAAAATTGGATTCCTTAATGTAGTCACAGGGTGTTATTGTCCTACGAAAACCAATGTTATAAAATATGTCACTTGGTACGTTTTAACTTTGTAATATATTTTATCGATTTGTATGTCTGAACACTACATTCATTTTATATTTTATATATATATATATATATATATATATATATATATATATATATATATATATATATATATATATATATATATATATATATATATATATATATATATATATATATATATATATATATATATATATATATATATACATACATACATACATACATATATATGTTGTTTATTATTATTATTATTATTATCATCATCATCATCATTACTATTATTATTATAATTATTATCATTACTATTATCAATCATCTTAATAGTCCTCCGAAGGGAAGTGTCATAAAACAAAGAATAATTAACTCAGTATTCCCAATATATGGTCTCCTGACCTTCTTCTAGTGAATTTTATTGGTATTGGTGGCTTAAGCTATGTGATATCCATCATATTTCATAACCGATATATAAATATTGTGAATACTGATTTAATTATTCTTTGTTTTATTACTATTATCGTTAATTTATTTACTTATTTATTTATTTTTCTAACTGAAAATCTCAAAATGATCTACTGTTGAATACCTAGAATCTTTTGACTTGTGTGATTGTATATACCGCAATACCATACGATAATCTGAAAGGCTCCTAAGCATTATGGGTATCTGGGGCTTTTCACCAAGAAGGCTTCACACATACGTAGATATATGGTGTTGACTTATTGACAGATTGAGTTAAAAGTACTACAGAGCTGCTAATAAAGAATGCTCATTGAAAACACATATCTTGTACACATCAAACCACGGGAATTCTAGAGGTAATATTTACGCTTCAGGTCTATGTGACAAAATCTCTTTCCTTTATTTATAAAAAGAACCAATGAACTAAAATCAGAGTATCTGTACACTCCCTCAGAACCGAAACGGTTCGACATATAAACTTACAACGATGTGAGCGAAAATGCTTGAAATGCGATAAGGCTGAAGATGAACTTATTTTAATGCGGATCTTAGAATCACAAACATGTATTATAAAATATTACTGCAGTACTGATATCGACCCTCAAGATTAAAGCTAGTCTAACTTTTGTGTTCAAATTAATAACGCTAAAGAGTTGAGAAATTAAAGAAATTAATATAAGAATGTAAATTTTGTATCTGGCTTTCAGACGAATAAACTGAATTGCAGTGCGTTCATCCACCATGTCATATTAAATTATTCGTCAACATCAACAAAGATGTCAATAAGCTTTTATCTAATGGTAAGATATAATGATGAATTATTACTGTGGTGCTTCTTGATCTGACGACTTTCGTACATGTCTGTAGTTACTGTTAGATTCGTTTTACAGTGGTAGTTCTTGATGTGACGACTTTCGTACATGACTTTAGTTACTGTTAGATTCGTTTTACTGTGGTGCTTCTTGGTATGACGACTTCCGTACTTGACTGTAGTTACTGTTAGATCGTTTTACTGTAGTCCTACGTTCCATGATATATTGACTTTCGTACATGACTGTAGTTCTTGTTGCAATCGGTGTCGGTCGATTGTATATTAAGATAGTAAATTCGCTTTGAGAGCGCATGTGCAAACTCCATTAGCGTGGCATGTTGGGTAATAATCTACTACTAAGAAACAATATTAGCACATAATTCTGCTGTAAATATTGAGATTTCTAGAAATAAATCTTATAAAATGTTCATAATAAAATAATAATAATAAAAAAAAAAAAAATAAATAAATAAATAAATTTGCTCACTACAAAAACCAACTTATTTCCGAATATTAACATCCGAGAGATTTTCCTTAAAAGGAAAAAGACGCCGCTACTTTCCTAATAAGGAAAAAAGAGGCGAGGCTTCAGAAATTTTAGCGGGAAAATTCAGAACTGCGCATAAAAAGATGGGTTCAGAAACAAGTACATGTAATTCCTAATTACATAAAGCTATTTGGCTTTCTGACCAACAGCTTGAATATTTAATGCTATTCCGATTGCAACCTAAGCTTTTTAAAAAGCTACGCCTGTTGAATCTTTGTACTGTGGTGTGAGCATGACATGTCGACTTTCCTACATGACTGTAGTTCTTGTTAGATCGTTTTACTTTGATATTTCGACTTCCGTACTTGACTGTAGTTGTTGTTAGATCGTTTTACAGTGGTGCTGCTTTGATCAGAGGCACTTGAATCAATACTTAAATCACGATAATCAATACTGTTAGTAAGTTTCTTCAGTCTTTCTATATAAAACAAGAGAAGGTGTACAATTAATCCGGCTCCAATCTATGAAACGAAATATATCGAAAGAGATCGAAGTAGGGAATCCTCTCGATTTGAAACACTTTCCCGATTCGTTCACACAAACTGTCATATAATTATGTAAACACAGAACGTATGTATCTCTGAAATGTTTCCTTGCTTTTGTTTATATGTTTCTATTTAATCGAGATATCGAATGCGCAACATCACAGCAGACGATTTTCTCTTCTCATCGTCATATTGCTGTCAACTCAACGACCGGAAGTCTCGCTTTCAGATATCTAGAGAAATATGAACGAGTGAGCGAAAACGGCAAGTGAATTCCGAGAGTTATCTACATAATTTGACATAGTGCGGGAAAATGGATTCTCTACATGAAAAAAGCATTGGAACTCGCTAGAAAAGGTCACAATATCGCAATTATTGGTCAAAGTGGCACCGGTACGTTATATGTAATTGCACAAATTGCTAAAGAGTTGACGAATGAAGAGAGAAAAAAGAAAGAATTAAAGTAACAGCAACAACAAAAATAACGGAGTCACACTTGGTAGGGGGATGCACGTTGCATTGGTGGGCTGGACTGGAAGACAGCCGTCACTCAAGTGATGAGTTAGTAAGCGTACATAAAGAGATGAAAGGTTTTTATCATCGCGGCAAAGAATTCTAGATACAGATGTCTCAATTATAGAAGAAATATCGATGCTATCCTCCAAGTTATTTACCAAGCTGAAATTTATGTGCAAGTCATTGAGGCAAACATTAACAGTTTTTTCGGTGGCATTAAAGTGCTATTGAGTGGTGATGTTTTTCAGCTCCCCATGCGGCTAATGGACTTTATGGAAATAGCGGAAAATACTTTTTGAGAGTTCAATTTTTGAAGAAGCATTTCCACACATTATAAAACTTGTCACTGCACTTAATAAAAAAATGTACCATTCATCAATGCTGTAAATGAAGTTGAAAAAGGAAATGCCATTTCATCAAATACATTGATTTTTTACACTCATTAGACAGAGAAAATGAGAATGAGTAACACGCTAATCATATATTAGCCATTAATCTTAATGCAGTTATATATATAATCACGAGAGATTGACAACGTTACCAGGAGAACTGTTTAAATTTGAGAGATTGACAACTTTACCAGGAGAACTGTTTACTTTCTAGAGAATGACAACGTTACCAGGAGAACTGTTCACCTTCGAGAGTGAAGATAACACGAAAAACATTTTTAAGGAAACTTTTTGCTCCCTCTACGTTAGCGGTAAAATTGAATTGTAGAGCGATGCTATTGGTAAATAGGTCAGCTAAACTTGTGAATGGCAAGCAGGGAATTGTGAAAAAAGTGGACAGAATTAATGGATCTGTGCAGGTGAAGGCACTGTATACTGTATAGCTTTATTTTAGAATTTCACTGAAGAAGGATGTTTACAGAATCTTTATAATGATGAAATTGAAATGGTCGTTGGAATTATTGAGACAATTGTGTTTAAAATTACACATTGCATATATAACACATAACATATTAAAAACAATATATGTGAATTGTTTTGCAAAGTTTGCTCAAGCCAATTCAGAAAGAACTATCTAAAGTTTCTGAAAACTGAAAAGCAAGCTGACTTACGTAAAAACTGAAAAGCAAGCTGCCTTACGTTAAAACTGAAAAGCGAGCTGCCTTACGTAAACACTGAAAAGCAAGCTGTCTTACGTAAAAACTGAAAAGCAAGCTGCCTTACGTAAAAAAATTCCACAAAGATCAATATCACAAAGTACTTCACAGTCAATCAATATGACGTCAATTTTAGCAGACGAATCACTTGGAAAATGATGTTTCACTTTCTCCTGAAGTCAGAAGTCAATAAAAAATAAGACATATTTATGTGGAAAAGTATTCAGTAAACATAATTTGCAAACTCTTGCCAAATGTTATGATTTAATTCTGCCAAGCAATACCAACAAAAATGAAATTGCCTCAAAACTAAATGAAATTATCATAAAATCCCTAGTGATGCCAAAATTTTCAGGAAAATGCAGTTAGACATACCGACATTATCAAGGTCAAAAGCGATTCCACTTCCTGGTTAATCTGCAGCACAAGGCACAACAGAGAGGACCACTCCAACTCCTAGTCTCTTTTCAAGTGCGGATCTAATTCCAACACTATTCCTGATTATGTAAGCCCTAGACCATCATCTATTAATGCAAGCAATAAAGGAAAAAAGAAAACATACCGATAAAAGAAGCGCGAAAAGAAAATCTTTCAGTGAAGACACAGATGATTATTGCACAATGTGTGATCAGAAATTCAGAGATGATCAAGATTGGATATTTTGCGACAAATGTACGTCCTGGTATGATAGAACCTGTGCTGGCCTGGATGACCAAGCAGTGTTGGATTTTTACAGCCAGGAAAATGTTGAATACGTGTGTCCTTTGTGCAAGCCAAAGTACTACATGGTAATTGATTTTTACATTTTCATTAGCCTACCATATATATTGGTTGGATATGTTGCAAAGGTATAAATTTTTTTATCATGAATCAGTTAGATGCATGCAATCACCAAATATGTTCAATTATCTGAGTGACATCATTAACAAGAGACATTCAAACTATCCTTATTTATCAACTATTAAGTAAATTAGGTTTAAAATCTGATTAAATTTGCTGGATACATTACAATAAATTTATATGATTTTAGTATACACATACATAGGAACATGTAAGTCTTCAACATTTTCAAAGTTTAAGTCTATTAAAGTGATTTTGATTTACAGACATATACCTTCATTGTATGATTTGCAGAATTTCTTTTCCTAGTAGCAGGTCTTAGTGTTCATTGTGCTACAATATTCAAGGTAAGTGGGATTGGTGTGGCAGCCATTGCGCGAGCCTCTCTGCTGACTAGACACATTTTCAATTACGTCACTGTTAAATCTACTAGCAATGATAGAACCATTTTTTACTAAGATTTCTGAAGAGTATTCGAGGAAACCGGATATGCACGAAGATATGTCTTGTCGAGTTCGGTCCGAAATTAAAGCTCTTGTTTTATTTTTAACTGTATCATTATTCATTATGGAATTTACCCAAATGATAAGACCACTCTAATATTTCTGTCAATTTTTGCAATCGAGGATCAGAAAATTGAGATTAGGCCTAACATCCCGAAACAAAGAGATCAACACGGATGTTTTTTTTTTCTGAATGAATGACATTTCTTACTTCAATTGACCGTCCTAAGTCGGTATCGTAACCGCAGCACAATCGAATATTTTCTGTGTATATTAAATTATTATCATGTTTTGTGTACATGTCCTTGGTGATTTTTGTCAAACAGTTTTGTCAGATGTCTTCAGTTTTCTCTTCCAAAAAAGATACAGTACTGCTTATCGTAGATGCCTTTTTTTGTGGTATATTTCTTAAATTGTTCTTCAAATTCAACAGGTCACTGTCCAGTACTTGCTCTGTCTTGTCGAGTAAAAGTGTTCAAAGGGTAATTAATGATGGATGGGAAATCGGTTTCATGAAATATCCCATGTGAATGCATCTTTCCAATGCTATCATTGTATATGTTGTCTATTGAATAATATACTTCTCTTGTCTGAATTTTTGTCTCAACTTTTCGAGATGTGAAATGTCCATTACAAATGCTATTCTGGAAGAATAAGGTTTCATGTTTTCAAATGAATATTTTTTTGCCTAGATTGCCTATTTTTATGCCTAGATATCAAACATCTTACACAAAACCATACCGCGTGTTCATGCTCCTTATCCAAATTTACATATAGTTCTGTTGGTCACGTCATCACTGGCGATGTCAACATCGTGAACAATATAACTCTTCGTCAGCTAATTACCCGGGGTCCAAAATTTAGAGAGCCTAAAACATTTAATTGACAAACCAACTTCCGTATTGTTATAGATTCGGTAGAGGACTATGCTCGTAGATGGGCAAAACGTAAACAAGTTGAGCTAAATACGTTGTCAGAATGGGTTAAGAGTGTACGATTTTTGATACTCACACGTATTAGTAATTTAAAAAGGAACATGAAGACCATTCATCCGTCTGTCTTCGACTACCCAAGAATCAGAGAAGAACTCGAAAGAATACATGACAAATATGTGTTAAAACCAGCTGATAAAGCCTCGAACAATATCGTTTTTATTTGCAAGGCGTTTTATATAAATTGCCTTTTGGAAGAACTTGGCATTAACAAATCTACTGAAAATCCCACTTACACTCGCTGTACACTCTCACTAGATAAAATTATTAATAACCATAAGTCAGTGTTGAATACCTTTAACTTATGTACTAAGGATAGTAGTTCGAGTTACCCTATTTATATTGTATCCCTAAATTACAAGAAAGATACATATATGTATAAACATAGGTTCATTGCAGGATCCAGTAAATGCTCCAAGTGAACTGGAAGTCAAAGAAACCACAGAAAGTAGTAATTCTACTTCGTATTTATATATTATGTTTTCTTTCGACAACCTCCAGTTCACTTGGATAGATTATGCTAAGGTAATCCGCGAATGAAGGGTTATTAATTGAAAGCAAGTCATCTATATATCTGTAAGTGAAATTGAAGCCAAGAGCCAATTGTTTCTTTCCTTTGATTGTTCTGCTGTTACGGTGAATGGGAAGGTGGGCCCGTAAACCGGTTAACCACACCGTTTGTTTGGCATTTGTCAAATTAAATGACCGTCCTTAGTCGGTATCGTAATTGTACTACAATCAAATATTTTTGTAATGTGTTATATGTGCTAGTATATTATTTATATACTTGTTTTGTGTAGCTCCATGGTGACTTCTGCCACATAACTGAGCCAGTTACTCCTCTTTTTTCTTTCCTTGCGAAAGCAAAGACTGAATAAATTCAGCTTTGTGTGAGTAAACGAATATGTCAGCCAGAAGTGGGGCACAGTTAGTGCCCGTTGGAATGTCGACAATTTGTTGAAAAAACTTTCCTCCAAACACCACAAAAAGGTTATCGATAAGAAGATTCAACATCTGGATGACATCTGTTTCAGTGTATTTATTTTTGGAATCAGAATTTTCTCTAACAAAGTAAGATTTATCATGGCCTATAACTATATATTTGAATTTGGGGATTCCGGTTTTACTTATAAATGCATTTTGAATAATTTCCGCTAATCTGTCTTTTAATTTCTGATAAGGGTCGTTTTGTAAAGAGTCGAAAAGTCAAAAGACTTGATGGAGTGAATTTTAGTGAAACTTTTTGATTTTAGATGTTCTAACAACTCTTTTGAATTTTTAAGGATCCACATTTGATTAATTCCACCTCTAGAATATATTGTTTCGCAATACATATGAAGGCCAGATTTAATTTCTGATAATATTTTTGTGAGCAGCATCCATAGAGATTTTGCGGAACACTTCGAGGAACCAGCGATAAAGCGTTGTTTGTAAGGAGTTTTGTGCATTTTTGGAATGCAGTACAAATATGAAAGTTCTAAATTTAATATTTATGTGTCAATACCAAACGTTTTGAGGACAGACGTTTTCCCTAAAGGTTTTCAATATTGCTATTTCCAGAAGGTGTACGATGTTATTTAATATAATGCTGTTTTTACTAATGTTCATGCATTCTTTACAGCTTACAGTTAATGTTTTTTAAAACGATGGGCAAGAATAATTCACATCTTAGTGACCTATATACTTATCTTGTAGAAGTTTTGCCTCCAACCTGTGAGTAGAATTGTCTCCTATATTTTTCATAATTTTTTAAAAATATTTTATCGATATAATTGCCATTACAAAATGTAACGGAAATACAAGTAATCAATATAAAGAAACAGACATTAGGCCTTGAAACAAGACTATCACACCCAGGGCTTGGTAAATAGTCATGGCTTGTTATTATCGTATTCATATAATAACATATAATAACATTCTCTACAGCTCCATAAATTATAGTAAAGTTATAGTTCGATAAACAGGAAAATTATAATTGGTCAGTAAAAGTGCTTATACAACAATTATATAACGCATGTGTTATTGCTTTTAATACTTTCATTTCAAACAATAAAGATACTTTTTTCGTATATTTTCCTTTTTTCTTTTATTCTACAATACATTTTATATTTATACATTTTGCATGCATCGGCCGATATAATATAATTGTATGATCTTGTTTTGTCATTATCTTCAAGATAGAAACCAACTACAACATGTTTCTATTTAACAACAAAATCAAGCGAAGTACCTAGAATATATCAAAACTATTTTTTACATTTTTACAATCAAAAATAAGCTGTATGGTGTTCTCTTTTTCATCAGTGCATGTTAAACATTGTGCCTCAATGTTCAGCTTTCATTTGCTAAACATGTAATTATTATTCAGTAAACTGTTTAAAAGATTATCATTGAACTCTGTAATTTTTTTTTGTCAACATTATTGATAATGTTATGGAAATATATTTTTTGATAATCTCCCCCCCCCCCAAAAAAAAATTCCAAATTCCCTGGTCAATATACTTTGATAGGCTTGTTTTTGAAATTTTTTAGCAACAAAGTTGGTGTAAAAGAATTTACATGCTTTATCTTTATCTAGTGCAGAAAATCCTGTAACAAATGGAAATAACTTTGTATCTTTGAAATTTATATATGGTGCATTTTTAAATTTCAGAGTAGGTATGGCTTTTTTAGAAATATATTTTGGCAACAAGTATTCGCATAGCCAGTTGGTTTTATTCTTTAGCGTTTCTTGAAAACTTTGTACTTCTTTGAAAGATCAGTCTTCGTTAAATAGATCTTTCACATATATTGCTATCAATCCAATTCTTATAGTAAAGACTTGGATTTTTTCTCCTAAATAATACGTTATTCCATATTGGTTACTGTAAAAGCTCATCTTCATTCATTGATTTAATATCTTTATACTTCTTAATTTCATTAAAACACCAAAACATTTCTTTTTAAAATTGTGGCATTTTCGCAATGTTTTTCATACTGTCGTTGGATTTTATAAGTTTAGGTATCCATGCGGTTTTTAATGACTATACTTTTGATTCTATATCAACAAATCCTATTCCACCATCTCTAATAGGACCAATTATTATTATAAGTTCGGTAATCATCGTTATTTATCAAAATGGCGTTTATGAAGCAATTTTACGTTTGGGGACTTAGAAATGGGTTCTCAATAGCACATTACTTCGTTATAAGCATGAATTCGTGGTATGCGTGTTCGTAGTATTCGTGTTTTACTGTAATAGATGTTCATAGAGCTATGGACGGTAGGCGATTGTTAGTAAATATAAAATATAAACAAAATACAATTACGCTAATTGATATTTATGCTCCAAATTCGGATATATGTAGGAAAGATTTTTATAAAAGAGTGCAATCATTTGTGATGTGTAAAGATGATGGATAAATCCAAACCATAAGTCTAAAAATCATGAAACCAGAGGACATACAAAATCAGTGAAAATGAAAAACAAATGGAAAGTAACAAAATATTTCTACTTGAAGAGCATATGTGAACCCCTGTGATGGAGTGAGATCAGGTGCCCGGGGAGAGTGAGTGAGCATCTCCTGCTTGCTAGAAACACCCGTCACATATACCCAGTAGAAAGAGTCAAATCGTGTAAAATCCATATATATTTATATATGGAGAAGTCGAAGTAGGTATCCTTCTAGTATAGAAGGTGTCAAATCTGTAAAAATTATCGGAATCGGTCTCGGTCCAGAATATCATTTAAAAGTCTGAATAACGAGATATCATATGGAGTAATAAGATTCTCGTAACGACCGTAGAACTTCCTCAGTGACGTTGCTAGTCTAGCACATATATAACCCTGGTTGAGCAGCTTAACTGAAAGTCGCCTAGCCCTCAGAACTAGGTCATTGTAATTTGAACATGCTCTGGAATAACGTATTAATTGATATATGAATACGCCGTATGCGGGCGATGATGGAATGGTTCTACTTATGAAAGGACAGTTTGTGATAGCGAAATTGAAATCGTCACGTTTGTCATAGAGTGAGGTGTTCAATTGACCATTAATGTCGAAAGACAACATATCTAAATACGAAGTAGAATTACTACTTTCTGTGGTTTCTTTGACCTCCAGTTAACTTGGATAGATGATGCTAAGGTAATCCGCTAATGAAGGATTATTAATTGAAATTATGGTTCTAAATATTGTATTTTAAATGAATTATCTTTCATGTGTATCTAAGTACATGTAACTGATGTTTAACGAACATAATGGCATTTTTATCTCTATGTCAATCACATTTTTGGGTCAACATTGTTTAAGTTTAATGCCAGTGCTAACAAGATTATAGAGGAGGGATCGTCGTAATTTGAGACTCGGAATTAAGTACTTCCGATTCCGGAAACTTCCGATGCTTAACGAAGTATCTAATTAATGAATTTGTATTTCTTTTTTGCTATTTAAAATTTGAATTTTGTGTCAACAATGTTAATCATTCTACAAGTACTAGATTAGTTGGTAAACTTTATTGAAAAGAAATTAAGTTTTCATAGTTTTACATAGAATTTCTGTAGGATTTGGCATTATTTATAAATTTTTGAATGTACGTCCTTTGATTGTTCTGCTGCTACGGTGAGTGGGAAGGTGGGCCCGGAAACCGGTTAACCACACCATTTGTTTGGCTTTTGTCAAATTAAATGACCGTCCTAAGTCGGTATCGTAATTGCACTACAATCAAATATTTTTGTAATGTGTTATATGTGCTAGTATATTATTGATATCCATGTATTGTATAGCTCCATGGTGCCACATATCTGAGCCAGTAACTCCTCACTTTTCTTTGATACATCACATGATCAATGTGACTTCAGAAAGCGAATTTTACTTGGGTGCGCATTTCCAGGAGACACGTCCAGGGTGAATGACGTATTGTATTAGTGTAGAATGGATTTTCTTTTACAAATGGTTGATTCTGCAAAGTCTATATGAAGAAAATGTAGTTAAATGTAGAAGTCTAAACACAGAATGTTTGAATACACGTAGATTAGTTTAGTGCAATCAGGGGTCAGTGTAATGTGAAATATTGTGATACAAAATTGTTGAAATGTTATATGAGTGGGAAGGTGGGCCCGTAAACCGGTTAACCACACCATTTGTTTGGCTTTTGTCAAATTAAATGACCGTCCTAAGTCGGTATCGTAATTGCACTACAATCAAATATTTTTGTAATGTGTTAAATGTTCTATTATATTATTTATATTCATGTATTGTATAGCTCCATGGTGACTTCTGCCACATAACTGAGCCGGTAACTCCTCTTTTTTTCTTTTATATAATTACTCCTGGAGATTTTATATTTAATATTCGTTTTATTATACAGTTTAATTTTGATTTATTGTTATGTTTTTGAAATAATGTGTTAATAGATAGTTGAATGATATTTTCATTCTTTTGAGATGTTCAATGAGTATTTCGTAATTTGTTATGTGAAGTTTGATACTTTCATGTTACATAGTATACAAATTTATTATCTCATTTCAGGTTTTATTTTCTATGTTTTGTGCTTGATCTTCCAAATAAATGCGTCGAATCAAAGAGAGATCTCGTGGCTTTTAATTGGCTGGTCGGGATTAATTTTCTCTTCACACTACAATAGCTTAAAGCTCTCTCTCTCTCTCTCTCCCTCTCTCTCTCTCTCTCTCTCTCTCTCTCTACCCCCTTGCACACCCTTCCAATACCACTAAATCACACCCAAATTTTATTTGTCTGAATACCCATCAAACGCACTCCACCACCACCCCATTCCATCATAAATTGAATAGAAATTTAATTTAGTTTTGCATCATTACAATTAAACATGATTGACATGATTTTGATATGTTTTGCTTCATATATATTCAGTCCATTTGGTTTGAATCCGAGTGATTTGATTTTCTTGCCGTTTGATGATCTTCACGCGTAATTCTGTAGATTTAAAACTCTGTCAAAATAACTCTCGGAAGTCACCTGCCGTTTTCGTTCACTCGTAACCGTTTGTATTTCTTTAGATATCTGACTTCCGGCCGTTGAGTTGACAGCAATATGGCGATGAAAAGAGAAAATCGTCTGCTGTGATGTTGCGCGTTTGATATCTCGATTAAATCGGAACATATAAACAAAAGCAAGGAAACATTTAAGAGATATATATGTTATGTGTTTACATAATTATGTTACGAATCGGGGTGTCGTTCTAAATCGAGGGGATTCCTTACTTCGATCTCTTTTGATATTTTTCGTTTCATAGATTGGAACAGGATTAATTGTATACCTTCTCTTGATTTATATAGAAAGACTGAAGAAACCTACTAACAGTACTGATTATCGTGTAAATCAATCAATAAGTGATTTAATTATTAATTACCGTGTAAATCAACCAATAAGTGATTTAATTATTGATTATCGTGTAAATCAATCAATACGTGATTTAATTATTGATTCAAGTGCCTGAGGCTTTTTTATCTCGACTTTCGTACATGACTACGGAAACGTTTTGATGCCTAGTGTTGTTGTCTTGTAAAGTAGGTATCATGACAAAAATTGAATTGACTTGCCGAGATTAATAAAACTTGACATAATGAAGTCGAAAGGTTGCCCTAAACCGCGTTCTTTTGGGAAACTTGTCATCTATAGATAACTTAACGATTTCCCTCATGTCAATTTTAAAATAAATCGTTGTAATAAAGTCGCATTTCCATTTAAATCAAGTATTATTGACTTCATTTTTGTTGTCGTTTCGGTGCCTGGCGTAGTTGTGTTGTAAGTAGGGAAACGTTTTGGTGCCTGGTGTTGTTGTGTTGTAAGTAGGTATCATGACAAAAATAAAATTGACTTGCCGAATTTATTAAACTTGATGACGTAATGAAGTCGAAAAGTTGCCGTACACTGTCCTTAAACGAGTTCTTTTGGGCAACTTGTCGTCTATAAAACGCTTAGTTGATTTTCTTTAAGTCAAGATAACTTTATGCGATTTCCCTCATGTCAATTGTAAAATTAATCGTCGTAATAAAGTCGCATTTCCATGAAAATCAAGAATTATTGACATCATTTTTGTTGATATGTTGCAATAAACATACTACTAACGAGCATTTTATGTCGGTTTATTGTTTTAAAGATATCATTTCGAGATTTCGTGTCCCCTTTTTTTACTGTTAATATAAGAAATTATGAAGAAATAAATAATTGTTTATGGAAAACATATTTATTTTGGAAATACATTTATACAAACTATTCAACATATAATTAATGTTCGTCAAAGGAATATCGGTAACTATTACTTCATGACGACTTCAACATTGTCAATACTTCGAGATTTTGATACAAATGCGAGTTTGATAAGTCGATTTCGAAGAGAAACTGACCTTTAAAAAAAAAATCTTGCCCTGATTTTGACTAAAACAAATAATCTTGCTCTGTCATACAGTGAAAAAAAAAATCTGTCTCCAATAGACTAGCGTAATCTAAAATCATACTTTGGAAAAATAGGTGTTAAAACTTGATTTTTCTGGCAATAGAACAGTTTATGTTATTGTGATCTTTTGTTTTTCATCAGTTCAATCATGGAAAAACTTATCTTACTTGTTACTTGAATTTAATGGCAAGATTTATCAGCAGATAACTGAGATTTCTATGGGTATTAACAGTGCAACTCTTATAGCAGATGTGTTTCTATATTGTTATCTGGGGGCTTTTATGTATAGCTCCATGGTGACTTCTGCCACATAACTGAGCCAGTAATTCCTCTTTTTTCTTTCTATTCCACAATCTTATCGACTCGACCTTATTGAGATGTTGGATGATGCCTCTAGTTACATGTACATGTATCTTGACGACATCTTAATCATTGATAACCCTAAGTTTGAAAGATATATAACTAACATATACCCACCTGAACTTCAGTTAAACAAAGACAATATTTGTTATACAGAAACAGTTTTCTTGGACCTATTAAGACAATTAACAATAAAATATTTATGATAAACAGGTGTTCCTAGACTAGACTCCCATCATAAGTTATTCATAAAATTCAGTTGCTTCGATTTTCCAGAGGGACAGGCGTGGTGTAGTGGTTAAGCGCTTGGCTTGCGGCTCCGACGATCCGGGTTCGATTCCCGGGTTGCGCCACTATGTTTAAGAGGTTGGTAACCTCCTGCTTCCATGTCGCGATATAACTGAAATATTGTTGAAAGCGACGTAAAACACCAATCAACCAACCAAATCGATTTTCCAGTGCCTGCACAAACGTTTTGGACTTTCATATAAGAACATTGAAACTTTTATCAAAATTCTGAAATATTACCTTTATCCAAATTCTAATTTCCACGGTGATCTTGAGTACAAACTTAAGAGGTTCTAAGGTTCCAATAAGTTTCTCTGGTTGGATTCCAAAATAGTGAAAAGCCTTCGTGATTTACAAAAATATTACCCAGAGATCATTAAAAAGACAGTAGTTCTTGTATTGATACCTTCTACACTCTTCTACAGAGATTTTTACTTGAACCTGTACGCTGACTAGCAGGCGGATGGGGACTATATGGATGGAATTGTTGAAACGTTTTTCAAAGGAGAAATGGTCCTAAACCTCATTCCCTCTTGCTGTTAATTGGGACTCTTACTGATCAAGGGTCTGAACTCGCCTCCAGATCGACAGAGCACAGTTTACTCATAGTGATATCGATTTATACATGTTTGATATTTTGGTCTTATGGTCTTACTCAGAATTACTATATATGTTTATATTTTTATTACCTCTCAACTTCAGATATATTTATATATATATATGTTTTTTGACTATACAGCTTGTGGGGAGGAGGACCCGTAAACCGGATAACAACACTAATTGATTTACTACTGTCATATCAATTGACCGCCCTAAGTCTGTAATGCAACTGCACCCTAATTGAAAGTTTTTGTGATGTTCTTGTGACAAATTGTGTGTAATTTTTTTTACATAACTAACAGCGCATTTCCGTAGTGATTTCTGTCTTACGGCAGAGTCAGATGCCCTTATCTTTTCCTTCGTGTAGTAGCAACCCCCCAGGTGAATTTCGCAGTGTATTCATATCTTAATGTGCTAAATGTATTTGGATATTCAAAACAGTTTTCTTTTTGCTGATATCTCTATCCTATCAAAAGTAATGGTAGTTTGAAGATGCCAAATCTTGACATTTTCCATAGGATTTTTTCTTTATATAATTCATGATTGATTTCGCGACTAAGACGGAACCAACATTTCTCGCATTTTTCTCAATTCTTTTTTCACTGAGGGTTGCCTTCTTTCCTTCACACCCTACCCCCTTCTCTCCTTCCTTACCCCACTGCTTCTAGTCTCACCCTCATTTTAGTATATGACATCATTATGATGGACTAAAAGCGTATAATATAGCTGAGATCGGTTGGAGCAGAAATTTGTATAAAATAACAGTGTTTATTATCAAATTTTTATTACTGTATAACAATTTTTCATTGGTGAAATAAAAAATTCTTGTCCTGGCTCTTCTGACAAAAAAAAGTCCATTGCCCCAAGGTTGAGGTAAAAAATAACTTGGCGGGGTTGAAAAATACAGCCCCTCCCCACCCTCTTCCCAGATTATCACATAGATGGTACCTTAAATATTTTTTATGAGTACTGCTCATTTTGGCATTTAAATGTCAATAAAGGGAAAACAAAAGTTATGGTACTTGACTAAAATTTGAATATAGTTTTTCTTAAACTGAAATTGTCGATAATTTTCAGTGTTAAGAAGTGTTGTTTCGAGAACTGGAGCATTCCGTTCTCATGCTAAATATTCATATGATAAATCTATGAAAACTATACACAGTGTAATAACTAAGTGTAGAAACTATAATTTGCCAATCGACTACCAGTTATATTAATTCGAAAAAAAATTGTTAAACCTATACACTATTGTACAGCTGTGAAATAAGGGGGGTTTCATATAATGATATTGTAGAAGAGAGAAAAAGGAGGAGTTACTGGCTCAGTTATGTGGCAGAAGTCACCATGGAGCTATACAATACATGAATATAGATAATATACTAGAACATATAACACATTACAAAAAATATTTGATTGTAGTGCAATTACGTATACCGACTTAGGATGGTCATTCAATTTGACAAAAGCCAAACAAATGGTGTGGTTAACCGGTTTACGGGCCCACTTTCCCACTCACCGTAAAAGCAGAACAATCAAAGGACGTACATTTAAAAATTTGTATATAATCCTCCATGTAAAGAACAAGGGTCAACAGGTATCGCATATTGAGAGGTCATAAAAATATAAACACGTAAGGTATTGTAAAACACATAATGGTATAAAAATATATGCGACATCAACATGATAAACCGTGCTCTGCCAGTCTGAAAGCGAGCTAAGACCCTAGATCTGTAGGAGTCCCGACTAACAGTCAGAGGGGACGAGGTTCAGGACCATGTCTCCTCTGAAAGAGGTTTGGACAAGGTCCGTCATATAGTCCCCACCGCCCTGTTTGTCAGCGTGCAACGTTCAAGTAACAGTCTGCATAAGGCTGTAGAGGGGCCAAATACAAGACCTATAGTCTTTTTGATGATCTCAATATCATATTGTCCTTTTAGAAGACGTTTGACTATTTTATTACATGATAAAAATAACGTTATCGGAGCCTTTTACTTTCCTTAGTTTATATACGAGATCACCGTAAAAATTAGGATGGGAAATACCATTGGATACATACTGTTGAAAAGAAATATTTCCAAATTTAGATAGAAGTTCTGAATAAGATCTGAAGAATTTGCCGAATGTTATTCTATTGACATCTGAAAAAGCTGTATGACACAAAGCACCAAGGACCTGCACACAAAAAATGATTATAGTAGAATATACACGGAACGACATTACAAAAATATTCGATTGTGTTTCGGTTATGATACCGACTAAGGATGGTCAATTGAAATAGCAAACGTCACTCATTTGGTGTGGTTAACCGGTTTAAGGGCGCCCATTTTCCCACTTCCCATAAAAGCGGCACAATCAAAGGAAATTACATTCAAACTTTTGCAAATATATTTTGAGTCTGAATAATTCAACTCATAATTACATAGTATATAGAGAATTAGGCAGATATAAATTGCAATTAACATTAAAGCGGGAATGATTACTTTTTAGGCAAAACTAATATACTCTGACAAATTATGTACAAAATTGTATGTACTTTTACACAGAACAACCTGTACACAATGGATTAAATACATTATAAATATTTTAGATGAATGCGGTCTCTCATACATTTGGTTATCTCGCACATTCCACAGCGTTAAATGGTTAAGGAATACTGCATATTATACAGTGTATAATCCATATGAATAGAAATGGCATAGCGACGTTTTCAGTTCACCAAAAGCATTCAACTACAGAATTTTCAAAACAGAATTAACTTTAGAAAGTTATTTTTCAACAAAACCAATTAAAAAGGCCAAATTATTGTGTATATATAAATGTTGTAATATTAAATTACCAAATGAAACTGGCAGATTGTACAATGTCCCAAGAGATGGACGTAGATGCACGTTTTGTGAATTAAGCGAAACTGGTGATGAATACCACTACATTTTGAAATGTGATAATATTGATATTAAATCTTTTAGAAAAAAAAAACATATACCTGAATTGTATTATGCCAATTCAAATATATTTAAATATAAAAACTGTAAAATTCAAAGGAGAACAAATTACTTTTAAAATTATGTAAATTCATATCTCTCATTAAGAAAAGAGTCCAACCTCCTGCTTGATATATTTAATCATAGTTATTTATTTTATTTTTTTTATGTGTTGATATTTAATAATCTTATAATTGTATATATTATATATGGTTTCTATATTGATATATTTGTACAGTTTATGAGAATAAAGAGATTGATTGATTGATTAAAGTAAATATGTATTGACCTAAAACAGAAAATGACTTTACCTCAAGCTATTAATTGTTAGGTAGGCAGGTAATTAATTAATATACCACACTCCGGTGGTGCGATAGATCTAGATGTAGTGTCGGCGTGTCAGACAATCAAAAGGTGCGGTAAACGACAAGGCTTTACAAATTAATTTAAAAGGTTAATTTGCTAAACTGTTCCCGAGAGGTCCGGAGAAACGGATCTATTTTGACGTCATTTTGGAAATACGTTCCATAAATGTCCTTACGGATCCGGATCGCGGATTTCCGCATTATTTGTGCATTGTATTTTGTGAAAAATTTTAAAGTGTTATTAGAATGCTGGGGGACTTTGTACTTTCATAAAATCCTAATTGAATCATTATAAAGTTCATAATAGTTTAACGCTGCACGCTGCCTTTGGTTAAGTATTTCTCCGAGAGGTATCCAAAAATACCCATATGCCCGATTTTACGAGAAATCCCGAGTAAAAAATACTTCTTGTTTAACATGCATCTTTTAAAGTCATTTTACCGTTTATCATTACATTTCGATCATTAATGTCGTAATTAAATTTAGGAAAAAGTTGCATCTGTACATTTTCTGACACCAAGTATTACGGAATTAATGAGTGAAAAAACTGAACAGTTTATGGATTATTATATACATTGTATGATTGGAGTCACACACAAGCGTCATTGGAGTCACACACAAGCGTCATTGGAGTCACACACAAGCGTCATTTTTTGTCATCGACTCGTAGATGTAAATACGCACATTATATAGAAAAATTATAAACATTCTTAAAGCGCTTTAGTCTTATTCAGAACTTTTATCAAATTTCGGAAATGTTAAATTTTCACCAGAATGCATCCAATGAAATTCCCCATCCCAATTTCTATGATGATCTTGTATACAAAGTCAAAGGTTCCGATAATTCTGTCTCGTCGAGGTTCAAAATAGTGAAATGCCTTCGTCATCGTAAATATGACTCGGAGATTATCACAAAGATAAAAAGTCTTGTATTGGTCCCTTTATACAGTCTTATACAAACTTTTACCTGAACGTTGCATACTAACTAACATGACGGGCCTTGTTCAAATCATTTTAGAGGAAACACGGTCCTTATTCAAACTCCTACAGATCAAGGATCTGATGTTGTTTACAAACGGGCAGAGTACGGTTGACTTATGTTGATGTCTATTATCATATGTTTGATACTAGCATATTATTCCATAAAACGTTTCGTGTTAAGATTTTTATCAATATTATTATATTTATGTATATATATTAGCACATGAAAAACACAAGGACCCATAACCAAATTATCCCATTCACGGCGTGAAATGTTGAAGTGCAATTTGGGATATGACACCTCGGGAATCAACAGTCTAGCAGCGAAATCGACCTATTGGTAATATTAGAAGAAAATGTGCGAGTTTAATTAGTGGATCATCTGGGTATTTCAATGACGTTGAATGTGTTTACTGACTGGGCCACAACCTGATCAATGCATATGTGCATTATGTGTTCCAGAATGGCACGTGGATTTTGTGTATTAAACCGAAAGCGGGACATATCATTTATAAGACGGTTGTTGTCAAACGTTCAAGATTTTCAATAGGGTTATTGAATAATAAACAACATAAAAATTAATACAGAATGGACACATTTATGTATCGAATAAAGCAGTGAAAAGTACATTCCTGGGTAGAAAATCAAAACTCGCTCAGTACAAATATCAATCATTCAAGTCAACGATATGGTATATAAAATTACGAATCATCAAACGAAAAATGTAGAGAAAATGAATTTCTACAAACAGCGAAATAAGAAAGAGTCAACTGTGATAGTATCGTTAGAAATAAAGTTTAGCTATACAAGTTATGCCGACGTGCATATATAAATGAAAATAAACGTTATGGATTAAATTATATTCTATACATTAATCAATTGACACCTCAACCGGTAAAAGTAAAGATACTATTCTGCCTTTGGTATCAACAATAGGAAAGGAGTTTCTAATCCATATATATATATATATATATGTTGATTTTTCCATTCTTCTTTCCTAGCATTGACACTGAAATATGACAAAAAAGGGGAGGCCTTTCACAATAAAGTTGATGCATAGAGAAGACGCTGACAGAAGAAGCGGATTCGTCCATTGATTTGATACAGCAACTGTTCGATTGTTACGACGGTGTTGTATTTATTTAGGACTATAGAAGGAGGAATATTGACATCGTATCAGTCGGGAAATAGACAGATTTTGTATTTTAACCTTCCCATGACCTTAATGATGCTTTCCGATTGAGTCAGAAAGGAAAATCATTAATATTAGAACATCATTATTTGATGAAAACCAGACTCTCAAAAATCTTCAGATAATTACATTTAGAGGACAAAAAAATGCGAAAAAGTGATTGCCATCGTCATCTTATCCTAGACTTGAGAAAACATCTGCGTCACAATGAGACACAGATCATCAGAATATATCGAGGAAAAAGCATCATATTTAGACCATTCTCATATGGTATTCTCAGCAGCAGGAACATATTGACTCTTTTTTTTTTTCTTTTTATTGATTATTATTTTTTTTCGTTCTTTATTCTTTGATTTTACTGTTTCTGTGGTGAGTGACAAGGTGGGCATGTAAACCAGTGAACTATACCAAATACGTGACATTTATCATTACAATAGACGGATTTATGTCGTCACTACAAACTTACAATTGCTAAATAAACCATAACACTGTAGTATTACCTTAGCATTTGCATCGATGGTAGATATGTCATATTCAAACCATTACAGTTAAAAGGGTTCAACTTTGTATAAGATGTTGCAAAGAGAAGTAGAACACAGACTCTTTCATGTCCGTTAATATCTTGTGATAAAATAGCTCCAGTAGATCAGTCACTATCATCAGTTTAAAAATTCTCATGAAGTTATAGGCAACTTCTTTCACTAAATTTCAAAACGACTCAAATTTCTACATTTGATTTTTCTACACTTTATACATCTCTGCCTCATGATTTGATTAAAAGCAAATAGCTGTTTCTTATACAATGGTGTTTTCACAGAGAATCTAAAACGTACATATGTACTTCCAATAACTCCGGATTCTTTTCCAACAAACAATATACTTCATATAAATACTGGACTTGCAAGGAATTATGTAAAGCACTAGATTATCTCATCAATAATATTTTTGTGCAATTTGATGACAAGATATATCAACAAATAGTTGGGATTGCTATGGGTACTAACTGTGCGCCTCTGATAGCAGATTTATTTCTTTATTTTTATGAGAGGTTTTATGGTTCCTATTCAAAAATCAAAACGTTTTGACCTCATTGGCAAATTTAATAATACTTGCAGATACTTTGGTTATCGACAACCCTGAATTCGAACAATTTATATCAGAAATATATCCACCAGAGCTCACATTGAATAAAGCTAATACTTAAGATAAATCTACACCACCTTTCTTAGATTTAAACATCAAAATTATCAACCACCTAATATATACTAATATTTATGATAAACGTGAGGATTTTGGACTTCCTATTGTAAATTTCCCTTACTTGGATGGCGATGTCCCTCGACTCCCATCATATGGTATCTATATATCTCAATTAGTTCGATTTGTCAGAGGCTGCACCGATGTTTTGGACTTTCATAAACGAAATTTACAAATTACTACTAAACTTTTAACTCGGGGTTACAGATATCACAAGCTAAGAAAACATTCGGCAAATTCTTCAGATCTTATTCAGAACTAAATCTAAATTTGGAATATTTCTTTTCAACAGTATGTATCCAATGGTATTTCCCATCCTAATTTTACGGTGATCTCGTATATAAACTAAGGAAAGTAAAAGGCTCCGATAACTTTATTTTATCATGTAATAAAATAGTCAAACGTCTTCTAAAAGGACAATATGATATTGAGATCATCAAAAAGACTAGAGGTCTTGTATTTGGCCTCTCTACAGCTTTATGCAGACTTTTACTTGAATGTTGCACGCTGACTAACAGGGCGGTGGGGACTATATGACGGGCCTTGTCCAAACCTCTTTCAGAGGAGACATGGTCCTGAACCTCGTCCCCTCTGACTGTTAGTCGGGACTCCTACAGATCTAGGGTCTTAACTCGCTGTCAGACTGGCAGAGCATGGTTTATCATGTTGATGTCGCATATATTTTTATACCATTATATGTGTTTTACAATACTTTACGTGTTTATATTTTTATGACCTCTCAATTTGCGATACCTGTTAACCCTTGTTCTTTACATGGAGGATTATTTATAAATTTTTAAATGTACGTCTTTTGATTGTTCTGCTGTTACGGTGAGTGGGAAGGTGGGCCCGTAAACCGGTTAACCACACCATTTGTTTGGCTTTTGTCAAATTAAATGACCGTCCTAAGTCGGTATCGTAATTGCACTACAATCAAATATTTTTGTAATGTGTTATATGTTCTAGTATATTATTTATATTCATGTATTGTATAGCTCCATGGTGACTTCTGCCACATAACTGAGCCAGCAACTACTCTTTTTTCTTTATACACAGGACTCGGTAAAATCCGGACTAGCCAAAATCCGTGATGACCGCTCTTCGGAAATTATCAAATGGTTCCTAATCATCACTTGTCCAAACAAATTGTATAGTGTATCCTTTTTAGTCAGGGAATGAAGTGGACAGCAATTAATGCATAGTATGGAACAAACCTTCTTTAGCAGCTGCAAAGTCCTAAAAATGAACGTACCTCGGATGTATTGCGTGGTACAGGTCAATTGTCAATAGCCTCTGTTTTGCGTTTACTATTAGTAATGCCATCTGCTGATAATTCATGACCGAGATATTCAACTTTCTCTGCAAATAAATGGCATTTCCTGGCTTTGAGCTTAATACCTGCATGATAGAGGCGATCTATCATTTCTTCAGAAGTTTTTCTCAACACAATAATATCCTCCAAATCTAAATGTTTCCCAGAGAACAGCTCCCATCAACCGCTCAAATATAACGGGGCATTGAATAGCCAAAATGGCATACCTGAAAATTCGAAAAGTCTTCGTCTAGTTGCGTAAGCTGTTTCAGGATGGTCCTCAGGGCTGACAGGTACTTGCCAATAACTCATGCAAAGGTCAAGTGTTGAGAACCAGTTGGCTCCTGACATGTGGTCAAGTGATTCTTGTACCAATGGTAAAGGATATGCATTTTTAATAGTCACACTATTTACCTTCCGGCAATCAATACAATACCTAGTCGTCCCGTCTTTCTTTTTGACCAGATCTAATGGTGAACACCAGGGACTTTCATAGGGATGAATAATGAGTATGTGTTTGCCAACGTCAGCATGCATATGCCTCCTCGGGGCTTTCTTAATGGGAGAAGCATCACCGAAGTTAATACGATTTCTACCGATCTAGCCTTGCCAAGGTCGCCATTATTCTTTGCAAACAAAACTTGATATTTTACTAAGATTGATTTTAATGTGTCACACTGTTTTTCATCTAACCGTGCAGGCGGTTCATTGTATAACGCTCTCAGATGATTAGGAATCTCGTCCGTTGCAAAAGCTGATAGACAGCATGATCTTAGATTTTACTGATAGAAGAACACTGTGCTATCAATGTTCCTTTACCTAGCCTTTGACCATGATGTTCCAAATTTAGTATTCTAACTGGCATGTTTTCTTGACTTATTATTAGTATTGTTATTACTATCAACGAATGTACCGGTAACTAAGCCATAATTGGTTTCAGTAAACTGAACCAAAGATTCTACAATTTGTAGCAATAGAATTGCCACTTTATCAGTGTTACTCTGAATTCTATCGAGGGTAATTATCAGCCAAAGGCTGATCCAAGTATACCCTATTACAGCTACCAGTACCAGTACATTGGCATGAAAGAAAAAAGAGGAGTTACCGGCTCAGTTATGTGGCAGAAGTCACCATGGAGCTATACAATACATGAATATAAATAATATAATAGAACATTTAACACATTACAAAAATATTTGATTGTAGTGCAATTACGATACCGACTTAGGACGGTCATTTAATTTGACAAAAGCCAAATAAATGGTGTGGTTAACCGGTTTACGGGCCCACCTTCCCACTCACCGTAACAGCAGAACAATCAAAAGACGTACATTTAAAAATTTATAAATAATCCTCCATGTAAAGAACAAGGGTCAACAGGTATCGCATATTGAGAGGTCATAGAAATATAAACACGTAAAGTATTGTAAAACACATAATGGTATAAAAATATATGCGACATCAACATGATAAACCGTGCTCTGCCAGTCTGAAAGCGAGCTAAGACCCTAGATCTGTAGGAGTCCCGACTAACAGTCAGAGGGGACGAGGTTCAGGACCATGTCTCCTCTGAAAGAGGTTTGGACAAGGCCCGTCATATAGTCCCCGCCGCTCTGTTAGTCAGCGTGCAACGTTCAAGTAAAAGTCTGCATAAGGCAGTAGAGGGGCCAAATACAAGACCTATAGTCTTTTTGATGATCTCAATATCATATTGTCTATTTAGGAGACGTTTGACTATTTTATTACATGATAAAATAATGTTATCGGAGCCTTTTACTTTCCTTAGTTTATATACGAGATCACCGTAAAAATTAGGATGGGAAATTCCATTGGATACGTACTGTTGAAAAGAAATATTTCCAAATTTAGATAGAAGTTCTGAATAAGATCTGAAGAATTTGCCGAATGTTTTTCTTAGCTTGTGATATCTGTAACCCTGAGTTAAAAGTTTAGTAGTAATTTGTAAATTTCGTTTATGAAAGTCCAAAACATCGGTGCAGCCTCTGACAAATCGAACTAATTGAGATATATAGATACCATATGATGGGAGTCGAGGGACATCGCCATCCAAGTAAGGGAAATTTACAATAGGAAATCCAAAATCCTCACGTTTATCATAAATATTAGTATATATTAGGTTGTTGATAATTTTGATGTTTAAATCTAAGAAAGGTGTAGATTTATCTCAAGTATTAGCTTTATTCAATTTGAGCTCTGGTGGATATATTTCTGATATAAATTGTTCGAATTCAGGGTTGTCGATAACCAAAATGTCATCCAGATATCTGCAAGTATTATTAAATTTGTCAATGAGGTCAAAACGTTTTGATTTTTGAATAGAAACCATAAAATCCCTCTCATAACAATAAAGAAATAAATCTGCTATCAGAGGCGCGCAGTTAGTACCAATAGGAATCCCAACTATTTGTTGATATTGTCACATTCAATTTTTCGTATTCATTTGTCATGTATGTTCTGTCTTTCCTAGTAATCCCGTGTTTCAATTTACCTGTGTTACACCTCATTTGTGTTCACCTTGTGTTTATTTAATCTCTTTAAAGTACCTCATTTTAATTCACCGTGTAGTGGTCAATCCGGTTTTCTATTTCTAAATTTACTTGCTTGAGGTCCGTGCTTTGACCACTTCAGTTGGGCGGTATCTCTCGTATTGAGAGGTTGTAACTTGTAACTTTCCATTATTGTTCTTGGCTATTGTGCCATGCAGTTTCATTCTTAATTCCTTAGCACATACTCGCAAGACCGAGGTAAGTTATTTTATTATATTCAGTATTCTACTATTAAGCAAAATTACTGTTAACAGTCTATATTTTTCCTATATACATATATTGTTTATATACCTCATATAAAGTAGAAAGTATGTATTTCATATTTGCTTGAGTATAATTTAGTAAAAGTGTCATGTATAAAATATACAAATGTGTATGTATATCATGTATAATTCTGTGTATTCCTATGCATTTATACGTATCATGGATACGAAGTGTATTAGAGTGTTCGAGTGTTTGCATAGTACGGTGTATGTTCGCATGTATAGTACAATGCGTGTACAATGCAGCATAGTAAAGTATTCTTGTGTATGTAAAGTATTTATTTTGTGTGAGGTTTATATACATTATATTTATAAGTCTGTTTTACTTATCAGGCATTACTACCTGTGAAGATGTAGCCATTGAGTGACACTGAATCCGCCTTACGTGACTGTTCCTAGTACTTTCTACATCCATCGTTCCTTGTGTAGTGACTGTTGTTCACGTGACATTGTTTTATGTACTTTTGTGTAAAGTAGTAAAGTAGTAAATTGTATAAAAGTATTTGTATTTATCATTTATTGTTAGAATTACTAGGTTTCGTTCAAGTACTATACTTATACTGGTATATATTGGTGATCGCTTCTCGTCCGTCTGTGACAGATATATCTTGCCATCAAATTGCACAAAAATATTATTCATGAGAAAATCTAGTGCTTTACATAATTCCTTGCAAGTCCAGTATTTATATGAAGTATATTGTTTGTTGGAAAAGAATCCAGAGTTATTGGAAGTACATATGTACGTTTTAGATTCTCTGTGAAAACACCATTGTATAAGAGACAGCAACTTGCTTTTAATCAAATCATGAGGCAGAGATGTATAAAGTGTAGAAAAATCAAATGTAGAAATTTGAGTCGCTTTGAAATTTAGCGAAAGAAGTTTGTCTATAAGTTCATGAGAATTTTTAATCGACCAGAAGTAATTGATGTTACTATTATGAAATGCGACATCACAATATTTAATAATATGATCTTTTATAGCAGTTAGAGCAGACGTAATATGTTTCGATAGTACCGTAGTAGAGCAGTGGCTAGAATAAGATATGAAACGTGATTTATATGGACTTTTATGTAGTTTTGGGAGCCAATACATGGTTGGTAGATCAGATTTATCAGTTTTAATTTTGAAGTCGGACATGGTCATGAGGTGATCGTGCAAGGTGCTCTCTTTTGAGGTAGGGCTTTCCACATATGTATGAGTGGAGTTTAATTCGTTTTTAAGTACTTCAATATAATATAGTTTTCAAACAACTATTATGTTATTACCTGCTTTATCAGCAGGAACAAAGACATATTTAGCATGTAAGTCAGCTATCTTCTTTTTAATAGAATTTGTCGTCAATGTATTAGGCTGTTGAAATAAATGCGGATTTTCCGTAAAGTTCTTAATACGGATATCGACAATTCTTAAAATCTCGAATTTCCAATCATAAAGAGCATGAACCTTTACTTGTTCTTTTTTACACCAACGTTTACAATATGTAGTTAAAGCATCTTCTATAACGTCACGGCATTTATTGAAATCTATCCTGGACGGTAACCTATATTTAGGTCCTTTTCCAAAAAGGGTGCGCAATTTCTTGTCCGAAATACAGTTTAGGTCACCAGTAATAACATGACCTGAACACCTATATCAGCTATCACAACCTTTTGATTCAAAGCTCTACCACTAATTGTGATAGGTGTAATAGTTATGCCTTCAGACGCGAACCATCAGCAACCAAGATATCTGAATTCAAAGGGTCTAAGTGTACATCAGGCACGCACGATGCGAGGTGCCACAAGACTGACTGTCGCTCCAGTATCTACTAATAACTCAGTCTGTAGGTTGTTGACAACCGCTGGTATAAACTGCCAGACTGTCCAGCCCGGTTTGCTACTTCTAGTGGTCCGAAACACATATTATTTGTCACAGACTTGTTGGTACTTTTCTCCGTATTTTTTGTTAGAGCTTTGTTATTTTGACTTTGCTTTTTAGATTTGAGAAATGAATGGCATTTCTTTTATAAGGGCTCCTTTTTCTCACAATAATGACATTTAATGAGAGTTTGCCATGATTTCGCAGAGGAAACTGTCGATTCTGTGGCTTGTTCGGTTTTTCGCTGAGACTTGTCATTTGGAGATTTTATTTCTTGCTTCATTTCTGCCACTGCAGTTTTTGTTACATCAAACATTTGTTTTACAAGTGCAGTAAAAGCAGGAGTATTTTCTCAAATCATTAAATAACCTACTGTCTCCCATCGCCTCTTTTTGAGCTTTTAAAAGCGTCAAGTTTGACAGCCAGACAAACAGCCTTGTTAAGATCACTAGGTCTGGACCGTCTGATTTTAAGACGCATTTCTAAATTGTGTAGTGTGTCTATGATTTCTTTCGCTAGAGTTTCTTTTACATCTGACACCACTGCTGGTATACCTGTTTTTATAATCATACTTACTCTTGGGTCGACACCACTGCTTGGATACTACTTTTCCCCTCATTAATTTGGCAAGTATTGTGTCCTAGAGATTGTTGGACTCTCGGCTTAAATCTTGAGCATCTCTGTAGAGATTTATCAAAATACGCGTGCTTAACTAGCATACAATTAGGTGACTGTGCTCTTATAGTTATTTCTACTGTATTTATGCTAGTAAAGATTTATAGTAAATGAAAATACTTAAATCAACATTAGCTGGACATAACATTTTCGTATGATGTTTAAAAATGTTGTTAATAACGTGATCTCATGTACCATGGAGGAGAGAGCGTCTTCCGCTTGTGTAAGCAACCGCCATGAATACATGAAATATACAGCCGACACCAAAATAAACACCATAACCTCTATATTATCACGCGCTGATATCGGAAGCTTATGTGATATGAAGCCTCCACTATTGTCATATTGTGCTGTCAAGCTGAAATAGCAATGTCCATTCATCACGACCGTACTCGTTTTCAGCGATGCACGTGTAATTTTTGTCGAAATCACTGTCTTCTACAACAGCTATCATCATGTTCAGATCCACTCTAGTATATTCAGTCAATGAAGCTTCGAAAGTAGGTAACAAACTGGGCTTATTTTGGTGATTAGAGTTTCTTTCGGACTTGATTTGTGTACCGTCGTTGGTAAGTACTGTCCTGCCGAGCCATGTGTCTCCTATAAACCAGGAAACGTTACCAACCGGAACTAAATCCACAGAGCACGTGACTTTAACTGCAGTGTTCGATCTTTTATGTGGTACCAAGGTAAACTCGTCGTGATATGTGACATTGTCTGATTCAACATCTATATACACAAAAGGAGACCCTGAAATCAAATGCAGTATTCATCATCTTATGTTTTATCAAAATATGCTGTCTATATACATGTAATAAATCGTAAGTAAAACCAAGACACACTCATTGTCCACAAGGTTTTGGCCACTTGCCTTTTATCAAGTTGAAATGCTGGACTGACTGAACCAGCTAACATGGATTTTACTCTGAAAGTTTGTTAGTTTTTGTTTCCTTTTAATAAAGTCCAAGTGGCCGAAAATTTGAGGACATTGTGTGTTTCTTTTTCTTTTCTCTGAAGGCCTGTTATAATTGCTATAAATCTTTAAATAGTTCTTACCTTTCACTGCCTTATTTAGATGCTAATCCCTAACACAATTCTGATTTTTATATCATTTTTACTTTCAAAATCATCACACTGGTACTCACTACACTCTCTCGTCTCTTTTAAGTTTTCATTTGTTCTCGGACAGAGATAGTAGGACGTTGTAAAAGAGTATTTTCAAAAGGTCGGCGGTGCTATCCTGTTAAGAAACCCTAATATTCCCCGCTAGCCGAAAAGAACCAAATATGAAGTATCCAATCCCTAACTATATTGATTCAAAAGATTTAAAAGCAGGTCAGAGTCCAAGGTCAAAGTCTCTGGGACAAAAGTCATGGCATTATTTGAAAGCTCTGGCCATAAGGAACCTATGTGTGAAGTATTATGTTTACACTTTTCTTAGTTGCTGAGATTGTGCTTCAACCGGAAACTTTAATCAAAATATTGACAGACGGACAGACGGACATCGCCAATCTATAGACCGAGATTGCTTTGCAATCAGGCCAAAACTTCTTCTTACACCAATATCACTTCACAACCATCACAATTTAAACGAAGAAACCGTCATCTTGCACCCATAACACTACACCATACCACCACCACAGTTCAAACTGTGTTATACTGCAATCATCACATACGTTCTTTAACTATTTATATCATTCAAATTACACTTCTGCATCGTAGATATAGTATATTATTTATTTATTTATAAATACTATTTTTTCATACCTTCTACAGCCACTGTCATCGTATGGTTAATGGGCTGACAGGCAGTGTTATTTCCTACACAGGTAAACCTGGACGTACAATCCTTCTGAAGGTTGGATATACGTAGAAGAGGACCATGTATTCCAATAGCTGTTTTAAAATGGAAAAATAATGATAAATTTATTTCGGATACATTTTCATATTCATCTCCTAAACAGATGAATTTACTTCAGGTATTTTCTCCTAATTAATATCCCCTATATTTATCACGTATCTTGTCTCTAGAATGCTCCTGCAGATGTGTATGATGATGATGACAATCTTCCCGAGGGGACTTACGAACATACAAATCCGACCCTGTACTTTCCAGGACAATAAAAGTTTTACCTATTTTACATGATGTAAGGGGCACTAGCGGACAAATGCAAAATACCGCTTAGATTTGCGTCAAATTATTATGACGTCACATTCCAAGTATTAACGTCATAGTGAAATTTCCGGCAGAAAGTGGTTTGTCCGGTGAAAGACCCTTTACATCATTTGTAACTGGAAAAAGGTCTATTTCATAATTGATTTAAGATCGCATAACTCATTATCGCATGGCGTTTGAAATCATATTGAAAACTTCACAATAAAACGTGAAGGGAACACCGAAATCCATACTTGTTTTAGTAGAACTATGTGACGTCATTGTTTATTTGTAAGGCTTTTATAACAGTTTTTCTTGATGCATAAAACTAACACTAGTAAGTGACAATTATAATGCAGTTATATAGGTTACACGAAATCTGATTGGTTGATTAGAGGGAATTTAAGGCATGTAAAAACTCTAGAGTATTTACATGCCTCAAATTCCCTTTAATAGATATTACAAGAAATAAATTTGAAATTGTAATGATGCTCGATGCGGATGCATGTCAATGTAAATTATATGGCAGATTTCCAGAGCTCTGATAGTTCCAGAACAATGCATTTGTATTTCTAATATTGGAGCTGAATTTATGTATAGAACATGTTATGGGATAGTTCCACCATTCCTTGAAAATAAATTTGGTAAAGTATCAGACGTACAGAAGACATGAACATAAAAGAGAGTAACACGTAAGTGGCTATTGTTATCAGAATGGATTCTGTTCCTAATGATTTATAGAGTGTAGTGATTAAGTACTGGCCACAGCCATATCTTTGACTAGCTTGTCTTCATCTACTATTACTAATAATCTGATGAGTAACTTCGGGCCTCGTATGCACACGAAAACCATCCCAATCTATGGACTGATGGTAACAATGTTCCCAAATTCAGTCTCATGCCGTCCTAAGTCACATGACAAAACTTACAGACCCTTTGTATACATATGGCAGCAATATTCCCGAATTCAGTCTCAAACAGTCTCAGTGTCACATGACTTGACTTGCAGACCTTTTATTTACATATGGTAGCAATGTTGCTGAAATCAGTCTAATGCAGTTTCAGTGTCACATGACAGGACTTACAGACCCTTTGTATACATATGGTTGCAATGTTGCTGAAGTCAGTCTCATGCAGTCTCAGTGTCACATGACGAGACTTACAGACGCTTTATATTAATATGGGACCAGTTGTTCGAAACTTTAACCACTGGTTAAGCTAACGAATGGTTAAATTTCATCTGACTATATCTTTGAAATGAGAAAGCATTAAGTCATAGTCTGTGTACTGATTTGTAGAATATTAAACAAGCTTTGTAAAATAATTTAGATTCTTATACAGAAATCATGTAAATTAAACTCATTGTCTCTCAAACTTTAACCACTGGTTATCTTAAGCAGTGGTTAAAGCTTTGAACAACTGGCCCATGGTAGCAATGTTGCTGAAGTCATTCTCAAACAGTCTCAGTGTCACATGACTTGACTTGCAGACCTTTTGTTTACATATGGTAGCAATGTTGCTGAAGTCAGTCTCATGCAGTATTAGTGTCATATGACAGAACATACAGACCCTTTGTATACTAAATGTCTTATATGTTGGCAATATTCTTACACAATCAAATATAATTTTGGTAGAGAAATTTACCACTATATATACATGTTAGCTAGATATTTTAGAAGGATTCAATAAAGTAAGAGTATGAGAAATAGCTTTCTTACATTCCAGTTTAGAGTTGTGCATAGCGTACCACGTGATCTGTGGAGGTGGATAACCAGTTATGTTGCACCACAGTTTGACATCTGAGGTGTTTTTTTCACTAACAAACTCGGGTGATTTACCACTAAAAGTCATATTTTCTGCAACAGTAAAAGAAGCATTTTAATTTAGAATTGCAAAATCATTTGTGTAAAATGTTGAAATACGAAAACGGGATAAGAAAAGAGGTCCGACTCCGCTTCAAACACTCACAGACAAAGCAAACACAGATTGATAAACGAACGGAAGTAAAGTCGTTAGGGACGATTAAGAAATTATCATGAATGAATGATCGCCATGCCAAACCAGGACAGGTTACGCCTGTTAAGAAGTACTATACATATCCGCTTTTGTGTTTAAGAGGTCAAAGCATAGTAATTCCCTTTCCCATAGGGTCCCATATTAAATTACCTAACTTCCAGCAAGATTTACACAAAATCCTACATTTTAGCTATATATAATCCACATATCAAAATGTTTGTCAGACCCTCCTCTATCAGAATTTTAACAGTTTACCATAGGTTATCCACCTTAATTTCGAGAAAATCGTGATGGAAGGGGGATACCCCCCCCCAAACTGGCCAAAATTCAAATGTAAACAACCACCCCTTTTTAGGTCATTAAATCTTTAAATTAGCGAAATGAGATAGAAATTCATGATTTTACAGCAGAATCAATCTTTATTTATACATAGATCAAATAATTTCATCCAATCACAGCTCCTGATACATTGAAATAGTAGTCCCTCTCTCCCTACACCACATCAGCCAATCACGGCTCTCGTTAATTACCTTTCTTTGACCAAGATTTATGTTTTAGCACATACTATCGAAATTGCGTTCATTTGTCACAAAATGAGGTATAATATAATTATGTATTTGAACATCTTCCTGACCGGCCTAAGTCGGTATCGTAATTGCACTACAATCAAATATTTTTGTAAGGTGTTAAATGTTCTATTATATTATTTATATTCGTGTATTGTGTGGCTCCATGGTGACTTCTGCCACATGGCTGAGCCGGTAACTCCTCTTTTTTCTTTCACACTTTCTTTACTGCAGCACACATCTTTCCTTTACTCCCATTTCATCTCTTTACTTATCGCTCATAGTCCTGGAGTCGACAATACTGCAACGGTTTTCGTGCAGACGGACTTTTCTCCAATATTTTGTGTACAATAATAATCTTTTTCATATGTTTGTTGTCACATATACCACTTATACATTTTCGATGCATTACAGAGAACCAAATATTGATACAAATCACCTTTACTGTATGTTCATGAAAAAACATAATATAAATTCAAAATGACTGAGATCAATATAATTTCAGCCAATTGTCAAGGGCTTGGAAGCTTTGAGAAAAGAAAAGACCTGTTTTTGTATTTAAAACAACTTAAGTGTGATATATTATGTATCCAAGATACTCATTTTACTAAGGAAAAGGAAAATGATATAACAAACCAGTGGGGGTCTCAATGTTATTTTAGCTTGTACACAACAAATGCCAGAGGTGTTGCAATTTTATTCAACAATTCATTTGAGTATAAAGTAAATCGAGTCAAAAGTGATGTAAATGGTAATTTTTTAGCTTTAGATTTACAAATAGAGAATAAGAATATTACATTGATTACACTTTATGGCCCAAACAACGATCAACCTGATTTTCATAATAATATTCAAACGATAATTGATGAATTTGATAATATATACAATATCATTGTTGGAGACTTTAATCTTGTAATTAATCCTGAACTGGAATATCAAAACTATCTTCATATAAACAACCAAAGGGCTAGGAACAAAGTGCTTGAGATAATGGAATCTTGCAGTCTAATTGACATATTTCGTGAAAAAAATGATAATGAAATATTATATACTTGGCGAAAGCGTAACCCTGTGAAGCAATCAAGACTTGACTTTTTTTCTTATCTCTGAGTCTCTTGAACCCAATCTCATGGATACATCAATTTTAAATAGCTATAAAAGTGATCACTCACCCATCAGTTTACACCTGAAATTGTCGGATTTTGTGCATTCTAATGGACTTTGGAAGTTTAATAATAGCCACCTTTGTGATTTACAATATATTGAGAAAATTAAGAAATGTATATATGAGGTGAAAAAGCAATATGCAATACCAGTGTATGATTATAATAACCATCATGAAATTCCTTGTTCTGAAATACAATTCATTATTAATGATAAACTCTTCTTAGAAACTCCTCTCCTTGAAATAAGAGCTCAGACTTTATCATATTCCAGTTTCAAAAAGAAAAAAAGAGGAGTTACTGGCTCAGTTATGTGGCAGAAGTCACCATGGAGCTATACAATACATGAATATAAATAATATACTAGAACATATAACACATTACAAAAATATTTGATTGTAGTGCAAGTACGATACCGACTTAGGACGGTCATTTAATTTGACAAAAGCCAAACAAATGGAGTGTTTAACCGGTTTACGGGCCCCCCTTCCCACTCACCGTAACAGCAGAACAATCAAAGGACGTACATTTAAAAATTTATAAATAATCCTCCATGTAAAGAACAAGGGTAGCAGATATCGCATATTGAGAGGTCATAAAAATATAAACACGTAAGGTATTGTAAAACACATAATGGTATAAAAATATATGCATCAACATGATAAACCGTGCTCTGCCAGTCTGAAAGCGAGCTAAGATCCTAGATCTGTAGGAGTCCCGACTAACAGTCAGAGGGGACGAGGTTCAGGACCATGTCTCCTCTGAAAGAGGTTTGGACAAGGCCCGTCATATAGTCCCCACCGCTCTGTTAGTCAGCGTGCAACGTTCAAGTAAAAGTCTGCATAAGGCTGTAGAGGGGCCAAATACAAGACCTATAGTCTTTTTGATGATCTCAATATCATATTGTCTATTTAGAAGACGTTTGACTATTTTATTACATGATAAAATAACGTTATCGGAACCTTTTACTTTCCTTAGTTTATATACGAGATCACCGTAAAAATTAGGATGGGAAATTCCATTGGATACATACTGTTGAAAAGAAATATTTCCAAATTTAGATAGAAATTCTGAATAAGATCTGAAGAATTTGCGGAATGTTTTTCTTAGCTTGTGATATCTGTAACCCTGAGTTAAAAGTTTAGTAGTAATTTGTAAATTTCGTTTATGAAAGTCCAAAACATCGGTGCAGCCTCTGACAAATCGAACTAATTGAGATATATAGATACCATATGATGGGAGTCGAGGGACATCGCCATCCAAGTAAGGGAAATTTACAATAGGAAATCCAAAATCCTCACGTTTATCATAAATATTAGTATATATTAGGTTGTTGATAATTTTGATGTTTAAATCTAAGAAAGGTGTAGATTTATCTCAAGTATTAGCTTTATTCATTGTGAGCTCTGGTGGATATATTTCTGATATAAATTGTTCGAATTCAGGGTTGTCGATAACCAAAATGTCATCCAGATATCTGCAAGTATTATTAAATTTGTCAATGAGGTCAAAACGTTTTGATTTTTGAATAGAAACCATAAAATCCCTCTCATAACAATAAAGAAATAAATCTGCTATCAGAGGCGCGCAGTTAGTACCCATAGGAATCCCAACTATTTGTTGATATATCTTGCCATCAAATTGCACAAAAATATTATTCATGAGAAAATCTAGTGCTTTACATAATTCCTTGCAAGTCCAGTATTTATATGAAGTATATTGTTTGTTGGAAAAGAATCCGGAGTTATTGGAAGTACATATGTGCGTTTTAGATTCTCTGTGAAAACACCATTGTATAAGAGACAGCAACTTGCTTTTAATCAAATCATGAGGCAGAGATGTATAAAGTGTAGAAAAATCAAATGTAGAAATTTGAGTCGCTTTGAAATTTAGCGAAAGAAGTTTGTCTATAACTTCATGAGAAGTTTTAATCGACCAGAAGTAATTGATGTTACTATTATGAAATGCGACATCACAATATTTAATAATATGATCTTTTATAGCAGTTAGAGCAGACGTAATATGCTTCGATAGTACCGTAGTAAAGCAATGGCTAAAATTAGATATGAAACGTGATTTATATGGACTTTTATGTAGTTTTGGGAGCCAATATATGGTTGGTAGATCAGATTTATCAGTTTTAATTTTGAAGTCAGACATGGTCATGAGGTGATCGTGCAAGGTGCTGTCTTTTGAGGTAGGGCTTTCCACATATGTATGAGTGGAGTTTAATTCGTTTTTAAGTACTTCAATATAATATAGTTTTCAAACAACTATTATGTTATTACCTGCTTTATCAGCAGGAACAAAGACAATTTTAGCATGTAAGTCAGCTATCTTCTTTTTAATAGAATTCGCCGTCAATGTATTAGGCTGTTGAAATAAATGCGGATTTTCCGTAAAATGCTTAATACGGATATCGACAATTCTTAAAATCTCGTATTTCCAATCATTAAGAGCATGAACCTTTACCTGTTCTTTTTTACACCAACGTTTACAATATGTAGTTAAAGCATCTTCTATAACGTCACGGCATTTATTGAAATCTATCCTGGACGGTAACCTATATTTAGGTCCTTTTTCAAAAAGGGTGCGCAATTTCTTGTCCGAAATACAGTTTAGGTCACCAGTAATAACATGACCTGCCGGTTTATAAACATATTTAGAATTTTCACAAGAACGCGACGAAGGAATAGAGTCTGAAACATCAGGGTCAGATGTAACTTTATTATAATTTAAAATAAGATTTCTTATAGGCTTTTTGTACTGGTAACAAATAAGTGGAGGTTCTAAATTCTCAAAATATTGGAGAAGAAACAAAATGAATCAAAAGAAGTTTCTCTTATAAAGGAACTTACATTGTTGAAAAAGGATTATGAATCTAACATTGACTTAATAAGTACGAAGAATCAAGATTTAGAAAATATAAGAAAGGATAAACTGATTGGATATTTTGTGAGATCTAGAGCCAAATGGGTAGAAGAAGGTGAAAAAGCATCATATTATTTTTGCAATCTTGAATCAAGAAATTATTCTTCTAAAATAACTCCTAATTTGTTAAAGGATAATGCTATAATAACAAACCAAAAGCAAATCCTTGAAGAAATTGCTAATTTTTACAGAAAGCTTTATAAGAAATGTGAAACCCTTAAAGAAAATTTTAATCTCGAAGACTATATGAAAAACTGTAATTCTGTTAAATTAAATGAACAGCAAAAATCCAAACTAGAAGGTAAAATTGGTTTTGAAGAAGCAAGTATTACACTCAAAAACATGAAAAATAACAAGAGCCCGGGTAGTGATGAGGTTACTGTTGAGTTTTTCAAGGTTTTCTGGAAAGTTGGTTGGTTGGTTGATTGGTGTTTTACGTCGCTTTCAACAATATTTCAGTTATATCGCGACATGGAAGCAGGAGGTTACCAACCTCTTAAACATAGTGGCGCAACCCGGGAATCGAACCCGGATCGTCGGCGCCGCAAGCCAAGCGCTTAACCACTACACCAAGCCTGCCCCCTTTCTGGAAAGACATAGGGCATTTCATTGTAAGATCTTTAAATTATGGGTATGATGTAAAAGAACTTTCAGTGACTCAAAGACAGGGTATTATAACATGCATTCCTAAGGAAGGTAAGCCCAAACAATTTATTGAAAACTGGCGACCAATATCCCTTTTAAATGTTATTTATAAAATAGGATCCAGTACAATTGCAAATCGTATTAAACCATTTTTACATACAATCATAAGTTCTGAGCAAACAGGTTTTATCCCAGGTAGATATATTGGCGAAAACACTAGACTGATATATGACATTATGCAATATACTGAGGAAAACAATATTCCTGGAACACTCCTAATGATTAATTTTCAAAAGGCTTTCGACTCGGTCTCCTGGAATTTCATTGAAAAGGCATTAAGGTACTTTAATTTTGGTCAGTCTTTTAGAAAATGGGTTTCTCTTTTCCAACATAACTCAATCTCGTCAGTTACGCAAGCAGGTTTTTTATCTCCCTTTTTCAATCTTGAAAGAAGCTGCCGTCAAGGGGACCCAATTTCCAGTTATATCTTTTAAATATGTGCAGAAGTTTTATCTTTAAGAATACGACATAACAACAATATTAATGGCATTAAAATCAATAACAATGAATTCAAAATATCCATTTATGCAGATGACACAACTTTAATTTTGGATGGTTCTGAGAAATCCCTTAAGGAATCAATAGAAGAAGTAAATGCCTTTTACCTGATGTCTGGATTAAAAATAAATATGTCAAAAACTCAAATAACCTGGATTGGTAGTAAAAAAAATATAGCGATGAACGATTATGTACTTATTTTCAGTTTGAATGGACAACACGCTTTAAGCTTCTTGGAATACTTTTCGATGTTGATTTGTCTTTAATGAACTTCCTCAACTATGACAAAAAACTTGTAAAAATTAAATCTATTATATCTCATTGGAGTAAACGCAGATTGACACCTTTAGGAAGACTTACTTTGATAAAAACTTTCCTAATCTCGCAACTTAACCATCTTTTTATAGCACTACCGAACCCATCAGAAGAAATATTGAAGAATTTAAATGCAATTTTATTTGAATTTTTATGGAATTCAAAAGTAAATAAGATTAAAAGTAGTGTAGCAACTCAAGAATCTGAAAATGGTGGAATCAAAATGATAAATACAGAAAATAGAATAGAATCATTGAAAACAACATGGATAAGACGTATGCTTAACGCCACAAATTGTAATTGGAGAACATTAGTAGATAATATATTTCCAGTTAATGATGCTTTTAATTTAGGCAAAGGATTTTTAATTACAAAAATAGAGAAAATAAAAAACTTGTTTTGGAAAGATGTTCTACAAGCTTGGTCTGATTTACAAGGAAAACAAAGCACTGAGTCTTGGGAAGATATTATAACACAAAATGTATGGTATAACGAGAATATCAAAATTGATAACAAACAAATATTTATAAAAATGTTGTACAGAAAAGGTGTGAAGTATACAAATGATTTTTTAGATATTAATGGAAAATTGTTATCGCATGATGTTTTTCAAGATACATTTAATGTTACGATAAATTTCCTTACATATTCTGCTATAGTTAAACAAATACATGACTTTATTAAGCTATCCAGTGTGAGAACAAAACAATGTAGATCAAATGAACCGTTTTTACCTTATAATATACATGTATTTTATATGTCAGTGAATGGATCTATTGATATGTATACTATTTTGTACAGATCCATAACAACAAAACTGGAGCACAATTTTCCTAATAATACATTAAAATGGAAAAACATTTATACAATACCATTCTCTCAGTTTTGTAGCACTAAAATGAGATGGTTCCTAACTAGAATAAATCATTCAATTCTTGTTACAAATATTTTTTTACAAAAAGTGAAGATAAAAAATTCTTCTCTTTGCTCTTTTTGTGGTTCAGATGAGGAAACTATATTGCATCTGCTATGGGAATGTAATCTTGTACAAAATATAATTTTACAATTTTGTCAACTGTGCAATGAACATAATATTATGCTTCACTTTAATAAATTGGAATATCTGTGTGGTAAATGTGGATCAAATAATTCAAACTCTGCCTTCAATAATATTATTGTGACTCTGAAGTTTTACATATGTAAAACAAGATGTTTTAATAGAAATTTATTCTTCATGCAACTTTTGAATGATTTAAAAGATATGTTTAAAACTCTGAGATATATATCAACAAAGTCTGGAAGTTTAGAGAAGTTCAACAGTATTTGGAGTCCTTGGTTTTTTTCTAGAACAACTGTAACTGTGTCTATAATATGTATTGATATGTTGTTATACATATATATGATATATCGATATGTTGTTCTATAAATATAGGTTATATTAATTGATTGATTGATTATTGTTTTACGTCACTCCACGATTATTTCACGTATATGGTGACGGCATCTGCCTGATGCATTGCATACAAATTTAGACCTTTGCAACGGACCCACCCGAAGCAGTGAGGGATCTTTAACGTGCCACGCCTACCGTGACACGGGACCTCGGTTTTTACTGTCTCATCCGAAAGACAGAACACTGGTGTGCCCCGGACGGGAGTCGAACCCGCGACCTCTCGATCACGAGCCGAGCACCTTATCCACTAGACCACACCGGCTTAAATATAGGTTATAAGATCTGTGTTATTTTATTTAGAAAATGTATGGCATAAGTTATTAAGTCATGCATTGTTACTGATTAGAAATCTCCTCTACTAGTCCCTCTCACACTAACTCCTCCTCCCTCCTTCACCAAATCTTTATGTCTTTTCCCTCCACACCACTACTATCCTCCACAACTTTTTACTTTACCTCTACCATTATCATGATATGTTTGATAAATTTTGTGTATATTTGTAGAATGTTATATTTCAATAAAAAAATGAATGAATGATAAATCAGTGATCCCTCAAGAAAATCAAGTAGGTACATGTCTGAGAAACATATACATGTGCCTTGAACAGTTTACAGAAATTGGTATGGTCGGTTTTCACTGGAGGGTAAAACTGTATAAATCTGACATGATAATCCCCTCTAAGGTTTTCACTGGATGGTACAAAATGTATAAATCTGACATGATAATTCCCGCTAAGGTTTTCACTGGATGGTACAAAATGTATAAATCTGACATGATAATCCCCTCTAAGGTTTTCACTGGATGGTACAAAATGTATAAATCTGACATGATAATCCCCTCTAAGATTTTCACTGTATGGTACAAAATGTATAAATCTGACATGATAATCCCCTCTAAGGTTTTCACTGGATGGTACAAAATGTATAAATCTGACATGATAATTCCCGCTAAGGTTTTCCTGTACATGATCTACATACCGACGATAATGACGTTATATTTTTGTAGTTGCGTTTTCTTGTCCATGCCTGAGAATTCACAGCATCTGTACAATCCTGCGTCCGCCCTGGTGACATCCTTTATCACTAAGTTCTTCTGACTGATGTTAACTCTGCTGTCATTGGTCAGTACAATAGGACCATTCACCAGTATATCGTCCTCTTTCATCCATACCATCTGTAACAGACACGTCACATACGTAAATATTGTTTTCATGATTATTTTCGTAAAGAACATCTATCAATAATCTGTGTCTGATTGTTGTTCTTCGTCACAAGATGCAAATATGCAGTGACGCTATCTGCCTGATGAAGTGAAGGTAACTGCATAAGTTAGCGACGGTATCTGCCTAATGCAGTGACAGTATTTACCTACCGTAACGAAGGTAACTACCCAATGAACTGACGGTATCTACCTAATAAACTGACGGTATCTGCCTAATGTAGTGATGGTATCTCCTTAACGTAGTGTCGGTAATTACCTACTGTAGTGACGGTATCCACCTAATGTAGTGTCGGTAATTGCCTAATGTAGTGACGGTATCTGCTTAATGAAGTGACAGTATCTGCCTAATGTAATGACAATATCTACCAAATAAACTAACGGTATCTACGTAATTTACTGACGGCATCTACCTAATGAACTGACGGAATCTACCTAATAAACTGACGGTATCTGCCTAATGAAGTGACGGTATCTCCCTAACGTAGTGTCGGTAATTGCCTAATGTAGTGACGGTATCTACCTAACGTAGTGTCGGTAATTGCCTAATGTAGTGACGGTGTCTGCCTAATGTAGTGACAAAATCTACCTAATAAAATGACGGTATCTACCTAATTTAGTGACGGCATCTACCTAATGAACTGACGGTATCTACCTTAGGTAGTGACAGTATCTACCTAATGCTCTGGCGGCATTTACATGATAAAGTGACGGTATCTACCTAATGTAGTGTCGGTATCCGCTTAATGTGGTGACGGTATCTGCCTAATATTGTGACGGTATCTGCCTAATGTAGTGACGATATCTACCTAAAAAACTGACGGTATCTACCGAATGAACTGACGGTATCTACCTTATATAGTGACGGTATCTGCCTAATGTAGTGTCGGTATCTGCTTAATGTAGTGACAGTATCTGCCTGATGTAGTGACGGTATCAACCTAATAAACTGACGGTATCTACCTATCTACCTAATATAGTAACGGTATCTACCGAATGAACTGTCGGTATCTACCTTATTTAGTGACGGTATCTGCTTAATGTGGTGACGGTATCTGCTTCATGTAGTGACAGTATCTGCCTAATGTAGTGACGGTATCTACCTAATAAACTGACGGTATCTACCTAATTTAGTGACGGCATCTACTTAATGAATGAACAGTATCTACCTTATATAGTGACGGTATCTGCCTAATGTAGTGTTGGTATCTGCTTTATGTGGTGATAGCATCTGTCTAATGTAGTGACGGTATCTGCCAAACGTAGTAACGGTATCTACTTAATAAACTGACGGTATCTACCTAATATAATGATGGTATGTACCTAATAAATGACGGTATCTACCTAATGTAGCGTCGGTATCAGCCTAATGTAGTGACGGTATCTGCTTATAAATGTTGTAAGCTGATCTACATTGTGACACGGGAAGGTCTATGTATATTGTATCATGTGACAATACTTTATGACTTCAAACAATGTTCACTGTAAGAAAGCTTGTTTATTGTTGTCAACGTATTGTGATGTATATTACCAATCATATATGTTATGTGTCATGCCCACAAGGGCCCTAATTTGGTCAATAAATTCTATTCTATTCTATTCTGTAGTGACGGTATCTGCCTAATGTAGTGCCGGTATCTGTCTAATGTAGGGACGATATCTTCCTAATGTAGTGACGTTATCTTCCTAATGTAGTGACGATATCTGCCTGTTCATTGAAATATAGTTGCAAAGGGCCAACTTCAGGTAGTAAGGAATCCTTTACTGGCCCACCCCAGGTATAAAGGACCGATTCCAGCAGTACAGGAGCCTTTAAGGACCAATATCTTGCGGTGAGGGCGCCTTTACGCCCCTGACAGTAAAGACTTTTACGGACCAAGCCCCGTCAATGAAAAATCCTTTAGGAATTCATGCAAAGCAGTGACGTAGTCTTTACTAACCTATCCCAGATAGTGAGGGAACATTTACTAACCCATCCCAAGCAGTCAGGAAACCTTTACAGACCCTTCCCAGATGGTATTGTAGTGAAGGATTTATTTCGGGCCCAACCTGACAGTGACAGATCTTTTATGGACCCACCCCATCCAGTGAATATATCAGTATATATCTTTTTTCAAAACCAAAAGGAAAAAATAAATCAAACTTCACTGCCTTAGGAATAAAATGTTAGTACTGCAGATTCAAATGATACATGTTTTTACATTGCTCTGTTAGGACAGATAAACTCTACACATTCATAAACTCTACACATTCAGAAGAATATAATCATAAGTATGCTTACATTCCACATTGTGTTACACGTCAAAACCATCTCTCCGTCTGCTGGGTAGATAAACACTAGTTCTGCCTCCATGTCTGGTCAAGGTATGAAATAAAAGGATACGATATTGTAAATGACAGATACATGTACAATGTATACCTCAACCTTTGATGTGCTCCCAACTGTACTAAATATGTATTTACAATGACGCATGCGTTAACGCTGTATGTACAATGACAATTGCCTTAAAGCTGTATTTACAGTGACGCCTGTTTGAACACTATACTTTCAGTGGCGTGTGTCTTAACGCTGTATCACAATGACCCCTGTCTTAAAGCCGTATTTACGCCTGTCTTTACGCTGTATTTACAATGACGCCTGTCTTTACACTGTATTTGCAATGACGCCTGCATTAAAGCTGTATTTACAGTGACGTCTGCTTTAACGCTGTATCTACAGTGACACCTGTCTTAATGCTGTATTTACAATGATGCGTGCCTTAACGTTGTATTTACAGTGACGCCTGCCTTAATGCTGTAGATACAATGTCGCCTGCCTTAATTAACCCGGTATTTACAATGACGCCTGCCTTAAAGCTGTAGTTAAAGTGACGCCTGTCTTAACGCTGTATTTATAATGACGCCTGCCTTAACGCTGTATTTATAATGACGCCTGTCTTAACACTGTATTTACAATGACGCCTGCCTTAACGCTGTATTTGCAGTGACGAATGCATTAATGCTGTATTTACATTGACGCCTGCCTGAACTCTGCATTTAAAATGACGCCTGCCTTAATGCTGTATTTACAATGACGCCTGCCTTAACGCTGTATTTACAATGACGCGTGCCTTTACGCTGTATTTACAATGACGCCTGTCTTAACACTGTATTTACAATGACGCCTGCCCTAACGCTGTATTTACAGTGACGCCTGCATTAACACTGTATTTACAATGACGCCTGCCTGCGGTTCTATGCCTGCGTGTATCACTATTAATGAATGGATTCTTATGATTGCTTGATGCCCTCGTGTATTACCACATCGTCGTAAAACCACGGTCGGTGTCATATAGTAGGTCTTCCCTACATATTAGGCTTTCCCCCCGGAAGACTGGCTATATAGTAGCTCTTCTCCCCGGAAGACTGGCTATATAGTAGGCTTTCCCCCAGGAAGACTGGCTATATAGTAGCTCTTCTCCCTGGGAGACTGGCTATATAGTAGGCTTTCCCCCGGAAGACTGGCTATATAGTAGGCTTTCCCCCCGGAAGACTGGCTATATAGTAGGTTTTCCCCCGGAAGACTGGCTATATACTAGCTCTTTTCCCTGGAAGACTGGCTATATAGTAGGCTTTCCCCCGGAAGACTGGCTATACAGTAGGCTTTCCCCCGGAAGACTGGCTATATAGTAGCTCTTCTCCCTGGAAGAATGGCTACGTAGTAGGGGCTATATAGTAGCTCTTCTCCCTGGAAGACTGGCTACGCAGTAGGCTTTCCCCCGGAGGACTGGCTATATAGTAGGCTTTCCCCCGGAGGACTGGCTATATAGTAGGCTTTCCCCCGGAAGACTGGCTTTCATAATAGGCTTTCCCCCGGAATACTGGCTATATAGTAAGCTTTCCCCCGGAGGACTGGCTAAATAGTAGCTCTTCTCCCCGGAAGACTGGCTATATAGTAGGCTTTCCCCCGGAAGACTGGCTATATAGTAGGCTTTCCCCCGGAAGACTGGCTATATAGTACATGTAGGCTTTCCCCCGGAAGACTGGCTATATAGTAGCTCTTCTCCATGGGAGGAAAGCTGAGTATATAGTAGCTCCTCCCCCATATAGCAGGTCTTCCCCCGGAAGACTAGCTTAATAGTACCTCTTCCCTCTTAGGGAAAATTGGCTATAGAGTTGCTCTCCCACTTTTTCAAGATTGCAAATATTAGCTAGAGTCTCCAATCTTTCCAAGCCTGCAAAGATTAGCTAGTCAGTGACTTTTTCTTTAACATGACCATAAGAGTGAGGTGATCATATAGTGGTTCTTCTATAACATATAAGATTTCCTAGAGGACTATGTAGTGCTCACCTCATTGTGTTATAGCCCCAGTCACAACTCCCCGCGCATGTTTGATGATCCAGTGTGTGCTATGGACTTTACTAGTGCAATATGTCGTAGTTGATCGCAATTGTCACGCACGTTATGAAATCTAGACACAAAACTCTGATTTAGAAAGATTTCCCATTGAAAGCAGGAACCATGGTGCTTCAGCTACATGTACATTTCTTAATTTTGTTGAAATCAGGGGCTGATCCAGGATTTGTAGTTACGGTGTAGGCGATCTCAGGCGAGAGGACTGGGGACCGCCTAGGTCCCTAAAAGGTCTAAAGCTTCGTCTCCCCTCCCTCCTCGGAAACATACGTAATGTGGCAATTTGGGGGCCTGAAATTTCACTTCAACTGGGCATCCTTAGATGGTATCGCAGCTGCCGTGTCAACAAAGCTTACAAACGCCCTTTTTCCTACCTTAAGGTCCCTCCCCTACGCCATATCTTCACCCTCCCCAAATCCCCAAATGGAGCGCGCTTTACACCTGCAGTTTTGTTGAGTTTCCCATTCCTAACCCCACCCCCTTTAAGAAAGTTGAAGTATAAAGAAGAACTTAATATGATTATGACTTATTTTGAACGTAGACTGGAATTGTTAAGGCAATGTAAAGACTGAAATATTCTTGGAATAGAACAATCAGGAGAAATCGAGTAAATAATCACCTAATAGGTCCGCCACACCTCTCTCAATAGATCCCATAGCAATTACATGGGAATTACTACTATTGGCTGATTAAGTCGTGCGCACGATATAGCGATCTCGTGTGCACGACTTACTAAATCGTGCGCACGACATGACTATCTCGAGCGCACGACTTACTAAGTCGTGCGCACGAGAAAAGTTTTTTTTCCACATGTCCTTTCCATACTTCCGTAAATGTCCGTAGTTTGGATATAACTCGGAAATAGTCTAGTGGCACGTAAAATATCCCTCAATGGTTTGGCAGGGTCCGTTTCAAAGATCAAAATCTGTATGCCGTGCATCATGTACAAGTAGATTCCGTCACAAAACACGCCCTATAATCGTTAACTGATGTTTATCATTCAATTAATCGATCAATCAATCAATCAATCGAATCTCTATGCACGATTTAGTACAATGTATTTCGTGTGTAAGACTAAAGACTTTGTGTGTATATGTGCGACTTAGTGTTACGTATGCACGACTCCAGTATTTCGTACAGGTCTATGACTAAGTATTTTTCCCTTTGGTTGTAGCAAATAGTGTGTAACATAAGTAAAGTCAAAACTAAAACTGAAAAGAAGTATATTTACTCATTTTATATATTTATTTATTTGCAGAATTTGCATTTAAATCGTGTCATGATAACACAGACGTTGAAAGTTTATAAATGTATCGATTTTCGACGAGGGGGAAACCTACTATTGGAGGAATGCTGCTATAAAGAGGGGGAAGCCTGTCTATATAGTAAGATTTTTCCCGGTGGTAAGCTGGCTATATAGCTACTCTTCCGGGGAAAGACTTACTAGGGATAAGAGCTACTATATGACACTGAAATCGCTATGCTCTTTTCTGATTCCGTACCGTGGTTTTACGACCATGGCATCACCACGAAGACACCAAGAGTATAGCAATTGCGGCCCGTGGTTTTATGATATAACCACGATCGTGGCACGAAGACTCCAAGAGTATAGCAATTGCGGGCCGTGGTTTTATGATATTAACACGATCGTGGCACGAAAACTCCAAGTGTATAGCAATTGCGGGCCGTGGTTTTATGATATAACCACGATCGTGGCACGAAAACTCCAAGTGTATAGCAATTGCGGGCCGTGGTTTTATGATATTGTCATATGTAATATAGATAATTTGTTTGGTTAATGAATATGATAATTGACCAAACAAATTATCTATATTACATATGACAATATTAACACGATCGTGGCACGAAGACTGCAAGAGTATAGCGATTGCGGACCGTGGTTTTATGATATTAACACGATCGTGGCACGAAGACTCCCAAGAGTATTGGTTTAAACATTATTTATTAATTTCATATACATAAATCAATCAACAATTACAAACTATCAGGATTTGGCAACAAGATAATAATCTTATGTTAAGCCATCTCCTGGAAAACATACATGACTATCAGGAACAAAATAAGAGAGCAGGCAGTATACATTTAGCTGTGATATGTTTAAACCATTTAAGAGTGTAGAGAGAGGGTATTGAAAGGTAGTGAGAAAATGGGGTGGTTGAAAATTATACATACATATTTGTATATATGCACAAAATGTATTTATGTTCTGATGTATATACAAACTGGGTGAGTAAAAATTATACATACATATTTGTATGTATATACAAATTGGGTGGGTAAAAATTATACACACATATTTGTACACATGTACAAAATGTATTTATATTCATATGTATATACATATATACTTATACTTATATGCATAAACAATTTTATGAATAAATACATAAGTAAGTTCGTTGATTGTGGGATGGTAAGCAATTTAAATAAGTATATAAATAGGCAAATAAATAGATAAATTGACAGGGATGTTGTATCAATCAACATGTGGGTGTAGGTATATAGTTGAGAGATAGTAATGGAAGGGTGTTTTAGATGGGGATAGGATTGTCAACTATGTATCATATGCGATAATAAATGAATTTTACACTGTATTCAAAATATGTTGCTACTTTTTTTATGAAATTTTGCACTTGAAGAAATATCTCCTCGTTTTTGCCAAGATCATATAGAGGACATCCCTTTAGGATGACATCAATGTTTATCTGATGAGGTATCAATTGGATTGTTACCGCTCGTACCATACTATAGTTGTCACATTCAAAGAAGAAATGTTTTACAGTTTCTGGCTTGCCACATATACATTTATCTGATTCTGAAAGATGATTTTTAAAAAGATCTGCATTTGGAGAACTGCATACCAATCGTAGTCGAGTATGGAGTATTTGACAGCGGTGGTCCCCGAAGTAATAATATGGAGGAATTGTAGTTTTATCTTTGTTCAAATACCTTTTAAATTCTGGGAGTGAGTTATTAGAAAAAACATTTTCTGGTATAGAATTCCAGTCCTTTGAAGTTTAGGGAATAAAAGAATTTTTGGTATATGTTTGTACGAGCATTTGGTATCTGCATGTGTGAGCCTGACCGCAGCTGTCTTTCGCTGACCTGATGAACTCTGGGGGGCACTAAATTTTTCAAGTAAGATGGTGCCTCTTTATTTACCATTTTGAAAAAAGTAATCATACGATGTTTATATCTTCTCTGTTCTAAGCTGTCCCACCCAGTTTCTTCCAGAAGTTTACTTTTTGAACAGGATCTGGTGGCTCCAGTAACAATTCTTGCTGCTTCATATTGTACACTTTCAATTTCATCTTTTTCAGTTTTAGAACAATTATCCCATACTACATCTCCATATTCCAAAGTAGGCCTAGTGAAGTATAGGTAAACAGTTTCCAAAGTTTTTCTATCCAGCTTATATTTCAATGACCTAAGAATATTTATTCTTTTCCAAGCTTTTGCTGTGATGTCCGAAATGTGTTCATACCAAGTGCATGTTTTATTAATTACTATACCCAAATGTTTGTGAGAATTTACTTTTTGGATTTCTATGTTGTTCATTTCCAAAACTGGATGCCTAGGTGGAACAGCTTTTCTTGAAATTACCAGTTGTTCTGTTTTTTGGGGATTGAAATTTACTAGCCATGATTTATCCCATTGATTGATTTTTTCCAAATCAGAGTTCATCATCTCAGCTGCTGTTTCCGGATCTTCCACGATTAAGTAGAGGGATGTGTCATCTGCAAATAACCTTATATTACTATTAATGTCACTTACTATGTCATTTATATAAATGAGAAATAAAAGAGGCCCCAGTATAACCGCTTGTGGTACCCCGGCTTGTACATTTTGGTAATTTGAGACACATCCCTATATAGCAACCCTCTGAAGCCGATTTACAAGATAACTTTGAAACCAATCTAGTAATGAGCCTGTTATTCCCATCCGTCTCAACTTAAATAGAAGACCTTTATGCCACACCCTGTCGAATGCCTTGCTGATATCACAAAATACTACTCTTACTTCCTTTCCATCATCCAAGGCTCGACACAATGTGTCATACAGGTCAATGAGCTGGAAAACAGCAGAGTCCTTTGGTCTAAAACCAGATTGCACAGACGTAATATTGCTTTGTTGTACTAGGTAATTGTATATGTATTTAAATACACATTTCTCAAACACTTTACCTAGACAACTTATGAGAGATATAGGTCTATAGTTTGAGGTATCTGACTTATCTCCCTTTTTGTGAACAGGAATGATATTGGCTAATTTCCATTGAGCAGGAAAGGTACATAATTCTAAAGATTTATTAACAGTTTATTTTTTATTTATTAAGAACAGTTAAATAAGGGGAAAGAACTGGAGAGCCTCCTTTGAGTAATCCGGTCCACTGGCTTTGTTACAATCTAACAACTTTAGCACATCCTCTACATCCTGGTTGGTTAATTGAATAGTGCTAAGTGAATCATTTGGGGGAATTATAACCTAGTAGATTTCGGTTATACAATGTCGTAGGTTCTGGAACTTATCGTGACGAAGATTGTCACGGAACTAGGAACGAGGATGGCGATGCGTAGACAGGCTGCGGTGCCGTGGTTCCAGTATGACGTTCTTGAATAAGTTCGAAAACACGTGAAGTATAGATTTTCCAGATTTATTTTGGCGAGTTGGATATTGTCAGTCTGACGCTGACTCCAAAACTAAATTGTGCAATGTATGATCAAGAATTGTATAACAAATAGTAACAATAACAAGGATACAAGGTGTTTGTTTAAGAGATTATGATAAGTGATAATTGCGTAATAGATATATTAAGGTGTTATTGACAAAACGATTCTTACTTTTTGAGTCACTATATACATAGACGTCGTAATTGCTGCCAAACACAAAATAGATCTGAGTTAATAGACGGAAATAATTGAATTATAGCACTTGCACAGAAATAAGTTTATCACAAAGAATATTGAAATTAGAGTATTACTATAAAAGTGAAATGTCACATTTTCTTTGTGATAGAATACAGAGAGCTAGGGAGGCGTGGCTGTCATCTACTGAACTTTGTTTACAAAAATATTCATTTAATATGTTTGCTTTTTCTGTAGGAGAGTTGAATTGTGATCCATTGTGAATTATTGTGGGGATATCGATGTCTTTGTTTTGTTTTAAAAATTAATCAGTTATTTTCCACCATTGTTTAGATTTCAAATTTCCCTGCTGCAAGGAAGTTGCCAATTTTTTAAAATAATTTACTTTAGCATTTCTGACTAGATTATTTACCAAATTTCTTTGTTGCCTAAATTTGGCCCAGTCATGTTCCCTTTTTGATATCTTAGCTATTTTATGTACCCTTCTCCTTTCCCCGATTGCTTTTCTAATGTCATTATGCATCCAAGCTGCATCTTTTGGTCGAATAGTTACCTTTTTGTTTGGAAAGGCAATTTCGGCTGCTTTAAAAATATTTGATGTTACTTTATTTACACTTTCTTCTATTGACCTTTCATCAAAATTCCAGTCACACTCACCCAAGTTTTGTCTGTACACATTATAATCAGCTTGTTCATATGACCATATTTTACGTGAGTAACTCCTGTGGGTTACTTTCATTATACTGGTGGGCATATGAATAGGACTATGGTCACTAAAAAGGGGGTCCAATACTCCTTTATTACTGCATGTTATAGAATTAGTGGTTAATATCAGATCTATCAAAGAAATGATACGATTGGTAATTCTTGTTGGAGTATCAATCAGTTGGTTTAGGCTGTATATATTCATGATGATACTCAAAGAGTATTGCGGACTGTGGTTTTACGACCCTTATATTACCACAAAGAACACGGAATTCATTATTTGGTATCAATGAGAAAGTGATCACAAAGTAATGTGTATCATCCGGACGGATCAGTCTAATTATCGTATGCCTGTTCCTTAATGATTCATACTCATGTATGATCATTTTGTTTTTGAGTATATTTTCTGTGCATACAACAATGTTCTCACGGAAATATCTGACAGGAATGAAATTCTAACGTTATGTACCCTTACTCCAACAGGATAAACAGAGATCATTGGTGTCGATTGTATGTGAGTAATAGATGAAATAGCATATCTCAACAACAGGGACAATTTTAGACATAGGTTTAGAAAGTATGTTAACAACTTAAATACTGAAATCTGAGGTCCTTTACAGCTGATATGTGGATTACATGGAAACCAACTGAGAAGTCATTAGATTACAGTGAACGATGTCTCAAACTAATGATGTTGGAGATGGGGACAATGTTGTCACATATTGCTGTCGTCTGTATCAGACGGATAAGGGTTTATGCGAACATTCCCTTCTGAATGATAAGATCACTATGTGCTGCATATAGGACACTTTTGTATAAATATTTATAGAAACAAGGGACAGGCGCAGGGACAAGGACTTTTAAAAACTTCAGATAGAGGGAACTTGAGGTATTAGATCCTAAATGAGCATGCGACATGATTTTTTTCTAATAAAATTATCATGCATTGATGACAAAAGTTTATTCAGAGTTGCAACAAATTTGAAAAAATAAAATTAGCAATACTAACATGCTCCAATTCACAACCAATATCATAAAAGAAAAATATTTGAAAAATACAAAATTTCAAATGTTTCCTTACATTCATTGTTTTATATTTACATTCATTGTTTTATATACATTTAATTTTTTTTTAATACATTCATGATTAACATATTAATCTTCTTGAAATGTTTAGTTTAAATAGACACGTTGATGCTGGAATAATGTATAAATTTATACGTAAATAAGTTTTAGAAAAGGAAACATAGCAAAACCGCAAAGGTCAAAAATTGTTTTAAAATGTCAATTTTCTAATGTCAACATAAAATGATGATGGAAATAACATGTATTATTCAGACGAAGAAGACCTAATTATTGATAAGTATACAGAAGGTGAAAATGTGTCTTACAGTGAAAGCGAAGATGATATCAGTAGCTATGGAAGTGACAAAAACTAAACATGCAAACTAAATCTAGACGTGTAAGACAGCAAAAATCCAAGTCTGTGACTTTTTGAAAATTAATAATTGTATTAACTGTCACTATTAAATGTTTGAAATGAGTGTTGAATATTGTTTTTATTAGAATAGTCTATACTATATAATCATACACTGCTATAAACCAGCATGGCACACCAATATTTCTACAAGCTTTAGGAGAAGGAAACAGATTGTTTTACTTAACCTGATATCATGGCGTCTGAGGAATGTTTAAACCAATTCATCATTTTGCAGCGGTCCCATGTGTCCATAAATTTTGAGCAGTCCCTAATGGAACAGTAAAATGTTCTTGGTAGATGATAATGTACATAATGATCTAGATTGTTTGAAGCTCAGTAGATAATAATGTATATAATGATCCAGATTGTTTGAAGCTCTGTAGATAATAATCATATAATGATCCAGATGGTTTGCTGTTCTGTAGATGATAATGCATATAATGATCCAGGTGGTTTGATGCTCTGTAGATAATAATCATATAATGATTCAGATCTATTCCAGATCTGAATGGCATAAAGGTAATTGTATCTGTGCCCATCTGGATGACATTAAGGTAATTGTATCTGTACCCATCTGGATGACATTAAGGTAATTGTATCTGTACCCATCTGGATGACATTAAGGTAATTGTATCTGTGTCCATCTGGATGACATTAAGGTAATTGTATCTGTGCCCATCTGGATGACATTAAGGTAACTGTATCTGTGTCCATCTGGATGACATTAAGGTAATTGTATTTGTGTCCATCTGGGTGACATTAAGGTAATTGTATCTGTGTCCATCTGGATGACATTAAGGTAATTGTATCTGTGCCCATCTGGATGACATTAAGGTAACTGCATCTGTGTCCATCTGGATGACATTAAGGTAACTGTATCTGTGTCTATCTGGATGACATTAAGGCAATTGTATCTGTGCCCATCTGGATGACATTAATGTAACTGTATCTGTACCCATCTGGATGACATTAAGGTAATTGTATCTGTGTCCATCTGGATGACATTAAGGTAACTGTATCTGTGTCCATCTGGATGACATTAAGGTAATTGCATCTGTACCCATCTGGATGACATTAAGGTATTTTTATCTGTACCCATCTGGATGACATTAAGGTAATTGTATTTGTGTCCATCTGGATGACATTAAGGTAATTGTATCTGTGTCCATCTGGATGACATTAAGGTAATTGTATCTGTACCCATCTGGATGACATTAAGGTAATTGTATCTGTGTCCATCTGGATGACATTAAGGTAATTGTATCTGTGCCCATCTGGATGACATTAAGGTAATTGTATCTGTACCCATCTGGATGACATTAAGGTAATTGTATTTGTGTCCATCTGGATGACATTAAGGTAATTGTATCTGTGTCCATCTGGATGACATTAAGGTAATTGTATCTGTGCCCATCTGGATGACATTAAGGTAATTGTATCTGTGTCCATCTGGATGTGTTAAGGTAATTGTATCTGTGTCCATCTGGATGACATTAAGGTAACTGTATCTGTGCCCATCTGAATGACATTAAGGTAAGTGTATCTGTGCCCATCTGGATGACATTAAGGTAATTATATCTGTGCCCATCTGGATGACATTAAGGTAATTGTATCTTTACCCATCTAGATAGATTTCGTGGGAGTATATAACAAATTCTTGAATGTTAATGGTTGGTTGACGGCTTAAATGTTAATGGTTGGTTGATCGCTTAAATGTTAATGGTTAGTTGATCGCTTGAATGTTAATGGTTGGTTGATCGCTTGAATGTTAATGGTTGTTTGATTGCTTGAATGTTAATGGTTAGTTGATCGCTTGAATGTTAATGGTTGGTTGATCGCTTGAATGTTAATGGTTGGTTGATAGCTTGAATGTTAATGGTTGGTTGATCGTTTGAATGTTAATGGTTGGTTGATCGCTTGAATGTTAATGGTTGGTTGATCGCTTGAATGTTAATGGTTGGTTCATCGCTTGAATGTTAATGGTTGGTTGTCGCTTGAAAGTTAATGGTTGGTTGATCGCTTAACTTGTAATGGTTAGGTGATCGCTTGAATGTTAATGGTTGGTTGATCGCTTGAATATTAATGGTTGGTTGATCGCTTAATTTGTAATGGTTGGTTGATCGCTTGAATGTTAATAGTTGATTGATCGCTTGAATGCTACTGGTTGGCTGATCGCTTGAATGTTAATTGTTGGTTGATCGCTTGAATGTTACTGGTTGGTTGATTGAGTAGTATCACACTGGGTTTCTAATCTGACGACACGAGTTTGACCACGGCTGACGACACGAGTTCTACGCACGGCAGGCTACCTGGGTTTGACCACGGATGACGACCCAGGCTTGACCACGGCTAACTACCGAGGATTAACCATGATAGACGACCCGGGTTTGACAACGACCGACAACCCAGGTTTCACCTCGACTGACGACCCAGGTTTGACCACGGCCGTCGACCCAGGTTTGATCACCGCTGACGGTTGGGATTTATCTAAGGTACATTATCTTTCTTTGTTCCTATCTGTCATCGAGACTGTATAAGCCGTTTACTGATGAATTATATACTCATGCAGATTGTATACAGTTTGTATACATTTGTATACAGTTTGTATACATTTGGATCGCCTTATCATACATATAGGTAATTAACGAAATGAAATATCTCTCTTTGTACTAATTGCTATTTTAAATACAAATGTAATGTAGTGTTCATTATTTCATAATCTGTTATTTCAGTATATATTTTTGACATGATATTTTACATTATATGCTTTGTTGTTAGGTACTCTAATTCAGGGCTATTTTGTATAATGAATTAGGAATCAAGAAACCAAGATACCCCAGAACTGACTACCGCAACAAGGCTTTATCCTAAACTCCTTAGGCTACTAAATCAGTATCCCGAATGCCTATGAACACTACAACAAAGGCATCAGCCCAAAGTCCTGTGGCTACCACAACAAAGGCATCATCCCATAGGCATGTGACTACTACAACAAGAACATCCATGCGAAGTACTGTGCCTACTATAACAAGAGCATCCACCCAGCGTCCTGAGGCTACCACAACTAAGGCATCATCCCATAATCCTGTGGCTACTACAACAAGAGCATCATCCCGAAGTCCTGTGGCTACTAAAACAAAAGCATCACCCAAAGTCTTGTGGTTACTACAAGAAGAACATCATCTCAAAGTCCTGTGGTTACTACAAGAGCATCATCTCATAGCCCTGTTGCTACTACAACAAAAGTATCGCCCGAGGTCCTGTTGCTACTACAACAAAAGCATCAACCTTAGGTCCTGTGACTACTATAACAAAAGCATCATCCCAAAGTCTTGTGGCTACTACAACAAGCGCATTATATACAAAGTCTTGTGGCTACTGTAACAAGAGCATCATCCCCAAAGTCGTGTGGCTACTACAACAGCCCGAAGTCCTTTGGGTACTACAACAAGAGCATGATCCCCAAACTTCTGTGGCTACCACAACAAGAACATCATTTCTAAGCCCTCTGGCTATCACAACTAGGCATCCTCCCAAAGTCCCGTGGCTTATTAATCATATGCAGCATCCCAAACTCTTGACACTACTGCAACAAAGGCATCCTCTTATATTCCTGTGGCTACTACAACAAAAGAATCATCCAGAGTCCGGTGGCTACTACAACAAAAGAATCATTCAACGTCATGTGGCTTCTTTAACTAGAGCCTCGTCTCAAAGTCCTATGGCTACTACATCAAGGGCCTCATTCGAGAGCCCAGTGGCTACCACATCCCAAAGTCATGCGGTTACTACAACAAGAGCATCATCCCAAAGACCTGTGCTTACTACAAGACCATCATCCCAAAGTCGCGACCACTACAAGACCATCATCCCAAGGTCATATGGCAAGAGCATCATCCCAACATCTCTTGACTCTTTGTCTGAACATGCACTATGCAATTAAAAAATAACTCACTGGGACATACATAAACATAACGATATAATAGTCTATGTCCTACCTGTACCATCATCCATGGTGTCGCAGCACTGAACGCCAACACAATAAACATAACGATATAATAGTCTATGTCCTACCTGTACCATCATCCATGGTGTCGCAGCACTGAACGCCAACACAATAAACATAACGATATAATAGTCTATGTCCTACCTGTACCATCATCCATGGTGTCGCAGCACTGAACGTCAACACAATAATGGATCAATATTGTATATAGTAGGATCTGGGGAATCATGTGGAGATCCATTTTTAAACTGAACTACAACATACATCCACACCACTTAGTCTTGTTATCTAAACGCTCCTAAAATAGATAAATGAATAAAAATCCGCCTAATCAACAACACTAGGATTGCTGGTTAGTTTTCTTTGAGAGTCAGTCTTTGCTGTCGATTTTCACGAGTTCACACGATGCACTAAATCTTTCATGTACATCATGTGATACTTTGGTACTATCTCTGCGCAACACAATACATATCCTTCGTACATTTTCACTGAGACACATATGCAACATTGCTTTGTATGTAACAGTACTCCTTGCACTCCGGAAAACCTCGCATTGAATTTCCTTCCTATTTGGAAGAGTACTTGGAGGAAATGGGTCAACATAAAGGAATGATCATTTCAGAGTATAGTCACTATGTATATGTAAAGTATGAAGTCATATGTTACTACTACTGGACGTACGGGGAGAAATTTATGAAAGAGAATGCGGTGAGGAAAGGGGGTCGTGTCTAGTCATCTTGTCTAGTAATATGTTAGTAATAAACATCATATCCTTAATCTCCACAAAAACATCAATTTACAACATATTCACACGAATAAATTCACGATATAAGCTTATCACTGCTTACACTGGTTGTGCACTTCCGATCTGGAATCAAGTATGTTCACACGATGACTTATCTTAGGGTAGTTGTTTTACGTGGCTCTAAACATTTTTTTCAGTGCTATCGCGACATGGAAGCAGGAGTTAACCAAACTCTTAAATGTAGTGGCCCAATCCAGGAATCGAGTCCCGATTATCTGGCCTTAAGTGTTACGTTTTATTGTTTATTTATTCTGTGGTAATAAGATGCAGGAAATCCGGGCGTTGTATGTAATGTGCAATTAAGTTTCATATGTAGATTACCTTAAAACAATTTTCTCGTCCCTTTTCAAGCCTAATATAGACTATCATTCGGAACATCCTCGCTTCAGATGGCATGCTATAGCACTAAACACTATTCAATACGTATGGTGAACACATGTATGACATACATGTACTTTATATATTAATGTATTTTATACTCATACTAGGCTATGTGATCACTGTCTCATCATTGCTATATTGTTTTATATATACTGTTTTGTATATATTGTAAATATTGTGTCTGATAGGCCGTAAGGCATAAGGAGTAAAATACTGGAAACTTGATAATGTAGGCATAAACAAAATAATCTATATAAATAATACTTCATAGGGATTCCTTGACGTCACAATAGCTTTGACGTCATATTGGTCAACTCTCTTACAAGATATGCGGATTTTGTGTGGATGAATACATTCCCAAAATCAAATAGTTCCAACTTTGGCCCTCTACTGCTGGCATTCTACTGCTGGCACTCTGTTGCTGGCTTACAATCATAAATATTGAGATTTTGAGATGTTTCTATGAATAGGAGATATTGTAGAATTACAGGAGAATTTGCGATTATAGTTGAATACTGAGTCAGATTACTTGAATACTGAGTCAGATTACTTGAATACTGAGTCAGATTACTTGAATACGGAGTCTTATTACATTTCTTTAAACAAGGGGATTTCCAGAGCATAAAACAGATTTCAGCTCTGATTAAAAATTCTTAATTTGAGTCTAAATAGTAAAATATTCAATCCGTTGTGACTTGACAATGATGTACGACATCCTTTGGACAACGAAATACATGTATATGGAGAGCTTTAGTTCTGTATTATGCATCCGGAACACACGAGTCGGTTCTCCATGGTATCAAAGTACCTATTGACACTGACTAGAGTCATGTAAGCGTTTTGGCTACCCTAAGTCCTGCTCGGGATGAAAAATCCTAGGCTTCTGAGTGGATATAAATGCCAGTTTGATCTTTTGGATTGAAATGCTATTTATATTTATTATTTTGGTGTTTTTACTTTAGGGGGGGGGCTCTCTGTTTATTAAAATGTAAAGGAAGCTTCAAATTGTCCCCTTTTGTATAGAAACTTCTCCATTCATTAACATGTAGCCCTACAGAAAATAATTGCTACATTGATACCTTATATTACGTAACAGTAACAACTAAAAGAAACCAACCCGTGTGTTCCGGATGCTGCATTATGACAATTATAATTATGTTCCAGTGTAATGTTCCAGTTTGTAGACGTCATAGACTTACCAGGACGTATGTGTATATTCTGATATATATTATTAGTCAGTAGAGTTTCAGTTAATATGTTTATATGTATCACTTTTATGGTAAACGTACCAGCCTTGCCTGCTCATTAGGATTTACATCAAAATATAGGGATTGTTCATTAATGGACTTCATTCTCAGAAAATGAAAAATCCATTAAGCATCAGAATGTTCGTTAATAAAAGTCTCCTTTTCCGGACATTTTATTTTAAAACTAACAAAAACGACTATCATACATTTTGAAAACCAAAGAAAACACTTGAGAATACTGAAAAAGTCCCCGAGGAAGCGTAAAAAATGGACTTTGGAATGGAACTATGACAATCCTTCCTGATTAACCCCTATAAACCATACTAGCATATTCGGTATCTGATCTGAGGAAGTCTGTCGACGAAAGGTACCCTCTTAGGCCTTCGTCGCCCGTCCCCTGATTGATTGAACCAGACAAAAGACCTGAATATTTCATAACATAAAGTTGTGTCAAAATTTTTCCATTTGTTATAAAGGGGGTTTCATAAAATTTTATTATTGAATACAAATAGTATATCCCCCTTTTTTAAATTTGAAAACAAAAACGTAAAAAAAAATTATTTTTTGTATGCCGTTTCTTTCTGAATACATTTATTTCAATGAAATTAGATCAAACACACAAAATGAATGTGTAATATAAATTCCATAAAGTATGACGCTAATCACTGCTTTCGGTTCTTTATTAGCTTCTACAAATGGATCATACGTACATATAGCATACAAGGAGAAAGATTAAGAAATTACCTAAATATAGTTAAAATGACAAAGTCCAAAGAGACGTCAAAACGTGTCTTTAGATACCAGTCTAGATTACTCAGATATACATTTAGTGTATCATTCTATGTAGTCGGACAGAAGAAGTCATGGGAGGGAAGCCTCAGGAATCTATGTCGCCCGCTCTGGATCTACCCTTTGACAAATGTGGGCAATACGTAACAATGCTAGTAGGAACTCTTCGGTAGTATAACCTACCAGGATTGTTTCATCAAAATCCGTTAAATCGTTCTGAAGACGTCAAAAGTATGAAACGTTCACTAGTACTGATCACTGTAATTTACTTGGGCCTTTGACTCAGATCAGCTAAAAAGCATGCACTGATCACAATTTGGAGAAGAATTCACAATTTGTATTACGCGTAAATTGTATTTTGACAACATAAATTACACAAGATCAATTAAAATTTCAGAAGAACAAATGTAAAAGGTATATGTCATATAAAGTTAAAATCGATCGGAATATAAAACACATACAGCTCAATTAATTCACACGAAGAACGAGGTCGGTAATTTTATTGTAGGAAGACTTATATTATACTGAGCTTCTCTATTAGAGTTACGTTACATACTCCTGTCTCTTCATCATTCATCTGTCATTTTGATACCGTGAATTAGTTTAGATTCCTCGTCAGACTGTAAGGATTTCACGTCATTTTGTATTTTCCTGACAGAAGTGGTCACCATATTCTGTAGCAGATTTATAGCACTTTCAAGACGCCTGATCTGGTCTGGAACGGGTTCGAGCTTTACACCCATTGTTTCCACTCGAGTGTTGATCGAGCGCTTCCATTCCGCGTCTGCTTCTCGCATTTCCTCCAACACATTCGTCTTGTTCACTATAGTTTGTACAGAAAGAGAAGCAGACGTTAAGACCTGGATAGCGTTGCCATGGTTCCGGAGAACAGTTTGCTGCTGCAGAATCTGCTGTTGTAGTTCAGATACTTTCCTCCTCATTTCCGACCTTTGGTCAAAAATATCTTGCGCAATGTTCATTAATTTTGCTTGAAGATCTATAAATTTTGGTTTAAGAGAATCGTTTTCATGAGTTACCATGTCCTTTAAATGCTGTACATCATTTTCGGTTTTCCTGAACGATGCCACTTTTAGTTTTAATTCCATAATATCTTCTATTATAGTGCCAGTAGTATTCCAGATTTTCTTGGTGTCTTCTTCTATTTTCGTTATTTCTTTCCCGAGAGTCGAGGCGATTGCATTAGACCGTTCTCTTTCGTAGTCAGCTATGGTTTCAAGGTGTGACACCTTACTGGCCAGGGCTTCGGTGTTCCCTGAACACTTCACGGCATCATTCTGTGGCACAATAAACTCATAGCGACACTCGTCGGCGGTGGACGAGAACACAGGCATAAGCAGAAGAAAAACAACAGCGTGCATTGTACCTCTTACGTATGTATGTATACGCTAAGCTTTGAGTCGTTTCTGTTTTGAGCGCATATAAATCTGATGTTTTTCACGTTTTTATTAAGTAGAGATGTCATCGCATTCTTGATAGGTGTTTTAATTGCTAGGAGTGCCTAAGCTTACAAAATCGTCGCTTTCATTACTGGGGAGGGATTTGTATGATGCCTCGGATATTATACGTCTGATATAACTGATTAAATAAATAAATGGAGAAAAAGTTATTTACATCCTATGAAACATGGCTATGTAGTGATACGGTGGGTGTTTTAATTCATCAATACAGATAAATAGATACAGAAAAGAATATCGTCATATGGGTATGAAGGGATATAAATGTCTTAATCAGGAAGGACAGAGGAAACGCGGCCGTAGAGTGTCTCAATTAAGTGACACCAAGTGACGTAATAGTAAGATCCCCTCATCGATATATACAGATTATTCACATATTTGTTGACAAAAACGATACCAATATTATGTGATATATACAGATTATTCACATATTTGTTGACAAAAACGATACCAATATTATGTGATATATACAGATTATTCACATATTTGTTGACAAAAACGATACCAATATTATGTGATATATACAGATTATTCACATATTTGTTGACAAAAACGATACCAATATTATGTGATATATACAGATTATTCTTATATTTGTGGACGATACTAGTATTGTTATGCGCTGTTGTGTAACAACAAAGGTATTTATGAAACGACGTGACGTACATACGCATATAACTACACACGCGAATATACACACGCACACATATAAAGCACACACACATAAACACCTACACGCATGCAAATACGCACTATTACAAACACGCAAGCACACATGATACCGACACACACAGTGGCAGATTTAGAAGGGGCACCCTTTTGGCCACATATTTACTAGTAAAAATCCAGATTTTGCACCAAAAAAGGCTTAGTTTGGCTAATACACAGGTGCCCCCCCTTTTTTTTCGGAAATCCTGGATCCGCCACTGACACATTGTACACATATCTACAAATACAAATAACACATGTACACACACACACTCTCACACACACACACACAACATTATTTATTTACGGAAAAGAAAGGAAAAAGGTATCTGACTGCACGACAAGAATTGTCTCTAACATACACTGGCACTGCAGGACATGTAGAGCAAAGAAGAATGTAGCAGATAAACACCATAAAATATTGGATTGTAATGCAGTTGGGTAGATAGACTTAGGATGGCGATATAAAGTGTCAATCGTCAGTCAATATGTGTGGTGGCCCGCCTTCCCACTCTTCACAAAAGCAGTACAATGATGGAATGCACATTTTAACAATCTAAATGAAATATTTCTGAATAATATAGAAATTATGTATATTATTATTTTATAATTATTATTATTATTATTATTATTATTATTATTATTATTATTATTATTATTATTATTATTATTATTTCACGTATATGGTGACAGCATCTGCCTGATGCATTGCATACAAATTTAGACCTTTGCAACAGACCCATCCGGGGCAGTGAGGGATCTTTAACATGCCACACGTACGTACCGTGACACGGGACCTCGGTTTTTACTGTCTCATCCGAAAGACTAAAGGCTAAATCCCAGAAGACACGAAGGCTATCGTGTAGTCAGTGCTTTGCAGAATAAAGGTAGTGTAGCACCTAAATCCCAGACGACACTAAGACTATCGTGTAGTCAGTGCTGTGTAGGATAAAGGTAGTGTAGCACCTAAATCCCAGACGACACTAGGACTATATACTACATGTATGTATGGGATGACTTTAGTAAACATGCCCTCTATATCCTCTACTGGGATGACTATAGTAAACATGCCCTCTATATCCTCTACTGGGATGACTATGGTAAACATGCCTTCTGTATCCTCTACTGTGATGACTATGGTAAACATGCCCTCTATATCCTCTACTGGGATGACTATAGTAAACATGCCCTCTATATCCAATACTGGGATGACTATGGTAAACATGCCCTCTATATCCTCTACTGGGATGACTATAGTAAACATGCCCTCTATATCCTCTACTGGGATGACTATAGTAAACATGCCCTCTATATCCAATACTGGGATGACTATGGTAAACATGCCCTCTATATCCTCTACTGGGATGACTATAGTAAACATGCCCTCTATATCCTCTACTGGGATGACTGTAGTAAACATGCCCTCTATATCCAATACTGGGATGACTATGGTAAACATGCCCTGTATATCCTCTACTGGGATGACTATAGTAAACATGCCCTCTATATCCTCTACTGGGATGACTATAGTAAATATGACCTCTATATCCAGTACTGGGATGACTATGGTAAACATGCCCTCTATAACCTCTACTGGGATGACTATAGTAAACAAACCCTCTATATCCTCTACTGGGATGACTATAGTAAACATGCCCTCTATATCCTCTACTGGGATGACTATAGTAAACATGCTCTCTATATCCTCTACGGGGATGACTATAGTAAACATGCCCTCTATATCCTCTACGGGGATGACTTGGTAAGCATGCTCTCTATATCCTCTACTGGGATGACTATGGTAAACATGCCCTCTATATCCTCTACTGGGATGACTATAGTAAACATGCCCTCTATATCCTCTACTGGGATGACTATGGTAAACATGCCCTCTATATCCAATACTGGGATGACTATGGTAAACATGACCTCTATATCCTCTACTGGGATGACTATGGTAAACATGCCTTCTATATCCTCTACTGGGATGACTATAGTAAACATGACCTCTATATCCAGTACTGGGATGACTTTAGTAAACATGCCTTCCATATCTTCTACTGGGATGACTATAGTAAACATTCCTTCTATATCCTCTACGGGGATGACTATAGTAAACATGCCCTCTATATCCTCTACGGGGATGACTATAGTAAACATGCCCTCTATATCCTCTACGGGGATGACTATAGTAAACATGCCCTCTATATCCTCTACTGGGATGACTATAGTAAACATGCCCTCTATATCCTCTACTGGGATGACTATAGTAAACATGCCCTCTATATCCTCTACGGGGATGACTATAGTAAACATGCCCTCTATATCCTCTACTGGGATGACTATGGTAAACATGCCCTCTATATCCTCTACGGGGATGACTATAGTAAACATGCCTTCTATATCCTCTACGGGGATGACTATAGTAAACATGCCCTCTATATCCTCTACGGGGATGACTATATTAAGCATGCTCTCTATATCCTTTACTATGGATGACTATAGTAAACATGCCCTCTATATCCTCTACTGGGATGACTATGGTAAACATGCCCTCTATATCCTCTACTGGGATGACGATAGTAAACATGCCCTCTATATCCTCTACGGGGATGACTATAGTAAACATTCCCTCTATATCCTCTACGGGGATGACTATAGTAAACATGCCCTCTATATCCTCTACTGGGATGACTATAGTAAACATGCCCTCTATATCCTCTACTGGGATGACGATAGTAAACATGCCCTCTATATCCTCTACGGGGATGACTATAGTAAACATTCCCTCTATATCCTCTACGGGGATGACTATAGTAAACATGCCCTCTATATCCTCTACTGGGATGACTATAGTAAACATGCCCTCTATATCCTCTACTGGGATGACGATAGTAAACATGCCCTCTATATCCTCTACGGGGATGACTATAGTAAACATTCCCTCTATATCCTCTACGGGGATGACTATAGTAAACATGCCCTCTATATCCTCTACTGGGATGACTATGGTAAACATGCCCTCTATATCCTCCACTGGGATGACTATAGTAAGCATGCTCTCTATATCCTTTACTGGGATGACTATAGGGACCATGCCCTCTATACCTTCTTCTAGGGATGACGATAGGGAACATGTTCCCTTATGTCTACTGGGTGACTATGCCATCTTAATTCGTCACTTAGAGTAACTAAAAGAATATGCCTTATCAATCCTCTACTGGGAATGACCATAAGGAGCATTTCATCTTTATCCTCCGTTTGGGTGACTTTAGGGAACATGCCTTCCCAATTCTTCACTGGGGATAATTAAGGAACTAGACTCTGAAGAATGTCCACTGGGTGTGATTATAGGGAGCATGCTATCTTAATACTCCACTGGGGGAGACTATAGAGAATGTGCTTTCTAAATCCTTCACTAGGCATGTCTACAACTATGTCAAAAATACACTATACCAGTCGCGGATCCAGAAATTTTGTTGAGAAGGGGTTCATCTCAATGAATTTCCGAGAGGGAGTCCACCGATGTTTTGTATGTAAATGACTTTATTTCACAGCAAAAAATAACAAGAAAAATGATTTTTACCAAATCTCAGGATGGGCACAGACTTCCGGTCCACTGGATCCGCGCATGCTATACAATTCAGAGAAATTCCCTTATGTTCCAAATAGTCAGGGATGTATCACGGGGTTGGCTGCAAACCCCCCCCCCTTTTTTTTTTATCCTTGAAAGTCAACCACCTATAGTAGCATTTTTTGTACTCTTTCAGATGAAAAAATGTTTCATGGAAACTTCCATTGCAAAAGTGGCGTTTTGAGGGAAAAACGTATTTCTATACAAATCGTGGGTTTTTTGGAAACAATGTATAACTTGTGTATGAATAATGATATCGAATAAAACATATGAATATGTATCATTTTTATTATGTTCTTTGGAATGAATTAAATTTGAAATTCCAATTCCTACTAAAAAAGGTGTTTGAGGTTTAAAAAGTTGATTTTTACCAAATTTTATGAAAATTTGAATAAATTTTAATTTATATTTCGTTTCCAGCTCAACAATATAGCATATGCATGTATTTTGATGATTTAGAAAATTATTACAAAGTCTGCTCTTCCCAATGGTGTGTTGTTTGCATTGTTGTTTTATTGAAAAAGCTTTGAGATTGGCGTTTTTATACAGAAACCTGCTTTTTCAATTGGAAATCGCTGATTTCTGTAAAATGCTTGTAAAATGTTCATTTCTTGTTAAATTGTTAATCTTAAGTAATTCTATTGCACCTAAAATTTTAATGCTACTATATGAGGTTGGTTGTGATACATCCCGAAATGTAAAGTATTTGATAGAAATCGATAAACAATTCATTTCATTTAAGTGATTAATTTAGATCACAAATCAAACAGTAAAGCAAAAATAGCAACCAATCATTATAAAAAGAAATGTTATTTCTTACAGTTTTATCATAATGTGAAATATCATGAAATGAGACCATAGATCGTGAACAACGGACAGCCATATATATCTAGAGAAACACAAGAGAAATTAATTACCAATCAATATCACATTAGAGCCACCACCAGCCACCACATACAACCCACCACCACCCACCACACCAGGATGGATTATGTCAACGTACATTTTAAAGTACAACGGTAATTTTTATACTTTACAATGTTTGGTTTAGATATATATGTTTAATAGCACTACTGACTTCGTATACCGGTAATTTTAGTTTCTTCGCTTAGCGGAATGCTGCAAGGTTTCATAAACACAATCAGCACATTTCTTGGCATTTATTTATTGAGAATTGAAACAGTTCATGTTTTATACATACAAAACATCTGAATCAGGTGACAGCTCGTGGCTGTTTACTGTACATCATTACATGGGTTATATACCGGTCTGGTAAGGACCAGCTAAGACCCGCCAAGACCGACAACATGTAATAGTGGGTAAGGCATAGATCACGTATCACTCAGTGTATTATGAGCAGTCAGATCCTATCACCAAACACACGCCCAGTAGCTACACTGCTTTACATTATTTACTTAAATTATCCACGTTTTTACTATCCACGAACTTACCGTATGAGGAACCAACACTTATGTTAACAGTTCATAACCCTAATGCGATGGTGATTCAGAAACACTACAACATCACTGCGTTTAAAAATAATGCTTATAAAACCACAGAAAAACAAAAAGAAAATCGCATGCATAGATAAATAATTAAAGTGTTAAATAACAGGATAAATGAATAAATAAATAATGAATAAACAAAACATAATCAGTTATTGTTTATATTAATTTTACTCTTGTTTTTATTATTCTTCTTTAAACATTATTTTCAATTACTATGCAGTGACATCTAATCCTACTGTTCTTGACTCTATTTCACCGTCATCTTCTTGTTATTTTAATGAAGCGTTACTAAATTACTGTAAACTTTGGTGAAATGAAAATATAAAAGTTCATGCTCTCAATAATTGGAAGAAGGAAGTTCTAAATATAATTGACATCCGTATAACCAACTTTACGCAGCATCTAAATTTATTCAAGCAGCCAAATAAACAGTCGGTTCAGTCTACAAAACAGAAAATTGCTGATTTACAAACTACACAACTACACATGGCTTTGTACCTGCTGACAATGCAGGTAAGATCACCATTGTTTGAAAATACTACATTGCCATTTTTAAAACTGAATTAAATTCTACCAGCACACATACGTTGAAACTAATACTGCGAAAGACATCTTACATGACCGTTGTATGTCTATGCTTGATTTCAAAATTAGCATTTATAAATATGATATTCTTCCAACAATGTATTGGTCTCCCAAAATTACATAATAGTGCATGTAAATCACGTGTCATATCTAATTCTAGTCATTGTTGCACCACTGGACTTTCTAAGAATATTTACTGCTATAACAGTCACCAAAGATCACATTATTAAATATTGTAATGTCGTATTTCATAGTAACTCAACAGCAATTACTTTTAGTCTATTAAAAACTCTGGCGAAGTTATAGAGCAACTTCTTGTTCGAAATTACCATGCTACTAAAGTCTCTTCAGTTAATTTTTCTACCTTACATACCTCTCTTCCAAATAATTTAATAAAAACTGAGTTATTGTTTCTCATACGTTGGTGTTTTAACAGAGAATTTAAATCATACATGCACTCCGAATAACTCTGTATTTTCCCCAACAAACACCACCCCTCATATACTGGTCTTGCACTGAATTATATAATGTTTTAATGTGCAATGTAATGGCAATATTTATCAAGTAAAATACGAAAGTAACTGGTGTTACATGACTATGGCACTAACAAAAATGTACTACAGAGGACATCCACGGACCCCTGAAATTCAGAGGTGAGACCAGGTGCCCTAAGAACTAATTGGGATTCCTATGAGCAGTAACTGCACACCTCTGACAGAAGATTTGTTTCTATATTGTTATGAGAGGGAGATGTATTCTATCCAAAAACTCCAAAAAAGTTTCGACCTTATGGATATATTCAATGATACCTCTAGTTACCTTGACAACGTCTTAGTTATTAATGACCCTCAGTTTTGAAAAATATATCACTGAAATATACCCACCTGAATTTTAATCAAACAAGCCCATTAACTGAGATACAGAGACACCTTTCTTGGTCCTAAACATTAAGATAATTAAGAAATAAATTTCGTACAAATGTTTACGATGAACGTGACGATTTTGGATTTCCTGTTGTAGATTTCCCATTATTTGGATTATGATGTCGATAGAGTCCCATCACATGGCATTTATATATTCCAGTTGGTTTGATTTGCCAGAATCTGCATTAAGATTTTGGACTTTCATACCAAACAATTACAACTTGAAACTTTTAACTCAGACTTACAGATATCATAAACTTAGAAAAACCTTTAGAAAAATTTTAAGGTCTTATTCAAAACCATTCTCTACCCAGAGTTCCATGCGATACAAGCACCACACCTCTGTCAACACTTATTTTATAAAAGCTTAAAAATCGATTGTTTGCATGTAAAATTACATATTTGGTCTTATAATGATATATTTTGAATAAAGTATTTTTACTGTAATTCATCTTAAATCATTTCATAAACTTTAAATCAGAGCTATTTCGTGTAATATACGTATTAATCTCGTTTGTACATGTGGTTGAAAATTAATATAAACGTGAAATTGAAAGTAGAACAAGCATTGAAAAATATGATAATTTGCTAAAATTTAGAGAAAAACATTAGGAGGTAATCACAAAGATGTGTTTCTAAATTTGTCATGTGACACCGAACTGAGTTGACAGACAGAGATTTAAGCGAGAGTAAGGAGTGATGACTCTGAGTAGAGAATGATTAAGAACTTTTATCAAAATTCGGAGATGTTGCTTTTTCAACAATATATTCATGTATCCAGTAGAATTTCCCATCCCAATTTCTACGGTGACTCAGGAGGGTCAACGGTTCCGATAATAACACATCGGGTACCAAAATAGTGAAACGCCTTCGTCATCGACAGTATAACTTGGAGATTATCCAAAAAAAGACAATAAGTGTTGTATTAGGCCCTTCTAGAGCTTTATATAGACTTTAACATGAACCTTGCACGATAACAGGGCGGTTGGGACTATATGACTGGCCTTGTTGAAACCTTTTTCAGAGGAGACATGGTTCTGAAATTCGTCCACTCTGAATCTTAGTCGGTTCTCCTACAAATCAAGGGTGAGAACTCGCTTCCGGTTTACTCACGATGATGATGTCAATTTATATATCTTGGTATTACTCGGCATTACTGTGTGTGCTTATATTATTATGACCTCTCAACTTAAGAAACTTGTTGATCCTTGTTATCTAAATGGAGGATTATTTATAGATGTTTAAATGTGTGTCCTTTGATTATAATGCTTTTTTGGTTAGAGAGAAGGAGTGGGAAGGTTGACCCGTAAACCGGTGTCCCATAATACACAGTGGATATTCATTTATCTGGTATCTGAATTCGATCGAGCCAGAGATCATATTATTCACTGTCAGAAGTTACACTAAAATATAAAGGTTCCTTACATGTACATTAACCCAACTGAAGTTTATAATGGATTATGATTTTAGGGTCAAAGACTAATTTAATAACACTTGCTATTGTTGCATATCTTAGATACTTCGCACTGCTGGTGAGAGTATACAAGATACACGTGTGTGGTGCACTGCATTGAAACAACACCTTTTTAATTGTGTAATTTCTCTATTGACTTTCAACTATTATTCTAGGAAGTACCTAAAAACCAACACAAACAAAACAAAACAAAAAGAAAGATGATAACAAAAACCAAAGAAACAAAACAGAAACCAAAATAAAAAAGAAAACCCAAAACAAAACCCAACAAAACAAAACAAAAAACCCTCAAAAACTAAAATTTAAACAAAACCCAAAACCAGAAACAAAAATAAAAAACAAAAAACAAATACACCCCCCCCCCCCAAAAAAAAGCCAACCAAACAAAAATTATTTTACTCTTGCCGATCACTTTCTTTGTTCATTCCTGTCCACAAATGATAAGGTCTTGATTTTGTACCAAATTTATTCCGAGCACGTCTCAACTACTTAAGACATGTGTATCTTTATTCCGCGTTGTTGGTTGTTACAAAAATGGATACATCTCTAAACGTTGACGAAGTATGGAGGAAACTCGGTCCATGGGGAAAGTATCAGAGGTACCAACTGGCAATATTATGGCTATCAATGCTACCCTGTTCCGCGCATATCATGGTATTTGTTTTCATAGGTAATAATAGGGTTTTTTTTACATCATGTTAATCTTTAAAGCAATATTTGTTAGTGTGCTTCAAGGTATTTTTTAACTGAAATGTATAAAATATTACATTATATTACATATTACAATAGAAAAGTACGTAAATTCCTGGGAGAAAATGCTCGCTAGGAAAAATGTGAATCAACAGATACGGACTTGATATTTGACATGAATGATAATAGTTTTTCATACTTCTTCTCTGAGAAAAAAAAACTTATATTAAGTATCTCACGTGTTTCACCATATAAATGGTATTCATTACACCTTCCGCTGGAGACATAGTTTGTATATCACGTGTGTCGCCATGTAAATGGTATTCATTACACTAGCTGCTGGAGGCATAGTTTGTATATCACGTGTGTCGCCATGTACATGTAAATGGTATTCATTACACCTGCCGATAGAGCCATGGTTTGTATATCACGTGTTTTGCAATGTAAATGGTATGCATTACACCTGCCGCTGGAGACATGGTTTGTATATCACGTGTGTCGCCATGTAAATGGTATGCATTACGCCTGCCGATAGAGCCATGGTTTGTATATCACGTGTGTCGCCATGTAAATGATATTAGTTACACCTGCCGCTGGAGACGAAGTTTGTATATCACGTGTGTCGCCATGTAAATGGTATTCATTACACCTGCTGCTAGAGACATAGTTTGTATATCACGTGTGTCGCCATGGAAATGGTATGCATTACATCTGCCGCTGGAGACATAGTTAGACTTTATGCTTCCTATTCAAACTTCTAAACGTTCTGAGCTTATTGATAAGTTCAGTGGCATCTCTAGATATCTTGATGATATTTTAGTAATCGACAACCCTGAGTTTGAAAAATATATCTGACATTTATCCATCTGAACCAGGAAACACCTTCTTTTGGACTTAAATATTAAAATTATTCACAACAATATTCATACCAACATATATGATAAACGTTATGACGATTACCTATTGTAAATATCCCTGATCTAGATGGGGATGTCCCCAGACTCCCATCATATGGTATTTATATTAGTCAATTGGTTCGGTTTGCTAGAGCCTGCACTAACGTTTTAGGATTTTCACGAAAAAAATTCTCAGATTACTTTTAAACTTCTTACTCGGGGTAATCGATATTATTAACTTCGAAAAACTTTTGGTAAATTTTATAGATCTTATTCAGACATTTTGTCTAAATTCGGAAATGTTATTTTTCAACAATATGTATCCAGAGGAATTTTCCATCCTAATTTCTACGGTGATCTAGAGTACAAACTAAGGAAGGTCAAAGGTTCCGATGATTTCATATCGGCTGGTTCTAAAACTATTAAACGCCTTCAACATCGACAGTATGGCCCCGAGATCATCGCTAAGACCATAGGTCTTGTATTGTGTCCCTCAATGCAGATTTTTACTTGAGCGTTGCACGCTGACTAATAGGGCGGTGGGGACTCTATGACGGACCTTGTCCAAACCTTTTCAGAGGAGACAAGGTCCTGATCCTCGTCCCTTCCGACTGTTAGTCGGGACTCCTTTTGATCAAGGATTTGAGCTCGCTAACAGACGGGCAGAGCACGGTTTACTTATGCTGATGTCCCCTTACATATTTTTGATAGCAACATATTATTCTATAATTTTTTTATGTATAATAAATTTTTATACCTGTTGATCCGTGTTCTTTATGTGGAGGATTATAAATTTTTAAATGTGTGTCATTTGATTGTGCTACTTTTGCAGTGAGTGGGAATGTAGGCACTCGTAAACCGGTTAACCACACCATTTGAGTGACGTTTGTTACTTTAATTGAGTCGGTATCGTAACCGCAGCACAATCGAATATTTTTGTAATGTCGTTTTTCAGTGTATATTCTGTTGTTGTCATTTTTGGTCGGAATTGCGTAGCAATTCCAGACCCTAGTCGTTACAATATACTGTGGTGTGTGCGTGGAACGCAGAAAATACCTCCTCGTGTATAAATAGTGCGTCGATATTTAGAAAAAGCGTGATTACATTTACTTTTAGTACTTATGATTCATATTGTACGAGTCAATACAAGATAAGTTTGATCAGATGAGAAAATAGATGTGCCGTTATTCCATCGATTTAGACGAGTTATATTCATGCGCTGGAGGAAATGCAGTCTTTCCGAATACTCGACGGAAAGTCCCGAATAAATACGATTGACATTATTGTGTAGCTGTGCCGTAATTTAAGAAGTACACTACTAGTCCGTACTAGTATCCGTTGTATTATAATTAATAAAACTTGAGAATATCGCTTCTTTTTATAGCAGTGGAATTTGAAGTACTCTACAATCTTCTCGTCACAACGATAAACAAACGTCTGGGTAGTTGTTGTGTAATGCTACTAAAAATAGCCAGTTATTTATAGATCTACATGTGCAGACGTGGTATTCCCCAAATGTACATGTACAGCGGGAGACTGTCCACATTACTAATTTCACACTTCTGTCAAGATCAAAAGTGATTTGAGAGAATGAGATAACTACTAGTATATAGTACGAGACGGAGACGTTCAGGGGTGTACAGGGCGGAGCCGTTGTTTATATGAAAACGATCACCTGTGCGCATACCGTGTTTTTGTCAATACTGATCCTAAACATTACACGCTTGCTGTGTGATCTCTTGGTGGATCACGACTTTATTACCTTTGATGTACTTGACCATGCAATTCCGACCTTGAGGACTTTCAAGTCCTTTCAATGTGTGCAGGTCCTTGGTGATGTGTGTCACACAGCTTTGTCTGATGTCTTCTGTTTTACGTGTGTCGCCATGTAAAGGTATTCATTATACCTGCTGTTGATGGAATTTACGTGGTAAAATCATCTGTAGTTGAGTATGATTTCCTATCCTGTCAGTTCATTCTATGCTTTATTATTATGTATTAACAGTTAATCAAATACAATGGAAAAAAAAACACTGGTAAGATTGCCTCTGCAGGGAAAGGTTTTACTAGTGACCATGTTGATGAGGGACCTGTGAAACGGACTCCTTCCAAGCTTGAGGGACCTATCAAAAAAGCCTATTTCAAGCTTGAGAGACCTATGAAACGGACCCTTTCCAAGAATGAGGGACCTGTGAAACAGACCCATTCCAAGCTTGAGGGACCTATGCAATGGACCCATTCCAAGCCCAATGGACCTATTAAACGTACCCATTCCAATCTTTAGGGGCCTATGAAATGTACCCATTTCAAGCTTGAGATACCTATGAAACGGACCCATCCCAAGTTTGAGGGGCCTATTGAACGGATCCCTCCCAGGCTTGAGGGACCTAAGAAACGGACCCATCCCAAGCTTGAGGGGCCTATGAAACGGACCCATTCCAAGCTTGATAGACTAATGAAACGGAAACGGACCTATTCCAAGTTTGATGGACGAATGGAACGGACCTATTCCAAGATTGAGGGACCTATGAAACAGACCAATCCCAAGCTTGATGTGCCTATGAAACGGACCCATTCCAAGTTGAGGGACCTATAAAATGGACCCATTCCAATCTTGAGGGGCCTATGAAATGGAACCATTCCAAGCTTGAGGGACCTATGGAACCGACTTATCCCAAGCTTGAGGGACCTATGAAACAGACCCATTCCAAGCTTGAGAGACCTATGAAACGGATCCATTCCAAACTTGAGGGGCCTATGAAACGGACCCATCCCAATTTTGAGGGACTTATGAAACGGACCCATTCCAAGCCTGAGAGACTTGTGAAACGGACCCATCCCAAGCTTGATGGACCTATGGTACGGACCCATTCCAAGATTGAAGAACCTATGAAACAGACGAATGCCAAGCTTGAGGAACCTATGAAACGGACCCATTCCAAACTTGAGGGACTTATTATGAAACGGACCCATTCCAAGCTTGAGGGGCTTTAGTGGGGCGGGAACCTGACAAAATAGTTCTTTTGATGATACAAGCAACAAACTTGGCATGATACTTCTTTAGTATGTACTTGTTCACATTGGACCGTGTACCACGCAAATTTTGATATTTTCAAGATGGCCGCCAAATTCTAAAAATGGCGGCTAATATTTGCTTGCCTGTATATATAGTATGGTCTAATGGTTATATTGAAACATATCTGGAACCGTGAGGGGTTAAGATCTGATGGAAAATCAACTTGTAAATACTTTAAACTACATTTGGAGTAAATTATGGACTGCGCATGCGCAAGCTTTGCATTTAATTACTTATTTTGACAGTTTATCGACTCAAATCCCGTCAAAAGTACAACTACAAAGTGCTGTGCATGGTAAACCTGATCTATAGCACTTGCAGTTCCCAGAACAATTCTTTTTGCATCCGCATTTTGCAAGTTCTTGACAGGATGCCGCTATAGGTTGCAAGCTAGTCCAATACGGTACCCATACACCATCCTTTTTCACCCAACCCCATGCATCTGGTGATGGCAATTTCATCATCCGATTAAGGCATTGACCCAAAATATGGCCTGCTTGCAGAACAGCTCGTTTTACATGTTCAACTAAAGCTGCCTGGGATGGTGGTATGGCATTGTATGATTTTTGTTTTCGTGCGAACAAATCAAGTCTTGCTTCGTCAAGTTTGTTAGTTGAACTTGACCGATCATACATCACAATAACAAATTTTTCAATGATCGTCATGTTTTCAGAAGATATTTTTCTATAGGGACGCTTAACATACTAAAAACCCCCGTTGCATCCTGATATACATTCCAAGCCTGCCAACATGATTTCTTCCCTTTACCGACAAATGCAGAGACTGTATCACAACCGGAAAAAGCGTGAAAAAATGGCAGTGATCTAGTTCTTGGTCCCAGAGAGTTTGATACGTCGTGTAAAGGGATCCATCTTAGGTCCTTTCCTCTGCCAAATGTAACCCAGAATCTGCCAATATTTAATTGATCAAACATTTAGAAACCTAGGACAACAATATCTGTATCCGAACTCACCAATATAAAACTCTCACTTTCTTTATCCGCTGCATCTTTTGCATGGAGAAACATTCTGGTGTCTGCTTCTTCGTGATTACACGGTGATATATGTGAAACATCAACATCGTTGTTTGTTACAACATGGTCCTCTCGAGTCGCACTTATGTCTGTTTCACACTTCAGCCCAGACAGTTTTTCAGCAAGGAAACGAAAAAGTTCACTCTTATTTTCATCACATCTTAAGAATGTGTTCCAAGACTTTGGTGGTCTACTGTTGGAAGTTACTTTTCTTCTTTCACCCGATCTTCGTTTGCGTCTAGTTTCGCCTTTCAAACTAACCTCATGGTATTCGTCAAAAACAATATCTATCCTCCGGTGATGATGTCCACAGTGTTCTACATAAGGCAAAATCACATCATTGGCATACTCATCAAATGTTTTACATACTCCTGGTTGCTTCGAGTAAACCAAAGCAGCTCCATCGATTATGAGAGTGTCTGCAGGTGGTGCAGCTACGGGAATTTGTACATTACTTTCTAATATTGGCATAAGTTGTGACTTTCTACTAAAATTCAGATTTTCATTCTGTGATATTGATGGGGGAAACTTTTGATTTTCGTGTCTGAAGAAGTCTTCCAAATCACATTGTCTACTTTGGCAAGAAATGAATAATCTTGAGAACAAGCTGCATTCATCTTTCAAACTAGCTACCTTTGTCTTTGTGGCAATAGATTTTAACTTCGATTTGGAACCAAACAAAGGAAATTTATTCTTCGTAATGGGGTCATAAAATCCAGACATTTCAGTATCGTTAATACCTTTTATGAAAAGATCATACTGGTGTAGACCAACTGATCTCAGTCCATCACAGGGGTTCACATATGCTCTTCAAGTAGACATATTTTGTTATTTTCCACTTGTTTTTCATTTTCACTGATTTTGTATGTCCTCTGGTTTCATGATTTTTAGACTTATGGTTTGGATTTATCCATCATCTTTACATTCTAATAGTTCTGAAGCAATTCGGAAACAATGCACTCTGCAACATCTTTGGAATCAATAGCATACAGATCTTTTGACTCTTCATCAAATGGATTTCCCATTTCCTCAAATACTGCTACAAGCTTACGGACTTTTTCAAAGAATTGTTTTTGAGCAGAATGAGTTTCTTCATGGTGCTTTAAATGTCTTACTTTTACATTACCATTTACTTTTGAAAACTCTTCAACCAATCTGATGATCTCTGGTCCAGCTATCATCCACCACCTAAGAGCTTAAGCATCTTCTGTCAAGCCGATTGCGCCACCATCACATTTTACAAGTGCATTATTCTGCTCATGTGCTTGATCAATAGTAATGCATGAAAACCTTCTCTCTGTTTTCTTTACGGAAAAGTTACCGTTTTGAAATTCGTCATAGACATTAGGATGTAGTTTTTCAAAGGATAACATGTCCCGAATGTGAATAGGCAGCCATCTGGCATAGTTCATATGATCGAGGGCAAAAAAATAGGGAATAAGAGCTGAAAGACTTTCCATTTAGAGACGAAAATCACTTTCCCGATATGATCGTATAAACGAAAGGACTAGTTATTCCAAATTTAATATCAGACCCCAAAATTGAAATTGAGGAAATTCTTTCTCGCTCAATGAAAACCATTCTAACATTTCATTGACAGCAATGTCTTCTATATTTATTTGACCCTCGGTAGCATTCGTAAATGCTAGCTTCATCAATTCATACAGACTACAAGCCGTTATCTGATGAATTTGTCTCGTCTTTGCAACGTTTGAAACTGTTAGGAAAGATTCAGCAGATCCTGAAGATACAATTTCCGCCTCAGTCAAAGCTGTTACCCAACCAGATCCCTTCAGTAAATCACCCAATAGTTTCAAAGCAGCCATTTCTATGTGCAAACCTCCAAACATTATCACAAATTTATCTTCACCATAGATGTCTGGCCACTGCCATTGTATCTGTTTTGCAAGAACAAACAATGGTTGGTCTGCTGTCACAACTGGAGTTTGAGTGGGATTTAGGAAATTAGTGACCTCTCATATTTTATCCATGGTATGTTTAATTGTCGACACAGAGTGTGCCTGATCCTGCAACAAAGGAAGTAATGATGTTGTGCTGACTTTAACATTAGGACCCCTACCTTGCGAAGAATGGTATGATGACCATGATACTGTCTCTAGATTTAAGACTTCTTGTGTCAAACTAACAAACTGAAGCCAGTCAAACTCATACATGAGGTTATGTAACAAGTAATCTTGGTTCTGAAGTTAAATAAGTGTTTGCACTATTGGAGGTGATGGTTTTGTTTTTAGAAAAGCAGGTGGTACATTTGTGTACGTATCAGGGAGATCTGATACTTTTTTCGAAGTTAGTTTATGTTCAATAAGCGGAAATTCACGTCTCTCTGTATTATCACTAATAGAAGGGTGTTGAAAAATAGATATTCCTGTTCCATGAAATGATGTCATTGCCGTTGTAGAAGAAGGATTGTGATCAATATTATCGACAGCTGAGGTAGTGAATACACCCTTGTGTAAACCTGGTGGACAGACAACACCTTCTTCTAAATATTTCTGAAGTACACTATCACCAAGCATTGTAGAGATTTCCAGCACACGGTCATACGAAATACAAATACCGTGTTGAAATAGAATATCTATTAGATTGCGTTTTCGTGTCTTTGCAAACAAAAGAATCCTTACATAAATTGCAAACGGAGGTTCACGATCTGAAGAGTGTCTCTGGTGAATACTAGTACCTTTAGTTGCTTTTTTATGGTAATTAAAAAGCAACAACTGAGCAATGGCAAGATTAGAATCAGTGATCCCGTTTTCAAGTTGGGATTCGATATCAGGTCCATGCTCTATCATTGAGACCAGTTCTAACAAAGAACTTGGAACAGCTTCTGACAATGATTCGTCGCTAAATTTACCAGTGAATTTAACCTTGTGCTGACACATTTCCTTGCGAACTATCTCGGCTGCCTTTGCTAAATACATTGCATCAGTAAATTCACAGGCGGTGACAACTGCTTGTCCAATATCTTTCTCAAACACTAGTACCACTTCAGGTCCTCTATGGTAGGCTTGCAAATCTGGTATCTTTGATAAGATTCTGTCTTTCAATTTCGCATTATTTAATTTTGTTGAAATCGACGGATACGTAAATTCGCGACGTCGTGTTTCGTATAACAAGCTAAGATCAGCAAGTTTGAAAACAATACCTCCCGGATTAGCTCTTTCTGATTCTACTATGTATGTAATCAGTTCTGCAAAATCAAGTTCATCACCATACTCGCAGTTTCCTTTTTCCACTGACATTCCATGGTCCCGTAGTGCCTTCCTTTCTCTGTTATACAGTGCTGTCAAACATTTTGGATGGTATTTAAACTCTTGTGTTACAACATCACCTGAACTTAATTTTGCAAGCAGTTTTTTCATCTTGTAATTTTATTGAGCATCGGTTTAGTCTTTCGTTCAGCTGCTTGGTCATTGCCTCTCTCATGTCTGATATGTTACCTTTGTCTTCACATAAAAAGCACTTTGCAATAAGTGGTTTCTCCATCTGCTTCGAACTCTTTTTTCTGATGAAATTTGACGAATCACTTTCGACTTCAATCTCAACGGATCTCCTTTTTCTCGCCCTTTGTAGTTTTGTATTGCTGAACATTATTCTGCAAGAATGATGGTACTTTGCATTATTCTTTACTAAAGTTGCATCAATGCCCTGGCCATCATCAATACGTCGAATGTCTACATGGATTGGCATTTCATTCAAGCATTTGAACTCGGGTATATTCTTTGCAAGCAGGGTATCACCCGATTTGCTTTGGTCCAAAGGATCGGAGAGTGACATCAATGCTTCATCTCTGTCTATCTGACATAAAAAGCATTTAGACCAATCAGTTTCCCTTTCGTCGTCGGGAGATGTTGACAAACGAATTCTTTTTGACATTTCAATTTAGAATTGAAAACAATCAATTATTTTCTTATTCAACCAATATTTGCACGTAAGGCTATTAATCGGAACTGTAAAGCAGACAGACTGGTGGGTTATCCACTTGTAATTACAGTCCATGCACGTGTGCACATGTTACGCTTAAACATAGAAATCTCTGACAAAGGGCGCCACTTTCGTTTTCTGATGATAATTTTGGAATTACTATGTATTTGACAAACAGAAAGAGGACGAAAGGTGCCATTTGTGTCACCCCAACTCCCACAAAGCTGACACCATGCCAAGTTTTGAGGCAAGAATGTTGCATGAGTTTGTTTAAGTATTGTAAACAACTAACTCATGAATTATGAATTAAGTTTTCGTATTTAGACCAATGGACATGAATAACAGGCCAGAAAGAAAAAAGAGGAGTTACTGGCTCAGTTATGTGGCAGAAGTCACCATGGAGCTATACAATACATGAATATAAATAATATACTAGAACATATAACACATTACAAAAATATTTGATTGTAGTGCAATTACGATACCGACTTAGGACGGTCATTTAATTTGACAAAAGCCAAACAAATGGTGTGGCTAAAACAATTGTTATTTAAAAGTTTAAATGTTAAGCAACCTCAAGGAAGAAATTTCATAAATGATTCAGACTAAAATCGCAAAATAACCCTTAGTCAACCATGCATCCAACATACAATTTTGAACATAAATCCTATTCAGCCGCCATTTTGAATTTTGACCGCCATCTTGAAATGGTAGGAAAATCCAGTTGGCACACAGTCTATATTGATAATATACTATCAGAAGATTATTCCTACAAATTTTCATGCTTGTATCACAAAAAGAACTATTTTGGTGGAATTTAAGCATAAGCCGCCGCACTACTTATGAAACCGACCCTTTCCAAGCTTGAGGTACCTATGAAACGGACCCATTCCGTTCTTGAGGGGCTTATGAAACGGAACCATTCCAAGCTTGAGGAACCTATGAAACGGACCCATTCCGATCTGGAGGGGCCTATGAAATGGAACCATTCCAAGCTTGAGGGACATATGGAACCGACTCATCCCAAGATTGAGGGACCTACGAAACGGACCCCTTCCAAGCTTGAGAGACATATGAAACGAACCCATTCCAAGCTTGAGAGACCAATGGAACCGACACGTCCCAAGCTTGTGAGATCTATGAAACGGACTCATTCCAAGCTTGATGGACCTATGGGACGGACTCATCCCAAGCTTGAGAGACCTATGAAACGGACCCATTCAGAGCTTGAGGGACCTATGAAATGGACCTATTCCAATCTTGAGGGACCTATGAAATGGACTCATTCCAAGCTTTAGGGGCCTATGAAACATACCCATCCTAAGTTGACATATCGGTGGGATTCAAACTCCGAACTCACCGCCCGAGCCCAAACACGCTACCTAATATGCTACGCCGGTTTATAAACATACAATCTATTTAACTTGAAAAGTTGAATGTAAACTATTGGAATACGGAATAATGAAGGGTGCGAACACCCAAAGATGCGGTATAAAATAGGAACATGACAATAACTGGACACCAGAAGACTAGGCGGTCAGGTAAATCATTGCGATACAAGACACATGATACTTTATTTGCCAATTCGGGTCAAATTAAAGTCATATACATGCATACATGTACATGTATTATAAAATTGTACAAATATTATGAATAATGCTTTGAAATGCCATGAAAAGGCAAAACATCAAACATACATTGGACTCCTTTCAGGTTATAGGCCCTCGTATCAGTGTGCAGACCTGGAAAAGAATTTGTCTTATTTTGTGACCTATGACAAGTGCTCAGTTAATATCAGATGGAACGGAACAAATGGAACAACAACACAGGAGTGCCCAAATGGATACTCTTATAACTCCAAAAAGGATGCATCATTTGTTACTGAAGTGAGTAGGTGTATGAAAATGGTAATAATTTTAAAGTGTATAAAACAGAAAAAAGAACAGGATGGAAATCTCAATAACAAGCACATACAATGTAAAAGAGAAAACAGATTACATCTGCCACAGCTGTATGACACTAATCATCAAAGACATGCACACAAAACATGATAATAGTAGAATATACACGGAAAAACATTACAAAAATATTCGATTGGGCTGCAGTTACGATATTGACATAGGACGGTCAATTCAAGTAAGAAACATCAGTCAAAAGCGGCACAATCAAAGGACACACATTTAAAAATTTAAGTATAATACAAAATACTAATACTCATTATAAATTTTTCACCTCTTTGTCATCATTATATTTTTATTGTACTTTAAGCATACGCATCACAATGAGAGAGATTACATGTACTGTTTTCATTATTTTTGTCATCCTCTACCCGGCGGAGACCAAGTGGTCGAAAATTTATGAGGGTCATTTTATCATTTTATATTGAATTTCAACATCCCATTGGAGGAAATTATTCGTGTAATTTTACACACAATTATACACTAAATTAGATTTTAATTATTTCTTAACTTTATTTCTGTTGTAAGTCTATCCCTTTTGATTATCTTTTTATTTTTAAACGGAAATTCCATTTCTATTATTACTATTAGCTCTCCCCCGTTTAAGTCATTGTTAGACACACCCTAAACTGATTCAATATACAAATGAATAATGAATACTTACACAAAGAAAACGTATGTTTTGGTCTGCCGTATTACTATTTGGTCTGCCGTATAACGTTTCGATTTGTCGCATCACTAATTGGTCTGCCGTATAACGGTTTGGTCTGCCGTATTACTATTAGGTCTGTCGTATAACGTTTGGTCTGCCGTATTACCATTTGGTCTGCCGTTTAACGGTTTAGTCTATCGTATCACTAATTGGTCTGTCGTTATGCTTTGTAGTGGGACCTGGTGTGTAGTGGTGGGGAGAGAGCCGAGATGTCTCAATCCCTGATTCTACTGGGCCAGGCTACGGGCGCAGCTGTCTTCACTAGTATCTCAGACCGTCTAGGAAGGAAGCCTGTCCACATAGTCTGTCACATCAGTCTCTTGGCCATAGGTCTGGGCTAGGTTTCGTCCCATCGTTCTTAGAGTTTACCGTGCTTCGCTTTTTCATAGGAATGTGTCAACAGGTACGTAAATGTGGCTACAGATGTATATGATTTTGTTTTTAGGGGTATTTAATTTTGAATTTATTGACCCTTTCCAAAGAAGAGAAAGAAAGAAGTAAAAATTGTAAATCTGCAAAAGAAAGAAGAAAAAGCTACGAGGACTCTCTGCACTGGGAACATCTGTGGGTTTTTGTTTGTTTGTTTGTTTGTTTGTTTTTCTTGTCTTTTTGTTTTGTTTTGGTTTGGTGTTTTTTATGTCTTCAGTTTTCTCTTTTTCTTTCTTTTTTTTTTTTAAACTTTTTAATTATTATCATAATTCTATATTTCGTGGATCCAGTGTCGTTAGAGAACTTTCTTGACACCACGAAAATTTCATTATTGTTCCTGCTGACATGGCAACTAACAATTGCACATTCGTATGTAAGGCATATTATATTAAATGTCTTATAGAAGAGCTTGGTCTTCGTTCAACGCCTGGTACTCCAACTTACAAAGTTACAAATTTGTCTCCTTCAGAGGTATTGGATAATCACAAGTCAGTTCTCATTTCTTCGGTATTACTACAAATGAATCTGATCTCGAGCTATCATATCGTTTTTTGGATTTCAAAGATGCATAAAACTCCATATAAGCATCGATTCCTAGCTGGATATTCCAAGTGTTCCACCAAGCCTCTTTCCATATTACTCACCAAAATTCTAACAGAAATCAAACATGGTCCCCAGAAATGCTACTCTACTGCTTACACGAGAAGCGGGATCAATCAGATGTGGATTCTAAAGAATTCCAAGGAACTTCTAGAGCACTTAAAATTTTCTATTCTCAATAATGTCACTAGCATCAAATCTTTTGACTTTTCGACTCTTTATACAACCATTCCTCTTCAGAATCTGAAGAGCAGAATAATATCACCATGTTAAATTCACATTTTGATAAATTCTTTATTCAGATACGTATTATTGTAATGATTGTAAATTCTCATCAAAAACTTTTGTTCCAAATTCCATATGATATTTAATTAACTTAATCACTATGGTTTCTTCCATCTTGTGTGACATTTTTATTTCTCGTCAGGAATTTCTGGCTTACAACTCTTTTGTTAATTTTCCATGAAAAGTAATAAGTTGTGTAAATATTTTCTTTATCTAATTGGCTCTAACAACAAATTCGTGGAAACTGTAAAAACACTTCATTATATTGAGCTTTTGATGTCTTATATCACAATTAGTGTTACGTAATCGGATTATGATGTTATGGTCCGAACCCACGCCAATACGTGTCATCTGTTTAAAGGCTCCTATAGGGTGAACTATTTGTATTTCTTCGTCCACGTATATATATTCAAATTCAAACTCTCGTTTATTTAGTTTGGAAGTCAGACTCGCTACTGACAACACCTGACTGGTCATCGTTTGTTTAGTTCGGACGTCAGAATATCTTCTGACTTTACCGACTGTGATATTGTTGTATTCAAATTATCTATTGTTGTTAACGTATTAAAGTGTAAAACCGGACTTTACTCTTCACTTCTACTTCTAAACCGTATATACGGGAACAACCTACGGGAATACGGCAACGTCAGCCTCACGACATCTACGCCAACATTCCCCGTTCCTCAGCGTATATACGTATATACTACGTTATGACGAAATCAGCGTCATAATAACATCAATTCGTCAAAACACCTTCTTTAACAAAAACAAAAAAAAAGAATTTGCAGGTATAAGTATCTCGTTTTAGGCCACAATGACACATATTTTGTAAAGGAACAGTCTGATTCCAGTAGCAAGTATACAGAAAAAGAGATCATTCAAATGTTTGAATTTCTTGTGGATAATATTTTTGTGAAATTTGATGGGAAAGTGTTGGCATTCCTATAGGTACTTATTGCGCGGATCTTCTGGCCGACATATTTTTGTTCTCTTACGAAGCAGAATTCATACAGTCTTTGCTCTCCAAAGGCAATAAACAGTTAGCATCTCGGTTCAAATTTACATACAAATACATCGATGACGTTTTGTCGATTAACAACATTATATGTAAGGATCATCTCATCAAAGGAACGTGAGATAAAAGATACAACTGAAAGCACATCTTCTGCTTCATACCTCGATATACTCCTATCAATTAGTGAAGATGTCCATTAGTAACCTCTCTCTATGACAAACGTGACGATTTCAATTTCATTATTACCAACTTCCCTTTTCTGAGTAGCACAATACCTTCCTCTACCGCCTATGCCGTCTTCAATTCACAACTTATACGTTATGCCAGGGCATGCTCTAAAAACGAATCTTTCGTCCTGAGAGCGAGACCACGAAACTACTCTCACAAGGATATATTGAGGAACGTTTAAAATTGTCACTGAGAAAGTGCGTTGGTCGATATAGGGATCTAGTGCAATTTCAGACCCCTCTTTCCAGAATGTTAACCGATATACTTGATTTGGCATAATACGCATATACACGGACAGGAATTTCAGTTAAACAACATTTCATGCCTTGAAGAGGAAAATTTGACTTCGTGTTCTTTCTCCTTCATGTGTTCATATGTGTATATTTATGTATTTACTTCCTCGACTTGAAAAGTTGTTGCAGGACTTTTGCGATGGTGCTGCATGCAACCAGGGGACGCTTACTCCTCCTGGGCACCTGCCCTCACCTCGATTTTATTGGGGTTTGCATTTGTCTGAATATGACACTATACACGATATTGTCCATTCATGCCATGGATTATGAAATATGGTTTACCCTTTGGTACTTCTTTGGTTTTTACTTACATACACAGACATTTATCACCCACACACAGTTAAGAAGGAAGGGGGGGGGGTTATAAATGTTATAAATGGAAGGTGGAGTGGGGATGGAAAGAATGGTGACGGATTAAGGAAATTAAATGGAAATGCAAAATGGAAGATACTTTACAGAACAGTACGTATAATTCACATATCTAAACCAAAATTAATATCTCAAACATTTTCAAAAATACATATCTACTAATTCATATGCATAAATATTTAACAGAAATATAATCATAATTGTTCTAGAAATGTCCAAGGACTCCAAGTAATATTAAACTTCTCTAAACCACCAGACTTTGTTGATATATATTTTAAAGTTTTATACATTTCTTTCATATCACTCAAAAGTTGTTTTACAGATAAATTTCTATTAAAACAGCTTGTTTTATAAATATAGATCTTCAATGTGACAATACCATTATTAAGAGCATTGTTTGAATTATCTGAGCCACATTTACCAAACAAGTACTCAGGTTTGTTAAAGTGAAGTAATACTCGTATTCTGCTCACTATATAATTCACAAAACTGTAAAATTAAATTATGCATAAGGGTACAATCCCATATCAAGTGTAATATAGTTTCATCTTTTGAACCACAGAAAGAACATAGCGCAAAGTTTGTTTTGTATCTTTGCTTTTTGCAAAATCTTCTTTGTAACAAGAATTGAATTATCAATTCTTGTTTAAAACCATCCACGTTTAGTAATGCAAAACTGAGTGAATGGCATCTTGTATTTTTTTTTTCCATTCTAATGTATTGATTAAGAGGAAAGAGCGTGTTCCGTTTTTGTTGCCCACTACGAACAGATGATCTGTTCATGATAGAATACATTTTTATACCCTTTCACTGACACGAAAAACACATGTAAATTATATAGTATAAATTGTTCAGTCGATTTACTTTGTTTTGTTTTCACATTGGTGACCTTAATATATTCATTTATTTGTTGAATTATAGCAGAATATGTAATAACATTTATTGTTACATTAAATGTATCTAGAAACACATCATGTGCTAACAATTTTCCATTATTATCTAGAAAATCATTTATATATTTGACATCTTTCTTATACAGCCATTTCATAAATACATGCTTATTATCAATTTTGATATGATCATTATACCATTCATTTTGTGTTGTCATTTTTCCCTTGATTAAAGACATTGACCAGGACTTAAGAACATCTTTCCAAAAGATATTTTTTATTTTCTCTATTTGTACATTCCAAAATCCCTTACCTAAACTAAACATTTGATTCACTAGAAAAATATTTCCTTCTAATATTCTCCAATTGTACTGTGGAGAATAGAGCATACGTCTGATCCATGTTGTATTCAAAGATTTTATTTTTTTTTTCTCTCTAAATTAATCATTTTAATTCCTCCATTTACATATTCTTGAGTTACTATCGCACTTTAAATTCTGTTCATTTTTGAATTCCATAAAACTTCAAACAAGATTTTAGATTCCTCATTGTTTCATCTGACGGATTTGGAGGTGCGATAAAGTGATAGTGTAAATATGAAATTCTGTACATAATCTTTCGTTACTATATTTTTATACCTATCCAGGTTATCCGAGTTTTTGACATATTTATTTTAGAAGAGTAATTTCTTGATTCAAAATTGCAAAAATAATTAGACACTTTTTCACCTTCTTCTACCCACTTGGCCCTTGATCTTACAAAGTATCCGTTAAGTTTTTCTTTTTTATATTTTCTAATTCTTGATTTTTTATTATTTGTTAAGTCAACTTTTGTTTCATAGCCCTTTTTAAGCAAGGTTAGTTCATTTATAAAAGCAAAACAAATTTTAGAGAAAGTTACTAATTTTTATAGAAATTTATGTAAGAATGTGAAAGCATTTATGAAGACTTTGAGCTTGAGGAAATTATTGAAAATTTGTAATCCTGTTAAATTAAACTGGCAGCAGCAAAACAAACTAGAAGGTGTAATTAGGAAGCAACCATTGCACTCAAAAACATGAAAAATAATAAAAGTCCAGGTAGTGATGGATTTACTGTTGAATTCTTTAAAATGCTTTGGAAAGAAATTGGGTAATTTCTGGTAAAATCTCTTAGCTGTGGATATGAAATAAATGAACTTTCAGTGACTCAAAGACAGGTTATTATAACTTGCATTAAAAAGGAAGGTAAACCTAAACAATACATTAAAACTGGCGACCAATATCCCTTTTGAATATTATTTATAAAATAGGATCCAGCACAATTGCAAATCGTATTAAGCCATTATAACATACAATTATAAATTCTGAGCAAACCGGTTTATCCCAGGTAGATATATTGGAGAAAATACTAGACTGATACACGATATTATGCAATATACTGAAGAAAACAATATTCCTGGAATATGAATGATATTGAAAGGCATTCGACTCAGTTTCATGAAATTTTATTGATATAGTTCTAAAATACTTTAATTGTGTCCAATCTTTTAGAAAATGTTTAGTTAAGGAGCGGATTTAGATGGAGCGGAGCCCGGCTCCACCCACTTTTTGCCACATATTTACAAGTAAAACTCCAGATTTGGCACCCAAAATGGCTTAAGCTACGTAGTTTGGCTAATACTTGATTTTCACATGTGCCCCACCCTCTTTTCGGAAATCCTGGACCCGCGACTGAAGAAGGTGGACTTTCTGTGTGATACAACAGGCTGATGTCCTCATAGCTTCAAGCTGAAAGAGTTTCTGTGTGATATTACAGACAGATATCCCCACGGCTTCTAGCTGGTGGAGTTTCTCCTCACGGCTTGTAGCTGGTGGAGTTTCTGTGTGATATTACAGACAGATATCCTCACGGCTTCTAGTTGGTGGAGTTTCACCTCACGGCTTCTAGCTGGAGGAGTTTCTCCTCACGGCTTCTAGCTGGTGGAGTTTCTCCTCACGGCTTCTAGTTGGTGGAGTAGCACCTCACGGCTTCTAGCTGGTGGAGTGTCTCCTCACGGCTTCTAGCTGGTGGAGTTTCTGTGTGATATTACAGACAGATATCCTCACGGCTTCTAGTTGGTGGAGTTTCTCCTCACGGCTTCTAGCTGGTGGAGTTTCTCCTCACGGCTTCTAGCTGGTGGAGTTTCTCCTCACGGCTTCTAGTTGGTGGAGTTTCTCCTCACGGCTTCTAGCTGGTGGAGTTTCTCCTCACGACTTCTAGCTGGTGGAGTTTCTCCTCACGGCTTCTAGTTGATGGAGTTTCTCCTCACGGCTTCTAGCTGGTGGAGCTTCTCCTCACGGCTTCTAGTTGGTGGAGTTTCTCCTCACGGCTTCTAGTTGGTGGAGTTTCACCTCACGGCTTCTAGCTGGTGGAGTTTCTCCTCACGGCTTGTAGCTGGTGGAGTTTCTGTGTGATATTACAGACAGATATCCCCACGGCTTCTAGTTGGTGGAGTTTCTCCTCACGGCTTCTAGTTGGTGGAGTTTCTCCTCACGGCTTCTAGCTGGTGGAGTTTCTGTGTGATATTACAGACAGATATCCTCACGGCTTCTAGTTGGTGGAGTTTCACCTCACGGCTTCTAGTTGGTGGAGTTTCTCCTCACGGCTTCTAGCTGGTGGATGTTCTCCTCACGGCTTCTAGTTGGTGGAGTTTCTCCTCTCGGCTTCTAGTTGGTGGAGTTTCTCCTCACGGCTTCTAGTTGGTGGAGTTTCTCCTCACGGCTTCTAGCTGGTGGAGTTTCTCCTCACGGCTTCTAGTTGGTGGAGTTTCTCCTCATGGCTTGTAGCTGGTGGAGTTTCTGTGTGATATTACAGACAGATATCCTCACGGCTTCTAGTTGGTGGAGTTTCTCCTCACGGCTTCTAGTTGGTGGAGTTTCTCCTCACGGCTTCTAGCTGGTGGATGTTCTCCTCACGGCTTCTAGTTGGTGGAGTTTCTCCTCTCGGCTTTTAGTTGGTGGAGTTTCACCTCACGGCTTCTAGTTGGTGGAGTTTCTCCTCACGGCTTCTAGCTGGTGGAGTTTCACCTCACGGCTTCTAGTTGGTGGAGTTTCACCTCACGGCTTCTAGTTGGTGGAGTTTCACATCACGGCTTCTAGCTGGTGGAGTTTCTCCTCACGACTTCTAGTTGGAGTTTCTCCTCACGGCTTCTAGCTGGTGGAGTTTCACATCACGGCTTCTAGCTGGTGGAGTTTCTCCTCACGGCTTCTAGTTGGTGGAGTTTCTCCTCACGGCTTCTAGCTGGTGGAGTTTCTCCTCTCGGCTTCTAGCTGGTGGAGTTTCTCCTGTCGGCTTCTAGCTGGTGGAGTTTCTCCTCACGGCTTCTAGCTGGTGGATTTTCTCCTCACGGCTTCTAGTTGGTGGAGTTTCTCCTCACGGCTTCTAGTTGGTGGAGTTTCTCCTCACGGCTTCTAGCTGGTGGAGTTTCTGTATGATACATAAAGCAGAAGCCCTCACTGCTTTGCGTTGGTGTTCCTGTGTTTTCAATTATGAAGATCCCTCGCTATTTTTAAAAGTGAAATAATATTTTGACGTGACATAAAATAATAAACTGATTTTTCTTATTTCAATAGGGAACACAGATGACTAGTGCATGCATGTACTTGGAGATTTTACCGAATGAGTATCGTTTCTATGGCGAATGTTTCGCGCTTGTTGCCTGGACTACCGGGGTTGTCATAATAGCACCGATTGCTTTCCTTCTACAGAATTATTCCTGGCGTATCACCATGATCACCGTAGCTCTAATTTCATTTTTCAGCCTTGCTGAATATTGGTAAATATTAAACAACACACTTTCTGCGTGCGTATGTGAGTGTGTGAGTGTGTGAATACTGCACCTACTGTGATTATTGAGTAATGCGTTGTGGTCAACGTAAAGGGCAGTCTCTCAATCATTTCAAAACAGATGTAATAATATGAATAAATACAAAATATTACGGAATGTATGATATAACATTGAATGATTTTCTTTATTCCGGATAATTTGCAATCCCGATATTTATTCAAAACAGTAAGGCAGAAATGTTTTAAAAATATCTTTTTTTCTGCAAAATTATATTGCAATCACAGTACCATAGTGAAGCCAATAAAATAGATTGTTTAATCTAGACTTGGATGATTCAAGTACATTATCTTTCTTTGAGATTTGCTTTATAAAGAATTTCTAGTGATGATCAGAGTAATGTTAACACGTTAAGTAATACAAACATTTAGATTGCCATATACTTCACACATTGCCAGGTTGTTACACGAGTCTTCACGCATTGCCAGATTGTTACACGAGTCTTAAGACATTACCAGGTTGTTACACGAGTCTTAAGACATTACCAGGTTGTTACACGAGTCTTTACACATTGCCAGATTGTTACACAAGTCTTTACACATTGCCAGGTTGTTACACGAGCCTGTACAAATTGCCAGGTTGTTACACGAGTCTTTACACGTTACCAGGTTGTTACACGAGTCTTCACACATTGCCAGGTTGTTACACGAGCCTTTACACATTGCCAGGTTGTTACACGAGTCTTAAGACATTGCCAGGTTGTTACACGAGTCTTTACACATTACCAGGTTGTTACACGAGTCTTTACACATTGCCAGGTTGTTACACGAGTCTTTACACATTACCAGGTTGTTACACGAGTCTTTACACATTGCCAGGTTGTTACACGAGTCATTACACATTACCAGGTTGTTACACGAGTCTTCACGCATTGCCAGGTTGTTAAACGAGTCTTAACACATTGCCAGGTTGTTACATGAGTCTGTACACATTGCCAGGTTGTTACACGAGTCTTCACACATTGCCAGATTGTTACACGAGTGTTTACACATTGCCAGGTTGTTAAACGAGTCTGTACACATTGCCAGGTTGTTATACGAGTCTTTACACACTGCCAGGTTGGTACACGAGTCTTTACACATTGCTAGGTTGTTACACGAGTCTGTACACATTGCCAGGTTGTTATACGAGTCTTTACACACTGCCAGGTTGTTACACGAGTCTTTACACATTGCCAGGTTGTTATACGAGTCTTTACACACTGCCAGGTTGTTACAAGAGTCTTTACACATTGCCAGGTTGCTACACGAGTCTTTACACATTGCCAGGTTGTTACACGAGTCTTTACACATTGCCAGGTTGTTACACGAGTCTGTACACATTGCCAGGTTGTTATACGAGTCTTTACACACTGACAGGTTGTTACACAAGTCTGTACACATTGCCAGGTTGTTACACGAGTCTTTACACACTGCCAGGTTGTTACACGAGTCTTTACACATTGCCAGGTTGTTAAACGAGTCTTTACACATTGCCAGGTTGTTACACGAGTCTTTACACATTGCGAGGTTGTTACACAAGTCTTTACACATCGCGAGGTTGTTACAAGAGTCATCACACACATTGCTAGGTTATTACACGAGTCTTAACACATTGCCAGATTGTTACACGAGTGTTTACACACTGCCAGGTTGTTATACGAGTCTGTACACATTGCCAGGTTGTTACACGAGTCTTTACACATTGCCAGGTTATTACACGAGTCTTTACACATTGCCAGGTTGTTAAACGAGTCTGTACACATAGCCAGGTTGTTACACGAGTGTTTACACATTGCCAGGTTGTTATACGAGTCTTTACACACTGCCAGGTTGTTACACGAGTCTTTACATATTGCAAGGTTGTTACATGAGTCTGTACACATTGCCAGGTTGTTATACGAGTCTTTGCACACTGCCAGGTTGTTACACGAGTCTTTACACACTGCCAGGTTGTTACACGAGTCTGTACACATTGCCAGGTTGTTATACGAGTCTTTGCACACTGCCAGGTTGTTACACGAGTCTTTACACACTGCCAGGTTGTTACACGAGTCTGTACACATTGCCAGGTTGTTATACGAGTCTTTACACACTGCCAGGTTGTTACACGAGTCTTTACACATTGCCAGGTTGTTACACGAGTCTGTACAAATTGCCAGGTTGTTATACGAGTCTTTACACACTGCCAGGTTGTTACACAAGTCTGTACACATTGCGAGGTTGTTACACGAGTCTGTACACATTGCCAGGTTGTTACACGAGTCTTTACACATTGCCAGGTTGTTACACGAGTCTGCACACATTGCCAGGTTGTTATACGAGTCTTTACACATTGCCAGGTTGTTACACGAGTCTTTACACATTGCCAGGTTGTTACACGAGTCTTTACACATTGCCAGGTTGTTACAAGAGTCATCACACACATTGCTAGGTTGTTACACGAGTCTTAAGACATTGCCAGGTTGTTATACGAGTCTTTACACACTGCCAGGTTGTTACACGAGTCTTTACACATTGCCAGGTTGTTACACGAGTCTGTACACATTGCCAGGTTGTTATACGAGTCTTTACACACTGCCAGGTTGTTACACAAGTCTGTACACATTGCGAGGTTGTTACACGAGTCTGTACACACTGCCAGGTTGTTACACGAGTCTTTACACATTGCCAGGTTGTTTTACGAGTCTTTACACATTGCCAGGTTGTTACACGAGTCTTTACACATTGCCAGGTTGTTACAAGAGTCATCACACACATTGCTAGGTTGTTACACGAGTCTGTACACATTGCCAGGTTGTTACACGAGTCTTTACACACTGCCAGGTTGTTACACGAGTCTTTACACATTGCAAGGTTGTTACACGAGTCTGTACACATTGTCAGGTTGTTATACGAGTCTTTACAAACTGCCAGGTTGTTACACGAGTCTTTACACATTGCCAGGTTGTTACACGAGTCTGTACAAATTGCCAGGTTGTTATACGAGTCTTTACACACTGACAGGTTGTTACACAAGTCTGTACACATTGCGAGGTTGTTACACGAATCTGTACACATTGCCAGGTTGTTATACGAGTCTGTGCACACTGCAATGGTTGTTATACGAGTCTTTACACATTGCCAGGTTGTTATACGAGTCTTTACACATTGCCAGGTTGTTACACGAGTCTTTACACATTGCCAGGTTGTTACACGAGTCTTTACACATTGCGAGGTTGTTACAAGAGTCATCACACACATTGCTAGGTTGTTACACGAGTCTTAAGACATTGCCAGGTTGTTACACGAGTCTTTACACATTGCCAGGTTGTTACACGAGTCTGCACACATTGCCAGGTTGTTATACGAGTCTGTACACATTGCCAGGTTGTTACACGAGTCTTTACACACTGCCAGGTTGTTACACGAGTCTTTTCATATTGCCAGGTTGTTACACGAGTCTTTACACATTACCAGGTTGTTACACGAGTCTTTACACACTGCCAGGTTGTTACACGAGTCTTTTCATATTGCCAGGTTGTTACACGAGTCTTTACGGTGGCTGTTGGCGAATGGCAAAGTACATGACGCAGAGAAGCTCATCCGCAAGGCCGCAAAATTGAACCAAAAGTCTTATGATGACATTATTAACCAAGTCGAAATGCAGGTGCCTGAAAAAGAACCTTTAAATGAAAAACAGGAAGAAAGGATTGCTGAAATTCTAAATTGCACGGACGCTGGTTACTTGTCGACGGAAAAGATAACGTTTGAGCATCTAGATAACAAATACAACGATTACCCGCTAGACGAAGATATAGGTAAACGTTTAGAAGACGATTCTATGTTAAAGGAGGAAATGAATGAACCGTTAGATGACAAAGACGGTGCTTACGTGCTAGAAGAGAAGATAGAGGATGATGGTCTGTTGGAGAGGACGATAACGAGTGATACTGTCACCATCGAGACGGATCAGCAAAACAGCACAGTACCAGACATCAAACAGTATACCATCCTGAGCATCTGCTTACACAAGAGACTGCTCTTCACCTCTATTGTACTGTGGTTCTCTTGGTCAGTATAAAATGATAACGTCATTTACAATACTGTATGTGTATATAATAAGCGCAGCGATATTTTAGCGGAAAACGGTAAAAAGGGTGTTAGTGAATTATTAGTGCCATCATGATTCAGCACATTCTTACTATTCTTGCTGAGGTTCTGTTTCACTTTACTGCCATTCGAGATAGTGTATATGATATAAGCTTGGTTATGAATTAGTGCAAAAAGGGCAGCGAAAATACTGCTAAAATAGGAATCCCGAAACAATAAGTATACGTAAAGTATGTCGTTGGAGACTCAAAACTGGATTCCCTTTATACCAGTACCGACACTACTTCGAGATGGTCTTTCAGTATCTGCGTTTGGTAAAGTCTCTGAGTGTATCTGCCTTTGAAAAGGTCTCAGAGTGTATCTGCCTTGATATGGTCTCTCGGTATATCTGCCTTTGGTAAGGTCTCTTAGTGTATCTGCCTTTGGTAAGTTCTCTCAGTGTACCTGCCTTTATTAAGGTCTCTGAGTGTATATGCATTTGATAAGGTCTCTCAGTGTATCTGTTTTGGTAAAGTCTCTGAGTGTCTCTGTGGTGGTAGGGTCTCTCGGTGTATCTGCCTTTGGTAAGGTCTCTGAGTGTATCCGCCTTTGGTGAGGTCTCTGAGTGTATCTGCCTTGATATGGTCTCTCGGTATATCTGCCTTTGGTAAGGTCTCTTAGTGTATCTGCCTTTGGTAAGTTCTCTCAGTGTACCTGCCTTTATTAAGGTCTCTGAGTGTATATGCATTTGATAAGGTCTCTCAGTGTATCTGTTTTGGTAAGTTCTCTGAGTGTCTCTGTTGTGGTAGGGTCTCTCGGTATAGCTGCCTTTGGTAAGGACTCTGAGTGTATCTGCCTTTGGTGAGGTCTCTCAGTGTATTTCTTTGGTAAGTTCTCTGAGTGTCTCTGTTGTGGTAGGGTCTCTCGGTATAGCTGCCTTTGGTAAGGTCTCTGAGTGTATCTGCCTTTGATGAGGTCTCTCAGTGTATCTGTCTTTGGTAAGGTCTCTGTCGTGGTATGGTCTCTCGGTGTATCTGCCTTTGGTAAGGTCTCACAGTGTCTCTGCTTTTGACAAGGTCTCTGAATGTATCTACTTTTGGTAAGGTCTCTGAGTGTATTTGTCTTTGGTAAGGTCTCTGAGTGTATCTGTCTTTGGTAAGGTCTCTCAGTGTATTTGTCTTTGGTAAGGTCTCTGAGTGTATCTGCCTTTGTAAGGTATCTCAGTGTCTCTGTCGTGGTAAGGTCTCTCGGTGTCTCTGCCGTTGGCATGGTATCTCAGTGTATCTGCCGTTGATGAGGTGTCTCAGTGTCTCAGTCCTGGTAAGGTTTGTCAGTGTGTCTTTCATGGTAAGATCTTTCAGTGTATCTGCCATTGGTGAGGTCTATCAGGTCAGTGTGTCTGTGATTGTGCCGGTGTTATATAGCCATTTCGCCCCCCCCCCCCGGAAAAATGGCTATATAGTAGTTTCCCCCCCGGAAAAATGGCTATATAGTAGTTTTTCCCCCGGGGGAAATTTGGCTATATAGCCATCCCCCCTCCCTCTTATAGCCATTTTCCCCCCGGGGAAAAACTACTGTATAGTGGATTTTCCCCTCAATGTGAAATTCCGGATTTTCTTTTCACACATACATGTAAGTAAATCCAGCTTGTTACCTTGTGAACAATAAATAGATTTCTATTTGAAATAGAGATATCTCAACTTTTGATACGGAGATATATCCAATTAATTTAGAGATATCTCATTTTTTAAAGTAGAAATGTCTTCAATTTTAATATCTTTTCCAGATACAAATGCATATATTTAGAACAGAGATTTATCTACTAGAATTTCATTCGAGATATCTTCATTTAATCCGAGAAATCTCTATATATACAAATGGGAAAAAGAAAAACAAGTTCGTTTTTATGCCCCCGGAATGAAATTCGGGGGCATCTAGTTTTTGACCTGTCTGTGACTCTTACCCTGTGGCCAAATCTTGACTATATCGTTTGTAGCAAGAGGTACAAGGCTTTGAAACTCCACATATTTTTTTCTTGTGATGAGACCTTTTATTTGGGACCATGATTTTTTAACTAGTGACTTTGACCTTGGTGCTCTACGTTTTCAAAAACTTAAACATTGGCTGTATCTTTTGTACCAAAAGAGATGGGGTTTTGAACTTCATATATAGATTACTTATGATAAGATCTTTTATTTGGGACCATGACTTTTGACCTAATGACCTTGACCTTATAGTGTGACCTACTTTTCAAAACTTTTTACCTTGACTATATCTTCTACACAAAAGGGTGTAGAGCTTTGAAACTTAGCATATAGATATTTTAAGATGAAACCTTTCATACTATGCGTAAGGGAAAAGGAAATCACATTCTTGTGTTCATAATTTGACTGTGACTAGACAAGCCTTGTCGTAGATTGCAAATCATGGACACCTGGGTGGAATTCCTTTCTATTTTCATGTTCATCATGTACTCTGTACATGATGAGCGATATTGTGATATATATAATGCATCGATCTTAATATATTTAGGAATTAATGTTCAAGGAATTCTTGTACGTTCAATTCTTATATTTATCATTAGAACATTTTGCTTGATAAATTCCTATTTTACTTATGATGTATTACAAGTTGCCTGGGATCGAATCTTCAGTCACAGCCTGACGTTATGATTGACATCTATACGTAAGTAAACGACGATTTTTACAATGAAATAATAGAGGAAAATAGCATACTACGGTAAATATGTAAAAATAAAAACGTGTAATAAATAAATAAATCAAAAAATAAATACACACACACACAACACTTAACAGTATATAGAAACCCATTAACCATAATACCATCGGTTTGATCCACAGGCTATTACTATAGTACATATGTATTTCAAATGTTATCTGACTGATACAGAACGAATGTGTATAATTTCCAAACCGTTACGTAAGGGGAAAAACTACTATGGGGGAAAGACTACTATATAGTAGTTTTTCCGCCATGGGGGTAAAACTACTATATAGCCATTTTTCCGGGGGGAAAACTACTATATAGCCATTTTTCCGGGGGGGGGGGGGAACTACTATGGGGGAAAAACTACTATGTAACACCTGCCGTTATGTAAGATTCGTCATTATGTCTGACGTGGTAGAATATATGTGTGCCATTATGTCTGTCTTAATAAGGCATGTCATTATATCTGTCGTGGTAAGATATGTCAGGGTGTCTGTCGTGGTGATGTCTGTCGGTTTGTCTGTCGTGGCAAGGTTTGTCGGTATGTCTATCGTGGTGATGTCTGTCAGTATGTGTCGTGGTAAGGTCTGTCAATATTCTGTCGTGGTAAGGTCTGTCAGCTTGTCTGTCGTGGCAATGTTGTCAGTGTATCTGCTGTAAGTGTATCTGCAATTGGTAAGATATGTCTGTGTGTGTCTGCCGTGGTGAGGTCTGTCAGTATGTATATCGTTGGCTAGGTCTGTCAGTATGTCTGCCGTTGGCTAGGTCTGTCAGTATGTATGTCGTTGGCTAGGTCTGTAAGTATGTCTGCCGTTGGCTAGGTCTGTCAGTATGTCTGCCGTTGGCTAGGTCTGTCAATGTATCTGTCGTGGTAAGGTATGTCAGTGTGTCTGCTGCGGTAAAGTTTGTGTGTCTGCTAATAACAATGCCTGTTATTGTGTCGACCATTCGTGGGATGTCCGTATGTCTGTCGATGAAATATTTTGTCCGTACGTCTATTGCTGGTGTGGTCAGTCCGTGTGTTTGCGATTGTGGCATTCTTCTGGTATCCCACCTCTAAACATCAGCAGTTAACACATGGAATTTATACAGTATAGGGAGCTTTAGGACTGACCAGATATTGCCAAAAGTAAACTTAAGACTACCACACCCATCGGTCTGTCTATCCGATGTCGGTTTTTTTATCACCACTCAGCAAAAGTAAGGTTCATAATATACCTGATCGTACGATTTTTTTTTCACAGCAGAATATTATAAAAGCGTCATCTTCAATAACTATGAATTAAATCGTTAGAGCGGTTTTGTTGTTGTTTTCTTTTTTTCTTTTTTTGTTTGTTTGTTTGTTTTTTGTGATTTTTATTATTATTTTTTTTTTATTGTTTTTGTTTTGTTTTGTTTTTATTTGGGGGGGGGGGGGTGTTTGTATGTTTTGTTTGTTGTTGGGTTTTTTTTCTTCGTTTGTTTGTTTTGTTTTGTTTTGTTTTTTAAGTGTGTGAGATGAGCGAGTCGTTACCAGTTCTCTTGTCCTTTCAGGATTACAAACAGTCTGACGTATTACGGACTGATGTTAGTGTCGTCCACGCTCTCAGGAGACAGATTCATGAACTACTTTCTGTTGTCGATCATAGAGTATCCCTCTGCTGTGGTAGAGATCCTAGCGATTCCCAGGTGTTTACTCTAAATAGTGCTATCTTTGCGAAATTGAAAGTAATATAATTAATATTGACACCTTGATGAAAACATTGATTAAAAACGAAAAACCCCGATAAATCCGCATAAAACATGATCATGGCGATTAGTGTCGACTTACTATTGCCAATTTTTGCTGTAGACAAATTAAAATAATAAATGTATGTAACACAATCTGTGTTATAAATTTGCTGATGCTGCATACTTTTCTGAAATCAGACACTTAATTAAAACAGCACATCACAGAAAAAGGTCAGCGTGACAATCAATGAAAAGTATTTATTCATTACAGTTTAAATAAATAATGTATAACACGATGATGGTTACCGAGAGGGTTCTTATTATCTATTGTGATGGCAGTAGTGTTGTCATTTCAGACTGGGCCGACGGGGAACAACTATTACCTTTCAGATAGTCACTGCCTTCTCTCTAGCAGTTGCTACTACATTAAAAGTTCTCGGAGGTATTTTAACATAAGTTCTTCAACGCGTATATTTGGAAGAAAGAGATGTACTTTCCTTAATGATCCATACATCGACTCATTTTGCAAAAGTTGCTTTTATATGTGTATTCCGTTCTTTATCGGACAATACAAATACTGTAATGTTTAAAGTATACTGAAAATAAGAATGCAAAGTACATTCAACTAACTGAAAAGAATATTACTTCATATATTTTATCTTTTTCTTGCAGTATGCTTAATTTATGTTTTGACAATTTTCAGCCCACGTATAAAAATCTGTATGTATTTGCTTATAGCGTCTTCAACTACAGATATACTAACGACAATCTTTGCCCTGATAGGAAAGTTTGGCATTACCATTTCCTTCAGTGCTGTATTCATGTATGCTCCAGAACTGTATCCCACAAATCTCAGGTATGTCTCGATCTACGGAGAGAGAGAGAGAGAGCGTAAACAAGGCAAACGATGACAGTTTATACTAGAACTGAGTCATCAATAAGAATTTTCATAACCATATGAATTATTTGTAAATTATTGATGTTTTACAGGAATGCAGGCCATGGTTTATCCTCCACTGCTGCCAGACTGGGCGGTAAGCTTGCCCCCTTCGCAGAATTACTGGTATGGTCAATCACTCTGAAATCTCACAATCCTACTCAACGTGAATTATTCTGTGATTAGTTTTGATGCGCATTTCTCAGAATGATTGTTTAAATTACATAATCTACAAATGACATACATATTTGCAGGCATTGCGAGTGCTGTGGGCTCCTGGAGCGATCTTTGCCACCATGTGCTTACTGTCTTCTCTCATGATATCCCTGTTACCTGAGACGTCAGGGCACAACTTACCCACTACTTTAGAGGAGCTGGACGATTGGTACAAGCAACATAAACGCTGGTGGCAAAGGTCTCCCAAACATGCGGGGGTAGAAATGAAAAGTACACTTAAAGAGAAATGACATACGTATGACAGCATCTTCTTGTATCCAGTTAATAAAGATTTTGTCGTTGCATTTTTGTAAGACAGAAATCTTATGCATTTAGTCATTTGTATACAGAATATTTCAATATCAATAAAAGCTTATTTTAACGTAAACAATGGTTAAGTTTGATCATAATCATATTCTGTGTTTAGTTGATTGAATTGGTGTTTTACGTCGCTTTCAACAATTTTTTTCAGTTTTATCGCGATGTGGAAGCAAGAGGTAACCAGCCTCTTAAACATAGTGGCGCAACCCGGAAATCGAACCCGGATCGTCGGCGCCGCAAGCCAAGTGCTTAACCACTACACCAAGTCTGCCCCCTTTATATTCTGTGCGCACGAACGTCATGTCTGTGAAATCTCTATGCTTCCATCAGTCATGACCGAGGATTTCAAGTCTTTGCTTTATCCGTTCTACCGTCACACAATTGGTTCCATCAGGCATGACCGGGGATTTCAAGTGTTTGCTTTATCCGTCCTTCCGTCACACAATTGGTTGCATCAGGCATGACCGGGCATTTCAAGTGTTTGTTTTATCCGTCCTTCCGTCACACACTTGGTTGCATCTGGCATGACCGGGCGTTTCAAGTGTTTGCTTTATCCGTCCTACCGTCACACTAACGCGCATTATATCTGATAAATGCATCAGCCATTGTACTTTTTCCTGCATGAAAACACAAAATAAGACACTTATTCTATGAAAATCAAACGGAAACCAATAATTTCTTCCTTTACTATCAGCTGTGACCTTGACCTTATAACCCAAAAATCAATAGGGTTCTTCCTCTCTTGGTAAGTCAACATATATTCAAATTTGGTTTGAAATTGACGAAGGGTACCCGAGTAATCATCCATAAACTAATAATAACAGCTTTGACCTTCGACCTTTTGACTCCAAAATCAATAGGGTTCTTCCTCTCTTGATATGTAAGTATATATCCAAATTTGGTTTGAATATGTTGAAAGATACTTGAGTTATCCGGAAACCAATAATTCCAGTCTATTTTCATCCGCTTTGAACTTGACCTTTTGACCTGAAAATCAATAGGGTTCTTCCTCTTTTAATACGTAAGCATATATCAAAATTTGATTTGAATGTGTTAAAGGTACTCGAGTTATCATTCGGAAACCAATGTGTGACGAAAGGACGGAGGGACAGAAAGACAGAATGACCGACAAAGCAAACACTTAATGCCCTCTACCAGACCTGACGGGGGCATAAAATTAATTGTATATAAGTGGCAGTTAAAATGCAAATAGCAATATAGAAAAATCGTTAAGTGGTTAATATTTAGTTATCTAAAGGGCATGACAAAATTTCAGGTAAACCCTTAACGTGAGATGCTATCAGCTCTCTCACAAATCTAGCTGCTTAGGCTATCTATGACTGGTATAATAGAAATGATTTCGTTACCAGCTTTGTCACAAGAATAGTTGCCCAGGCTATCTATGACTGGTATAATAGAAATGATTTCGTTACCAGCTTTGTCACAAGAATAGTTGCCCAGGCTGTCTATGACTGGTAAAATAGAAATGATTTCGTTACCAGCTTTGTCACAAGTATAGCTGCTCAGGCTGTCTATGACTGGTACTTAAGAGATGAATCCTATATTTTTTGGTTGATTGAGATATCAATCTAAAATTTGGACGGAAAACTGCTGCAAAAGTTTTCCGTCCAAATTTTAGGTTGATACCTCAATCAACCAAAAAAAATATAGGATTCATTTCTTATCATTTTATTTAGCTTATATAAACAAAAATTTAATAAGTGTCCAATAAACATAATTTATTATGGCACAACATTACTTTTTCATCTCCGATACATGTGACTTGATCGCGTAGTAATACAATAACATGGTGTATACAACATTTTGAAGTCAGTAATGGCGGCTAACACGAAATTCGAAAATTTGATCCTTGTGTCTATTGAAAAGATTAGAAGTGAAAAAGAATGAACAATTATTAAAACACGAATTAATGAAACATGCATATGAGGATGATAATCTGTTACCTAAGGTATTTATATTCTAAATAGTATTAGAATTATTAGAAATGCAATGCATATTGACTGGTGCACGTGCGTGTCACAAGGTGGAAATTGCAGGCTCAAGGACTTGGATCGGAGGCAGTGCCTGCTCTGTTTGCCTAGTCGGGCATGATACCGTAGAAATTTTAGTTATCAACGTCCATTGTCAAACGATCGGCTAGTAGCACACGAGTACTGTTTTTATTTTGTAGTTGACTACATGGATTTCTAAACATCACTGTACTGTAGCTTAATTGATAGACCTAGTTATATTTTATTTTTTTTTTATTGAATAAGAGTAAGATATTATATTCTATATTTAATAGTTTCTGAAGTGAAGTGCGATTTCTTTTGTACTTTGCATTCGTAATATATAACGAAACAATTTTATGCAATCGATTAACAACACGGGAATCACGGTTCCATAAATAGAACGGGGTTTCGCATTCCAGAGAAAGTAGCTCCGGCAATTGAGACATATCTGCACTCAAAATTTTGTTGATGCAGAAATGAACTAAATTTTTCAACCAATCAGATTCGCCGCAAAACTATGAACACACAGAAAATTAAATGATGATAAAATGATTTCGTTACTAGCTTTGTCGCAAGAATAGTTGCCCAGGCTGTCTATATTAGGTACAATAAAATGATTTCGTTACCAGCTTTGTCATAAGTATAGCTGCTAAGACTGCCTATGATTGGTACAATCAGAGACATATATACATGTACACAGAGACTGGAAACTCGCCGCTTCGTCCGGCATATGATGCACGTCCTTTTGTTATGCTAATTAGGTGACCGCGCTCTACAATACACCGATTTTAACCGTCGGATATCGCCCGGGGACGTATAGCGCAGTTGGTCTTTTCCTGCCGACGCACCTCAGTTCAAATTCTACGGGCGCTTATTTTTTTTCTTTTATATTTTTTGTTAATTCTATCGATGTGTAGAAATAATATTCTCCTTTTTCTTTCTAACAAAATCGAGGCAAACTTGTATCATTAATCATTAAAAAGAATATTTTAAAAACCAAGATTTTTAATGAGACGCCTTCATTTCCTGCTTTTTAAAAACAATTATTTCTATTTATATCTTTATTAATTTAAAACAGCGTTTGTTGCCATTTACGAGTTGTATATACATGTATGTGTATATATGTCTCTGGTACAATAAAATGATTTAGTTTTCTTCTTGTTTTATCCACCTGGCATTGGCTTCATAATTTTGTCTTATGCAGTAGACCCAACAGAAGAGGGAGTCTGTCTATGTTTATACTATCTTATCCCATGAACAGATAACGGGGCAGAGGATAAAAACTCTTGAAAGAAATTTCCGGACCGCCAAAATCAATCCCAGTCATGAGAATGGAAATCCAGTGTGGTACCACCGAAACTATAAATGTATAAAACATTTCAAGTGAAAAGTTTCATGAGCACTTTATTCAAATAAATTATAAAGCAATACTAATAAATAACTGCAATACATGTATGCTCTACAATTTCTTCCACCATTTTCCCAAAGACGTGAAGGCAGCACCAATAGTTTGAAGCATGGGGTGGGTTGATCTTATCTGCAGTAGTAATGATCCTGCTTCTGCTTCAAGTCCTTCCTCTAGCAATTTATTAACCAATCCTTCTGCAGACATGTGATCAGGTGACTCACTACCAGGACCCTGATTGGCTAACACATAATCGATGATATATGGATAATACAGTGTGTGAACTATTTTTATGACTAGATTCCTTCGTAGTAAAAGTTCATAAAGGTCATTATCTTCTGTTACCTGAAATGTTAATACAATCATGAAAACTGTAATCTACAACTAACAGTATAAAATCACCAAAGTGGCATAGTAACATAACTCTACAACTTACAGTATAAAATCACCAAAGTGGCATAGTAACATAACTCTACAACTAGCAGTATAAAATCACCAAAGTGGCATAGTAACATAACTCTACAACTAGCAGTATAAAATCACCTAAGTGGCAAAGTAACATAACTCTACAACTAACAGTATAAAATCAGCAAGGTAACATAATTCTGGTAAGCATTCATGATATCTTATGAAAATATGACTTAAGCTACATCACTTATCAGTTTCTTAGATATATGCCATCTTGATAAATTTTTATAATATATGCCATCTTGATAGATTTTTATGATATATGTCATCTTGATAGATTTCTATGATATATGTCATCTTGATAGATTCTTAAGATATATGCCATCTTGATAGATTCTTAAGATATATGCCATCTTAATAGATTCTTAAGATATATGCCATCTTAATAGATTCTTAAGATAAATGCCATCTTGATAGATAGGTTCATCATATCTGTGCTGAATGAGTTTAACATTCATTCTGTATTTAGTGAAAATTTCAGTTCATTGAATAAACCACTTTATCAGTCCCTAGAATGTCTTTCTGCCACAGAGACTGTTGCATGAATTAAGCATTAGATAACTCAATTCCAAATAGTAATAAACTGAAACTGAATGATGGAGACACCTTGACTTCAATTATTATCCCTAAGACCATAGGTCTTGTATTGAGTCCCTCTACAACCAAATACAGACTTTTGCTTGAGCATTGCACGCTGACTAACAGGGTGGTAAGGACTTCATGACGGGCCTTGTCCAAACCTTCTCAGCGGAGACAAGGTCATGATCCTCATCCCCTCTGACTGTTAGTCGAGACTCCTTTTGATCAAGGATCTGAGCTCGGCTTACAGACAGGCAGAGCACAGTTTACTTATGCTGATGTCGCCTCACATATATTTTTGATAGCAACATATTATTCTATAAACTTTTCGTCTGTAATATAATTTTTAAGACCTTTCCTCTTGAGAAACCTGTTGATCCTTGTTCTCTATATGGAGAATTATTTATGAATTTTTAAATGTGTGTCCTTTGATTGTGCTGCTTTTGTGGTAAGTGGGAAGGTGGGCGCCCGTAAACCGGTTAACCACACCTATTGAAAGACGTTTGTTACTTCAATTGTCCTAAGTCAGTATTGTAACCGCAGCACAATCGAATACTTTTGCAATGTCATTTTTCTGTGTATATTCTACTATTATCATGTTTTGTGTGCAGGTCCTTGGTGATTTTTATCATACAGCTTTGTCAGATGTCTTCAGTTTTCTCTCCTAGACATACAATAAATACCCTAATGGTGTATGTAATACACTTTTAAACCAATGAACAACAGAATAGTCTTTTGCAAGAAACACATTGTAACAGTCTTTTGTAATCTGTACAGGATGACAGAATTTGAAAGATGTACTCTAACAACCTGTACAATGTAGTGGCCTTTTACAAGCTTACAATACAACAGTGTTGCACAAGCTATACTGGGCAATAGTCTTTTGCACACAGCTCTGAACAATGCAATACCGTGCAAGTTGTATTAAGCAATAGTCTTGCATGCTGAACAATGCAATAATCTTTTTCAAACCGTGTATAGGGATTAAGAGTTAAGCAAGCCATACGGGGCAGAAGTCTTCAACATGCTGTATAGGGCAATAGTCTTTTTCAAACTGTATAGGGCTTTAGTCTTCTACATGCTGTACAGGGCAATAGTCTATTTCAGACTGCACAAGGCTTTAGTCTTCTGCATGCTACACAGTGCAATAGTCTTCTGTAAACAACTTCTGATGTTGGAGACCAATAGTCTTATGCATTATACACTCAGAACATTACTTTGAGTTCAGTAACTTAGAGATGAACACAATCAAGATACATGTACATGTAATTTTCTCTTTTTAATTAAAGAAAATAGTATTCCAAAATGATTGACAAATCAGTATTATTTATTACTCAACAACACTTACCTCTGTACACTGAGCAAGTATATCCACTACAGAATTCAGCATGGTCTGATCACATGACTGATCATGTGATACAAGAACTAGTTTACATCCCTCTAGTGGCTGGTCAGCCTTTATAAGTCCCTCCATGAGAAGTCTTGTACTCTGTAAAAATCAATAGTAAATTCTAAGTTTTCTTCTCACAAATATGCATGCAATACTTTGCATAGTGATGGACTGACTTGGAAGATAACTGGCATATTTAGAACAGTAGAGAAACATACCTTAACACTGAAGCTGATGCTTTGACATATTTCTTTGTATTTGGGATACACATCAGAACTGCTTGATGGACTTCTAAGCATGGCTTCCAGGGTGAGAATCCATGGATTGTCATTAGGCTCACTGTAAGATCAGACTAAATGCATGGTCACTGAACTCTTAAATATTTCAATACGTTTTTGAAAGTTTGTTCCTGAAGTATAGCAAGTAAAGTAAAGGATTTTGGATTCCAAAACATAGCAGAAAACTGAAACTTAAATTACACATAATTGAGATATGTCCTGGATTTGTTTTCCCGATTAGATTATTAGAAATGAACTGTCACTACAGTCCCACATAAAGACTAGTAACAAGACTGGCAAGAACATACAGTTTTGGAAAAATTAATATTACCTATTGAGTTTGCTTAATTAACTTGGATTGTGTGTCTGCATTTACATTCAACATCATGGATATTACCTGGGTCATCATAAGAACAGGAATAACAAATGACAAAACATGTATTGTTATGCAATAAAGCCTTGTCATAGTGAGAAATCTTTAACACACAATGACAACATACAACAACAAAGCAGTTCTATGACAAAGCTTTTTCAAATCGACCAATGACAACACACAACAAAGCAGCTCTATGACAAAGCTTTGTCAATACGACCAATGACAACACAAAACAAAGCAGCTCTATGACAAAGCTTTGTCAATATGACCAATGACAACACACAACAAAGCAGCTCTATGACAAAGCTTTTTCAAATCGACCAATGACAACACACAACAAAGCAGCTCTATGACAAAGCTTTGTCAATACGACCAATGACAACACAAAACAAAGCAGCTCTATGACAAAGCTTGGTCAATACGACTAATGACAACACACAACAACAAAGCAACTCTATGACAAAGCTTGGTCAATACAACCAATGACAACATACAACAACAAAGCAACAACACGACCAGGAATTTTATGTCACAACAAAACATGAAGCATCATTTGTTATTCCTTAACATAATCATTATTAATTCTGTTGCTTCTAAGAAGTCATAATTATGCCTTTAAGAGATTTCCCTCATTAATTCACAGAAAAACTGATGGCATAATACTTTGACTAACCTGTTATTGATTGCTGAGAGTTTTGGCCACAACTGAAGAAGATCACAAACAGCTTTGTAGTGCTGCCTGGAGGAGCTTTGTGCTAGAAGGTTCTGCCATACATTATATCTCTTGGAGTCTGTGTTAATGTCCCCTTCTGTAATCTGTTGGATAAGATGCAGAACATAATTCCAACAAGTCCTTATTGTATGTTGTATATATATATCTGTATTATCCATACATAATTAGCCTTGTGTGCCTCAGACCACTCACCTCAACAAGAAGTTGATACTAGTTTTGCCTTGCTTTGAAAATGTGGATTACAAGATGAGCTGTAAAGCAAATTTGTCCACTCCTATTCTGTATGATCTAATTTGTTGTATTCAAGTTTTAAATGCATATCACTTTAAAAGAGCATACAAAGTACTTAAAAAATTCTGAAATCAGTTATTCATTTATATTCATACTATGCATCACTTTGAAATCATTCAAAAACCCAGGAATGTTTGTTTTGTGTTAAGAAATGTTTGTGTACTGTTTGTTTCTTAATATTTCTAAATGTTAAAATATTTTTTCAGCTCAGTAATAATTGCAGCATTTTTCTGTATGTTACATAGCAGTTTATGAATTACATAGCACAGTATATATCCTGCTGTTTACCAGAGAATTAAGAAGGTATACCATAAGAGGGTTCAGATTGACACTCCTATATTTCAGTACAGTGTTCCAATAAACACTCCCATAAACCAATACAGTGTTCCAATGAACACTCCCATACTTCAGTACAATGTTCGGATTGACACTCCTATATTTCAGTACAGTTTTCAAATTGGCACTCCCATATTTCAGTAGTGTTCGGATTGACAATCATATATTTTAGTACACTATTCAGATTGACACACCTATATTTCAGTACAGTGTTCAGATTGACACTCCCATATTTTAGTACACTATTCAGATTGACACACCTATATTTCAGTACAGTGTTCAGACTGACACTCCTATATTTTAGTAAATGTTCAGATTGATATTCCCATATTTCTCATTGTATCCTGAGACCATATAAGCAAATGTATGTTCTATGTATTGTGTATTGAATTAGTAATTGATTTAGAAAACTTATTCCATTCCTGGACTAACCACACTACTAATTTTTGCATAAAGAAGTACTGTGTGGCTTCCCACACCACAGGAGAGGATTAAACTGAATATGTATTAAACACAGTAAACATCCATCTTGTATATAATTTATTATTTGTATGGACTAAAAGTATGTAATTTCTTATGATGTGAATGACTACTTAAATAAAAGTTTGAGTATTACCTCAATCCAACTTTTTCAAGGTACATTTGTATCTTTAACATTACCATAAGATAGCACTTACCTCTATATTTGTCCATGCTGACTTGATGACCACTTGAGTTTTATACAAAATTAGGAGTATAAGATCCTCTTCAGATAAACTAAAGCTCTAAATATAAAACACCAGCTTATTAGTGCAATGTGCAGCAAGACAATAACTATGTAACATGGGAAGAAGCTTTTGTAACAGAATGATATGTCTTGAAAACTTTATTGTGCTGACCTCCAGTATATAGAGTATACCTGTGATTTATTGTACCGACCTTCTCCAGTATATAGAGTATATCTGTGATTTATTGTACTGACCTTCTCCGTTATGTAGAGCATACCTGTGATTTATTGTACTGACCTCCAGTATATAGAGTATATCTGTGATTTATTGTACTGACCTTCTCCGTTATGTAGAGTATACCTGTGATTTATTGTACTGACCTTCTCCAGTATATAGAGTATATCTGTGATTTATTGTACTGACCTTCTCCGTTATGTAGAGTATACCTGTGATTTATTGTACTGACCTTCTCCAGTATATAGAGTATATCTGAGATTTATTGTACTGACCTTCTCCGTTATGTAGAGTATACCTGTGATTTATTGTACTGACCTTCTCCAGTATGTAGAGTATATCTGTGATTTATTGTACTGACCTGCAGTATCTAGAGTATATCTGTGATTTATTGTACTGACCTTCTCCAGTATACAGAGTATATCTGTGATTTATTGTACTGACCTTCTCCAGTATATAGAGTATACCTGTGATTTATTGTACTGACCTTCTCCAGTATATAGAGTATATCTGTGATTTATTGTACTGACCTTCTCCGTTATGTAGAGTATACCTGTGATTTATTGTACTGACCTTCTCCAGTATGTGGAGTATACCTGTGATTTATTGTACTGACCTGCAGTATCTAGAGTATATCTGTGATTTATTGTACTGACCTTCTCCAGTATACAGAGTATACCTGTGATTTATTGTACTGACCTTCTCCATTATGTACAGTATATCTGTGATTTATTGTACTGACCTTCTCCATTATGTAGAGTATACCTGTGATTTATTGTACTGACCTTCTCCAGTATGTAGAGTGTATCTTTGTGATTTATTGTAATGACCTTCTCCAGTATATATAGTATACCTGTGATTTATTCTACTGACCTTCTCCAGTATATAGAGTATATCTTTGTAATTTATTGTACTGACCTTCTCCAGTATGTAGAGTATACCTGTGATTTATTCTACTGACCTTCTCCAGTATGTAGAGTATATCTTTGTGATTTATTGTACTGACCTTCTCCAGTATGTAGAGTATACCTGTGATTTATTCTACTGACCTTCTCCAGTATGTAGAGTATATCTTTGTGATTTATTGTACTGACCTTCTCCAGTATATAGAGTATACCTGTGATTTATTGTACTGACCTCCAGTATATAGAGTATACCTGTGATTTATTGTACTGACCTTCTCCAGTATATAGAGTATACCTGTGATTTATTGTACTGACCTCCAGTATATAGAGTATACCTGTGATTTATTCTACTGACCTTCTCCAGTATGTAGAGTACATCTAGTCGAGGTTGGACAGCTAGAGTATCGTCAGCACAGTAGGGTCTCAACAACTCCATCACGCTTTCAGAGGTCAAACTGCTGCTGCTGTAAATAATGAGGTGACCTTCAGGTCATCACAGGATGCTCATTGCACATTATAACACATGATACACTTCATATATAACTGTTTGGGTCTTTTCGTTATACATAGTTATGTAAAGATGATGGATAAATCCAAACCATAAGTCTAAAAATCATGAAACCAGAGGACATACAAAATCAGTGAAAATGAAAAACAAGTGGAAAATAACAAAATATGTCTACTTGAAGAGCATATGTGAACCCCTGTGATGGAGTGAGATCAGGTGCCCGGGGAGAGTGAGCATCTCCTGCTTGCTAGCAACACCCGTCACATATACCCATTAGAAAGAGTCAAATCATGTAAATTCCATATGTATTTATATATGGAGAAGTAAAAGTAGGTAACCTTCTAGTATAGAAGGTGTCAAATCTGTGTAAAATGATCGGAATCGGTCTCAGTCCAGAATAACATTTAAAAGTCTGGATAACGAGATATCATATGAAGTAATAAGAGTCTCGTAACGACCGTAGAACTTCCTCAGTGACGTTGCTATTCTAGCACATATATAACCCCGGTTGAGCAGCTTAACGGAAAGTCGTCTAGCCCTCAGAACAAAGTCATTGTAATTTGAACATGCTCTGGAATAACGTATTAACTGAGATATGAATGCGCCATATGTGGGCGATGATGGAACGTTGCTACTTATGAAAGGAAAGTTTGTGACAGCGAAATTGAAATCGTCACGCTATTCATAGAGTGAGGTGTTCAATTGAACATTTATGTCAAAAGACAACATAACATCTAAATACGAAGTAGAATTACTACTCTCTGTGGTTTCTTTGACCACCAGTTCACTTGGATAGATGATGCTAAGGTAATCCATGAACGAAGGATTATTAATTGAAAGCAAGTCATCTATATATTTCTAATATCATCTTCCATCACAACCACTGTGAAGTCATACAATTTCTATATCATTTCCCGTAATTTATACCAGTTTCCATAGAATTGGTTGCAGTCACAATGGTTTGATATGATATGGGAAATAACTCTGTATAATGAAAATAACAAACTACAGTTTTAAAACTGCTTTAAAATTTCAGTTAGATGTAGACATACTGATTGCCCAGTGTTCATTTCATGATATACACCTAAAGTGAAGACAGACACAAAAAAGAACTTAAATTGAAGAGAGTTTTATTATTAAGTACCCACAGGAAGGAGTCACCTGAGTTCAATCTCATTTGAGACTTATTATAGTAATTCACTAATAACATACTCTAATTCAGAATGTTGCTGGACATTTTTGATGATGTCTTCCAAGCACTCGAGAATTTTTCTATTCTCTGTACCTAATGTCTTCTTTCCACACCTTTAAGTACATAAAATGAAATGAAATGTACAGGCTACGGTTTTACCAATGTAACATTTATAACCTACTGTAATTGTATACGTCAAAGAGAATATTAAGATCAACAAACTTTGTATCATGTTGTTCCAAGTGTTGAACTAAGTACATAAGTCCTGCTTATTATGCCTAATTCAGGCACTTTTTATTGTGATTTTGACAAAAAATTAAAATCAAGAACAATAAGCCTGAGGTTAAATTTAAACTTGTACAGAGTGTCAAGGTGATTATGGTAATGCTGTCAATAGAACTAACAAATTCTTAATTTCTTTTAGTAATAAGGTAAATTGAATTATGAATTATGAATTATGTATATATAGAATAAACTTTCGTAATTAACTTTCATATATAGAATTAACTTTCATAATTATATTTCCAGAATCATGAACAGTTCAAACCCTTGGTAATGCAAATTATAAATTTTTCAAATCATGGAATTATAATGAAGTATAAGTAAACCTTAATTCTGTGACAATCCTTGATATGGCTTCATTTACAGCAGAATTTAAACTGAAATCTGTAGAGGTAATTTCAATAAACTGTGAAACAATATCGAGTGACAATCCATTGAGAACCATGTCTGTATACAGATCTCTCAGCTACCAAAAAAAAAAAAATAAAAAAAAAACCCCAAGAATTAATGCAACAGTATATAAGTCAATGATTATTCAAATATATGATTGTATTCATTTAAACTTAAGTTAGAACATCTGATGTTGACAATCTGAATTACCTTGTCCATTTCTCCTCTAGAGAGGTCAAATCCTTCAACAAATTTGGCAAGATCAGGGTTCTCTGAGCTAGTTACTAAGGTCTCGCTCTTAAGAAGGTCAAGATGAGACTGATAGGATTGTAATGTTGAGGCAAGTTCTTCCCAACTAATTTTACTCCTAGAGACACATCAAAGTTACGATTATTATTTCATAATTCTGAATTCACATTTTAAACTGCTTGAACTGATTTTATACGTGCTTTTATCATTTAAAACTAACCTATTACTTCTTACTGGGACATTATATTTTGTTTCACACATATTTTTATCTTTACTTGCATACCTTTTATTCTGACCATAAAATCTTCTTTTATTTATTTTCTTAACCAATTAAACTACACTTGCAGCTTTTACTAAACTTGATGTTTCATAAATTGAAATGCATTTTCAAAAGATTTGTAACACACATGGAATCATTCATCTTTTTTTTCTTTCCTCCTTGTTGACGAGAAAACTTCAATGTCCTTCGGACTATTTCTTGCCTGCAGTCAAGGTCTAACTGAAATTTAGAGAATGAATAAAGTATTTCCCATTATCAGAACGGCCAATTCAAGTTACCAATTCTTTGTAAACAATACTAACATTTCCTTTTTCCCATGTTTTTTATACTAAATATTATTTTTATAACTTACTTTTTTCCTTGACTCCACCACAAAGACGACTGCATTAATAAAATGTAGTACATCCTCTGGTAGAAGTTTCTGTAGCGTCTCCCCACAACCTTCATATCGATGAATCCAACCACTCTACAACATGAATATCAACCACTTTGTAACATGAATATCAACTACTTTGTAATATGAATATCAATCACTTTGTAACATGAATATCAACCACTCTACAACATGAATATCAACCACCTTGTAACATGAATATCAACCACTCTACAACATGAATATCAACCACTTTGTAACATGAATATCAACCACTTTGTAATATGAATATCAATCACTTTGTAACATAAATATCAACCACTTTGTAACATAAATATCAATCACTTTGTAACATGAATATCAACCACTCTACAACATGAATATCAACCACTCTACAACATGAATATCAACCACTCTTCAACATGAATATCAACCACTTTGTAACATGAATATCAACCACTCTACAACATGAATATCAACCACTTTGTAACATGAATATCAACCACTTTGTGACATGAATATCAACCACTCTACAACATGAATATCAACCACTTTGTAACATGAATATCAACCACTCTACCACATGAATATCAACCACTTTGTAACATGAATATCAACCACTCTACAACATGAATATCAACCACTTTGTAACATGAATATCAACCACTCTACAACATGAATATTAACCCACTCTACAACATGAAAATCAACCATTCTGTAACATGAATATCAACCACTCTACAATATGAATATCAAGAAGAGTCCCTTTTCAATATATCAATGTAATAAATATCCATCTGATTTACAACACACTCACCATAATAACAAGAGCTGTCAGAAGACAAGAAAGCTCACCAGTAATGGGGGTTAATTCTATAAGAGAATTAATGTAAGAAGCAGGTCATTAAGGAAACTGTGTTTCCCAACTTCATAAATATATCTTAAAAGAGGTTACTGACCAAAATATTTCAGGCTTGAAAATCAACAAGTCATGGTACAATTCAAATCCCTAGTTATTAGGAATCCATATGTTAAAGTTTTTGAAAAGTAGGTCAAAGCCCCATTTCAAAGACACAAGGTCAAAAGTCATGGTATCAAATGAAAGCTTTTGTCACAAGGAATGAGGAACCTATGTGTGAAGTATCAAAGCTCTACTATTAAAGCTGTATACCCTATGTTCGCTAGTAGAAAGCATATTATGGGTTGATTTATTCTAAATTGTTTTGAATATATAAATAAGCCTAAAACATATTAAAAAAGGACTCTTGCAAATTTTGGGGTCAAATTCGTCGTATTAAGTGAGATATGGCTGTCTAAAACATAATGTTTGTAAACAGAATGTTTACAAACAACTTATCATGTGATCTCATTCAGAAGCCGCCGCATCATGGACACTGATGGAGGGCGAGGTAAATAAACTTGACGAGTAACTTTAAAAATCTGTATTCAAGTCTGCTAAAGTTAGTATTTACTGAAATCGATTTCTTTTGGAGTCTCCCTTCATCGTATTTGTTTTAATTAAACTGCGCATGTGCGAAGTCAGGTCATGGTTGTATTTATGGAATACCAACTTTATTTACGAAGTATTTTCTTTTTATTTTGATATCTCCCGAGGGTTTGAAGCAACAAAAAATGTTATTAACGCAAAGTTAATAACTTCAGCCATACGAGAAAAATACAGTTTTTGTTTTACATGCGCTTATTTTCGAAATTATACTGAATTGTAGGGTATACAACTTTAATGGTTTAAAAGATATAGCCCAGGTTAAAGTTTTTTGTGTACAAGGACACATACTTGAACACCCATGCAGACACTTGGGGGTATGACAAGAACTCTCCAGACATTTCATCCTGGTGAGCTATAAGTAGGTTAAAGTCCAAGATCATAGTCACCAGGTAAGAAGTCATATTATTATTAAAAAGCCCTGGTCATGAGGAATCCACATATAAGAAAGCTGTACCTTTTCCAGTTAGAAATATTTTTTTTATAGTCAAGGTTAAAGTTTAAAAAGTTGGTCAAAGTTCAAGGTCAAAGTGACTGGGTAAAAAGTCATGGTAACAATCGAAAGCTCAAATCATGAAGAATCCATAGGTCAAATATTAAAGTGAAGGTTTGTCTAACATTGCCGACAATGACAATGATGCAAACGTTGGGGGTATGACATTAGCTCTCCAGACTTTTATCCCAGCAATTCATTCCAATAATTTGAAAAAATATCTAAATAAGAAGTGTAAAAATTGGCATATTAAGACCTTGAAAAGCTACAAATTCCATTCCAAATGTCTACATTACTTACAGAAGCTGATGGGATCTTTTTGTCTTGACTTGACCAGAACATCTGTACAGCCCAAGCGCAGTACACAACACTCGAATGAAGGTAACCACCATGCTGTAAAATACACAATAATGTACCACATATTAGAATGAGACATTTTTTAGCTGCAAAACATCATATGTTGGGCACTTAATGATACTTAGATGAATTTAATATGGAAAAGGATTATTGGTATATGATAAAGCATCACGTTTGACACCAAATGTTGTGGAATAATTTAATACATGTAGTGCACACGACAAAACATTAAAAGAAAAAAAAAGCAAGTTCAGAAGGAATGTTAAGTTCACTGAATTTAGTACAGTAACGCAGAATCGATTCATCTCAAGGTCAAGTAAAAGGTCAGGACAACACAAATGTGTAAAATTTTCATGTCAAGATGTGACTGCCTATTCTGTTTCTGTGTTTCTAATAGTTTCTTTGGGATCATACCTATTTTTTTGGGGTGTTTTACTGTGGAATGTTTATGTTAAAATTGTCAAATCTCATGCATTGTAATAATTTTTCTTGGGATCAGACCTGTCTTGTGAAGGATGAGGATGTAGAGGATGAGAAAAGTCACCAAAGTCAGAAAAGGATGAGAAAAGTCACCAAAGTCCGTAGAGGATGAGAAAAGTCACCAAAGTCAGAAGAGGATGAGGAAAGTCACTAAGTAGAAGATAAGAAAAGTCACCAAAGTCAGTAGAGGATAAGAAAACTCACCAAAGTCAGTAGAGGATGAGGAAAGTCACTAAAGTCAGAAAAGGATGAGGAAAGTCACTAAAGTCAGAAGAGGATGAGAAAAGTCACCAAAGTCAGAAAAGGATGAGGAAAGTCACTAAGTAGAGGATAAGAAAAGTCACCAAAGTCAGTAGAGGATAAGAGAACTCACCAAAGTCAGTAGAGGATGAGGAAAGTCACTTAAGTCAGAAGAGGATGAGGAAAGTCACTTAAGTCAGAAGAGGATGAGGAAAGTCACCAAAGTCAGTAGAAGATAAGAAAACTCACCAAAGTCAGTAGAGGATGAGGAAAGTCACTAAAGTCAGATGAGGATGAGGAAAGTCACTAAAGTCAGAAGAGGATGAGGAAAGTCACCAAAGTCAGTAGAGGATGAGAAAAGTCACCAAAGTCAGTAGAGGATAAGAACACTCACCAAAGTCAGTAGAGGATGAGGAAAGTCACTAAAGTCAGAAGAGGATGAGGAAAGTCACTAAAGTCAGAAGAGGATGAGAAAAGTCATCAGAGTCAGTCGAGGATGAGAAAAGTCACAAAAGTCAGTAGAGGATAAGAAAGGTCACCAATATAAGTAGAGAATTAGAAAAGTCACCAAAGTCAGTAAAGGATGAGAAATGTCACCAAAGGCAGTAGAGGATGAGGAAAGTCACCAAAGTCAGTAGAGGATGAGAAAAGTCACCAAAGTCAGTAGAGGATGAGGAAAGTCACTAAAGTCAGAAGAGGATGAGGAAAGTCACTAAAGTCAGAAGAGGATGAGAAAAGTCATCAGAGTCAGTCGAGGATGAGAAAAGTCACAAAAGTCAGTAGAGGATAAGAAAGGTCACCAATATAAGTAGAGAATTAGAAAAGTCACCAAAGTCAGTAAAGGATGAGAAAAGTCACCAAAGGCAGTAGAGGATGAGGAAAGACACCAAAGTCAGTAGAGGATGAGAAAAGTCACCAAAATAAGTAGATTGATTGATTTTTGTTTAAAGTGCTATTAGAATGATCACAATTTTTCTATATTATGTGCCTATGTACATAAAAGAGTCGCCCACAAAATATTATGCTCATGTGTGACGCCGATCTCAAGATATATACAATAAGCAGTAAAAAGTTTGATAGCTTTTTTCAGTAGTGAATCGCCAGACTATGTGGCGTCAGAAGTTGTACAGGTGCTACTTTCCCCTGATTTTTCATTATTACATTAAACTTTAATTGTGACGTCATATTAAATGACGTTAAAAGTTGTACAAAGGTTATGTTACAAGTTAAACCGGAAGTCTTATATTTTGTTTGTGGTACTAGGCAAATTGGTATTTTAAAATATCTCTCAGAGAAATACTGAAGCAGGAAAAGTTGTAATTTTTATCAATGAAGGAATAATTCAATTAGTATTACATGAAAATGCAAAATTCTTCAGCATTCCAATTTGCACTTTAACGTCACACCACGAATATTTCACTATATGGTGACGGCATCTGCCTGATGTGGGACATACAAATTTTGACCTTTGCAACGGACCCATCCAAAGCAGTGAGTGATCTTTAACGTGCCATGCATACCATGGGACGAGGAACTCGGTTTTTACTGTCTCATCCGAAAGACATGACACCGGCATGACCAGAGCAGGACCAAAATCAGTAGAGGATAAGAAAAGTTACCAAAGTGAGTAGAGGATGAGAAAAGTCATCAAAGTCAGTAAAGGATGAGGAAAGTCACCAAAGTCAGTAGAGGATGAGAAAAGTCACAAAAGTCGGTAGAGGATGAAAAAAGTCACCAATGTTAACAGAGGATGAGAAAAGTCACCAATGTTAATAGAGGATGAAAAAAGTCACCAATGTTAATAGAGGATGAGAAAAGTCACCAAAGTCAGTAAAGAATGAGAAAAGTCACCAAAATCAGTAGAGGATGAGAAAAGTCACCAAAGTCAGTAGAGGATGAGAAAAGTTATTAAAGTCAGTAGAGGATGAGAAAAGTCACCAAAGTCAGTAGAGGATGAGAAAAGTCACCAAAGTCAGTAAAGGATGAGGAAAGTCACCAAAGTCAGTAGAGGATGAGGAAAGTCACCAAAAGTGAATAACTGTCAAAGGACATATGTGATACAAATATTAAAGGGCCCATGCTTAACTTACCCAGATGATGCTAAACATTAAATGTGTAGTTATGAGAAAATGTAAATATCAGTTTTGAGAAGGGCAGTTAGATTAATGATAGGAAGAAAAGTGACAGATAAGTAATTCTGTATGCATTTCTCCTTTCAAGTTGGGCTAATAATACATTGTTTGTACTCTTTCAGAATTTGAGGATAATGAACATATTTCTTACTCCATCTGGAATCTTTGCTGCCATCTTTGCCATGACGTTGACATTACTACTGGTCAGGACAGGAACTATGACTTCTATAGGATTATAAGAAGGATCCATCAATTTCTTGTAATCTAGACCTGTCATATAAAACCATGTTCCAATTACTAAATGTCCTAGAACTCAAGACATTGTTTCCATCTTCCTGAGCATTTAAAGAATTTCATCAAACACAGATTCGATCCACTGTCATATGTCAGTATACAATTCAACATAATGTAATCCTCAAAATTAAGGAATGCATAACAGCTTTCAATTATAACATAAATGGAATGAAAACTTTCTTTAACACTATGTGCATGCATAATATGTAAGTTTCTCATGAGTAACAGAAATAAGTGACCTTGAGCAGCAGGTTTGACCTTCTTGAGGAGTTTGACATGGGTATCTGGAGTTATTGTATCTCCTCTTGTGATGTTAGGCAGGATGCTGTAGTAATAACGCAGTCTATCCAGGTCTGTACCATCGATAGTTGGCAAAATGTAGACCTGCATACGTTGCACAAACTCCTCTGGCTGTGATGTCAATGTAGCCAATATCCCCATCTTATTTACTTTACTTTCCATTTCCTCAGTTGATAGTCTATGAAGAAAACAGAGGGAATTCGATTATGTTTTGTCGAAGGTCTACATGTGTATACATCATATTGACTCAGAGGTGGACATATTTTCTCCTGATGTAAAAGCTATTAATAAAGAAAGAAAAATCTAAAGGAATATTCCAATTTGAACATGCAGATAATACATTCTGACCAAATTATTACTAAGACTTTCTCTTCATGAGTTAACTTACAGCAGCAAACAAGAAATATCAGTGATATATGAGGTGAACTATAATACAGTCATACACAACAACAGATATCTACACTTACCCACTGTCTGAGAAGAGATACTCGAGATGTGCCATGTAAACCTCCCACGGTGGAATGTGATACCTCTGAGCTAGGGACACTGCTATGTCATACACATTCTGTTCTAAACTCCTGTACAAAGAAAGTGCTAATGATGTCAAGATCTTGAACATACAGTTATGTCAGTTGTGCCTCAAATTAAATTGGTATTAAATTAACGACAGTTTAATGTCCAACTCTATTGCAAGGCAGGCACAATGAGCCCTGTTTCTAAATCCTATTCTACTGAAACAGAACTATTCTATTTATTTGTGTTTATACAGATATATATATATATGGCCAGTCCTAATGTGTTAATACAAACTTACATTGCTAGTCCTGATGATTTTTTACACACTAACATGCCCAGTCCTAATGTGTTATCACAGACTTACATGCCCAGTCCTAATGTGTTATTACAGATTAACATGGTCAGTTCTAATGTGTTATTACAGATGAACATAGCCAGTCTTAATGTGTTAATACAGACTAACATGCCCAGTCCTAATGTGTTATTACATATTAACATGGTCAGTTCTAATGTGTTAATACAGACTATTATGACCAGTCCTAATGTGTTATTACAGATGAACATGGCCTGTTTTAATGTGTTAATACAAACTTATATGACCAGTTCTAATGTGTTATTACAGACTTGCATGACCAGTCTTAATGTGTTATTACAGATTCTAACATGACTTGAGAATTTCCCCCTATATGTCCCACAAAGTTCCACTGTGCATTATTCTCCGATATATTCACGGTTAGAATCACCACGCCTTACTAGCAGTCATGACGTTTAAAAGCCCCGCCCATCGATATTTTGTCTGTGTCAATAAAATCAATATGTAGATTTCCGTAAAACCAATTTGGGTCATGCCATTCAGGTTTTTTAAAAATCAAATTCTTGATTTTTACATCACATGCACCCCTGTTGTCTGCATGATCTAAATTTATTGTTGTTTAAGATATTTTAATATATTTATATTTATTTTAATATTTATGGTAAGTACTTATCTAGCTCATGTCAGAATAGAAATAATGATTCATTAATCATTATCTAATGTCAAGTAACCACCCCTGATCGCATTAACCAATCAAATTATCTATCACCGAGCCGCTGTGGGACTCGGTGACAATTTGATTGATTAATGCGACTCGGGGCTGTCATTAGACATTAGATAACTATTAGGACGTCATTATTTCTTAATTAACATGGTCAGTTCTAATGTGTTATCACAGACTTACATGCCCAGTCCTAATGTGTTATTACAGATTAACATTGTCAGTTCTAATGTGTTAATAAAGACTTACATGCCCAGTCCTAATGTGTTGATACAAACTTACATGCCCAGTCCTTATGTGTTGATACAAACTTACATGGCCAGTCCTAATGTGTTAATACAGACTTACATGGCCAGTCCTAATGAGTTATTACAGATTAACATGGTTAGTTTGATTGTTTTATTACAGATTAACATGGTCAGTTCTAAAGTGTTGATACAGACTTACATGACCAGTCCTACTATGTTATTACAGACTTACATGGCCAGTTCTAATGTGTTATTACAAATTAACATGACCAGTCCTAATGTGTTATTACAGACTTACAATTATCCAGTTCTAATGAGTTAATAGAGGCTTGCATGGCCAGTCCTAATGTGTTGATACAGACTAACATGCCCAGTCCTAATGTGTTATTACAGATTAACATGGTCAGTTCTAATGTGTTAATAAAGACTTACATGCCCAGTCCTAATGTGTTATTACAGATTAACATGGTCAGATCTAATGCATTTATACAGACTTCCATGACCAGTTCTCATGTCTTACTACAGGCTTACAATGGTCCAGTTCTAATGTGTTGAAACAAACTTACATGACCAGTCCTAATGTGTTATTACAGATTAACATGGTCAGTTCTAATGCATTTATACAGACTTACATGACCAGTTCTCAAGTCTTACTACAGGCTTACAATGGTCCAGTTCTAATGTGTTGAAACAAACTTACATGACCAGTCCTAATGTGTTATTACAGATTAACATATATATATAAGCCTGAAACATTTTCAAAAAGGGCCCTTGCAAATATTGCAATCAAATTCATTGTATTAAGTGAGATATGGCTGTCTCAAACGTGATGTCTGTAAATAGAACGTTTACAAACAATTTATGCATATTCAATCAGAAGGGATATTCTGGTTATCACGTGATCTAATTTGGAAGCTGCATCATAGAGGGCGAGATAAGTAAACTTGACGAGTAACTTGAAAAATCTGCATTTCAAGTCTGCTAAAGTTAGAATTAATAAATAAGATGAAGGGATACTCCAAAAGAATACAATTTTACTGAAATTGTATTCTTTTGGAGTCTCCCTTCATCTTATTTATTTTGATTAAACTGCGCATGTGTGAAGTCAGGTCATGGTTGTATTTATAGAATATCCACTTTATTTACGAAATATTTTCTTTAATTTTATTTTGATATCCCTGATGGTTTGAAGCAACAAAAATGTTATTAACAAAAAGTTAATAACTTCAGCCATATGAGAAAAATACAGTTTTTGTTTTACATGCACTAATTTTGAAATTATACCAAATTATAGGATATACAACTTTAGTGTGTTATTACAGACTTACATGGCCAGTCCCTACATGTGTTAATACAGTCTTACATGATCAGTCCGTACATGTGTTAATACAGACTTACATGGCCAGTCCGTACATGTGTTATTACAGACTTACATGGCCAGTCCGTACATGTGTTAATACAGACTTACATGGCCAGTCTGTACATGTGTTATTACAGACTTACATGGCTAGTCCGTACATGTGTTAATACAGACTTACATGGCCAGTCTGTACATGTGTTATTACAGACTTACATGGCTAGTCCGTACATGTGTTAATACAGACTTACATGGCCAGTCCCTACATGTGTTAATACAGACTTACATGGCCAGTCCCTACCATGTGTTATTACAGACTTACATGGCTAGTCCGTACATGTGTTAATACAGACTTGCATGGCCAGTCCGTACATGTGTTAATACAGACTCACATTGCTAGTTCTAATGATCTTTTACAGAATTGCAGAGCTAGTCCTGATAATTTTTCACAGACTTACATTGCCAGTCCTAAAATGGTTTCCCTCTTGTAATCTTCTTCATCTGTAAACCTGATGATGTCTACTCCTATAAAGACAACATGCTCTTTTTGTGTAAATGTATTGGTTTTATATTATACAGAAGAATACATTGTAAATGTACAATAAGTCAAATCATTTTTATCATAAAAATATGATCAATTTCATTGCTGTTACTGCCATCACACAAAATGTCACATTGTAACAACTTGAAGATAAATACTTTCATATTGTATTATTACAAACCTATTCTGTTTACAAAGTAATTTCTCATATAATCTTAAACTTCATTTAATGAGAAACAAGTGGCGTACCTCTCCCTAGACCTTGCAGGATCTTTGCTTGTGTATAATCCTCTAATTCCTCACTGTATTGCTTCAACTTAGATACTAACTCCAGAACTTCTGGTGGCCAAGCAAAATCCTTGTTTCTATTCACAAAGTTTACAACTTTGGTCATGACCTTCTGAGGGGCAAACTGATACAAGAAATTAATTTCTCCATCAGTGAGAGGATTTACAGATGAGTAAATCTGTAGAGCATAGTAGTAAAGGGCCAATTGTAGGGTCACTGCTGTCTTGGGAAAATTCTCAAAACATTTTTCAGCATCTGATGCACATGGTAGGGCTAAAAGATATGCCAGACCTAAGGCAGAATCTGTAGCTAGCTTTGCATTGGATAACTTCAACAGCACTGCAAAAAACCAAAGTGATTTGTAAGTGTTATATACTAATCTTATCTCTTACCTACCCCTGGTAATACAGAGAAGACAGTGAGATTCAAATATTTAATCCACCGCCAGGAAGCCATACTAAACCGGTATTTCTTAAATCATAAATACATTGGTATCTACCAATACACCTTTATAAACCTTTAACCAAAATGCTTAGTGAAATAATATGAAACAATGTTTGACTCTCTTACTTGACGTGTCCTAATTAGTTTTCCTTGACTCTTAAATTTGTACTAGATCAGACAATTTTTGGGAAGTCCACCTTGTCCTTCATACATCAGACATGAACTTTATTAGTATAGTGCTAGAAATTTTATCTAAAATGGTTATCAAATATGAAAGTATTGTTAAGAGTACGAGACAGTATAAATCTAAAAGGGGTAAAGACCTGTAATATTGCAAACAGTATTCATAATGGTATGAATAATGTGAGCTGGTGTCTAACCTCAGAAATATTTTTGGCAGCCAGAGCTCATAACATGCTGTATAGGCCATGTGTTAAGACTGATTTAATAGATGACAAGATGTAAAACTGACATGACAACAAGGGTGTGGTGTTCTGGGGAATACATGTCCAATTGTAAAGATGGCTAAAATTGTCTGATAGAGGGACAAATGAATGGACAGACTGAAGAACAGATGGACAGATAGACTGATATTAAAGAAAGTTGTCATAAATGCTTTGAAGGTTAAAACTCCTGTGGGTTTGAAATGTAGAACAACTCACTTAATACATTCAGCTTTAATGATTCAGTGTATTCAACTGAATAATACATTATAATATAACATTTGAACAGTAGGGTATAGTATTCAATTTATAACATTAGGATGGTAGGATGCAGTATTCAGTTTATAACATTAGGATGGTCCGATGCAGTATTTAATTTATAACATTAAAATGGTAAGATATAAAATTCAGGTATAGCATACAGTTTATACCATTTGAATGCAAAGGTATAGTATTTAGTTTATAACATTTGAATGGTAGGGCGTGATTTCCATCGTTAATGATATGGATAATAGTTACCATCGGTGGCAGGTTGACACTTTTCTCCGTCCGTCAACATTTCTTCCAGCTTAGATGTCCTCAGCATATTCTCACTAATCATGACATCTGCATCCTCTGATACTGTCCCATCACAGTAAATCATAGCTGACTGTAAAACACAAAAAAAAAAAAATTAATTTTCATTATTGGTGTTCCATATCAACCTGAAATATACAAAGTGGATTCATTCACAATCTGCCGTGGCGAATTGTGAAATACATGTATATGGTAAATCCCTGTGAAATAAGAAACACATTACAAACATTCCTTACTTCTCTTACTTTAACAGACACTGCAAAACAAACCTCAAACACAATAGCTGAGGCACATTAAATACAGTTCACACAACTGGCCAGAAAAATCATAACAAGTCTCAAACATCGACAACATTGCAAAATACAGCCATTGCTCAATTTCAAGATAGTAACTTTCTACAAACGACAATTACAACACTAAAGTCTTGTTAAATGGTAATAACACTTGAGAAAAGGGGTCAATTATGAAAAAAAGTTTATTTTCATCTGAAAGACCTCATTTAATCTTTCATATCTCAAAGCACAGCCATGAAATTTCATCTTCATATCTTAAAGCAAAGCCATGAAATTTCATCTTTCATATCTTAAAGCAAAGCCATGAAATTATTTCTGACATTCTGATTATCAGCAAACAACAATAACTCTCATAATATGGGATCAACTGAGAAAATGGTCAACCTTCATGTGAAGGACCTTATACTAAACACACCAACCAAGTTTTACTTCAATATCTCAGCACAGTTGAAAACTTTATAGAATTCTGATACTTATCAAAGGGTAAGAAGTCTTCTAAAATGGATTAAATTTTGGGAATACTTGAATTTTCTGTAGGACTTCAATGTCAAAGCAAGGCTAAGAACTTTCCGGAATTATAATTTATCAAAGGGTACTCTTGTAAAATCACTCTTGTAAAATGGGGTCGATATAAAAAAAGTCTTATTCCATATGAAGGACTTTACACTTCACATACATGTAGATACCAAGTTTTACTCAGCACCTCAAAACACAAAAACTTACCACAATGAAATGGCCTGGGACAGTGCCATGATAGAACACAAACTGTCTTTAGTTATTACATGCTTGTACAAATGAGTCCTAGCTTTATGTAAAATCATCCTGAAAGCTTTATTGCTTCTGAATTACCAGGTCAGTTTTATAACTTATGTGAAATATGGTATCAGCATATATGAAACAGAGAGAACTATTATTGTTAATGAAAGAAATGAAAGACCTGGTCTACGTAGGAATCTGGCTGGAGGCTGCTATAGAAGAGGTGACATCCCTGTCTATCAAATCCATCATTCCTATCCAATATGACATCTGATATCTGTCGTTTCATTGGCTGCTTTAATGCATGGATTGTACCCTCCCACCACCTCCTGTCAGCTGCATAATACCAATAGTATAATATAGATCTGTGTATATACGTGTATGTATCTCAATACAGACAGCAGACAAAAATACACCTTATGATAGTTTTCTATTACTATGTTTTGTAAGATATAGTATTACAAATTTTTTCAAATAGATAACAAGAAACACTCAATTTTCACAAAATTTTGGCCATATGGCCTTTTTCTCACAAGTGGAAACATAGTTTCACTTGATAAAAGCCAAGTAGCGTAAAATTTTGTGACATTGGGTGTTTTGTATTATTAATTTTTATTTAAATTCACTTTGCAGGACTTCTTATCATTTCTATGAGATTTTAAAATTTCAAATTCCAGGAGCTCTCAAGATCTTTAATTCAATCAGTATTCTAATTAATGTATATTTTATTCTATTCAATGTCCACTTCACTTTAATTGGCAAGGACATACATTCATCTCACATGCCAATGTCTACCTTGGCATAGGACATACATTCCTTTCACATGCAAATGTCTACCTTGGCATAGGAAATACATTCCTCTCACATGCCAATGTCTACCTTGGTATAAGACCTACATTCCTTTCACATGCCAATGTCTAGCTTGGCATAGGACATATATTCCTTTCACATGCCAATGTCTACCTTGGTATAAGACCTACACTCCTTTCACATGCCAATGTCTAGCTTGGCAAAGACATACATTCCTCTCACATGCCAATGTCTACCTTGGCATAGGATATACATTCCTTTCACATGCCAATGTCTACCTTGGCATAGGAAATACATTCCTCTCACATACCAATGTCTACCTTGGTATAAGACCTACATTCCTTTCACATGCCAATGTCTAGCTTGGCATAGGACATACATTCCTTTCACATGCCAATGTCTACCTTGGTATAACATACATTCCTTTCACATGCCAATGTCTACCTTGGTATAAGACCTACATTCCTTTCACATGCCAATGTCTAGCTTGGCATAGGACATACATTCCTTTCACATGCCAATGTCTACCTTGGTATAACATACATTCCTTTCACATGCCAATATCTAACTTGGTATAAGACCTACATTCCTTTTGGGTTTTTTTTTTGCTAATTTCTTCCTTGGTATAAGACCTACATTCCTATTACATGCCAATGCCTACCTTGGCAGAGAACTAATATTCATTTTGCATGCCAATGTCTACCATGGCAAAGAACCTATATTCCTTTACATGCCATTGCATATCTTGGCAGAGGACCTACAATCCTTCTGCATGCCAATATCTACCTTGGCATAGGACATACATTCCTATTACATGCCAGCGTCTATCTTGGCATAGGACCTACATTTCTTTTATATGCCAATGTCTACCTTGGTATAGGACTTACATTCCTTTTATATGCCAGTGTCTTCCTTGGCATAGGACCTATATTCGTTTTACCAGTATATGCCAATGTCTACCTTGGCATAGAACCTACATTATTTTGAAAAGACCTTACCAACTGTTGAGAGTACAGCTTTTGTTGTTTTCGTTGTAGATGTCAAAATCTCTTTGGTTTGTTTTAAAGCAGTGGATGCAGAAAACGGATTCTCTCCCCTGGAGGATGTCTTGTCATTTGTGCCCTCATGAATAGTATCATATAAAATCTGGTGGAAAATATTAATAAATATATTAATCTTTCAAAACTGAGATAAAAAAGAGAGAAAAATAAGGTTTTGCCAAGTAACTTAAGATAAATCTCAGTATTAATGATAGGGACAGCTTTAGCTTGACTTTAAATTCTTTTCCTTTCACAGCATGGGTTATAATTTCAAAGAAACCTCTTGTAAAATTTTCTTTAGTTTACCTGAGTTTCTAGTAAGGCTTTCGCTTGTAGAATTGGCTCTATCATATCTCCTTCACAATAAGTCAAAGAAAAAGTCAACAGCTTCATCCTAGGCAAAAATAATACATCTACATGGAATAACTTAAATATTGTTTCACATTTTAAGAACATTGTGTATAATAAAAAATAGAGTACCATTACACGACACATAATACGTCCACACTTTATTATCCTAGGTGTCATAAAAACTAGTACTAAATATCTAATCTAATTGTGGTAAATGTAGATTACCTTTGATACTGGTAAAACAGTTCTGTTTTCTTCTTCAACTGTTTCAAGATTAATAATTTATTAATCTTCTTCCTGCATCCACCATTTCCCATGTTGACCCCCCACCCGCCTTTCATAAATACACTGACTACAATTGTATTAATTAAATACTGAGATGTGAAAATATCTGTTAAATATACACATCTTCATAATGTGATCTTTCTTTGTACCAAGTTTCATCAAAATCCATCAGTCTCTGTCATAATCCAGTTTCTGTCATTTTCCAGATCTGTCATTATCCAGTATCAATCATTATCTAGTTTTCTTTATTCAGTCACTGTCATTACCCAGTCTCTGTCATTATCTAGCCTCTGTCATTATCCAGTCTCTGTCATTATCCAGTCGCTGTTATTATCCAGTGCCCTATCGTTACCCAGTCCCTGTCATTATTCAGTGTCTGTCATTATCTAATCTATGTAATTATCTAGCCTCTGTCATTGTCCAGTCTTTGTCTTTGTCCACTCTCTGACATTAAGTAGTATTTGATATTACCCACTCGGTACCTACTTGGCTTCAATGTCTTTGAACTCCTCTTCCCAGGCCAGATCCACACAGACATTCCAGGCTGGACTGTAGTCCCTGATCATAAGGTCCTTACACATCTCATGGCAATAGGCATAGTCTGAATGCTATACAACAAAGTACAGTAATGATAAGTATAGTGTAGACACGCTGTCTGACAGTAAATAGTCTGAATGCTATACAACAAAATATAGCAACAGTAAGTACAGTATAGACATCTGAAAAATGAACATAGTCTGAATGCTATATAACAAAATACAGTAATATTAAGTGCAGTGTGGACTTCTAACCACAGGGCTTTCGGCTCGTTGGTCCCCGTTGGGAAGGGAGGGGAGCAGGGGAGTACCAATGAGCTGAAAGCCCTGTGATCTGACAATAGGCATAGCATGTATGCTATACAGCAAAGTACGGTAATTGTTAGTGCATTGTGGACATCAGACATCAAGCATAGTCTGAATGCTATAAAATAAAGTACAGTAATGATTAGGGCAGTGTGGACATCTGACATCGAGCATAGTCTGAATGCTATAAAATAAAGTACAGTACTGTAATGATTAGTGCAGTGTGGACATCTGACATCGAGCATAGTCTGAATGCTATAAAATAAAGTACAGTAATGATTAGTGCAGTGTGGACATCTGACATCGAGCATAGTCTGAATGCTATACAACAAAGTACAGTAATGATTAGTGCAGTGTGGACATCTGACATCGAGCATAGTCTGAATGCTATACAACAAAGTACAGTAATGATTAGTGCAGTGTGGACATCTGACATCGAGCATAGTCTGAATGCTATAAAATAAAGTACAGTAATGATTAGTGCAGTGTGGACATCTGACATCGAGCATAGTCTGAATGCTATACAACAAAGTACAGTAATGATTAGTGCAGTGTGGACATCTGACATCGAGCATAGTCTGAATGCTATACAACAAAGTACAGTAATGATTAGTGCAGTGTAGAGATACACACAGTATAACAATGAATTTTGAGAAGTTGGTGGATTTTCAGACTATGAGCCCACTCACTCATGGTCAGTTGGTAAATGTAAAATGATTTGAGAAACCTTGAAAAACTACAGTTAAGACAGGATTGCTAATGTAAAAACATGTGATAAACTTTTAGTTAAATCACTACAATCCTGAAAGGGTTAGTAATGTACAATGATGTGATAAATTTGAATAACTACGGTCATGGCAGGGTCAGTAATGTACAAATACATGATAAACCTTTTATTAACTAGTTAGTAATGTAAAATGGCAGGGTTGGTAATGTCAAATAATGGGGAAACCTTCAAGTAGATTAACTACAGTCATGGCAGGGTTGGTGATGTAAAATAATGGGGAATCGTTCAAGTAGAACAACTACAGTCATGGCAGGGTTGGTGATGTAAAGTGATGGGGAAACCTTCAAGTAGATTAACTACAGTCATGGCAGGTTTGGTGATGTGAAATGATGTAATAAATGTTAGATAAAGTCATGGCACAGTTTGTAACATAATATGATGTGATAGACCTTGAATAACTACAATTTAGTTATAAGGTTTGTTTTGGACGTAATGATATCATGTTAAGCATTAGATAAGCAAGATATCTGATTATGACATCACAGGTATACAATCATGACATCACCAGAATAATCAGATGAGTCTGCTAAATTGTACATTCAAGTTAAAAAAAATGAGGTGCTTGCTTAAGTGTGAAAGTATTTGAATTCGGAATGCTCATCCTGAACCTCGTCCCCTCTGACTGTTAGTCGGGACTCCTACAGATCTAGGGTCTTAGCTCGCTTTCAGACTGGCAGAGCACGGTTTATCATGTTGATGTCGCATATATTTTTATACCATTATGTTTTTTACAATACCTTACGTGTTTATATTTTTATGACCTCTCAATATGCGATACCTGTTGACCCTTGTTCTTTACATGGAGGATTATTTATAAATTTTTAAATGTACGTCTTTTGATTGTTCTGCTGTTACGGTGAGTGGGAAGGTGGGCCCGTAAACCGGTTAACCACACCATTTGTTTGGCTTTTGTCAAATTAAATGACCGTCCTAAGTCGGTATCGTAATTGCACTACAATCAAATATTTTTGTAATGTGTTAAATGTTCTATTATATTATTTATATTCATGTATTGTATAGCTCCATGGTGACTTCTGCCACATAACTGAGCCGGTAACTCCTCTTTTTTCTTTCATTTGGCAAATGATAATTGGAGGTGTGATATAACAGAAATACTTAGCTTCTATTTTGAATTTACTAGATATATCAATATATTGAGTTGACAGACTCCTGTACTTTGCATAAATACAGTTTAACCTGTTTTACATAAAATTTATCCTACAGCTGTGATTGTACACTGACCTTGATGGCAGTCTCTGCTATTAAGTGTAGAATCTTGCCTTCTCTCATTGTTCTGTCCTCAGACTCGACCCTCAACAAATGACTCAGCCTCATGATCTACAAAACAGACCATGTATTATAGCACAGAAATTCATGACAATAGGATGATAGTGCATTAAATTCTAAATTCACACGCCTTTTAGGAAGAATATTACATGTAAATCAAATGATCTCGTAAAACAATATATTTCCAATAATCATCTCTATCTCTGTATACTGATCAATCAATAGGAATCTCCCATTAGTAACTATCAGTTTACCTTATTAGATTGCTTGTAGGCGTTGTTCTCTGAGGAAAGGGCTTCTTTCACAAGAGAAATTCTGTCACTACTCATTCTCACTTAGGAAAAAGTAAAATTTATACATTAAATTCCAACTATAAATTGATTAAATGTATTAATAGATATTCATTTTCAACTATATCTCAATGTAAGATAAATATAATACAGATATGATTATAAACATTGGATGACAGAACATGCAAGCAAAATCATAATGGATACATGTATTGTTTATTGAAAAAATGATAAAGGGAAAATTGTCTTTTTTATGTTCAAAATGGTGTTCCTTATTTTGAAAATCTTATTGATTAATTAATAATGGTAGATCACAAAATAACAAGAATTGTCAGAAGACTGCAAAGCTTGCCTGTGGCAATGAAATTAAGATTGCAAGTTTTATGTTAGTAGATCAGTCTTCAAGGTCATGGTCAAAACCAAAAAATATTGATACGTAATGAAAGGTCCTATCACAAGGAACACACACATGAAATATTTAAAAGCCCTATATCTTACTGTTCACAAGTATTGACCATGGTTAAAGTTGTTTAAAAGTAGGTCAAATGTCAAGTTCAAGGTAACATGGTAAAAAAATTTGGTACCCAATGAAAGGTCTTGGCAAAGAGAATACACATGTGAAATATTAAAACCCTGTCTCTAATGGTTCTACAGTACTAATCCAGGTTAAAGTTTTTGTCTACGGATGACGATAACAACAACACCAACGACAACACCGAGGGCATGACAATAGCTCTTTGGACATTCGTCCTGGTGAGCTAAAAATCAAACATGAAACAGTAAAAAATTCTAATATCAACCCTTAAACAGAGTTTCATATTCAGTCATTATATATAGAATAAGACACTTATTCTATATATATGCGCTTTTAACACCAAAATACTATACTATAAACTTCTGTTTCCTATTTATAAACCACATCAGCAAATCATTTCGGAGGGAAGTTATAAATTGAAAAAAACAGTTAGTTTCCCATGACAATGTAACATTTATCCAGAATGACATACTTTCATCAAATGTCAGGCACTTTAGCACAAAATACCACTTTGATGACGTCATGCAAGATTGGAAATGTTGAACATTTCATTCAAACGTCATAAGCACAATAATCAAAAGTCTGCCAACAATGCTTTCTGTGCTGAAAAGTGGATCAAATATGGGGCATTACGACGTCACCAATAAATGTTATTCATACAGAAATAAACAAAAAAACCTAGGTCTTGAAAGCTTTATCTCTGACAATTACAATGGTTGTGCATACATACAGACATCAAGACCCAATCAAGAGAGAATAATCACTTATAACCCCATCAAAAAAGGATAATAACTCTTAAAGTCCAAATCAAGAAAGGACAGTAACTCTGGAAGTCCAAATCAATAAAGGACAGTAACTCTGAAAGTCCACATCAAGAAAGGACAGTAACTCTGAAAGTCCAAATCAAGAAAGGACAGTAACTCTGAAAATTCCAAATCAAGAAAGGACAGTAACTCTGGAAGTCCAAATCAATAAAGGACAGTAACTCTGAAAGTCCACATCAAGAAAGGACAGTAACTCTGAAAAGTCCAAATCAAGAAAGGACAGTAACTCTGAAAGGTCCAAATCAAGAAAGGACAGTAACTCTGGAAGTCCAAATCAAGAAAGGACAGTAACTCTGAAAGTCCACACCAAGAAAGGACAGTAACTCTGAAAGTCCAAATCAAGAAAGGACAGTAACTCTAAAAAGTCCCAATCAAGAAAAGACAGTAACTCTGAAAAGTCCAAATCAAGAAAGGACAGTAACTCTGGAAGTCCAAATTAAGAAAGGACAGTAACTCTGAAAAGTCCAAATCAAGAAAGGACAGTAACTCTGGAAGTCCAAATTAAGAAAGGACAGTAACTCTGAAAGTCCAAATCAAGAAAAGACAGTAATTCTGAAAGTCCAAATCAAGAAATGACAGTCTGAAAGTCCAAATCAAGAAAGGACAGTAACTCTGAAAGTCCAAATCAAGAAAGGACAGTATCTCTGAAAGTCCAAATCAAGAGAAGACAATATCTCTGAAAGTCCAGAACAAGACGGGACAATAAATTTTATGAATGATGTTCAAGTTTTACAGGGCTAATTTAAGAATGAAATACCGGTACATCATCATGTAATGTTTGCTTCTACCAAAGCAAACACATTTATAACAAAATCATACCTCAGATTCTGTTGTGCTTGTAGACACAGCAATGGCTGCTTGTATAATAGTGTTATTTATATTTACCTTGTAGAGGGAGCACAGCAACCCCAAAGTCATCCAGCAATGCTAGAGAAGCTATCAAGTCCAGTTCTTCCTGAATCTCTGCAGGAGGAGGGCTGTCACGTATCAAATTTAGACAGCATCTATACACAGTATATAAGAGACTAATTACACTGATATCATTATGTGATATGTAGACATATATTATCAATTCTTAGTGAAACAATACAGCTAATGTGTAAAATACTTACAAGGGAATATTTGGGTTAAGGATATCTTTGAAGAATTATATGGTATACCTTATCACTGTGACCTTGACATTTAATAAACATATAATATCTTCAAGAAAGGTCAAAACTATTTGTGTTAACGATATTTTTGAAAAAATATACACTTTGCCTTATCATTGTGACCTTGACATTTGCTAAACATGAATTATCATTGTGACCTTGACATTTGCTAAACATGAAATATCTTCATGAAAGGTCTTAAGAAAGAACAAAGCTCATGTCTTATAAACCAGATCACATACCCTAAGCCTATCATGCCTTGGTCTTCAGGAGAAATTTTAGTAATAAAGTTATGAACTAGTGATCTTAGACAACAAGTCACCGAAGTTATTGAAGAGAATAATTGTATGAATAATGTGGTGACAAAAGAAGGGTCTGACACATTACAAACTAATCTATCACACATGGTCTGACACATTACAAGCTAATCCATCACACATGGTTTGACACATTACAAACTTATCTATCACACATGGTCTGACACATTACAAACTAATCCATCACACATAGTCTGACACATTACAAACTAATCCATCACACATGGTCTGACACATTACAAGCTAATCCATCACACATGGTTTGACACATTACAAACTAATCCATCACACATGGTTTGACACATTACAAACTTATCCATCACACATGGTCTGACACATTACAAACTAATCCATCACACATGGTCTGACACATTACAAGCTAATCCATCACACATGGTCTGACACATTACAAGCTAATCCATCACACATGGTCTGACACATTACAAGCTAATCCATCACACATGGTCTGACACATTACAAACTAATACATCACACATGGTTTGACACATTACAAGCTAATCCATCACACATGGTCTGACACATTACAAGCTAATCCATCACACATGGTCTGACACATTACAAGCTAATCCATCACACATGGTCTGACACATTACAAACTAATCCATCACACATGGTCTGACACATTACAAGCTAATACATCACACATGGTTTGACACATTACAAGCTAATCCATCACACATGGTCTGACACATTACAAACTAATACATCACACATGGTTTGACACATTACAAGCTAATCCATCACACATGGTTTGACACATTACAAGCTAATCCATCACACATGGCCTGACACATTACAAACTAATCCATCACACATGGTCTGACACATCACAAGCTAATCCATCACACATGGTCTGACACATTACAAGCTAATCCATCACACATGGTCTGACACATTACAAACTAATCCATCACATATGGTCTAACACATTACAAACTAATCCATCACACAGTCTGACACATTACAAACTAATCCATCATACATGGTCTGACACATTACAAGCTAATCCATCATACATGGTCTGACACATTACAAGCTAATCCATCACACATAGTCTGACACATTACAAGCTAATCCATCACACATGGTCTGACACATTACAAACTAATCCATCACACATGGTCTGACACATTACAAGCTAATCCATCACACATGGTCTGACACATTACAAGCTAATCCATCACACATGGTCTGACACATTACAAGCTAATCCATCACACATGGTTTGACACATTACAAACTAATCCATCACACATGGTCTGACACATTATAACGTAATCCATCACAAATGGTCTGACACATTACAAGCTAATCCATCACACATGGCCTGACACATTAAAAACTTATCCATCACACATGGTCTGACACATTACAAGCTAATACATCACACATGGTTTGACACATTACAAACTAATCCATCACACATGGTCTGACACATTACAAGCTAATCCATCACACATGGTCTGACACATTACAAGCTAATCCATCACACATGGTTTGACACCTTACAAACTAATCCATCACAAATGGTCTGACACATTACAAGCTAATCCATTACAAATGGCACGACACATTACAAGCTAATAAATCACAAATGGTCTGATGCATTACAAACTAATCCATCACAAACGGACTGATATGTTACAGACTACAGACTGATTGCTGATCTGCAGACAGACAAATTGACACATTTAAAACCAATAAATTGTCATGTCACAAATAGACTGACAGATGAAACAAAAATGCATGATATAAGATTCTTATGCTGGAAATATAATAAATATGTAGAAAAAGTTTAGAATAGGTTTCATGCTGCTTTGTAGTTTCAATACATAGAATATGATACCAGCCTCTCACCTTGCAAGTTCCATGCAGGAATCTGCTAAATCAGCTGAGGAATTGAAATACTCCCTGGCTGCTGATAAAATCAGTGTCTTAGCCTTCTCAAATGGTACCTTGGGTTGAAGAGGGAAGGTCTGTGTTGTGGGTCGATTTTCAGAGATACTCCTCTCTAAATACTCTCCAGCCAAGAGAATATTAGCTTGGTGGCTCGAACAAAGTAAGCCCTCTGTAAATATCTACAACAAGAGTATGTATAAGAATGGTGGGTCAAACAAAGAAAGCCCTTTGCACATATCTACATCAAGGAAAGATGTAAGCATGGTGGCTCAAACAAAGTAAGCCCTCTATATATATCTACAACAAGGGGATGTACAAGTCTGGTGGCTCAAAACAAAGTAAACCCTCTGTACATATCTACAACATGGGGTATAAGCCTGGTGGCTCAAACAAAGTAAGCCCTCTGTATATATCTACAACAAGGAAAGGTATAAACCTGGTGGCTCAAACAAAGTAAGCCCTCTATTTATATCTACAACATGGGGATGTACAAGTCTGGTGGCTCAAACAAAGTAAGCCCTCTGTACATATCTACAACATGGGGATGTATGTCTGGTGGCTCAAACAAAGTAAGCCTTCTGTATATATCTACAACCAGGGAAGATGTAAGCATGATGGCTCGAACAAAATAAGCCTTCTTTATACATCTACAGGAGGAGGTGTAAGATTGGTGGTTTAACATAGCAAAAAAACCCCTTATGATCAGTAAAAATCTACCTGTTATAAGAGAATGTAAAGCTGATATTCCTGGTGATTTATTTAGGAAGTCATATGGTGATGTAAAGGTAACACAAATAAAGTAAACTATGATAATGTGACATTTGAGTGTAGCTTTATTAAACTATCATATATCAGAACTTATACAATACATGGTGTTTATTCCCATTAAACTGTTACAATGGATAGGATATGTGACCCCCTATGAGACTAAAGTGGTCAGTAAAATTTCTTATGAGGCAAGATGGCTGCTGCCTGTCCATTTCAACATTGTTCATAGCATCATTATAAAAATATTTTAACGAGTCATTTATAGTAGTGCAAGCAATATTTGAGAGTTATCTTTTGTTTAATATGATGTAGGGTACTGATAGTATTTGAAAGTGTCTCAGTCATCCAGTCTAGCAACAAATACTGCACAATTTGCATAAAAAAGCCAAGTAGAAATGATTGATAAAAAGAAAAAGACGCATGCAGAAAAGACAGTAAACTGTAAAAATTAATCTGCAGAGTTGTTTTTTTTTACATTTCTTTGTTGAATTTTTATATAAGTTTTTAGATTGCAAACTCTTAAACAGGACAAATATGTCGTAAATGAATCAAAAGAGGGCATAAAAGTTCCTCTGTGTGATGTCTTGGTTCTATGAGGTTGTTACTGATCTACCAAGGAGCCACAGAACGTAAATAAAATCTATAGGAGGTTCAGCTCTCGGCATCGCCCCTATGGACTTTACTAATCCTCAATGGTTCTACAGTAGGTCAGAATCAAACCCTATAACTTACAATCTATAAACCTAGGTATACAACATGTGAGTAAAGTGTTCTAGATATTCACCTCCCAACACAATCCAACAGATACTGTGAGTGATCTTAGAAATACATCTGTAACTTGCTTTAACCTACAAATTGTCATCTAGTTACTGATCCCTAGATACAACCAAACATAAACCATGACCTCCTTGTAAGTAGTGTGTTCTAGATACTGACCTCTAGACATAACCCAGCAGAGATACATCTATAAACTTTGTCCTGCATCACTATAATGTCATCATGTAAAGCTCTCCATTCCAGTGCAGTCAGAGGCTTCATTCTGGATTACAAACCAATTGTGGTTACTATCATAATGTATAGCAGAACTAGTTTACTCAAAATCTATTTAACAAATCTACAGAGTTACACTCTCTCACAAACTTAAGAGTACTGTGACATCATTAATTCAATAATTTTTCAGCCATACTGTTACATTCAAAGGCAAAAAATAAATGACTTTATAATATGGTGACAAAATTTGGATTGGAACGGCAATTGTCTGCACCACAAGCCAAATGTTTTAATACTACACTACAATCACACCTATTCAAACTCCATAATCTAGAGATCACTCTTGAATCTGTGAAAGAACAACTAAATTCAGGAGTACTAATTCTGCTAGCCCAAAAAATCTACATAATTTACTTTAAATATTTCTAACCCTTACATCCAATATTCTCAGCATGCAGACTTTTGACCTGGCTGGTAAGGAGTCTGTTGAATGTGGAAGGTTACCACGAGTTTAATATCCATCAGAAAACACTTGGTACTACCACACTTGAGTATCACCACATTTGGTACCACTACAATTTGTATCATCATGCTTGGTACAATGTACCACTAAATCTGCTATCACCACACTTGTGCAAAATCCTAGTATATGGATACATAAGTAAATCAGCTTTAATATTCCTCTGACTCTTTTGTCAGTAAAATAATACATATAATGCATAAAATTTGAACAGTCACATTTACTGACCTGCGTCCTGCTGTCCTCATTATCCTGGTCATCAAAGTTCTAGTTTCATCTGCATTGTTCTATTCAGAAAACATAAACTGCTGTTTGAAATGTTACAGTTTTATGCAATAAGATGTATACATATTTTATTCCACTTAGAAGAGATGAAGTACATGTATGTATATATTAAGATATTATTGGTATATTGCAGATTGTTCCTCATCATAAAAGCCAGTGTGGCCTAGTGGATAAGGTGCTCATGAACTAGAGGTCCCGGGTTCGACTACCACCCTGGGCACACCAGTGTTCTGTCTTTCGGATGAGACAGTAAAAACCGAGGTCCCGTGTCACAGTACACATAGCATGTTTAAGATCCCTCACTACTTCGGGTGGGTCCGTTGCAAAGGTCTAAATTTGTAAGCAATGCATCAGGCAGATGCCGTCACCATATACTTAAAATAATCTTGGAGTGATGTAAAACAATAATCAATCAATCAATCAATCCTCTTCATAAATAAATATACATGTATTTTTATGTTCTACCTTTTCTTACTTATCACCTAAACAGTCCATCCTCCTGAAATCACTGTAACTCATTCATTATCGTTCATATATACTTCTCTTTTTGTATTTTCACATTTATACATGTACAATACCCATGCAATGCTGTATCTTAATGCATTGGACAGTGATGACAAATGCAGCTTACTGTTTCTTCTTCTATGTTACATAAAGATGATTTATATAGTGACAGCGCATGCCTGTTGTACTGACCAAACATCCAGACCTATGTAATGGACTCCTCCACATCAATCAGCCTGTTGTATTGACCAAACATCCAGACCTATGTAGTGGACTCCTCCACATCAATCATCCTGTTGTACTGACCATACATACAGACCTATGTAGTGGACTCCTCCACATCAATCGACCTGTTGTACTGACCATATATCCAGACCTATGTAGTGGACTCCTCCACATCAATCAGCCTGTTGTACTGACCATACATCCAGACCTATGTAGTGGACTCCTCCACATCAATCAGCCTGTTGTACTGACCATACATCCAGACCTATGTAGTGGACTCCTCTACCTGTTGTACTGACCATATCCAGACCTATGTAGTGGACTCCTCCACCTGTTGTACTGACCAAACATCCAGACCTATGTAGTGGACTCCTCCACATCAATCATCAAGTTGTACTGACCATTCCTCCACATCAATCGACCTGTTGTACTGACCATACATCCAGACCTATGTAGTGGACTCCTCCACATCAATCAGCCTGTTGTACTGACCATACATCCAGACCTATGTAGTGGACTCCTCCACATCAATCATCCTGTTGTACTGACCATACATCCAGACCTATGTAGTGGACTCCTCCACATCAATCGACCTGTTGTACTGACCAAACATCCAGACCTATGTAGTGGACTCCTCCACATCAATCAGCCTGTTGTACTGACCATACATCCAAACCTATGTAGTGGACTCCTCCACATCAATCATCCTGTTGTACTGACCATACATCCAGACCTATGTAGTGGACTCCTCCACCTGTTGTACTGACCATACATCCAGACCTATGTAGTGGACTCTTCCACATCAATCGACCTGTTGTACTGACCATACATCCAGACCTATGTAGTGGACTCCTCCACATCAATCAGCCTGTTGTACTGACCATACATCCAGACCTATGTAGTGAACTCCTCCACCTGTTGTACTGACCAAACATCCAGACCTATGTAGTGGACTCCTCCACATCAATCGACCTGTTGTACTGACCATACATCCAGACCTATGTAGTGGACTACTCTACATCAATCAGGAATCTTACATATAGTACAACATCTACCAAGACATGAAGCCTTAGTTCGTAAGTGTCTCCCTTGAGAGACAGGCCACAGATGAGCTACCCAATGGTACTTTACCCAAGGACACGCAAGTGATTGAACTATACCAACTCTGTCATACTGTATAAAAAGGATGGTAGATTTTTCAGTTTAAAATATGTATTCTTATAAATCCAATACCTGAAGTACACTGCTATGTGATCTAAGTCTTAATCATTCTGCCATTCTCTTACCTCAGAATCTCTGATATAATACAAAGGCTTCTTCACTCCATATTTCTCTAAAATTTTTGCTGCCCTAAAATTTACAAAAAGGATATTGATGAAAATAATGGACTTATATTTTATTACCAAAATTTAAATTCAAAACTGAAAGAAAACTAGAGCTGTTCAAACATAAAGCAAACTAACAGGAGTTTTCCGAAAAATATAAATTAAATTTTCCTTGTTGAAAATAGAAACAATACATTGAAAAAACCCAATGACAAAAATAATATGATCAATGATGAACATATAAATGATACATACTCTATATGCCTCTCCAGTTTATCTACTTCCTTGTGTAGCAGTAGGGATTTCTTGGATTCAGAACTACAATATACAATTTCAAACTACAATATACATTATCAAACTACAATATACAATATCAAACTACAATATACAATATACAATATAAAACTACAATATACAATATCAAACTACTACGAAATGTATATTTGTTGACATATCTATAATAGCACCATAGCTGAATTAAAAATAAGAAAAGCCTGTTGTCATTTTCTTTTCAAATGATAGAAACTCTTAATCATTATATAGCATTGAATAAAGATACACTATTAATAGCCTTACAAGCCTTACCCTGATGCTCCTTTCTGTGGCAGACATTATATAGCATTGAATAAAGATACACTATTAATAGCCTTACAAGCCTTACCCTGATGCTCCTTTCTGTGGCAGACATTATATAGCATTGAATAAAGATACACTATTAATAGCCTTACAAGCCTTACCCTGATGCTCCTTTCTGTGGCAGACATTATATAGCATTGAATAAAGATACACTATTAATAGCCTTACAAGCCTTACCCTGATGCTCCTTTCTGTGGCAGACATTGTACAATGTCACAAATCACATTCAACTGATCATCTCTGAAAAGACAAAGATTTTTATCATAATTATTTTTCTGCTAAAGAAGGTACAGAAGTTAAAAAAACCAAAAATTTGTAAATTCTTTGTTTTTTTTCTTCAATACCTCAATAGAAGAACAAATTGTTACTGTCATTCCTTATAATTTAATTCTTGGTGAAATAAACAAAACTCTGATGAAATGTAAAATGTATTGGCAAATCAGCGAATGTTTTGAATTTGGCACATTGACAACTATGTCAAGCAAGGTTGACCAATTAGGGCCAACCTTATAATGTCACCATAGAAACCAGAATACCATATGAGATAGCTGTTTCAAATATGGATGTAGTATTGATAGACAGCTGTCAAAAGTATGTATATAGATGAAGTGATGTGAGAAAGCTGTTATACACTGATGTTCAGTGTGATTAGGGGGGGGGGGGGGATCACATAGTACAGTCAATGATTCTCCAGTACTGGTATCTGATTCTTCAGTAATTCTCATTCAAGTCAAATGAAATTAGGAAGGGATAGAGATAACAAACAAACTCCAGTCAATGGCATGGCTTAGTAAGTCATGTGACTTATCTTTACTTATATCGGATTCAACAAATGGAAAAACAATTCTGATAATGCACTTAAATAGACTACACAGCAATTGCCTAAAAATTGAATCATTTTTTTTTATTAGAAAATACATAAAACTGAGAAACAGATAAACATTTAAATGTTTGAACTAATTGCTGAGTTGGTACACTGGCATTATCAAAATGACGTGTTAAAGTTAAAAACTGATATCATGCTCTATACAGCGAACCTTTCACAGACATAGATGGCTTCCAAAGCAATGGACATCATCTCCTCCTGCTCTGGTATAACTCGACTGGTCAGCTGTAGAAAATAAAAAACAAACTAGTACTGAAATTATCCCATGTAACACAATATTGGTTTCTGGGTTCAAATTAGAATCAATGTTTCATCTCCAGCCTCATTAAACATGCATGGAAGTTCTCTCTGTTGTCATCATAAAGTCTCTGATGACCTCTTTCTACACCTTTGACATCTCCAGATGTTCATGTCATCATAAAATCTCTGATGACCTCTTTCCAGTACACCTTTGACATCTCCAGATGTTCATGTCATCATAGAGTCTCTGATCACCTCTTTCTAGTACACCTTTGACATCTCCAGATGTTCATGTTTTTAATATAATTATGCAAACGCATAAAGGGGAAATCCCACATTCATAGTTATCTCATTAACCTATTTTCATTGATCATTAGATATCATGATCTCCACAGAAGAAATCATTCTTTTGTGATAATATCAACAGGCTGACCAAATTGTTGACCACCTTCAAGTGAGCTGCAATAACAAAAACTAAATCCACCAGACCATTTTGCCACTTTAGAATTAGGTAGTACTATCACCTTTAACAAGTCACCAGTGAATTTCTTAGCATTAAATTCCATTTTTCGTGAGGAGCTTTAGTACTGTTTACTCAGGCCCATAAATTGGTTTCCCAGCAAAGCTTGAATGTCTCTAAGGATCACATAAATATAATATAACAAGTAAATGTGATGTTTTTGAAATAACAAATACACAGACATTTTGTGTTACACTTGGCTGAATACCCTAATTCTACCATTTTTGACTTTCCTCATATAATTTTTGACTTTCCTCATATAATTCTCAGTTATCTTTACCCAAGGAAAGAATACAACAACTTCCCTTACACATTTTACCTCTCTCTCACATATGATGTAATTCTAGATAGTGACTTTGACCTAAGTAAGCACTCACTTCACTCTCATTATTATGATATGATGTAATTCTAGATAGTGACTTTGACCTAAGTAAGCACTCACTTCACTCTCATACATATGATATGATGTAATTCTAGATAGTGACTTTGACCTAAGTAAGCCCTCACTTCACTCTCATACATATGATATGATGTAATTCTAGATAGTGACTTTGACCTAAGTAAGCATTCACTTCACTCTCATACATATGATATGATGTAATTCTAGATAGTGACTTTGACCTAAGTAAGCATTCACTTCACTCTCATACATATGATATGATGTAATTCTAGATAGTGACTTTGACCAAGTAAGCATTCACTTCACTCTCATACATATGATATGATGTAATTCTAGATAGTGACTTTGACCTAAGTAAGCACTCACTTCACTCTCATACATATGATATGATGTAATTCTAGATAGTGACTTTGACCTAAGTAAGCATTCACTTCACTCTCATACATATGATATGATGTAATTCTAGATAGTGACTTTGACCTAAGTAAGCACTCACTTCACTCTCATACATATGATATGATGTAATTCTAGATAGTGACTTTGACCTAAGTAAGCATTCACTTCACTCTCATACATATGATATGATGTAATTCTAGATAGTGACTTTGACCTAAGTAAGCATTCACTTCACTCTCATACATATGATATGATGTAATTCTAGATAGTGACTTTGACCTAAGTAAGCATTCACTTCACTCTCATACATATGATATGATGTAATTCTAGATAGTGACTTTGACCTAAGTAAGCACTCACTTCACTCTCATACATATGATATGATGTAATTCTAGATAGTGACTTTGACCTAGGTAAGCATTCACTTCACTCTCATACATATGATATGATGTAATTCTAGATAGTGACTTTGACCAAGTAAGCATTCACTTCACTCTCATACATATGATATGATGTAATTCTAGATAGTGACTTTGACCTAAGTAAGCATTCACTTCATTCTCATACATATGATATGATGTAATTCTAGATAGTGACTTTGACCTAAGTAAGCATTCATTTCACTCTCATACATATGATATGATGTAATTCTAGATAGTGACTTTGACCTATGTAAGCATTCACTTCACTTTCATACATATGATATGATGTAATTCTAGATAGGGACTTTGACCTAAGTCAGCATTCATTTCACTCTCATACATATGATATGATGTAATTCTAGATAGTGACTTTGACCTAAGTAAGCACTCACTTCACTCTCATACATATGATATGATGTAATTCTAGATAGTGACTTTGACCTAAGTAAGCATTCACTTCACTCTCATACATATGATATGATGTAATTCTAGATGGTGACTTTGACCTAAGTAAGCATTCACTTCACTCTCATACATATGATATGATGTAATTCTAGATAGTGACTTTGACCTAAGTAAGCATTCACTTCACTCTCATACATATAATATGATGTAATTCTAGATGGTGACTTTGACCTAAGTAAGCATTCACTTCACTTTCATACATATGATATGATGCAATTCTAGATAGTGACTTTGACCTAAGTAAGCATTCACTTCACTTTCATACATATGATATGATGTAATTCTAGATAGTGACTTTGACCTAAGTAAGCATTCACTTCACTTTCATACATATATTCTACTCAGACATTAATTTAGAAAATTTAATCATGATCCAAAGTGAATGGTTTCAAGGCACAAATAGGTTGCCTGCATAGGTTGTTAAAACAGTAAGTACAAATTAAAAAAGGATGACAAAGACAAAGTGATCCTGAAGTGTCTCTACATGTACATGGTTTTACATCATAGTTAACGCAACAATCATAAACTTGTTTCTTAATTCAAATATTTATGTCAAGGTCATTGCAAAGGGCATATGTTTCACATTCATTAACAGTATGTTATATTCAAGAGTCAGAATGCATAAATGCTTTGTAGACTGGAACCAAGGCATAAGCATATATACAGCAGTCCCTCTATATCCACAATAGTCAGAGTGGAAGAAATACATACAACATGTAACAAACATCTAAATATAGACTATGTTTATACTTACAGTGACCTTGGAAGCCTCAAAGATCTTAAGACTCAGCGTTAGATCATCTTTAGACATAGTGACGACATAATCTTTCAAAAGACTATTGTAAATCCCTGGTGAGCTTCTATTACATCGCTTCAGAAATACAATCAGCCATTTATACAGATTCTTGGAATACATCTCTACGGATGACTGAAAAACAGAATTTCAAATCCTTATATAAGATGCTATTATAGTGGATTAAATGTATACTAAAAAGCATTATACAGCAGAGTATGATGTTATATTAGTGACTGTGCTTTGTTCCTATGTTATATTAGTGACTGTGTTTTGTTCCCATGTTATATTAGTGACTGTGCTTTGCTCCCATGTTATTATTAGTGACTGTGCTTTGTTCCCATGTTATATAAGTGACTGTGCTTTGTTCCCATGTTATATAAGTGACTGTGCTTTGTTCCCACGTTATATTAGTGATTGTGCTTTGTTCTCATGTTATATTAGTGACTGTGCTTTGTTCCTATGTTATATAAGTGACTGTGCTTTGCTCCCATGTTATTATTAGTGACTGTGCTTTGTTCCCATGTTATATAAGTGACTGTGCTTTGTTCCCATGTTATATAAGTGACTGTGCTTTGTTCCCACGTTATATTAGTGATTGTGCTTTGTTCTCATGTTATATTAGTGACTGTGCTTTGTTCCTATGTTATATAAGTGACTGTGCTTTGTTCCCATGTTATATTAGTGACTGTGCTTTGTTCCTATGTTATACTAAAAAGTATGATAATCCTGTACGATATTTGTTACCACCTCATATTTGTGAGTATGATCTATGTTGAACTTCCTATGTTATACTGGTGACTATGCTCTGATCCCACATTTTACTAGTAAGTACAATTTTTGTCCTACATTATACTGGTAAGATCTCTGTTCCCTCAATATGCTGGTGAGTATTTCCCATGTCACTGTTAACTATCTTCTCCCACTTGAAAATGATGACTAGAGCAGGTGAAGCTCAACCAATCAGCATGGTACTTGGTTCATTAATATAAGAGCTAATGTTTAATACCTTACCCATATTACCTACATAGTGCTTATTATGTACTAATTTTTACCTTAGACATGATAAGTTCTAGTTGATCATAATAAGCCATGGACTGTAACTGGGCAAAGGTCAAGCTTTCATCAACATGGCATTCATAGATAAGCATCTCCATGGTGATAAGGTCATTGAGTAAATCATTTAAATCCTGTTATCAAAAAAATGTACACATCTATGTATTGTTCACTGAAAGTATATATTAAGTGAGTATTACAAGGCATTGCCACAATGTAAAAAGTTCAATAACATGAGAATTATATTCTCGGACTGATGCTTTGACCTTGACCTAACTATATCAAAAACTAGTTAAGAAAAACTTTGACAAATAAGGAGTCTCTGGATCAAGTATGTCGATAATAGATTAAAATGATTAATTTGAAGTCAAATTAAGCTCTTTACATTTTGACATTAAAATCATTCAGGCAAATTCTTGACAGAAAAAGAGTGTAATGTTAATTACTAATGTTCATGAAAAATACCAGTCATCTGCTGTAACTATCATTAATCTACATTCTTTGACCTTGACTTTTGATTTGTCATTCCAATGATCAATAGGGTAGACACAAGATTCTTGAGAAGATTGTGCTGTAAGTTTCAAACCATGCATTTAAACACAGAACTCCTAACCAAAGCCAATTCCCTAACAATTCCTGAATTCCAACATAGTCATCCTAATCACAGCATAATGGGACAAGATTTGAAACCTAACTAAAATCACAAAACTGTGGAAACTAGAACTGTCCTCACCGGATAAATACCCCCCCCCCCCCACCCCCGCGGCACCAAAATTCAAAATAGGGCATAGAACTATATATATGACCAATATTTAAGTTTTGGAGTAGAAGCTGAAGGTCAAAGGGGTTGTGTAAATACTTCTTGTATCAGTGTTCAGGACTTGTCATAAAGAATACACACATGTAAAATGGACACCCTATCTCTCTATGACTATACTTTACTGTCAGAGTTAAAGTTTTTCCAAAAGAGTCAAATGTCAAGGTCAAGGTCACAAGGTCAAAATGCTGGTACTGACTGAAAGGCCTTGCCACAAGGAATACACATATATAGTATGAAGGTCCCATCTCTTTTCTTTCAAAAGTTCTGGCTAAGGTTGAAGTTTTTAAATAGTAGGTCAAATATTGAGACCAAGATCAAAAGGTCAAAAATGTTGGTATTGACAGAAAGGTCTTGCCACAAAGAATACACATGTGTGGTATGAAGGTCCCATCTCATTTCTTTCAAAAGTTATGGCTAAGGTTAAAGTTTTTAAAAGGTAAGTAAAATTTCAAGGCCAAGGTCACAAGGTCAAAATTTTGGTACCAAAAGAAAGGTCTTGCCACAAGGAAAATACATGTGTAGTATGAATTCCCCAGTCTCTTTTGGTTCAAAAGTTATGGCTAAGGTTAAAGTTTTTAAAAAGTATGTCAAATGTCAAGGCCAAGATCACAAGGTCAAAAATTTTGGTACCAAAAGAAAGATCTTGCCACAAAGAATATACATGTGTAGTATGAATACCCAGTCTCTTTTGGGTTAAAAGTTATAGCTAAAGTTAAAGTGTTTAAAAAGTAGGTAGATCAAATGTCAAGGCCAAGGTCACAAGGTCAAAAATTTTGGTACCAAAAGAAAGATCTTGCCACAAAGAATATACATGTGTAGTATGAATACCCAGTCTCTTTTGGTTCAAAAGTTATAGCTAAGGTTAAAGTATTTAAAAAGTAGGTCAAATGTCAAGGCCAAGATCACAAGGTCAAAACTTTTGGTACCAAAAGAAAGGTCTTGCCACAAAGAATATACATGTGTAGTATGAATACCCAGTCTATTTAGATTCAATAGTTACAGCTAAGGTTAAAGTTTTTAAAAAGTAGGTCAAATGTCAAGGCCAAGGTCACAAGGTCAAAAATTTTGGTACCAAAACAAAGGTCTTGCCACAAGGAATATACATGTCAAGTATGAATACCCCGTCTCTTTTGTTCAAAAGTTATGGTCAAGGTTAAAGTTTTCTGGACGGCACGACAGACAGACGGACAAGGTCATTCCTATATACCCCCCAAACTTGGGGGGAGGGGGGGGGGGTATAATAATATGTAAAATATGTTACCATACTTTCAGTATATAATATGTTAACTATGTTTCCACAGTTACAGTCTACAAAGGCAAACATAATGTCTTAACTCACATAATCACTTAATATAGATTGATACATGTAAACAGTGACAGCTTTGTTCCTATCTTATTTTATATTCTATGACCTTCACCTCTGATCCTGCCTTTACAAAGATGGCCTTCAAAATGATGACCTTCACAATGATATATGTTTATATATGTATTATGGTAACCAACCTCCGTTATTCCTCCTTCTATTGCAAACTTCACAAGTTCTACAGCATTGTCCACCATGCGACTCAGTCTCTCAATTTCACAAGCCCGATACTTATACCATTCTGTCAGTAAAGGCTTTCTCAATGTCTCACATCTATGAATACATAGAAATATGAAAACAGAAAAACCTTTAATCACAAGCTTAACAAGAGCAACGCCTAGCGTGGCATAATATGCCCGTCGCTTAATTTGGACAGGATCAATTCGCATTTGGCATGATTTTCATGAAAAATATCTGACGTTTACTGAAGTTAATTGCATTTCATAGCATTTTATCACAGGAATAAGTCCAAGGGCAATAACTCCTGCAGAAATGGTCCTATCCAACCCATTCTGGAACTTGACCTGCATAAAACAAATTTGAAATTTTTTAGTACAAGCCCCCCCCCCCCTACCCCCCTAACTCCTCCCCCCCCCCTCCTAAAATTATAAATTTCTCAAAAATGAAGAAAAAGATATCAATACCTGTGAAATATGTGGAAGTTGGTACATTTTACTTGTTTCATGGTAAATTTCATAATGTTTTTACAAAAATTAGATTTTTAATGAATTTTCAAAACAAAATCTTGAAATGTATAAGTCCAATGGCCATAAATCTGTCAAAAGCGATCAATCGTAACAAAACTCGAACTGGTACTAACGCCGCTTGATATAAAGCTATATACCAAATTTCAATTCAAGATTTTGAAAAACGGCCAAAACAAGTCTGGAAAACATGACCTAGGACATATGGTCAACCCCCCCCCCCTAAAATTATAAATTTCTCAAAAATGAAGAAAAAGATATTAAAACCAAAAATATATGTGATAGTTGGTACATTTTACTTGTTTCATGAGAAATTTCATAATGTTTTGACAAAAAATAGATTTTTAATGAATTTCTGAAAAAATCTTGAAATTTATAAGTCCAAGGGCCATAAATCCGTCAAAAGTAGGTCAATCGTAACAAAACTCAAACTGGTACTGACGCCACTTGGAATTAAGCTATATACCAAATTTCAACTCAATATCTTGAAAGACGGCAAAAAAATGTCCGTAAAACATGACCTAGGACATACCGGGTATGGTCAACCCCCCCCCCACTAAAATTATAAATTTCTCAAAAATAAAGGAAAAGATATTAAAACCCGTAACATATGTGATAGTTGGTACATTTTACTTGTTTCATGAGAAATTTCATAATGTTTTGACAAAAATAGATTTTTAATGAATTCCTGAAAAAATCTTGAAATTTATAAGTTCAAGGGCCATAAATCCGACAAAAGTAAGTCAATTGTAACAAAACTCGAACTGGTACTGACGCCGCTTGATATAAAGCTATATACCAAATTTCAACTCAATATCTTGAAAGACGGCAAAAAAAAGTCCGGAAAACATGACCCCGGATGGACTGACGCACGGACAGCGCCATAACATAATACGTTCCGTCTAATGACGAGCGTATAAAAACAATGTCTTCCTGATATCCATAAAAGAAATCATCTTTATAATCACACAAGAAATTCACAGTTATTTCTTTTGTTTAAGTATAGAAAATACTTTTAATGTCATGTACATATGTACATATTATAAATTAAACCATGAAGAATGCAAAGAATTGTTTCATAAATTTACACAAGTGAGACATACAATGTTTAAAAGTTGCAATAAATATATTGGACAAACTGATATAAATGCATGAACACCAAGGGAAATATGCCTTACCTGATCAGAACTTGGAGAGATCTGGAATATCCTACTATAAAGAAGCTCCAAGATCTGTCACTATTGGACCTTACCTGAACTTGGAGAGATCCAGATTATCCTCATATAAAGAAGCTCCAAGATCTGTCACTATTGGACCTTACCTGAACTTGGAGAGATCCAGATTATCCTCATATAAAGAAGCCTCAAGATCCATAACTGTTGCACCTTACCTGAACTTGGAGATATCTGGAATATCCTACTATAAAGAAGCTCCAAGATCTGTCACTATTGGCCCTTACCTGAACTTGGAGAGATCCAGATTATCCTCATATAAAGAAGCCTCAAGATCCATAACTGTTGGACCTTACCTGAACTTGGAGGGATCTGGAATATCCTACTATAAAGAAGCTCCAAGATCTGTCACTATTGGCCCTTACCTGAACTTGGAGAGATCCAGATTATCCTCATATAAAGAAGCCTCAAGATCCATAACTGTTGGACCTTACCTGAACTTGGAGATATCTGGAATATCCTACTATAAAGAAGCTCCAAGATCTGTAACTATTGGACCTTAGTTAAACCTGAAGAGATCCAGATTATCCTCATATAAAGAAGCTTCAAGATCTGTAGGTGTTGCTTCAAGATCTGTAAGTGTTGGACCTTACCTGAATTTGGAGAGATCTGGATTATCCTCATATAAAGAAGACCCAAGATCTATAGTTGTTGGCTCAACAATGGACCTGGAAAATCAACATTCAAAAAGTTTTGAAATATCCAGATTTTCTATGAGACTTTCAGAACAGGGAATGTCTGATGTTTATAATTATGAATGATGATTATACCACTCAGATATGCTCTGTTATCACATCGCACATCTTCAAGATGGCATTATTACTATGTGTAGAGATTTCTTCATCTGTAACACAAGTGTGCGTACAACCTTAAAATAATGTACTTCGCTTGCATGTGGCCAGTTTTGGAATAAAGTGATATTGTTTGGAATAATTGTACCATATATAAAAAACAACTACAACTGTCCTAACGGGACAAATACCCCCCCTGGCACCAAAATTCAAAATAGGGCATAGACCAAGGACAAAAGTAATGGTTTCAAATGAAAGATCTGTTCATGAGGAATCTCTCCCAAGGTCACAAGGTCAAAAATTTTGGTACCAAAAGAAAGATCTTGCCACAACGGATATACATGTGTAGTATGAATACCCAGTCTCTTTTGGTTCAAAAGTTATGGCTAAGGTTAAAGTTTTTAAAAAGTAGGTCTAATATCAAGGCCAAGGTGACATGGTCAAATATTTTGGTACCAAAAGAAAGATCTTGCCACAAAGAATACACATGTGTAGTATGAATACCCAGTCTCTTTTGGTTCAAAAGTTATAGCGAAGGTTAAAGTGTTTAAAAAGCAGGTCAAATGTCAAGGCCAAGGTCACAAGGTCAAAAATTTTGGTACCGAAAGAAAGATCTTGCCACAAGGGATATACATGTGTAGTATGAATACCCAGTCTCTTTTGGTTCAAAAGTTATGGTGAAGGTTAAAGTTTTCTGGACAGACAGACGGATGGACAGACAGACAGAGAGGCAGACAAGGTGATTCATATAAACCCCCCCCCCCACAATCTTCGTTTGTGGGAGGAATAATGAGAAAACATTCAAACAAATCAAGGCTTCTACTTGAGCAACAGGATCCTGCTTATATTCCAAAATTCTAGAGGAAGTCGGATGGGACAGCTTAGAGACATGTAGATATAAACAACATATGACTGCATTTACAAAATTATCAATCAAAGTGTACCTAAATATTTGTATACACTTTTACCACTCTGCGTTCACCAGGTTAGTCAATATAATCTGAGATCTGACAAAAACTGGCATTTGCCAAGAGCATGGACAAACACTTTTCAAAATTCTTTTGTACCTAAAATACTTCTGATTGGAATTTTTTTGCCACAAATTATGTCAAATATAAAATAATCAAAATCTCTTGCCGACTGAAGTTGTCAGACAGGGGCAAAATTTTGTCGGTTTTTGGCATTATTTCAATGTTTAAGGCTAAATAAAACAGCTCAAAGTATGATTTTCTGAAGGAACAGTCAAATATAAAAGCAGAACTATTATGAGGAGATCTAAAATAGGTTTATGTTTCTATTGGAATTAGTAGTCTGCTAAATTCCAACCCAGAAAATCTGGTTTTTAACTTCCGGACATTCCAAGTTTTCACTCTTTTGCGATACAAGAGTATCCCATCCTCTACTTTTCCCACTATATTTCGTAACTTGATATATTCCAATTTAATTCACAATCCAAAATACCCAGTATACCTTGGTTGTACAAACTTGTAATATTTTCATATTAAATGCTTCATCACGAGAGATATACCATAACCACTTGGTAAATCTGCTGGTAAGTATGCTGCTGTATGTATGTTAATAAAATAGTAACTTGTGAATGCATATAATGTATGTGTTTTCTAAGTTATAAGTGAGCATGCATAATTATGATTATGATATTTGCATGTGCATAAAACAGTATTTTGTGAATGCATTTAAGTGTGTTTGTAAGTGTAAAAGTAATGTAAATCCTTGCATATGGATTATAATATTTGTATGATTGTCTCATTATATGTAGTGATAAATATGCATATGTATATTCATATGTGCATTTATGCATAAAAGTTGTGTAAATACTAATATGTTGAAACACTACTTGATATAGAATCTTACTTCTGTATGAGTGTGTAAATATAGGAGTTTACAAGATGTGTTTGTGAAACACAAATGACCCAAGTGGCAAAAAAGTCCAAATAAGACAAATTTTGCAATGTGTTGATTTACATCCTAACCCATGGAAATATGCATGTGAAATATGAAAGCTTTATCTCTAATGATTCAAAACTTATAACCAATGTTAAAGTTTTTGAAATGTAGGTAAAAAGTCACTGTCAATGTCACAGGTCAAAAATCATTGTACCAACGGAAAGGTCTTCTCACAAAGAATATGCACATAAAATATGAAAGCCCTACCTCTAATGATTCAAAAGTTAATACTGATGTTAAAGTTTTTTGCCACAGACAAACGGAAAGCAGAAAGACAGTCAAGTAAAACCTTGATGCCCCCCTCCAATCTAAACAAAAATGTGTAAAGATCTGATAGTGTGAACATCTGTGTACTAAAATTAACAACTTCATACATTTACTAATTACATGTATTATCTTAAAACCTATAGTATTCTTTCATTTAAATTGGGTATATTCTGTGTATATTTCTATGTTGGATTTATTATACCTAGTATACAATCTTTGAAAATCTATACAGTAAAATGGAAAGAACATTAAAATATGAGATATTTATCATGTGGTTTGGTCCAATCTTTTATATCGTGTATAATTCATTAAATGTAATTTTCAAATAAATACTGTTTTACTAAGTGTGTGCACACATGTGTATGATGTATGTAGACATATATACCTGTACACACAGGTGTATGATGTGTGTAGACATACATACCTGCACACACAGATATATGATGTGTGTAGACATACATACCGGTACACACAAAAGTATGATGTATGTTGACATACATACCTGTACACACAGGTGTATGATGTGTATAGACATACATGCCTGTACACACAGATGTATGATGTATATAGACATACGCACCAGTACACACAGGTGTATGATGTGTATAGACATACATGCCTGTACACACAGATGTATGATGTATATAGACATACACACCTGTACACACAGGTGTATGATGTGTGTAGACATACATACCTGTACACACAGGTGTATAATGTATGTAGACATACATACCTGTACACACAGGTGTATGATGTATGTAGACATACTGTCATACATACCTGCACACACAGGTGTATGATGCATGTAGACATACATACCTGTACACATAGATGTATGATGTGTATAGACATACCTGTACACACAGGTGTATGATGCATGTAGACATACATACCTATACACACAGATGTATAACGTGTGTAGACATACATACCGGTACACACAAAAGTATGATGTATGTTGACATACATACCTGTACACACAGGTGTATGATGTGTATAGACATACATGCCTGTACACACAGATGTATGATGTATATAGACATACGCACCTGTACACACAGGTGTATGATGTGTATAGACATACATGCCTGTACACACAGATGTATGATGTATATAGACATACACACCTGTACACACAGGTGTATGATGTGTGTATGATGTGTGTAGACATACATACCTGTACACACAGGTGTATAATGTATGTAGACATACATACCTGTACACACAGGTGTATGATGTATGTAGACATACTGTCATACATACCTGTACACACAGGTGTATGATGCATGTAGACATACATACCTGTACACATAGATGTATGATGTGTATAGACATACCTGTACACACAGGTGTATGATGTGTGTTGACATACATACCTGTACACACAGGTGTATGATATGTATAAATATACATACCTGTAGACACAGGTGTATGATGCATGTAGACATACCTGCATTGAGGTTGTTCACACCAATCTATCTCTCTTGTGTGACATATCTCTAGAGTCTGTACTTTGTCATCAACTCTAAAAGAAATAATGACTGTGATAAAACACTACTTACACCTTATATACAGACAAATCATGAAAAGATGATGAAAGGGAGCATTTGTAAGTCAGCAAATACCGAGTTACATGCAACTAACTGAAATAACTTCAACAGTTAATTACTCTAAAATTTAATATTCAACATTTCATTGGATCTACTTCTTATTCTTACTCCTAATATGATGTTTCTGTTTTATTATAATTATGCACTTACCCCAAAGTGGGTAGGAGCTCTTTGTAATCCAACGGACTTGTTGTCTCCGAAAAATTAGACAATATACCAAGCCTATAAATAGAGGCAATACATACCAATTATATCATTGAAACATATTTTGTTAACAAATAAGTCCCATTAGTTACTCACTTACACAGCTTGCAGAACCCTTGTGTAATGCTGCATTATTCCCCTTAGATTTCTACAGAACCCATGTGCAATACAGCATTATTCCCCTTAGATTTCTACAGAACCCTTGTGTAATACAGCATTATTCCCCTTAGATTTCTACAGAACCCTTGTGTAATGCTGTTTTATTTCCCTTAGATTTCTACAGAACCCTTGTGTAATGCTGCATTATTCCCCTTAGATTTGTACAGAACCCTTGTGTAATGCTGTATTATTCCCCTTAGATTTCTACAGAACCCATGTGTAATGCTGTTTTATTCCCCTTAGATTTCTACAGAACCCTTGTGTAATGCTGCATTATTCCCCTTAGATTTCTACAGAACCCATGTGTAATGCTGTTTTATTCCACGTAGATTTCTACAGAACCCTTGTGTAATACTGCATTATTCCCCTTAGATTTCTACAGAACCCATGTGTAATGCTGTTTTATTCCCCTTAGATTTCTACATCACCCTTGTGTAATGCTGCATTATTCCCCTTAGATTTCTACAGAAACCATGTGCAATAGAGTATTATTCCCCTTAGATTTCTACATCACCCTTGTGTAATGCTGCATTATTCCCCTTAGATTTCTACAGAACTCATGTGTAATACAGCATTATTCCCCTTAGATTTCTACATCACCCTTGTGTAATGCTGCATTATTCCCCTTAGATTTCTACAGAACCCTTGTGTAATACAGCATTATCCCCCTTAGATTTCTACATCACCCTTGTGTAATGCTGTATTATTCCCCTTAGATTTCTACAGAACCCTTGTGTAATACAGCATTATTTCCCTTAGATTTCTACAGAACCCTTGTGTAATACAGCATAATTCCCCTTAGATTTCTACAGAACCCTTGTGTAATACAGCATTATTCCCCTTAGATTTCTACAGAACCCATGTGTAATACAGCATTATTCCCCTTAGATTTCTACAGAACCCTTGTGTAATGCTGCATTATTCCCCTTAGATTTCTACAGAACCCTTGTGTAATGCTGTACTATTCCCCTTAGATTTCTTATGTACAGATCCTTACCTGTGTGGAAGAAGCACATCTCCATGATACAAAAACAACAACTCCAAAGCTTTCCAATCACTGGTCTGTAACAGAACCAAGAGTCATTTACAACACAAAATACAATTCCTTTAAATGAAATGGCAAAGGTACAACAGTCAGTAAGGCCTGACCTAATGCTTCATCTAATACAGAAAATACAGAAAGAACACATCAATGTCTACAAACTGACCAAGTTTGAAGTTGGTATCCTTAACGGTATGCTACAGATCAACCTAAACGTAAATTGTCGACACCGTATGAACACACAGACAGACAGATGGACAGACTTCATCAATTCATAGACCAAACTTGCTTTGCAATCCAGTCAACAAACATTAAATTTGAAAGCTAGGATATTCATATAATATTGAAATTCTGATGGTTTGCATAAAGGTTCAGACGATTTATGTAAAGGTTCTGAAGGTCCGTGTAAAAGTCAAGATGGATTGTATAAAGGTTCTGAAGGTTTGTGTAAATGTTCAGATGGATTGTGTAAGTGCTCTGAAGATTTGTGTAAATGTTCAGATGGATTGTGTAAGTGCTCTGAAGATTTGTGTAAATGTTCAGATGGATTGTGTAAGTGCTCTGAAGATTTGTGTAAATGTTCTGATGGTTGTATAAAGGTTCTGAAGGTCTGATTGTTTGTGTAATGTTCTGATGGTTGTATAAAGGTTCTGAAGGTCTGATTGTTTGTGTAATGTTCTGATGGTTGTATAAAGGTTCTGAAGGTCTGACTGTTTGTGTAAGGGTTCTGAAGGTTTGTGTAAATGTTCTGAAGGTTTGTGTATAAAGGTTCTGAAGGTCTGATTTTTTGTGTAAGGGTTCTGATGCTTAGTGTGAGGTCCTTAATGGTAAGTGTTGTGATCAGTTTACCCTGGCATAATCAGTGGCAGCTTCTACAATATTCCTGCTGCGAAAATTCTGGAAAAATTTGGCATTGAACCTTTCTGCTGCATAGTTCACACCTCCAAGGATTTCCTAAAAAAATTAATTGGTTTGCCATAATTTTTGCCACAGTTCCTTTTTGAAATATCAACTTAAACAAAAGACTGTAAATAACCATATTCCAGCTATGATCTGTCTTAGCCTACTGCTGTACCACTTTCTCTTTAACTGACCATAAAAAACTACAGAATAAGAGGCAGTACAGAATAAGAGGCAGTACAGAAAAGAAGCAGTACAAGGTAAGAGGCAATACAGAATAAGAGGCAGTACAGTACAGAATAAGAGGCATTACAGAATAAGAGGCAGTACAGAGGCAGTACAGAATAAGAGGCAGTACAGAGTAAGAGGCAGTACTGAGGAAGTACAGAATAAGAGGCAGTACAGAATAAGATGTGGATTCATTATCAGATAAGACTTGAAGTTTGGCTATCTTTATGACTGTGACTTCAATATTATGAAATAAGATTAAAATCACACTCCTTCAGTGATATGGCAGTGACTGAAAAACTAAATTTAAATTTTATTTCACCTAACGTCCATACTATAATGTTATATCTTACAATTACTCGATGCTCAGCCATTACTAGAGAATGGGTCATAACGCTCAGCCAAGAACCTTTGATAGGTCATAGTACAAACTATTTATCACTAAAGAAGTGTGAAAATTCCTATGGTTATATGAAATTTAGTGGACTTCATAAATTCATGGAGGAAACGCTCAGCTTTGGATATCACATGTCAAAAACCTACCTCATATGTTTTCAATCTATCGAGATACTGCCAGAGCTTATATCTGGCCCGACACAACTCCTTCTCCTCTAAATTCATGCTGAAATAAACACATGCAATGTGATACATTGTTCATTTCCATACAATAGAGATACGACAAAATGTCTTTTGTCATATTATTTTATACAATATGATACATTAATAGTCTTCATGAAAACATTTTTGAACCACTAGCCCACAAACAAATTTTACTAGTATATTGTGAGTGAGTAGCTAGTGAGTTTTTGCAAAGACCACAGTACATGTATCTATTGTCATATTATTTTATACAATATGATACAGTATCTAATGTCCTATTATTTTATACATGATATAGTATCTGTTGTCATATTATTTTATACAATATGATACAGTATCTTATGTCATATTATTTTATACATGATATAGTATCTGATGTCATATTATTTTATACAATATGATACAGTATCTAATGTCATATTATTTTATACAATATGATACAGTATCTAATGTCGTATTATTTTATACAATATGATACAGTATCTAATGTTCTATTATTTTATACAATATGATACAGTATCTAATGTCCTATTATTTTATACAATATGATATAGTATCTAATGTCCTATTATTCTATATATGATACAGTATCTGATGTCATATTATTTTATACAATATGATACAGTATCTGATGTCATATTATTTTATACAATATGATACAGTATCTAATGTCATATTATTTTATACAATATGATACAGTACCTAATGTCATTTTATTTTATACAATATGATACAGTATCTAATGTCATATTATTTTATACACGGAGAATATGATGTATAAACTTGAAAGTATTTTCTAGATAATATCTGCAATGTATTTTATCAAAAGCCATACTGATACTGTTACAGTTCCTGGACAGTAACAGTTCCCGGTGCTTTGCTGGTTTGAGTATAATGGGCAAGAAATCATCCAAAAGTTTTATACAAAATAAAGGAGAATAAATTTTTTTGGTAAAAATTTTTATTAATGCCTTCTGTGTTATTTTATTTATCACATTCTGACCTACTTTCAATATTCATACGCAGGAAAGGGTGCTCTTGATCAATGAACCTAAAATCAGTTTTTAAGGTCAAATAATGCAATATTTTCATTACAAGCATTTTTATAAGAGACTGACCTTTGACTTTCTAAAATGTCTTGTCATTTTATCCATTTACAATATCAGTAGGCTAGATTGTCCGGGAACTATTACAGTGAAGTCAGTAAAAATGGCCGTAAAGGAGAGTCGTAAAAATGCATACGATATTTGGTTAATGCATGAGTTTTGTCATAAGGTTGACATTGTTCTATACATATTAGGTAAATCATGCACTGTACCAAACTTCATGTATTTTGGTCTACTGTAGCAGATGTGGCTTGCCGAAAACCTCAAAAATCGTCCAGGAACTGTTACTGAACCAGTAAAAATGGCCGTAAAGGAGAGTCGTAAAAATGCATACGATATTGGGTTAATGCATGAGTTTTGTCATAAGGTTGACATTGTTCTATACATATTAGGTAAATCATGCACTGTACCAAACTTCATGTATTTTGGTCTACTGTAGCAGATGTGGCTTGCCGAAAACCTCAAAAATCGTCCGGGAACTGTTACTGAACCAGTACACATCATATAATCAAAAAGGACACACATCAGATAAACCAAACATGCAGCTGTGTAAACTGGGTAACAAGGAAAACAATGTAGAAATATACAAGTTGGGCTTTTTTATACACAGCAAAGTTTTTATCAATGAATTAAGATATTTCTTAATACAGGTACTCTGGTACTAACAGGATTTATAACTGTACCAAAAATATTAAAATTGACTCATTTTATAATTATGTTCTTCCCCCTAACTAGTTTACTAGAAAACAAAGAACAGGATATTTCACCTCTGAAAGTCCACCTGCTTCAATAAATCTTCTTGTTTCTTCTTTTTCATTTCTTCCTTGATCTTCATGTCCTCTGGATTAAACTCATCAAATGACATATCCTCATAAAGTCCTTCCTCTGGATCACATAGAATAAATCTAGAAATATCAATAATGTCATGTTACATGTAATGTCATGTTACATGTAATAAATCCTCCTGTAACATCAATAATGTCATGTTACTTGTAATACATCCTTCTGTAACATCAATAATGTCATGCTACATGTAATACATCCTTCTGTAACATCAATGTCATCTTACATGTAATGCCATGTTACATGTAATGCGTCCCTCTGTAATATCAATAATGTCATGTTACATGTAATGTCATATAATTTCCCCTATTCAGTACTTGCCTATTTTATACCAATGGATATGAGAGCCTATTATTTCCCCTATTCAGTACTTGCCTCCTTTATACCTATGGATACAAGAGCCTATTATATCCCCTATTCAGTACCTACCTTCCTCCATCCTCCTTTACACCTTTGGATATGGGAGCCTATTATTTACCCTATTCAGTACTTGCCTCCTTTATACCCATGGATATGAGAGCCTATTGTTTCCCCTATTCAGTACTTGCCTCCTTTAATGCCTATGGATATGAGAGCCTATTATCTCCCCTTTTCAGCACTTGCCTCTTTTACGCCTATGGATATGAGAGTCTATTGTTTCCACTAATCAGAACTTGCCTCCTTTATACCTATGGAAATGAAAGCCTACTATTTCCCCTATTTATTACTTGCTTCCTTTATGGATATGAGTGCCTACTATTTACCCTATTCAGTATCCATCGTCCTCCATCCTCCTTTACACCTATGGATATGAAGGCCTATTATTTCCCCTCTTCAGTACCTATCATCCCCCTTCCTCCTTTATACCTATGGATACAAGAGCCTATTATTTCCCCTATTCAGTACCTACCTTCCTCCATCCTCCTTTACACCAATGGATACGAGAGCCTATTATTTCCCCTATTCAGTACCTACCTTCCTCCATCCTCCTTTACACCAATGGATACGAGAGCCTATTATTTCAATTATTCAGTACCTATTGTCCTCCATCCTCCTTTATACCTATGGATATGAGAGCCTATTATTTCCCCTATTCAGTACCTACCTTCCTCCATCCTCCTTTACACCAATGGATATGAGAGCCTATCATCCTTTTTACCTATGGATATGAGAGCCTATTATTTCCCCTATTCAGTACCTATCGCCCTCCATCCTCCTTTATACCTATGGATATGAGAGCCTATTATTTACCCTATTCAGTACCTATCATCCTCCTTCCTCCTTTATACCTATGGATATGAGAGCCTATTATTTACCCTATTCAGTACCTATCATCCTCCTTCCTCCTTTATACCTGTGGATACGAGAGCCTATTATTTCCCCTATTCAGTACCTACCTTCCTCCATCCTCCTTTACACCAATGGATACGAAGGCCTATTATTTCCATTATTCAGTACCTATCGCCCTCAATCCTCCTTTTTACCTATGGATAAGAGAGCCTATTATTTACCCTATTCAGTACCTATCATCCTCCATCCTCCTTTATACCTATGGATACAAGAGCCTATTATTTCCCCTATTCAGTACCTATATTGTCCTCATCCTCCTTTTTACCTATGGATATGAGAGCCTATTATTTTCCCTACTTACCTTCCTCCATCCTCCTTTTTACCAATGGCTATAAGGGCTTGAAGATCAGTCCCTCTCAGACCAAACTCTAGCAGCTCCTTCATGGCATCTATAGTCTCTGGTACCCTCTCCATACATTCATGCAACACCCATGACCGCTTATTGATCTTACTCTGTAAATTATCAATAATAATATTATCTACTGGCACTTTTAATTTAAAATTGTTTGATTGGTTATCATTTTCACTCCATCATTAATTCACACATATAGTGACAGCACCTATCTGAGGCATGGCAGAGAAATTTATACCTTTGCAATAGTGAGGGATTGTTTACAAGCAATGCCTACTGAGACGCAGGACCTCAGTTTTCACTGTCTCATCTGCTAGACAAGACACCAGTATGTCCAGGTATGTTCAGTATGTTCAGGTATCACTATTGACATAACAAGATGGTTCAGGGTATCACCATTGTACATAACAAGATGGTTCAGGGTATCACCATTGTACATAACAAGATGGTTCAGGGTATCACCATTGTACATAACAAGATGGTTCAGGGTATCACCATTATACATAACAAGATGGTTCAGGGTATCATTATTGTACATAACAAGATGGTTCAGGGTATCACCATTGTATATAACAAGATGGTTCAGGGTATCACCATTGTACATAACAAGATGGTTCAGGGTATCACTATTGTCTATAACAAGATGGTTCAGGGTATCACCATTGTACATAACAAGATGGTTCTGGGTATCACCATTGTACATAACAAGATGGTTCTGGGTATCACCATTGTATATAACAAGATGGTTCTGGGTATCACTATTGTACATAACAAGATGGTTCAGGGTATCACTATTGTCTATAACAAGATGGTTCAGGGTATCACCATTGTATATAACAAGATGGTTCAGGGTATCACCATTGTACATAACAAGATGGTTCAGGGTATCACTATTGTCTATAACAAGATGGTTCAGGGTATCACCATTGTACATAACAAGATGGTTCAGGGTATCACTATTGTACATAACAAGATGGTTCTGGGTATCACCATTGTACATAACAAGATGGTTCAGGGTATCATTATTGTACATAACAAGATGGTTCAGGGTATCACCATTGTAAATAACAAGATGGTTCAGGGTATCACTATTGTACATAACAAGATGGTTCTGGGTATCACCATTGTATATAACAAGATGGTTCACGGTATCACTATTGTCTATAACAAGATGGTTCAGGGTATCACCATTGTACATAACAAGATGGTTCACGGTATCACTATTGTCTATAACAAGATGGTTCAGGGTATCACCATTGTACATAACAAGATGGTTCAGGGTATCACCATTGTACATAACAAGATGGTTCAGGGTATCACTATTGTACATAACAAGATGGTTCAGGGTATCACCATTGTACATAACAAGATGGTTCAGGGTATCACCATTGTACATAACAAGATGGTTCACGGTATCACTATTGTCTATAACAAGATGGTTCACGGTATCATCATTGTACATAACAAGATGGTTCAGGGTATCACCATTGTACATAACAAGATGGTTCAGGGTATCACCATTGTACATAACAAGATGGTTCAGGGTATCACCATTGTACATAACAAGATGGTTCAGGGTATCACCATTGTACATAACAAGATGGTTCTGGGTATCACCATTGTACATAACAAGATGGTTCTGGGTATCACTATTGTACATAACAAGATGGTTCAGGGTATCACCATTGTACATAACAAGATGGTTCAGGGTATCACCATTGTACATAACAAGATGGTTCTGGGTATCACCATTGTACATAACAAGATGGTTCTGGGTATCACTATTGTACATAACAAGATGGTTCAGGGTATCACCATTGTACATAACAAGATGGTTCAGGGTATCATTATTGTACATAACAAGATGGTTCTGGGTATCACCATTGTACATAACAAAATGGTTCACGGTATCACCATTGTAAATAACAAGATGGTTCAGGGTATCACCATTGTAAATAACAAGATGGTTCAGGGTATCACCATTGTACATAACAAGATGGTTCAGGGTATCACTATTGTACATAACAAGATGGTTCAGGGTATCACCATTGTACATAACAAGATGGTTCAGGGTATCACCATTGTACATAACAAGATGGTTCAGGGTATCACCATTGTACATAACAAGATGGTTCTGGGTATCACCATTGTACATAACAAGATGGTTCTGGGTATCACTATTGTACATAACAAGATGGTTCAGGGTATCACCATTGTACATAACAAGATGGTTCAGGGTATCACCATTGTACATAACAAGATGGTTCTGGGTATCACCATTGTACATAACAAGATGGTTCTGGGTATCACTATTGTACATAACAAGATGGTTCAGGGTATCACCATTGTACATAACAAGATGGTTCAGGGTATCATTATTGTACATAACAAGATGGTTCTGGGTATCACCATTGTACATAACAAAATGGTTCACGGTATCACCATTGTAAATAACAAGATGGTTCAGGGTATCACCATTGTAAATAACAAGATGGTTCAGGGTATCACCATTGTACATAACAAGATGGTTCTGGGTATCACCATTGTATATAACAAGATGGTTCAGGGTATCACTATTGTACATAACAAGATGGTTCAGGGTATCACCATTGTACATAACAAAATGGTTCACGGTATCACCATTGTAAATAACAAGATGGTTCAGGGTATCACTATTGTCTATAACAAGATGGTTCAGGGTATCACCATTGTACATAACAAGATGGTTCTGGGTATCACCATTGTACATAACAAGATGGTTCTGGGTATCACTATTGTACATAACAAGATGGTTCAGGGTATCACCATTGTAAATAACAAGATGGTTCAAGGTATCACCATTGTACATAACAAGATGGTTCAGGGTATCACCATTGTACATAACAAGATGGTTCTGGGTATCACCATTGTACATAACAAGATGGTTCAGGGTATCACCACTGTACATAACAAGATGGTTCAGGGTATCACCATTGTACATAACAAGATGGTTCAGGGTATCACCATTGTACACAAATGATTCAAAACATTTCTATAACAAAGTGCTTTACGTGGGATCAAACAGATAACATCTTAACAATAAAAGTACTTTGGAACATGTTGTAAAGGATCAAAATTTGACAAAGAGTTGTTCCTCATATTCAGCAACATTATTATACATATAGCAGTGATACACCACTTGATTTCTGGCAGCAGTATATTTGTATGTCAATTAAAATTTCTGATAATTCTTTCATATTTATATAGGATAATCTAATTTCATTCAGTAAGATTCTCTGAAGACACCTTACAACTACCTAGGTACTCTGGTCATGAATTATAACACACTGGTTTACTCACCAGATAGTCCTGTATTGAGGTCACGGACACAGGGGACTTTCGCCATTGTCTCTGGTAAACTTTGTCAGAGTCCAGACTATATGCTCTAGCCAGGGCTAAGGCCTCCCCATACTCTTCATTGTCAATCTCAAAAATAAAATATTATATCATACTAAGAAAGTCTGGATCAAGTCAAGAAATTAAAAGTACATGTATTGTTAACTCCAGTGAACATATGTAATTTGTAGACAGTTACTCCTCACAAATATCAATGTCAATCAGAATCTAAGACATAAATCATGAGTGTGAGGTAGTGATATCTGACACATAAGTATACCTTTCTGGCGTATAGCTCCTCTGGAGTCGTTGATTTCAAGCACACTAGTCTATATATTCTATTAACCATTCTACAAAAAAGATTTAATCCTGAATGTTAATATGCTCATATTCTTTTTAATTCTATAGAAGGGAATATTTTAATCACATTCTCTGCTACATCTCTATACTTTCTACTCTTCTTTATCTTTATTTAATTGTTCAATTCTCAAGACATAATTATTATATTAAGAAGAATCATTGGTATACATTCTAAAAAGAGTCTTTTTCTTTAATTATTATAATTATAGACTATCAATTTATAAAGCTGATTTACTTTGGCCTCTTTCTGGGTGGCTGATATCTCTGACTATCCATTAACCAGTACCACACTCCCTTTGTGTACTTGGTTGCCTTAGTAACCAAAGATAAGTCATCATCATCACTATCATCATAATCATCGTCATCGGCATCTAATCCCAGACGTCTCTTTTGGGGAAATTTGTTTTCAACCTAACCAGAATAGAAAACATTAATACTGTACAAATATAAATTTAATCAAAGTACTGAAAAGTACTAATGGAAGATGATTACTAATCCTAGTCATGCTATTTATAATACACAGAAATAGTGCTGTGAGCTGAATATTTTTCTATGTATTTTGAAAAATAGAAGCATGTTTTTGTCTGCTGTTTTATGAAGGTTGTTTTCATAATAATATAGACATATCATATACCAAAATGTTAAAGAATGTTTGAAATTTATGAATATTTTTAAAGTTTGAACACAATTTATGCACAGTAAAGGTAAACTGCAGGTAAATACAGGTAAAATGACAAAAAGCTATATTTAGCAATAAATATATGAATATATTTTTAAAAATGCAATAAAGAGATTGAAAATATTGAAATAATAATTTAATAAAAATCACACAACCGTAGGCCACTTGTTACTATTCAGGTAAAACTCAGGTAACATTTAATAGTATATGAAGTATATCTCATGACAGATGCTGACTGGGGTATATACTGCTCCTAAATGATACCCAGTGTTATTATATAACTGAACTAGTTTGAATAACCGATTAAAATTGCAGTTTCCACGTCGTACCTGTAAGGTTATATCGGCCAGATGAAAAATAATTCAAAAAGTCAGAGTCGATATCTGGTGATCACCGATAGGAAGAATGGAATCACGTTTACTAAACATGTTGTCCAGTACCAATAAGGCTCAACGGCATCACTATAATTAGTTCGTAAACACCTGCATTTCCCCCTTCATTTTTGTGAAAATTCAATTACGAAAGATGGAGGTATGCTTTAAGTTGCCGGCATTTTCTGTAGATACTGGTGTACACACTGATAAGTTTCATGTGCCATTGTAATCTTTGTCATTGATAAACATCGGCATCTTCAGTCATGTTTACAAACACCTGTAAAATCCCAGGTCAACACGTGTCCGGCTGCCGTCACGTGCATGTTAATTATTAATGAAATCTACCTGATCGTATATTTTTTTCGTAATCATTGTCTTCAATTATATCTGTGACATTGCATCAATTTCCACATCACTATCATCGTTCCAAAGACAAAGGCATAAAATTTCTGTCCATCTACAGTATCCACTACATTTCGTTTCTTATGTAAAGTAAAATTGAGTCAAGGATCATTATAGATTTTTAAGTGAAGAAAATAGTAATATAGATAAGAGTTACAAAACTTACTTCTAACCCAAGGAAACCTCCATGATGTACACCGGTTAGCCTGGAGGCAGGTTCAAACCATTCAGGTGATGTTCCTAGCAGGTTTTTTAGTGTGTTTGAAGAAGACACAGTCACTGCTCCAGTACATCTTGATAAAATCAGAGCCTACAGAAAATATTTCCATAACATACTGTAATCTTCTATTACGATACAATTTATACATAACACAAAGTAATCATCTATTACAATACAATTTATACATAACACATTGTAATCATCAATTACGATACAATTTATATATAACACACTGTAACAATCTATTACGATACAATTTATACATAACACATTGTAATCATCAATTACGATACAATTTATATATAACACACTGTAACTATCTATTATGAAGTATAACGCTCAACCATGAAGTATAATGCTCAACTTTTGAGTACACTTCGTATAGGAAGAAGAAGAAGATGATACAATTTATACATAACACATTGTAATCATCCATTATGATACAATTTATACATAACACACTGTAATCATCCATTACGATACAATTTATACATAACACACTGTAACTATCTATTATGATATATATAGTCATATAAAACATTAGTAGATATAACTGGTGGAATACCTATGTTATAAAGGGCATATATCTGCTAACGTTTTATATGCCCCTTATTACATAGATATTCCACCCATTATATCTACTTAGGGGTTACCATGCGAGTGTTTTACCAAAAACTGACAGGGTATTTTACGATACCCTGTCAGAAATTGAGTTTCACTGCGAGGCGTTAGGCGAGCTGTGAAATAAACATTTCTGACAGGGTTTTCGCCGATACCCTGTCAGTTTTTGTAAAACACAAGCATGGTAACCCCATTCTAATGCATTTGACAAATATAATTATAACTAGAGGCACAGAGTTATGGTTTTCTAAGCCAAGTCGCTAATCACAGTCATATTAAAACTGTAGGGTATCATGACGTCATAAATCAGAAACTGCAGGGTATCGTGACGTCATATCAAATACTGCAGGGGTATCGTGAATACCCTTGCAGTTTTTAAATCGGACAGCCAATGAGATCCCGTGTTACAAACAAAATGCATTAGAATAACGTTTTATATGCCCTTTATTACATACTAGGTATTCCACCAGTTACATCAAGTAACATTTTATATACCCCTTATTACACAGGTATTCCACCATTTATATCTACTAAGGTTTTATATGACCTTTATTACATACGTATTCCACCACTTATACCTACTAACATTTTATATGACCCTTATTGCACAGGTACTCCACCATTTATATCTACTAAGGTTTTGTATGACCTTTATTACATATGTATTCCACCACTTATACCTACTAACATTTTATATGACCCTTATTGCACAGGTACTCCACCATTTATATCTACTAAGGTTTTATATGACCTTTATTACATACATATTCCACCACTTATACCTACTAACATTTTATATGACCCTTATTGCACAGGTACTCCACCAGTTATATCTACCCTTATACCCTTATAACATAGATTCCACTAATTATAAATATCTACAACAAACCATACTCACCAAGGTGTTTCACAAGTTTTAATTATCTACTAGTGTTTTACATGACATTACTTATTAAGGTATTCCACCAGTTAATGTCTGCAAGAGTTTCACATGACCTTACTTAATGAGGTGTTCCACCAGTTTATGTCTACAAGAATTTTACATGACTGTACTTTTTGAGGTATTCCACCAGTTAATGTCTACAAGTATTTTGCATGACCTTACTTACCGAGTCATTCCACCAGTTAACATCTACAAGTGTTTTACATGTTGCTACAGGTAGATCTGAAAAACATTGTAAGATATGAAGTGACACTACTCTTACTTTAAAACATGACAAGAGATATTGTCTACACATGTAATATAATCTATCTAAGATCAGAGTATCTTATGACATAACATGAGGTATAACATTGTTACAGGCATCTTAAATACCCTCATATACTGTGGAGAGAATTATCATAAACACAAAGATGCAAAATTAAGTACCTTTCAGGGTTTTCCTTCTCTGGGGATTCTCTGTGAATTCTGGACTAATTTCATCAAAACCTGGCTGTAAAATATGATAGTACTACTGTTAAACAAAACACAGTAATTCATACTTGTAATTATTCTTTATAATACTATATACTCTATATTTTATCTTTGTTAACAAAGAGTAGAATTATAATTCATAATATCATCATTATAGTATTCTGATAATGTATATACACATTATTGATAATTATACTTTATCATGTTTTAAAAGAAAAGAGAAGAATATCATTTATAAACAAGTATATTATCATCTCACAAAGTGTAGATAGGGACTGGGTGTACAAGACCTCTATATTTAACATTCGGCATACAATACTCTAAATCCTGATCATAAAAGAAAACATGATTATCACAAAGAACAGATACAAGACTAAACACATAAGTTTTCCATTATGTCTTTACATTTGCAGAAATTTAAATGATACAAACCTGTTTCTCCAGCCTCCACTGTTTGTGGGGCTTGAGTGAAGGTAAATGCCAGATGGATAGTTTTCCACTGAAGTGAACAGCTGCCACAAGCTTAGTGTCTGGAGATATACTCAGCTTAAACACACCATCCTAGTAGTATATTATGTGTAGAAAAGTGTGGATAACCAACATCAAACATGAATGCCTCCATATCATATCATTTCAAATTTACCTTGACTGTCTTAAAAGGAGATAGACACTGGCTTTAAAGATGCCTAACTCAATAAGTATCTTTACAAAGTTTTTCCATCTGTACACGATGGAATACACTCTTTTGGCATCTCCCCAGTTATACATACTCCATGACACTATCAGTTATAAGTCATATTTATATCTAAAACATCTGCTGGTATATATATATTTTCTTGTATGCTGAAATGGCATAATAAAAAGAGAAAAATAATATTTTATATAAAAACTGTTTTAATATTTACCAAAGGAGAAATTAACTGTATTACCTGAAGTTCATTTTTGCGACCAAACATATTCACAGATTTCATTCTTGTAAGTAATGATTTCTTTTTGATTGCCTGCAAATAGATGTTATTGACAAGTATAAAATAAAACATGACGTAACATGAAATGAAAGCTGTAAAACTCCAGCAACAAAATGTGCAACACATACATGTGATTATATACAACCATCTAATCAAGTTATTTGACATTTTATATACCTGATGCACATCAGCATTATAATCAGTGACCAGTTTGTAATGTGGCTCCCCAGACAGGACCCTCCACAAGGTAAGTCCATCTGTCCTAGCCACCGATGGTGACTCCTCATCCTCTGAACAGCCACCCACGACCAGCAAGTCAGCTTCCGGATGGTAGACCACTGCAGAGACACCTAGTGGGTACTGGGTGTTGAAGAGGAAATTGTGTTGAAACTTGTAGCCATTATCTCTATCTACAGCATAACTGGTCAGGTTTCCATGGTAATTGATTACCAACATTTCAAAAGTCCTGCAAATAAACATGATATATGTCCATTTCATCAATCCAGAGGGATGTTGGATATAGACTAGTCCCTATTCTCAAGGCTATACAGAGAATTGGTCCTTATAGAACCTCAAAGCTATACAGAGAAATGGTTCTTATAATACTTCAAGGCTATACAGTGAAATGGTCCTTATAGAACCTCAAGGCTATACAGAGAAATGGTCCTTATAGAACCTCAAGGCTATACAGAGAAATGGTCCTTATAGAACCTCAAGGCTATACAGAGAAATGGTCCTTATAGAACCTCAAGGCTATACAGAGAAATGGTCCTTATAGAACCTCAAGGCTAGACAGAGAAATGGTCCTTATAGAACGTTAAGACTATACAGAGAATCGGTCCTTATAGGACATCAAGGCTATACAGAGAAATGGTCCTTATAATATCTCAAGACTATACACAGAATCGGTCTTTATAGGACGTCAAGGCTATATAGAGAAATGGTCCTTATAATATCTCAAGGCTAGATAGAGAAATGGTCCTTATAATATCTCAAGGCTAGATAGAGAAATGGTCCTTATAGAACCTCAAGACTATACAGAGAATCTGTCCTTATAGGACGTCAAGGCTATATAGAGAAATGGTCCTTATAATATCTCAAGGCTAGATAGAGAAATGGTCCTTATAATATCTCAAGGCTATACAGAGAAATGGTCCTTATAGAACCTCAAGACTATACAGAGAATCTGTCCTTATAGGACGTCAAGGCTATATAGAGAAATGGTCCTTATAATACCTCAAGGATAATTAGAGAAATGGTCCTCATAGAACGTCAAGGCTATACAGAGTTATGGTCCTTATAGAAACTCAAGGCTATACAGAGAAATGGTCCCTATAATACCTCAAGGCTATACAGAGAAATGGTCCTTATAGAACCTCAAGACTATACAGAGAATCGGTCCTTATAGGACGTCAAGGCTATATAGAGAAATAGTCTTTATAATACCTCAAGGATAGATAGAGAAATGGTCCTTATAGAACGTCAAGGCTATGCAGAGTTATGGTCCTTATAATACCTCAAGGCTATACAGAGAAATGGTCCTTATAATACCTCAAGGATAGATAGAGAAATGGTCCTTATAGAATGTCAAGGCTATACAGAGAAATGGTCCTTATAATACCAAAAGGCTATACAGAGAAATGGTCCTTATAATACCTCAAGGCTATACAGAGAAATGGTCCTCATAGGACGTGAAGACTATATAGAGAAATAGTCTTTATAATACCTCAAGGATAGATAGAGAAATGGTCCTCATATAACGTCAAGGCTATACAGAGTTATGGTCCTTATAGAAACTCAAGGCTATACAGAGGAATGGTCCCTATAATACCTCAAGGCTATACAGAGAAATAGTCCTTATAATACCTCAAGGCTATACAGAGAAATGGTCCTTATAATGCCTAAAGGCTATACAGAGAAATGGTCCTTATAATACCTCAAGGCTATGCAGAGAATTTGTCCTTATAGAAACTCATCATAGACCATTACGGCTATTGCATACAGACAAATAGTCCTTAAGGCTTAAAGACTACACAAAGAAATAAGCCTTAAAGAATCTCAAGGCTATACAGTATTGCAGTTGAATTACTGTGATTTTTCTTTAAAATGAAGATTTAATTTAAGAAAATTATGGCACAAATTTTGGTAAAGTCAAATAAATTTAACTGAAAAGTACATGCAGTTCCATCTTACATTGGATTTTGTACTTTTCTCTTTGTAAACAGAATAGAAGCTACAGCAAAGCTAAGATCCAGAGGAGCTGTACTGTCTGTCCTTTTTGTCTGAAAAATGAAAGACGGATATCCTTTCAATTATTTTCATGCACACAACAATGTTTCATACAATTAGCATATAACCATGTACTTAGTACATGAACCATCCATCTACTGAAAAAACCTTTTTGATTTCAGAATCTGAAATGTAAAAGTAACAAATATCAATAATTCATTTCTTGAATGAAAATTAACATGATCAAATATACTTACACTTGTACCTAGTGTATTTGTTTAACTGACTATTATAGCCAAGTTCTGGAAAATTAAATGTAGGATAATATGTGAACAGTACTCACTCCTGGGATGCAAAACAGCTGAGTGCCAACAATATCAAAGACATAGACTGCTCCATTACTGCATGAACATGCTACCATTGTGTTGTCTGGACTCCAAGTTACTGTTCTCCACTGCATGTAGGGGTCTCGAGGAAGCTGCCCTCTCCCAATAATGCTCTCATACCCATCACGATGTGACCTGTCAACATAACAAAGGCAATATAAACTCTCTGGTAATATCATTAGGCACAGTAACAAAGGCATTATGAACTCTCTGGTAATATCATTAGGCACAGTAACAAAGGCAATATAAACTCTCTGGTAATGACATCAGTCACAGTAACAAAGGCAATATGAACTCTCGTAATGTCATTAAATCCTGTAGTGTTACATTGAGCACTGCTAGTCACAGTAACAAAGGCAAAATAAACTCTGTGGGAAAGTTAATGAATGCTATAAAGTTACATTAAGGAGGAAAAGTAGGTAACTAGTTAGAAAGAAAAACATAACTCCAGATATTCAAGATAGCTGACATACCAGAATAAGATTAACATACACCTAGGCTATCTCTCTAGATACTGACCTTATCTCTACACACTGATCCTGTACTACAGCTATGTCTTCTCCATCCCTACAAACACATCAATCAAAATGAATATCAATTTGTTCTGAAGCTATTTAATCTGAAAAAGACGACACATAATACAAAAATGTCAGATTACATGACAAAAGTGACTTTCAATTGCCAATGACACAATCGATGCTTTCTGTTAAATGCATGGAAATAATTTGGGTAGGTATATAAAGCTAAAATCATTGTGGTATCATACTATGGAAGTTTCATTTTTGTCCCATTCATTTTGAATTTCTGTAACTTAATATTAAGTTTCAATAGAAGTGGTTTACATCACAGTTACTCAATGAAATGATTGATAATTCATTACAAAAATATCCAATATGCACTGGTGTGGTGAAGCGGTTTACATGTTCTCCCTTCTCACTAACCATTAAGGCAGTGTAAAGAATGGACAAAATGTTTACAGATAATTCTGTACAATGCTAAGGAAGCAAGAAAATTTGTGTACCTCCCAACTGCTATATTCCAATTAATCTGATAATTGTTCAGATTAACAAGTCCACTGGGAAGAGAGCAAGGACTGGCTTTCCTGAAATCACAGATAATGATAATTATAAATTAACACATAAGTTATAATTTAATTTAATACAAATGAAAACAATCTTGACTTTAATGCATCCATCGAGCAAATCCATATCTAAATATACAAAAAGACTTACTGAGCTAACAATCCCACTGATCTGAGGAAGGTCCACACATTTCCTACATCAAAGAAAACAGAGAATGCAATATTTTTTATGTAAGGAAAAATAATGTAAACCACAAATTTTACTCAAACATAATGAAATAACAGTCTCTTATACCTCCTACATCAATTTTAGATACAACATATTAATAGCTGAAACCATCATGATCATATAAGTTATCATAATCATTAGATTTTATTGTGTACAATTAAACTTAGTAGTATAGAAACTGTAACTGAATTGACATATTGATGCGGGTCATAAATGTAGTTTACAGTCAAAGAAAAGAAAGCTACACATTGAGACAGTTTAGACCAAAGAGGAATTAGGTACATGTATTTATTTCAATGAAATTATATGAATACACTTGTCTTCAACCAAAAGAATACATCAATAGCAACAATTTTGAATTATTTCCGTAAGGTTCAATTATGGGATTGCTTTAACAATGATAACCTAACACTTTAAATTGAATATTGATGACAATCAGGACCCTCCAATACCATACTGTGAACTGCCTTTGGTATCTTTTATTGATTATCATATTGTGAACTGCCTTTGGTATCTTTTATTGACTATCATACTGTGAAGTGCCTTTGGTGTCTTTTATTGATTATCATACTGTGAAGTGCCTTTGGTACCTTTTATTGATTATCATACTGTGAGCAGCCTTTGGTATCTTTTATTGATTATCATATTGTGAAGTGCTTTAGGTATCTTTTATTGATTATCATACTGTGAAGTGCCTTTGGTGTCTTTTATTGATTATCATACTGTGAGCAGCCTTTGGTATCTTTTATTGATTATCATATTGTGAAGTGCTTTAGGTATCTTTTATTGATTATCATACTGTGAAGTGCCTTTGGTGTCTTTTATTGATTATCATACTGTGAAGTGCCTTTGGTATCTTTTATTGATTATCATACTGTGAAGTGCCTTTGGTATGTTTTATTGATTATCATACTGTGAAGTGCCTTTGGTGTCTTTTATTGATAATCATACTGTGAACTACCTTTGGTATCTTTTATTGATTATCATACTGTGAACTGCCTTTGGTATTTTTTATTGATTATCATACTGTGAAGTGCTTTAGGTATCTTTTATTGATTATCATACTGTGAACTGCATTTGGTATCTTTTATTGATTATCATACTGTGAACAGCCTTTGGTATCTTTCATTGATTATCATACTGTGAACTGCCTTTGGTATCTTTTATTGATTATCATACTGTGAACTACCTTCGGCATTTTTTATTGATTACCAGACTGTGCATTGCTTTTATTATCTGCTACTTGCAAAGTATGATGAAACAATGCAAAGCAAATACAAAAATAAGGTAAATTTTACTCAAACATAATAAAATAACAGTCTCTTATACCTCCTACATCAATTTTAGATACAACATATTAATAGCTGAAACCATCATGATCATATAAGTTATCATAATCATTAGATTTTATTGTGTACAATTAAACTTAGTAGTATAGAAACTGTAACTGAATTGACATATTGATGCGGGTCATAAATGTAGTTTACAGTCAAAGAAAAGAAAGCTACACATTGAGACAGTTTAGACCAAAGAGGAATTAGGTACATGTATTTATTTCAATGAAATTATATGAATACACTTGTCTTCAACCAAAAGAATACATCAATAGCAACAATTTTGAATTATTTCCGTAAGGTTCAATTATGGGATTGCTTTAACAATGATAACCTAACACTTTAAATTGAATATTGATGACAATCAGGACCCTCCAATACCATACTGTGAACTGCCTTTGGTATCTTTTATTGATTATCATATTGTGAACTGCCTTTGGTATCTTTTATTGACTATCATACTGTGAAGTGCCTTTGGTGTCTTTTATTGATTATCATACTGTGAAGTGCCTTTGGTATCTTTTATTGATTATCATACTGTGAGCAGCCTTTGGTATCTTTTATTGATTATCATACTGTGAAGTGCTTTAGGTATCTTTTATTGATTATCATACTGTGAACTACCTTTGGTATCTTTTATTGATTATCATACTGTGAAGTGCCTTTGGTGTCTTTTATTGATTATCATACTGTGAAGTGCCTTTGGTATCTTTTATTGATTATCATACTGTGAGCAGCCTTTGGTATCTTTTATTGATTATCATATTGTGAAGTGCTTTAGGTATCTTTTATTGATTATCATACTGTGAAGTGCCTTTGGTGTCTTTTATTGATTATCATACTGTGAAGTGCCTTTGGTATCTTTTATTGATTATCATACTGTGAAGTGCCTTTGGTATCTTTTATTGATTATCATACTGTGAAGTGCCTTTGGTGTCTTTTATTGATTATCATACTGTGAACTACCTTTGGTATCTTTTATTGATTATCATACTGTAAAGTGCCTTTGGTATCTTTTATTGATTATCATACTGTGAACTACCTTTGGTATCTTTTATTGATTATCATACTGTGAAGTGCCTTTGGTGTCTTTTATTGATTATCATACTGTGAACTACCTTTGGTATCTTTTATTGATTATCATATTGTGAAGTGCTTTTGGTATCTTTTATTGATTATCATACTGTGAAGTGCTTTTGGTATCTGTTATTGATAATCATACTGTGAACTACCTTTGGTATCTTTTATTGATTATCATACTGGGAACTACCTTTGGTATCTTTTATTGATTATCATACTGTGAAGTGCCTTTGGTATCTTTTATTGATTATCATACTGTGAAGTGCCTTTGGTATCTTTTATTGATTATCATACTGTGAACTACCTTTGGTATCTTTTATTGATTATCATACTGTGAAGTGCTTTTGGTATCTTTTATTGATTATCATACTGTGAAGTGCCTTTGGTATCTTTTATTGATTATCATACTGTGAAGTGCCTTTGGTATCTTTTATTGATTATCATACTGTGAACTACCTTTGGTATCTTTTATTGATTATCATACTGTGAAGTGCTTTTGGTATCTTTTATTGATTATCATACTGTGAAGTGCCTTTGGTATGTTTTATTGATTATCATACTGTGAAGTGCCTTTGGTATCTTTTATTGATTATCATACTGTGAAGTGCCATTGGTATCTTTTATTGATTATCATACTGTGAAGTGCCTTTGGTATCTTTTATTGATTATCATACTGTGAACTGCCTTTGGTATTTTTTATTGATTATCATACTGTGAAGTGCCTTTGGTATCTTTTATTGATTATCATACGGTGAAGTGCCTTTGGTATCTTTTATTGATTATCATACTGTGAACTACCTTTGGTATCTTTTATTGATTATCATACTGTGAAGTGCTTTTGGTATCTTTTATTGATTATCATACTGTGAAGTGCCTTTGGTATGTTTTATTGATTATCATACTGTGAAGTGCTTTTGGTATCTGTTATTGATAATCATACTGTGAACTACCTTTGGTATCTTTTATTGATTATCATACTGTGAACTGCCTTTGGTATTTTTTATTGATTATCATACTGTGAAGTGCTTTAGGTATCTTTTATTGATTATCATACTGTGAACTGCATTTGGTATCTTTTATTGATTATCATACTGTGAACAGCCTTTGGTATCTTTCATTGATTATCATACTGTGAACTGCCTTTGGTATCTTTTATTGATTATCATACTGTGAACTACCTTCGGCATTTTTTATTGATTACCAGACTGTGCATTGCTTTTATTATCTGCTACTTGCAAAGTATGATGAAACAATGCAAAGCAAATACAAAAATAAGGTAAATTTTGAAATGTAGGTATAAAGCCATGGTCAAGGCCACCAGGTCAATTTCCTTGGTGTTATTTGAAAGGGCTTTACTAGTGGAATATGCATGCCAAATACAAAGACTCTATCTTTCATGGTTCAAAAGTTATGGTGAAGGCTAAAGTTGACAACAGATATACAAGCAGGCAAACAAACAAACAGACAGACAAGTAAAAAAACAATATACTTCCCAGGGGCATAAAAATTCTCTTTCATATTACTTAACAATTTCAAGAATGGAAAATGAAAATGACATTTATTGTTGTCATTAATTTCAACAAGTACTTGTCTTCTTAAATACAAAATAATACCACAAATATTAATCAAAGGTATGTACTGCTAGTCAGATATCCATTTGGTAACCTGTGTGATAAAACAACATACCTTGATATATAACGTCAATCTTGTTGAACCAATAAATTCGAAAATCCTAACAGTGGTGATAAAACAGAGGGAGAAATGTATGCTTAAATGTGATCGTTAATACCTACATCAAAATGATCAAACAGTTCATTATTCTACACTACATCTTGGTTCACTTACTATGAACGCTTGTGGTAATACGTCCAACAGCTGAAGTATTTATCCTCTCTTTATGATATCGAGTCTGAAAACAAAATTCATCATTATAACTGAATCAGTTATTTAATTGAAAATTTCTAAATTATCTCTCATTCCTTTTAGAACTAAACATATCACACTATTAGAGATAGAAACTTGTAGATATGAGCATCTAATCATACATAGAGATTTTGTATATTTTGTAAAAATGAAAATGAAGTTGAGAAACACTTCCTGCTTAAGTGTTCCCTTTATGTTAACATCTGAGCAAAAATATGAGTATCTTTTTACAGAAACTTCAAGTGAGTGTGAATTTTACAAATTTGTAAATCCTTTTACATTTTTCATTAGGAGTAAAACCTGTTCATACATAAATGATTGTTTTGATATAAGAGATAGGTCAACCCTCCTATTGTATGTGTGTAATGATTCTGCAGGGAATGAATATTCTCGAAGTCGACGTGACATCACACTAAGATCTAAATAACGATAATCTCCGAAACATTCCGAGGATGACCTGGGGGATAAGCTCGTTGTTTATCATAGACCATAACGCAACTTTGCTGAATTATATTTTGTGCACAAGAGTTAAATGAGTCTTAAAACTTTTGAAATTCATTGAGGAATCTCATGACGATTGACTCTCTTTCCTTCTTCAAATTTTATATGACCGCAGTTTGCAAAAATATGATTTCAAAATATCAGATTCTTCGTAGAAAGCGATGATAAATCCCGAGACTTATCCCCCAATAAATATTATGCAAAACAGGTCATGGGACCAGTCCGACTTCAAGAATAGTCCCAAATTCCGATAGATCCTACTCTAAATGCAAAAATACACATTGTCTGCATAAGGCTCATGAGAAAATGTCTCTCTTTATCAGTGTCTACGTGATTATATATACTGTCCCCTATTATATATACTGTCCCCTATTATATATACTGTCCCCTACTAAAGTCTGATTTTTCACAAAATTGTGTACATGAACAAAACGGACAGTACTTGAATGTCATTCCTTTCAGCAAAGATCATTATTGCCTCTGAACTGACCAAGCTATTACATGTAATGATGTATGAACTAGGCATTAGACGTCACAAAGTTAAGTAAACTTGCTACACCTACAAGTTTTGCTACCCAATTGTGATGGATCAGACAGAAAGGGTATTAACAGTGGTCATAAAATACAGGGAATCTGTTGTTTTGGTTTAAAACTTTTGTAGTCTGAAATGATGTATGTAGGTAGATTATAGATTAGAGAGGTCCTAAACAACAAGGTGGGTTCTTGCATGATGAAAGGGCTGCATACATGTATGACCAAAGGTAATGAAACTGGGAGGTGGTTCATAACAGTCTTTATTGTATTTCAACTATATAAAGGCAATATATATACTGTCTGTTGTATTGCACATAAACAATTCTGACTTAAGCTTACAAACCCATCACAGAAGCACATTGCTGTAACCCAAAGCTATATACAAAATCCCATACTTTTACATATTTCAATTAAAAACAGTAAAATGTGCCTTGGGACAAAGGATCACTGGATCACCGTTAAGTGCACAAGACCATAGGACAAACTGCATAAAGCCGGAGGCCCAGATGATATGAAGCTTGCTGTACTGAAGGAACTAGCAGAGGAGATAACATATACAGTTCATTAACATCAGGATATCATACCACAGGACTGGAAAAAAGCACGAATAACACCAGCTTTTAAGAAAGACAGCGTTATTTAGCATCCAACTATAGACCAATCTCACTAACATGTGTTTGCTGCAAGATCTTAGAACACATAGTGACTAGTCACATCATGAATCACTCAGAAAAGAACAACATACTATATCCATTACAACACAGATTTAAAAGCCATGCCAGACACAGCTGCTAGAGTGCGTAGATGACCTGACAAGAAACCTTGAGATGGGAAGCAGACTGACCTTTTAATATTAGACTTTTCCAAAGCCTTTGATAAAGTTTCACATAGCTTATTACTACATAAACTTCATCAATACGGGATCAGGGGCCAGACATTGGATAAGGGCATTTCTTGCAGATAGGACACAAATTGTAGTGGTGGATGGAGAGGAGTCATCAGTTGGAAGGGTGGAGTCTGGAGTGCCTCAGGGGTCCGTCCTCGGCTCCAGTCTTCTCTTATTCTACATCAACGACCTCCCGGACAGCCTCAACTTGACAGAATGCCTATTTGCCGATGACACCATAGTCTACCTTACCATTTCATCAAATTCGTACTGCCAAATTCTTCAAAACGACCTGGATAAACTTGCACTTTGGGAAACTAAATGGATAAATGGAATTTCACCCCGATAAATGTACAATCTTGACCGCCTCAAAGAAGAAACAACCTGTAGCCTTCAACTATACACTCCACGAACACATCCTGCAACATGAAACATCCACAAAGTACCTTGGCTGCACCTTAACATCAGACCTCAACTGGGGAATCCACATATCCAACATCTGCAACAAAGCCAACCACACCCTGGGCTTCCTCCAGCGCAATTTACACTTATCATCAAGGAACACCAAAGAACAAGCATATAAGTCATTAGTAAGACCACAGCTAGAGTAATCGTCAATAGTATGGGACCCATACCAACAGGGACATATTGATTCATTAGAGATAGTACAGAGAAGAGCAGCTAGATATGTCATGGGGAGATATAGGAATCGATCATCAGTTGGAGACATGTTAGAACAACTAGAATGGAAGAGCTTACAGACCAGAAGGAAAGAGACCAGAATAACCATGATGTATAAGATCGTCAACGACCAGGTAGCCATCACTAAAGAACAGCATTTTACAAAGCACAACAGACCATCAAGGCATGTCCACAGTCATACATATGCATTAACATCAGCAACGAAGGAATGCAGGAAGCAATCCTTCTTCATAAACACCATAAGAGACTGGAATAAGTTACCACCGAACATATTCCAGTGGCATCATCACTCGAGATCTTCAAATCCCAAGTGGCAGACTACACCAAGAACTGAATGGACTGTTGTTTTTATCTTAAAGTTAAAAATTACAAAAAAAAAATTACTGTTTTTAGCCATGCGCACACTCTGGCAGTATATTCAATAAGTTGAAGGAGGCCAGATAAAGGAAGAAGAAGAAGAACTGAAAGTGAAAGTAGTACTAGCGTCCTAACACCTATTTCAACGCACACCAATTTTGACGCACCTCCGTTTTTTTCCATTTTTAGCGAGTACCATTATGTTGATGACGTTATTTGTTTTGCTGTTCGGAAGAAGAGACAACTCTTAATGACTCCCTGATTAAAATGGACAAAAAACCAAACAAGCGGTAAGAATGCTATTACCTATCTTATTTCAATATGTAGATTTACCTTGCTGTTCACTAATTCCAAAATACAGATACATATAAACCCATTATTCTTATTGTAAGAAAATGCCAATCTTGCTGCTTCGCTGTCAGATGACAGAGCCATCGTGTCTTGTCAAAGTCACGTGACTGTCGCAAGGTCGCAACATATTTTTATAAAAATATCACGGTGTGTAACGGTTACTGTCCTTATATGATTTTTTAACATATGAACGTTATTTTTGTTTATCTTAATGAGAAAAAAATTCAAATACGCATATTTTATATACTTTTTTGTTATTGTTTTGTAAATCTTTTCTTCAAATGAGCACCTCTGTATCAAACAAAAGTTTATTTTTCAGAAAACCAAATCTTACAGAAATTATTCACCCACGCAATTGACGAATGCCATCCTAAAAGTGAAGGAAGAAAACACTGGCATCAGAAAAACAGCCAGAGAGTACAATGTACCTGAGGCAACCTTGCACCACAGACCATCTGGAAGGCATGCCCTTGAGGCTGTTACATCTGGACCACCCCCTTCTGTTCTCTCAGGAAGAGTAGGCAGTGCTGGTGGAGCATTTAAAGTTTACGGCTAGCGTTGGATATGGATACAGCAGGCACCATTTAAATTACAAATTTCATAAACAAGAATAATAATATGGACTCTTGATTCTGATCTTCAATTTAAGTGTCTTTTGACCTAAAGAACATAGTGCACTGTCTCTCAATTTCATTTCAGGGCAGAAGTTATCGACAATGCCTCAGAGTATGCCATATACCTCCAGATCAGAGACAGAGAGCACCCACTTAGTATGAAATGGTACCAGAATTTCATGTCCCGATGGCCGTAGCTCAAAGTCATCAAGCCACGGGGACTTGAGATGCAGCGGGCCAAGCCAACATCAGTAGAGTCTGTCAACAAGTACTACACTGAGTTGAATAAAATCCTGGTGAAGTATGACTTACTAGATAAGCCGGAAAGGATACATAACTTAGATGAGAAGGGACTTTCGACATCTCACAATGCCCCAAATGTTGTAGCTCCAGTGCACAGTAAACCAGTGGCAGTAAAGTCAAGCACTAGACAGAACATCACTGTACTTGGATGTGGGAGTGCTTTGGGGAACCAAGTACCGCCATACTTTATTTTTCCAGGGAAAAGGAGCTACTGGTGCAGATGGATATGTAACCAAGTCTGGATGGTCTAACTCAACCATCTTCCGTAACTACCTGGAGCACCACCTGATGAAGTACTTGCCTGACCGATCCGACACATTAGTAAGGGGATTGTTATAGTGTGGGCAAAGTGTGACTAGGAGGGGTGTGAGCACTGGACTCACTTGTGCTATTGTTGTGGCGTTACGTGCATCAGAAGACATCACAATTTTTTCTGTCCATGTCATGGTGTACCATGCAGACAGGACAAGTGAATACTGGCTGTATGAGAGGACAAACTGTCAGAGCTAAGATTTAAAAATTATTTTCTATTTGTACTGCCAGTTTAAATTTTCTGTTCATGTTGTTATTGTTGAAAATTTTATGATTTTTATTGATTTTAATAATAATCCATAACAGTAATTCAGCCCATGTTTGATCATATAACTATTATTACCAATATATTAAAGTTATTTCCATCGATATAATAGTATTCTTTTCATGTGGTCATAAAATCCAAAATCTGAAAAATCAATTGACGCAACATCGTTTCTACCAGGTAATTTCCACGAAAAAAACGTAAGTGTGCAACAATTGGTGATCCTTAAAAAATGGCGGCCAATACAAGTTGTTTACAAAGTGAAGGCAATACTTTTTAATTGTAACAGGTGAGAGGACACGAATCTGGTGTTCTGTAGTAGAAAGGATGGTGAAGGCGTTGTACTCAGGAAACCAAGACATTGACCTAATTTGCTTTTGCATTTCAATTCCAAATGCTTATGTGTGTCGAAACAGGTTACGCTAGGATACTAGTAATACTGAAAACGCTCTTCAGCTCTCGTGGCAATACGAGAAATAGAATTCAACAAACAAATTTTGGGGTGACCAGAAAAGTCTTACAATGTTAGTCTGTCACTTATTACGACGTAACGTACGTTGTTTTAAAACTGAAAATGTCAGAAATCCTTTAAACTTAGCATGTTGATCTAGCGTTTATATGCCCTTATGCATTAGGTCTAAGATATGTCATTACAAAAATTTCTGGATCCTGTTGCCATTCAGCTTGTATCGTTAGGTCGTAAAGAATGTTGGTGTTGTTGAAATTCTCGCTATTTTCCTCTTCCACGTCCCCAGCTCCAGCTGTCGCCGCCATAGTGAAATCATCACTGACTATGCTAATCAAATACTAAATTTAAAACCAAAATGATTTTGAATTGTCCGGATTTCCCCAAATTTCCGATGTATGAACGTGCAAATACGCCGATCCATATGTTTAGCGGATTTTTGATTGTTATCTTGTGACGTTATTATCAAGTGTCTGTCCCATCTGACCTGTAATGACATCAATAAAAATAAGTTTTGCGCCAAATAGTAACAGCTAGTAGACATATTAAATCTATGCAAGATATGTCCATCTTTATTCAGTCTTTTCGTTACCCACAGTTTCTTGCCATCTGGGACGGTATCTCAGAGAAATAATGATACAAATGTGATGTTTGCATTGGAAATTTATGACGTCATGGGAAACAACTATGTTTAACGTAAATACTAAATATTCTATGGTGATTTTCGCCTCCATATCTACAGGTATTTTCCATGAGACAGAAATGGCCGAGATCTCATCATGTGACATATGGTGTACTATGCATAGCACATGAACTAACCATCAAACTACAGACCGGTATCATTACTAAGTTGTTTGGGTAAGATATTACCCCTGGAGACTTTGCCGTCTTCCAACTTATAGACCTCTATGGCACATTCTGTCGAGCCTTAGATGATGGTAAGGAAGTTCGAGTTGTTTTTTGTGACATCAGTAAGGCCTTCGACAGGGTGTGGCATAGAGGACTATTTAAGTTGAAGAGAATGGGAATATGTGGTCCACTCTTAGCTTGGTTTCAAAGCTATTTAAATGGAAGGCTTCAGAGGGTTGCATTGGAGGGATGTGTCTCTGATTATAAAGAAATAAAGGCTGGAGTTCCTCAAGGATCAATACTTGGGCCTCTTTTGTTTCTTATATATATTAACGACATAGTAAATGATATTAATTCAAATATACGACTGTTTGCAGATGACACATCCCTTTACCCAATCGTTGAAGATCCTGCAATTGCAGCTGACCTTATGAACACTGACCTAGGAAAAATACACCAGTGGTCACAAGACTGGTTGGTAAAATTTAATCCTAGTAAAACAGAACAATTAATTATTTCGCGAAAGACTAACCCAAACATGCACCCTCCAGGAATAATGAATAATGTGTAATACAGGAAGTACCTAGTCATGAACATTTGGGGTTGATTATTAACAAAACATGTTCATGGCATGATCACTTATCAGATATGGCTACTAAAGCCTGGAAACGGATCAACATCTTTCGATTATTAAAATTTAGACTAGAAAGGAAAACTCTCGAAATTATATATTTCTCATTTATTCGGCCTTGTTTAGAGTATGCAGATGTAGTTTGGGACAATTGTACTGTCACAGAAAAACAGGAAATTGAACAAATTCAATATGAAGCTGCCTATATTGTCACTGGCGCAACAAGATCTTGTTCCAAAGCAAAATTACTGGAGGAGACTGGATGGGAAAGTCTTGAGCACCAGTCTGTAGGTCGAACCTGTACCAAAATTCTTTTATTTGTAAAACTGTAAAAGATTTGAATGCACTATCAGAAAGTACAAGAGACATACGGTCAATTTCAGAATTCAAGAGATTTGTAGACAAAGATAAAAAGAAAGTTCCAAAATATTTTTATTTAGGAGAATGTAAAGGTCAAACATTGCACGCTCGTCTTCGATTGGGTTGCAGCTGTCTGAATGCTGATCTTTATAAAAATCATCTACGTGATGATGACAACTGTGTTTGTGGTCTCCCGGAAACGGCAAATCATTTCTTTTTGGAATGTACTAACCATAGTGAATTACGTAATAGAACTATCAATACATTATCAGTTCAAATAAACATAAATATCTTGTTATCAGGTTGCCCCCTGTATGATGATGATGTAAATGGAGAGATATTTGCTCAAGTACAAAATTTCATTATCAATAGTAATAGATTCTCTTAAGTAAATCTTACAGACATGATCACACGAAACGTGTCAACTTTCCACTCTTTTATCAATATCATTCATTTAATATCAGGGCTTTTTCCACTTAAATAAAATCCGGTAAATAGAGATTGAATTTCTCATTTCTCATGTGATTAGCATCCACTTATTCTCAGATGCAGTGTGGAGCCTGTAAAAAGGTTCCCCGTGTCTGGGTGTTTCAAGTATTATTATTCACCCAATAGTTACTGACTTGGTTATGTGGGAGTTTTCCCCAGGGTTTGTACATCCTTATCCCCCCTTTTCATTAAAATGGCTTCAAATATAATAAAAATAAAATACAAATCTCCTAAAGTTATAATCACACCACTTAGATTGCCCTCTGTGTCCACTCTTCATATACCTGGTATTTCTTGTAGAAAATTATTCGGCACCACTAAAGTTCTTATTTCTCCACTTAAAAGTGGTTTCCCTATTAAACGTTCGATCTCATTTTCAAAAACATTCACACCTATAAATTCTTACAGAGCTGTCAATTCTATACGCAGAGGGTATTGGTATTCTAAGATTAATAAGTGCAACGCCAAGAAATGTCTTACTTGCCATCATTTAAACTGCAAGTCCAATATTGAATCTTCGGTTAATGGAAATATATTTAACACCAAATTAGACAAAGACATAGATTGAAATACTGCCAATGTTATATATGTCATCAATATGTCGGGGAAACTTCTCAAACTTTGAAACAACGTTTTCGGAATCATTCCTATAAAATTCGTAATAATTCACGACGTCAATACCAGAATTTTCTTTATAACCACTTTAATAAATACCAACATAATATTAAAGCTGTATACCCTATGTTCGCTAGTAGAATGCATATTATGGGTTGATGTATTCTAAATTGTTTTGAATATATAAATAAGCCTAAAACATATTTAAAAAGGACCCTTGCAAATATTGGGATCAAATTCGTCGTATTAAGTGAGATATGGCTGTCTAAAACACGATGTTTGTAAACAGAATGTTTACAACCAACTTATCACGTGATCTAATTCAGAAGCCGCCGCATCACAGACACTGGTGGAGGGCGAGGTAAATAAACTTGACGAGTAACTTTAAAAATCTGTATTCAAGTCTGCTAAAGTTAGTATTGACTGAAATCGATTTCTTTTGGAGTCTCCCTTCATAGTATTTGTTTTAAGTAAACTGCGCATGTGCGAAGTCAGGTCATGGTTGTATTTATGGAATACCCACTTTATTTACAAAGTATTTTCTTTTTATTTTGATATCTCCGAGGGTTTGAAGCAACAAAAGATGTTATTAACGCAAAGTTAATAACTTCAGCCATACGAGAAAAATACAGTTTTTGTTTTACATGCGCTAATTTTTGAAATTACACTGAATTGTAGGGTATACAACTTTAACAATGTGAAAATAACTCCAGTAGAAAATATCTCTAAATTACCAGGTGATACGAAATCAGATGTTAAAAAACGACTTTTGGAAACCGAGCTCTACTGGATTAAACAACTACAAACCCCATACCCTCTTGGTCTCAACGACCAAATATATCGACAAGGTAATATTTCTTCTCGTCAGAATAAGATCAATATTTTTACATTAAGACATAAAACTATAAGAAAATGTAGGTCACATGGTCGTCGTCGTAATCGTAACATCAGAAAACGTAATCGTTTAAATAGGTCATTAAACGATCTTCTATTTATCGCAAAAAATAATGGCCGTCGTGAACTTTTGCATGCACTATCCTCTATTCGGTAAATAAATTGAAACCTATCCTGGACGAAGCTGATCTTCGAAGTTTACGCAATTCTGATTGATATAAACTCAATTTGATTATTTTATTTTCATATAATAAACTCTTTCCTCGTATTCCGTCTCTTCCACCCAAGCAGCAATTTCTCAAAATTAAATTTATTAATAAAGGCTTCGATCTACTTAACATTTCTAATATTTTCCGTGATCATAGAGTCACATCTAAAATACCGCAATATTTTGAGAATTTAGAACCTCCACTTATTTGTTACCAGTACAAAAAGCCTATAAGAAATCTTATTTTAAATTATAATAAAGTTACATCTAACCCTGATGTTTCATACTCTATTCCTTCGTCGTGTTCTTGTGAAAATTCTAAACATGTTTATAAACCGGCAGGTCATGTTATTACTGGTGACCTAAACTGTATTTCGGACAAAAAATTGCGCACCCTTTTTGGAAAAGGACCTAAATATAGGTTACCGTCCAGGATAGATTTCAATAAATGCCGTGACGTTATAGAAGATGCTTTAACTACATATTGTAAACGTGTAAAAAAAACAGGTAAAGGTTCATGCTCTTAATGATTGGAAATTCGAGATTTTAAGAATTGTCGATATCCGTATTAAGAACTTTACGGAAAATCCGCATTTATTTCAACAGCCTAATACATTGACGACAAATTCTATTAAAAAGAAGATAGCTGACTTACATGCTAAATATGTCTTTGTTCCCGCTGATAAAGCAGGTAATAACATAATAGTTGTTTGAAAACTATATTATATTCAAGTACTTAAAAACGAATTAAACTCCACTCATACATATGTGGAAAGCCCTACCTCAAAAGAGAGCACCTTGCACGATCACCTCATGGCCATGTCCGACTTCAAAATTAAAACTGATAAATCTGATCTACCAACCATGTATTGGCTCCCAAATTAAAACTACATAAAAGTCCATATAAATCACGTTTCATATCTAATTCTATCCACTGCTCTACTACGGTACTATCGAAACATATTACGTCTGCTCTAACTGCTATAAAAGATCATATTATCAAATATTGTGATGTCGCATTTCATAATAGTAACATCAATTACTTTTGGTCGATTAAAAATTCTCATGAAGTTATAGACAAACTTCTTTCGCTAAATTTCAAAGCGACTCAAATTTCTACATTTGATTTTTCTACACTTTATACATCTCTGCCTCATGATTTGATTAAAAGCAAGTTGCTGTCTCTTATACAATGGTGTTTTCACAGAGAATCTAAAGCGTACATATGTACTTCCAATAATTCTGGATTCTTTTCCAACAAACAATATACTTCATATAAATACTGGACTTGCAAGGAATTATGTAAAGCACTAGATTTTCTCATGAATAATATTTTTGTGCAATTTGATGGCAAGATATATCAACAAATAGTTGGGATTCCTATGGGTACTAACTGCGCGCCTCTGATAGCAGATTTATTTCTTTATTGTTATGAGAGGGATTTTATGGTTTCTATTCAAAAATCAAAATGTTTTGACCTCATTGACAAATTTAATAATACTTGCAGATATCTGGATGACATTTTGGTGATCGACAACCCTGAATTCGAACAATTTATATCAGAAATATATCCACCAGAGCTCACATTGAATAAAGCTAATACTTGAGATAAATCTACACCTTTCTTAGATTTAAACATCAAAATTATCAACAACCTAATATATACTAATATTTATGATAAACGTGAGGATTTTGGATTTCCTATTGTAAATTTCCCTTACTTGGATGGCGATGTCCCTCGACTCCCATTATATGGTATCTATATATCTCAATTAGTTCGATTTGTCAAAGGCTGCACCGATGTTTTGGACTTTCATAAACGAAATTTACAAATTACTACTAAACTTTTAACTCAGGGTTACAGATATCACAAGCTAAGAAAAACATTCGGCAAATTCTTCAGATCTTATTCAGAACTTCTATCTAAATTTGGAAATATTTCTTTTCAACAGTATGTAACCAATGGAATTTCCCATCCTAATTTTTACGGTGATCTCGTATATAAACTAAGGAAAGTAAAAGGCTCCAATAACGTTATTTTATCATGTAATATAATAGTCAAACGTCTCCTAAATAGACAATATGATATTGAGATCATCAAAAAGACTATAGGTCTTGTATTTGGCCCCTCTACAGCCTTATGCAGACTTTTACTTGAACGTTGCACGCTGACTAACAGGGCGGTGGGGACTATATGACGGGCCTTGTCCAAACCTCTTTCAGAGGAGACATGGTCCTGAACCTCGTCCCCTCTGACTGTTAGTCGGGACTCCTACAGATCTAGGGTCTTAGCTCGCTTTCAGACTGGCAGAGCACGGTTTATCATGTTGATGTCGCATATATTTTTATACCATTATGTGTTTTACAATACCTTACGTGTTTATATTTGTATGACCTCTCAATATGCGATACCTGTTGACCCTTGTTATTTACATGGAGGATTATTTATAAATTTTTAAATGTACGTCTTTTGATTGTTCTGCTGTTACGGTGAGTGGGAAGGTGGGCCCGTAAACCGGTTAACCACACCATTTGTTTGGCTTTTGTCAAATTAAATGACCGTCCTAAGTCGGTATCGTAATTGCACTACAATCAAATATCTTTGTAATGTGTTAAATGTTCTATTATATCATTTATATTCATGTATTGTATAGCTCCATGGTGACTTCTGCCACATAACTGAGCCGGTAACTCCTCTTTTTTCTTCCACTACCTTCAGCCAGTACCCTTTTCCTATATTTATTTTTTTTTCTTTCTGCTTTCTTTTGTCCCTTTTTATTTTTCGTTTTCCCCTTATTGTTATTTAAAAGTTTAAACGAGATGGTAAAAATAAGCATGAAATTTATACTCATGAATTTTCATTTATGTATTTGTATTATATATAATGTTGGCCAATTATATATACTAGTAATTTTATGTTCGATTTCAGGAGAGAGCTTTATATAAGTCGAAGACTTGTTGCTCAATCCTATATTTATATGTCATGTCATACAATTCATGCAATTTTCTAAATAAATACTGTTTAAACCAACTAACCATCGCTGCGTCTGGTAGATCTAATACACCGACCCACTTTCGTCGAATGTCAAGCACTCTAAAACTAAGGAGTATCTCCCTCATGTATAGCTCTGTCCTCAGATAGATTCTTTGGTTCACTTTTCGGTCATTTTGGTTTCAACACTACTCTTCAAATATTTATATATTTTGAGATTTCCAAATATTTGACCACGAACATCACTGAAGAGACATAAGTTGTTGAAATGCGTATATGGTGCACTAAATTAAAAGGTATATATGTTCTAATTTATTAGTTTTTAGCGCAAAACACGACTTTGATGACGTCATGCAAGATTGTACAAATCGGACTTTTGATTATGACGTCATATGCATAACCATTAAAAGTCCATTAAAAAGTGGATCGGTGTATTGGTTTGCTGCACTATGTAGAAATCAACCTTCTACAAAGTACGTAAGCAAAATTACCTGACAGGATCTGGTGCATTACTTTGGCATAACAATATATTTATCTGATATGCACGATCTTCTGACAAGCAGATATAAGAGGAGATTGCCGGAGGACAACATCCGCCATGAATTATGCCGTTCAAAACTCAGAGGCACAAAATATATAGTTCAACACTGAATGAGCGTTGTATAGAACGTATCATAGTCACACGTCGTCCGAACAAAGGTATAAGAAAACATGAGTAACTAAGCGAGTAACGATGTTGAGATTTGCTGAAATACAACATACATTGTATTGTTAGCTTCGGCGTTGGGTATATCTGGTGTCATATGTTAATCTATCACGTAATATTTGCAATGCTTATGTAATGGGGTTCGCCGCATGTTATCATCCGTTAGGCGGCGCCTGTGTACTATGAGTTACAAACGTCCATTTGAGTTGGCAACCTTATGACGTCACAGTAACGCACCATTGTTCTTTATGTCATTTTTTGCGAGAATATGTTGTATTTCGTACCTAAATATCAGGACCGCAGTTAATGGCGGCGAACCCCATTAAATATAAGAATTGTAATAACGAAATTAATGCATCTAGCATTCTAGACATACACTATATTGTGTGGCGGAAGTACTTTTCCACTTCAGGAAAAAATCGGTATTGCCAGTTTGATAATTTCATATTTTGTTTTCAAAAAAGAACTTTTTAAAATGCATTGCAAATATAAGGAATGACTGTCTTTTTTTCCAGGTTCATGGGGAATCATTCGAGAACCGCTTCGCAGTTCACGTGATTTGTTTGTTTCTCACCCAAGTTCATTCCCCATGAACCTAGAAAAAAGACAGTCATTCCTTAAACAGACCCATCAAAAGAAGTCAATCTATAAAGTGGAGTGTCCAGTATATATTCCTGAATTCCAGAATTAGGACGGATATGGCAATCGACTGGTGTGGTTAACCGGTTTACAGGCACACCTTACCATGAAAGCAGTATAATCAAAGAACACATATTGAAAAATCTATGAATAATCATCCATAGAGAATGCAAGAAAAAAGAGGAGTTACCGGCTCAGTTATGTGGCAGAAGTCACCATGGAGCTATACAATACATGAATATAAATAATATAATAGAACATTTAACACATTACAAAAATATTTGATTGTAGTGCAATTACGATACCGACTTAGGACGGTCATTTAATTTGACAAAAGCCAAACAAATGGTGTGGTTAACCGGTTTACGGGCCCACCTTCCCACTCACCGTAACAGCAGAACAATCAAAAGACGTACATTTAAAAATTTATAAATAATCCTCCATGTAAAGAACAAGGGTCAACAGGTATCGCATATTGAGAGGTCATAAAATATAAACACGTAAGGTATTGTAAAACACATAATGGTATAAAAATATATGCGACATCAACATGATAAACCGTGCTCTGCCAGTCTGAAAGCGAGCTAAGACCCTAGATCTGTAGGAGTCCCGACTAACAGTCAGAGGGGACGAGGTTCAGGACCATGTCTCCTCTGAAAGAGGTTTGGACAAGGCCCGTCATATAGTCCCCACCGCCCTGGAACAGCAAGTTTCTAAAGCTGAGAAAAAAGAAAATATATACACACACAGTACATAAAAATAAAAATATATACACATACAGCACATGCATTACATACAGAAAAATGAAAATATAAACACATACAGTAATGCAGAGCAAGACCAAGATATAAAAATATATAGGCCTTAATTGACATAAACATGAGTAAAATAAAAAAAAAACCTTGCTCTGCCGATCTGGAAGCGAGCTCATACCATCGATGTATTGCAGTCAAAGAAGACGAGATTCAGGACTATGTCTCCTCTACAAAAATGAAACAATGTCTGTCATACAGTCCAAACCACCCTGATAGTCAGCGTGCAACGTTCAAAAGTCTGCCAATACAAAACTTATTGTCTTTTTGATTATCTCCACATCCTATTGTCAATGACGAAGGCGTTTCACTATTTTGAAATCCGACGAGATAAAATTATCGTAACCTTTTACCCACCTAAATTGTTCATAATATCATGTAAAGATGATGGATAAATCCAAACCATAAGTCTAAAAATCATGAAACCAGAAGACATACAAAATCAGTGAAAATGAAAAACAAGTGGAAAATAACAAAATATGTCTACATGACGAGCATATGTGAACCCCTGTGATGGAATGAGATCAGGTGCCCGGGGAGAGTGAGCATCTCCTACTTGCTAGCAACACCCGTCACATATACCCAGTAGAAAGAGTAAAATAGTGTAAATCCCATATGTATTTATATATGGAAAAGTCAAAGTATGTAACCTTCTAGTACAGAAGGTGTCAAATCTGTGTAAAATGATCGGAATCGGTCTCAGTCCAGAATATCATTTAAAAGTCTGGATAACGAGATATCATATGAAGTAATAAGAGTCTCGTAACGACCGTAGAACTTCCTCAGTGACGTTGCTAGTCTAGCACATGTATAACCCTGGTTGAGCAGCTTAACTGAAAGTCGTCTAGCCCTCCGAACAAAGTCATTGTAATTTGAACATGCTCTGGAATAACTTATTAACTGAGATATGAATAAGCCGTATGTGGGCGATGATGGAACGTTGCTACTTATGAAAAGAAAGTTTGTGATAGCGAAATTGAAATCGCCACGTTTTTCATAGAGTGAGGTGTTCAATTGACCATTAATGTCGAAAGATAACATAATATCTAAATACGAAGTAGAATTACTACTTTCTGTGGTTTCTTTGACCTCCAGTTCACATGGATAGATGATGCTAAGGTAATCCGCAAATGAAGGATTATTAATTGAAAGCAAGTCATCTATATATCTGTAAGTGAAATTGAAGCCAAGAGCCAATTATTTTTCCTTGCGAAAGCAAAGACTGAATGAATTCAGCTTCTAATGAGTAAAGGAATATGTCAGCCAGAAGCGGAGCACAGTTAGTGCCCATTGGAATGCCGACGATTTTTTGAAAAACCTTTCCTCCAAACACCACAAAAATGTTATCGAAAAGAAAGTTCAACACCTGGATGACAGCTGTTTCAGTGTATTTATTTTTGGAATCAGAATTTTCCCTAACAAAGTAAATTTTATCATGGCCTATAACTATATATTTGAATTTGCGGCTTCCGTTTTACTAGTAAATGCATTTTGAATAATTTCCGCCAATCTGTCTTTTAATTTCTGATGAGGGATCGTTGTGTAAAGAGTCGAAAAGTTAAAAGACATGATGGAGTGAATTTTAGTAAAACTTTTTGATTTTAGATGTTCTAACAACTCTTTTGAATTTTTAAGGATCCACATTTGATTAATTCCACTTCTGGAATATATCTATCATCGTAGAAATTGGGATGGAAAATTTCATTGGATACATATTGTTGAAAAGGGAAAGGGAAAGACATGTCACTTAGCTGTAGGGCAGAAGTCACCAAGGAGATGTACAATATACCTTGGTAACAAGTAATGAAATACATGAAATGACATTACAAAAATATTGATTGTGCGACAGATGCGATACCAACTTAGGACGGTCAACTGAGTAACAAACAGTACTCAATTTATGTGGTTAACCAATTTACAGGCCCACCTTCCCACTCATCGCAAACGCAGTATAATAAAAAGGCACATATTCAAAACTTTATAAATAATCCTCCTTATAGAGAAAAAGGATCAACGAATATCTCAGGTTGAGAAGTCATAAAATATCTAAGCACTATTAGTAACGTAAATTAAGATTATGATATCAAAAATATATAGAACGACATCAGTATGAGGTAACTGTGCTCTACTGGTCTGGGAGTTAGCTCAGACCCTTGATCTACAGGAGTCCCGACTAGCAGTCAGAGGGGACCCAGGTTCAGGATCATGTCTCCGCTGAAAAGGTTTAAACAAGGCCCGTCATGAAGTCCCAACATCCCTGTTAGTTAGTTTGCAACGCTCAAAGAAAAGTGTGCATAAGACTGTAAAAGAGCCCAATACTAGAACAATAGCCTTAGGGATGATCTTAGGGTCATATTGTCGATATAGAAGACGTCTAACAATTTTAGTTCCAAACAAAATGACGTTATCAAAATATCTGCTCCTCAACAGTTTCGAAGTGATATGTAAACTTTTAGTGTGAAATTCTAAAATGCTAGTGCAAGCTCTAGCGAACCTAACCAATTGAGAAATATAAACACCAGACATTCCATGATGTTATTATTTCATGTAGAACTTTGGAGGTAAATGACGTTATACACATTTCGGCTTAATTCGGTGTTTTTGACTTGTACGAGGAAGATCATATGATAATTTTTATCGAAAATCCCAAAAAATTTACATCGAATTGCGTACTTTTACAAATTCAAGTTTCACAGTCCACAATGTAAAAAGTGCACAAAATCCAAAAATTTGGGGTAAAATTCTGTAAATACTGTTTCAAATGTCTTAAATATCCAACACAATGGAATCAAATCAGTCATCTATACAAAATACACAAAATTAATTTTTTAAAATTCGGCAAATTTAAACCACCCCCCTTTTTTCTAGAAATTTCAATATTGAAAATTCTAGGCACTTTGAATCAAAATTTGGGGCAAATTTGATATGATTTTAGGTTAAATGGACTGCATGAACAAGAAAATGAGGTCAAACTGCATTTTTGAGAAATTTAGTATTTGGCCTATAGGTCAAAGCGTAGTAATTCCATTTCCCATAGAGTCCCATGTTAAATTACCGAACTTCCAGCAAGATTTACACAACATCCTACATTTTAGCTATATATAATCCACATATCAAAATGTTTGTCAGACCTTCCATTATCAGAATTTTAACAGTTTACCATAGGTTATTCATCTTAATTTCGAGAAAAGCATGCTGGAAGGGGGATACCCCCAAAAATTGGTCAAAATTCAAATGTAAACAACCACCCCTTTTTAGGTCGTTAAATTTTTTTATATTAGCGAAATGAGATAAAAATTCATGATTTTTACAGCAGAATCAATCTTTATTTATACATCGATCAAATATTTTCATCCAATCACAGCTCCTAATACATTGAAATAGTAGTCCCTCTCTCCCTACACCACATCAGCCAATCACGGCTCTCGTTAATTACCTTTCTTTGACCAAAGGTCAATGCATAGAATTCCATTTCCCATAGGGTCCCATGTTAAATTACCGAACTTCCAGCAAGATTACCACAACATGCTACATTTTATCTATATATAATCCACATATCAAAATGTTTGTCAGACCATCCTCTATCAGAATCTTAACACTTTACCATAGGTTATTCACCTTAATTTCGAGAAAAGCATGCTGGAAGGGGGATACCCCCAAAAATTGGCCAAAATTCAAATGTAAACAACCACCCCTTTTTAGGTCATTAAATTCATTAGCGAAATGAGATAAAAATTCATGATTTTACAGCAGAATCAATCTTTATTGATACATAGATAAAAAAATTTGATCTAATCACAATTCCTGATACATTGAAATAGTAGTCCCTCTCTCCTACACCATATCAGCCAATCATGGTTCTCGTTAATTATCTTTCTTTGACCCAAATATGGCGACCCCCATGGCATCAAGCCTCGTCGTACATGATGAAAAGACCTGTTTCCTTTAACTGCGGAGCTGAAACGTTGGACGGCAAAATCATAAACGTTCACTCCAAATCGATCAGAATGACGTCAAAATACATTATGACGTAATCAAATTGGAGGGAACGTTAATCAATTTGCCGTCCAATGTTACCGCTCCGCAGTTAAAGGAAAAAGGTCTATTAAGTTGAACGATACCTTTTATTATACATTATATATGTCTATCTGAATGTCAATATATTTTACATAGAAAAAAAAAAAGAAAAGCCTATCTACCGACTGTATCTTTTTAGGTCATATTACAGGAAACAAACACACACACACACACACACACACACACACACACACATATATATATATATGTGTGTGTGTGTGTGTGTGTGTGTGTGTGTGTGTGTGTGTGTACATTGGCCTAAATAAAAAAGGTGTTTCTTTATCACAAATATTGTCTTTACATTTCCAAAGTTTGATATAAATAAAAAATTTACAAAGGTTTTTATAAGTTTATGATTCCTGTAACACTCAGTTTAATGTTTCAACGTTTTATGTAAATGTTTTGTATGAAAGTCCAAAACGTTAGTACATGCAAATGGAACCAACCGAGATGTAAAAATACCATATGATGAGAGACAGGGGATACCACCATCCAAATAAGGGAAATTTACAATAGGAAATCCGAAATCGTCATGTTTATCGCGAATATTTGTATGTAATTTTATTGTTGATTATTTTAATGTTTAGGTCATAGGCACCTTACATTTAAACACACCAAACAGAATAATCTTGCTCTGTTCAGCAAGTCTTGTCATAGGGATATAAATAAAATGAAGTACGATTAAAAATGGTGAAAGACGCAATGGCAGATAAATAAGGAACACCTTAAGATGCTGGGATCAGACACCAATTGTATTTGAATAAAAGAAATTAATAAGTAAAACGTACCTTAGAAATACAATAATCCAGGCTTGAACCAGGCATGTTGTCAGACGTGCAGTAGGAGCTGACAGATAACGTTCTTATCAATGATATCAGCAATTAATTTATTGGAAAGAGCAAAACTAGGAAGACGTTTTCGGAAACTATTGAGTTAAATTATATCGAGAAAGATGTTAGATGAACGCTTAATTATGTGAAATTATAGTGTAACACAGTTTTGACCATTGTCTGGTCATTTATTTGATTATATTAGATCGCTCAACATTTTATGTAAAATCAAAAGTGATTCTGTACCAAAGTTTTCGTTGGAATGGTAAAATAGCCATTTAAGCAGTTTAGATATACAGCTTTGTAATGTAAAGGTGATGGATAAATCCAAACCACAAGTCCAAAAATCATAAAACCAGAGGACATACAAAATCAGTGAAAATGAAAAACAAATGGAAAATAACAAAATATGTCTACTTGAAGAGCATATGTGAACCCCTGTAATGGAGTGAGATCAGGTGCCCGGGGAGAGTGAGCATCTCCTGCTTGCTAGAAACACCCGTCACATATACCCAGTAGAAAGAGTCAAATTGTGTAAATGGAGAAGTCGAAGTAGGTAACCTTCTAGTATAGAAGGTGTCAAATCTGTGTAAAATGATCGGAATCGGTCTCAGTCCAGAATATTCAATTCGAAAAATTTGTATTTTTTAACTTTTCTAATAAAGTGATAGTATTTTTATCTTGAAAAGTTGTTGCAGGACATTTGCAACGGATGCTGAATGCAACCATGGGACGCTTACTCCTCCCGAGCACCTGGTCTCTTATTGGAGTTCGCATTTGTCTGAATATGACACTATACATGATATTGTCCTTTTATTCAATGCATATGAGATATGGTTTACCCTTCGGTACTTTCTAGTTTTTATTTAATCTGTGCTTTTATGATAATCTGTTACATAACGAGACACAACAATTAAATTCACATTGGTATGTATTTGCTGTCTCTCATGAAAACTTATAAAATTAAAACAGTTAAACTGTTATCGTTGTTTTGGAGATTTATTGTATCTTGTAACGTTTTAACTTTGAGGAAACAACAATTGTGACAAATGAGTCAAACAACAAATTAACTAACTGATGTAATCTCAAACATGATAGGTAAAGTAGCAGTTGTTTGAATTAGACTGGTAGCAGCAACTTGCTGAGATACCCCTGCAGCATCCAGGCCCCTCTCCTCAAAAATAAATCTTGCAGCCGTATATATATATATATTGATTGATTGAATATTGTTTTACGTCTTTCCACGATTATTTCACGAATATGTATATAGTGACGACATCTGCCTGATGCGTTGCATACATTTAGACATTAGCAAAGGACCCACCCGAAGCAGTGAGGAATCTTTAACGTGCCATGACCAACGTGACACGGGACATCGGTTTTCACTGTCTCATCCGAAAGACATGCGCTATGCCCGTGTAAATGATCCACCCATACCAATTCTTCTCTTCTCTAGCATTTCATTGCTAACGTCAGACACAAAGGCAAAGGCAAATGATATAATTCAGTGTTATTAAGAATACGCGAAATTAAAGTCCCTAGAATCACGTCTTGTTAGATAAACATCTGGATATACATAGGAATTCGGTTATTGCTGTAAGATGCAGAGCTTCAATTGATTTGCTGAATAATAGGAAAGTAACAATGGGTTATTATTATAATATATGTCATTAAATTACGGTATGAATTAGTTCTCTCCAAACAACATATATTGTTGTATCTTCTGGGATCTTTTATATTTATCTTGATCTCTTATTTCACCAAAAATATAATTCTTGTCGACGTCAGTTGAGTATTTGCTAGCTCCTGTTTGCCTCCCATACGCATGGGCAATCTCCCGCATAAAACCGGAATAGTTGCCGCAGCATAGACCGATGTAATTCACACCGATCTTCTTACATTCTGATGCAAAGGAATGTATTTCTTCTCTGCTACATTGCACACAGTTCCTATCTGGAGATGCCAACCGCTTACCTAAACAGCATTTACAAAATATGTAACAAAGACATCATGTATAGGATGATTTTATATATTTATGTATCAAAGCGTGTTATTTTAGACCTATAGCGTTTTCAAACTAACTCAATTGAAATTATTAAGGGTACATTATTTAAAAGAAATGCACGTTTATTTCTAGAAAAAAAAATCAAGAAAAGTTAATTCATAAATTGAACCACAACCCTTTATACTTTTGCTCAATCATTTTCTTGTATGAGAATCCTTAACTCTCACCCCATGTTATTGTAAGTGTTTTCTGTTGTACACACACACACACACACACACACACACACACACACACACACACACGTGTGTGTTACCTGTTACAGGGTCCTTTAGAGACTGAAAAGTGCGACAGTCATCCCGACATCTGAATGGCACCGGTAAAGCTGCAATGGGTCCCTAAAGGAAAGATATGGTCTAGTGTAATCATCGTTAATAAATACAATCTGATGAAATGAAACGACTAGCTTCATCAAGAAGCGTTGTATTAAACGCGGAACATAGGAAATGGCGATAAAAAGTTACTAGAAAGATCAAGACAAGAGGCCAAAGTGGGACTATATCGCTCACCTGAGCACAACTTGCTCACTCACTAACGAATGACAGCTCTATATTAGTAGAAGACATTGAGTACTATACGATTTTATTGCAATCCTATGAAGCGGTTAATAAAAACAAGTCGAAAAATATATCAACCAATTATAGCTCTTGGCAGTCATTTTGAATGCAGATTTGGTCAAAAGATACAATTTTGGAATGGGATATTGATAACTTACTTCCAGTAAAACATGTGTCAGTGAATCAGAGCCTTTGGCAGCCATTTTGGATTATTGATCTGGTCGAAATATATAATTTTGGTACAGGACCTTGAGTACTTATACCCTGAAAGGATTTGGTGAAATTCTATGAAGCTATTGATGAAAAGGGTGAAAATGCCAATCAAAGCCCATGGCAGCCATTTTGGATATTGGATGAGGTCGAAAGATAAAATTTTGGTAGAGTTCTTTGAGTATTTAATTTTACAAGATTTGGTAAAATTCTGTGAAGCGGTTAATGAGGAGAAGTCGAAAATGTGTCAGCCAATTAGAGCCCTTTACAGTCATCTTGGATGCTGGATCAGGACGAAAGATAAAACTTTGATGAAAGATCTAGAGTACTTATTTTCTGTCAGGTTTGGTGGCATTCTAGCTGAGCATCGGTTGCAGAGGACAAGTCGAAAATGTATCAACCAATCAGAACCCATGGCGGCCTTCTTGGATTACGGATTGGGTAAAAAAAATACAAACTTGGTAGAGGACCTTGTATATATACTTCCTGTAAGGTCTGTTGAATTGTGTGCATCGGTTTTGGAGAAGATGAAAATGTCTCAGCCAACCAGAACCCATGACAGCCATCTTAGATTACGGATCGGGTCGAAAAACATAAACTTGGTAGAGGACCTTGAGTACTTACTTCCTATAAGGTTTGGTCATATTCTGTAAAGCAGTTACAGATGAGAAGTCGAATATATGAAAAGTTTAAGACGGACGACGAACGCGGATAGTGCCAGATGACATTCGCACACATGAGCATTCCACTTAAGTGAGCTAAAATAAGATGGCAATAAGTACAACAAATACTAAACGATGGTCTTAACCCAAAAGCAATTGTTCTATTAAAATCACTGAAAGCATATATGGTATACCCTGAAAGCCTTAATATAAATGAATAAAAGAGTAGAGCATTCGATGCCACCATATCATCGATAATTATACATCGATATGATACTGATAGACAGATCTGCATATAACAGAATATATGGTACCAAGAAGATATGATTATAATTAGAAAAAAAACCTCCCCCAATAATGATAAATAAATAAATAAATACCAATGACGAAAAAAGGCAGGAAAACTTTAAACTACATTTACCATAAAAGTAGGTTATTGTGTAACAATGCAGTTGACATTTCCACGGAGTATGTATAACCCAGAGAGAAAGATCATAACCAAACAGTGTGAGACCAGTGTCTATTTAATGAGAAAATTATCGGGAAATTTTATCTTGACCTACTATAGCCGTAAAGCATCTTATAGTGCACCACTCCGGCTGAAATGCAAACAAGCTGTATTTCTGTGAGGATGTCAGGGCAATGCCTGTATCCATACAGTAAAAAATACCCGGAATCAGTTTTATCTAGTTTCAGACCTAAAGTAGTTGACAACTGACAAGTGAACTGTACTTATATTTATCTGAGAAACCGTGGTTTAAGTTCAGCTCAATATCTGTTGGTCAAAGCGTAGTGATTTTTTTTACCATAGATCCAGCAAGATTTACACAACTTTTTTATCTTGGCTTTATTTAACCCATACATCAAGGTGTTTTTCAGTCTCTCCTCTAACAAAATTTTAACACTTAACAAGAGGTAATCCGCCTTGATTCTAAGAAAATCTTGCTGAAAAGGGGAATCACCACTCAAAACTTGCCAAATTTTTTATGTTAACAACAGCACAGTTTTCATGTCATTAAAACTATACGCTAATGAAATGATGTTAAATTTGTGACTTTACAGTAGAATCAATCTTGTGATTAATTCAATAATTTCATCTAATCCTACTCGTTGATATTTTGAAATAGTAGCCCCTCTCATCCTCCCTACTATATCTATTACGAAATGGAAAACTATTTGACCTACTGTTAATCATAAAGTTTGTCATGGCGCATCAATCAAGCTGAAATGCAAACTGTATATGTAATTCTCTGAAAGACCTGAACATGTAATTCTCTGAACGAACAGAACGTGTAATTGTCTGAACGAACAGAACGTATAATTGTCTGAACGAACTCATTCTTTGAACGAACTGAACATGTAATTCTCGGAAAGAATTGAACATGTATTCTCTGAAAGATAGGTTGTGTGTAAATTTCAGAGCAACATCTATATCCAAAACGAAAACGTCCGGAAAACTGGTTTAAACCATAAAGTAGGTCATTGTACACCGATCTGACTAAAATGCGTTTTGAGAGAAAGATTTGACTAAATTTCATCATTGCACAAAGATCGATATTTACAAAACTATAGAAGAACAAATACAGAGCCACAATATAATAATTCTCGTCCTACGTCGTTCATATAAACAAACAAACACCAGAGCTAAATTTAAATTTCAATGTAAGGTGTTATATTTATATTAATCATAGAGCGCTAGTTCCGATTTTCGACAAATTAAAGATCGTTCAACTGAATCTATATGCTAAGAAATATGAGGTCCGATATTTTCTGAACATAAGCATGTGCTTTTTTTTTAATCGCCGCGGTATTCTTTTGGTCAGAAGGCGTTTATAACATAACGTAAACACGTAGGAGTTCTCCGACACTGCAAAGGGCTTGCATTTCAATGCTTCTGACCTTAATTAAACGCTAGCACAACAAATTGTAACTTTAATTTTATTGAATTGATAATTCTGACCAAAACACATAATTGAGCTCTGACAATTGGTTCTGATATACTTTTATTTGTATAAGTAATATTTTTCCTCATAATTCACCTTGCAACTGTTCCGTATTTTTTGCAACAGAGGTAACATGGTTTGTGGTCCGCGTGAACAGTTAAGACCCACTACAGTCGCGCCCGCATCCTCCAACTTTCGGCATGCTTCTGGAAGAGGAATATCGTCTGTCGTCACATCCGGTATAAATGCCACCAAGGTTATCACTGCAGGAAGACCTACAAAGCAGAAAAAACCGATTATCAGGGTGTTAACACGGCATGGTATGGTTCAGACTTGCAGGTCTTTAAGACTTTAGGCCAAAACGTACGCGTCTTTACGTCTTTCATTTGTCATAACCAAACGTTATTTTCTTTCATTCCTTATGCCAAGAAATCTTCTCAGTGGCGGATCCAGAATTTCAGAAAAGGGGGTCCCACATGTGTATTAGCCAAACTACTCAGCTGTTTTTGGTGCCAAATCTGGATTTTTACTTGTAAATATGTGGGGGCGGGCTCCCGCCCCGTCCCTCTAAATCCGCCACTGATTCCTATACGACAGATTATGAAATAAAATGCCTATGACTTATAGAATGTTTACACGGTATGCTGTGTCGCACAGGTCAAGACTTTATAGAATATTTACACAATATGCTGCATGTGTCGCACAGGTCAAGACTATAGAATGTTTACACGGTATAAAATTTTACACGATATGTCGCACAGATATACACGGTATATTAATGCATACTCCTGAATGGCCGGCAATACCAGTAATGCTTCTTACCTTTACAATACTCCTGTATGACCTGCAGTGTCTGTAACGCTTCTTACCTTTACCATACTCCTGAACGGCCCGCAGCGCCAGTAATGCTTCTTGCCTTTACCATACTCCTGTATGGCTGAAGTGCCACTGATACTTCTTACCTTTACCATAATCCTGTATGGCCGGCAATGCCAGTAATGCTTCTTACCTTTACCATACTCCTGTATGACCTGCAATGTCAGTAATGCGTCTTACCTTTACCATACTCCTGAACGGCCTGCAGTGCCAGTGATGCTTCTTACCTTTACCATACTCCTGTATGGCCGGCAATGCCAGTAATGGTCCTTACCTTTACCATACTCCTGTATGGCCTGCCGTGCCAGTGATGGTTTTTACCTTTACCATACTCCTGTATGGCCTGCAGTGTCAATAATGCTTCTTACCTTTACCATACTCCTGTATGGCCTGCAGTGTCAGTAATGCTTCTTACCTTTACCATACTCCTGTACGGCCTGCAGTGCCAGTGATGCTTTTTACCTTTACCATACTGCTGTATGGCCTGCAGTGCCAGCGATGGTTCTTACCTTTACCCTACTCCTGTATGGCCTGCTATGCCAGTGATTGTTCTTACCTTTACCATACTCCTGTATGGCCTGCAGTGCCAGTGACGCTTCTTACCTTTGCCATGCTCCTGTATGGCCTGCAGTGCCAGTAATGCTTCACCATAATCATTGAAAGTTTCACCAATGATGTAATCAGCACCCTCCTCTACCGCCCATATCACTTGTTCCTAATATGATTTAAAAATAAACAATCAGTTTAAGATGTTCTTAAATCCTAGTTTACAGTAACTAAACAAAAATATTTTTATACTAATATTATATAAATATTGCACAGTTAGACAAATAAACTAAGGAAGTCCAAAATATACCTAAACATCAAAAAGACCTTAGGAATGGTGATGCCATTCGTGGCATAGGAATGGAGATACCTATCATGGTATAGGAGTGGTGATACCTATCATGGTATAGGAGTGGTGATACCTACTCACATTTTTCGATCATTGAACACATTTCACAGTCCAACAGTACAAAATGCAGCTGCACTACTGTGAACTGTATTATTACATAACCTACCTTGAACATATCTTTGACTTTGTTGATAGCCGTCGGGTCGTCGGGACTGTAAATACCGGTATTACATATACCGCCCGCCATTAATGTGCCTGATTTATCTGCTACCTGGCGAGCTATTCTCAGTGCTTTGCGGTTCAGTATCTCTAAATCGTCCTCTCTACCGATCACTTTCATTTTATCGCGATGTGCGTAGTACTGAAATAATGCAATCAAACTTGCCAAACTTGTAACTGATACAGAAGATCATCAAAGATCGAGAGAGACAAGATCAACAGGAAGGTTTTCGGTGTATGGCGTCTGACATAACATCTGAGAAGTCGAGATGTCGATAGAATTTTCTAACAAACTGACATTTTATCTGACAAGTTGGGACAGTAATGTGTTACCTATTACATACACAGTTCGTATCGGTACCATCTGTAGGAGGATTACACAGTATCAGCTCATCAGTAAGTATCTTCAGTTTCCGAATAATACACAAGTGAAAGTCTTAAATCTTTTCACTTTGACTATGGATTGTCTGTTGTCTGAAATTTTCTGTGTGGTTCTAAAATATTTGAAATTAGTAATATTCATGCTGTTTTGTCATTCGAAACACACTCGCCCTTTGTTATGCGTCAAGTAAAGCGCGAGGTGTTCTGATGCTGGGTACCAATATACCAGTGTTTCATATTAATTCCAACATAATATGTTATGCCTCTCAGAAATTATTTGTGAATGTAGACTTTTAAAAATATGAAAACAATAAGTTTCTTCAGTGTAAAAATATGATAAATGCAACCTATACCGCATTTAGGGATATATGGATCACAAAAGCTCCATAAATCTTATATATAACATGGTGTCAATGGAATGGCTAGAGGTATAAAGACCATACCGTAAGCGCTTCCACAACATCCGATCCAGCGTGAACAAATTCTTCATGCAATGTTCTTACAACTTCCGGATGCTCCAGTACCACCTCCGGAACGAATGGTCCAGATGACACGTATCCCCTTCTTTCCAGTTCCCACACATATCCTTCCGCAATAATTATGTCCTCTCCACTCTGGAGGCGCTCCTTTAACCCTGGATAATAAAATCGTTTACTTCAGCCGTAAAATTTAATATAATTCATCATATTTCAATTATATTGACTTACTTTACCAGAACACCTAGCTCTTCATACCTCTGATTTCAGATTGAGGAATATGCACTGTAGCACATTATTAAGGGAACTAACCACTGTAGTACATTATTAAAAGGAATATCCACTGTAGTATATCTTTAAGAGGAATATCCACCGTAGTACATTATTAAGAGGAATATCCACTGTAATACATTATCAAGAGGAATATCGACCGTAGTACATCATTAAGAGGAATATCCATCGTAGTACATTATTCAGAGGAATATCCACGGTAGTACATATCAAGAGGAATATCCACTGTAGTTGATAATAAAGAGGAATATGCACCGTAGTGCATTACTTAGAGGAATATCCACCATAGTGCATTATCATGAGGAATGTCCACCATAGTATATTATTAAGAGGAATATCGATCGTAGTACATTATTCAGAGGAATATCAACCATAGTACTTTGTTAATTAAGAGGAATGTCCTCCGTCGTACATCATTAAGAGGAATATGCACCGTAGTGCATTATTAAGAGGAATATCCACTGTAGTACATTATTAAGGGGACTATCCACTGTAGTATATCCTTAACAGGAATATCCACCGTGGTACATTATCAAGAGGAATATCCACTGCAGTGCATTATTAAAAGGAATATCCACCGTAGTACAATTTTAAGAGGAATATCCACCATAGTACATTATTAAAAGGAATATCCACCATAGTATATTATTAAGAGGAATATCCACCGTAGTGCATTATAAAGAGGAATATCCACCATAGTACATTATTAAGAGGAATATCCACCATAGTATATTATTAAGAGGAATATCCACCGTAGTGCATTATTAAGAGGAATATCCACTGTAATACATTATTAAGAGGAATATCCACCGTAGTGCATTATTAAGAGGAATATCCACTGTAATACATTATTAAGAGGAATATCCACCGTAGTGCATTATTAAGAGGAATATCCACTGTAATACATTATTAAGAGGAATATCCACCGTAGTGCATTATTAAGAGGAATATCCACCATAGTATATTATTAAGAGGAATATCCACCATAGTACATTATTAAGAGGAATATCCACCATAGTATATTATTAAGAGGAATATCCACCGTAGTGCATTATTAAGAGGAATATCCACTGTAATACATTATTAAGAGGAATATCCACCGTAGTGCATTATTAAGAGATATATCCACCACTGTACATCATTGAGAGGAATATCCACGTTGTACATTATTAAGAATTTCAGTGACATAATACCCGTATACTTACATGTAGTATCTTATGATAATCATCATTTTAATTTCTTAATTTTCTAGACACCAAAGCACATGTTCAGTTAACATATAATCTAGTTGTAAAACATGTGACCCCACTGTGGGTTTATTTCATAGCAGTAACAAAGTTTCTTAGCTAACGTTTCAAGTATAAGTTCATGGGTCACAAATAACAAATACCGAGTGAGAGTTATAGCTGGCCACAGTCCAAGTGATCATCACGTGACTCTGAATTCATGACCGGATTACTTTTATTCTAGTGGTAAAAAGTTGGCCATGTGTAACTTCAACTAGAAGGTCAGAACAAAGTAATGTCATATTACATATATATCTATATTACATATGATGTATATCCTGTTGCTGACGTAATCCATCCATGTAAAACATAATGCATGTATCAAGGATCACGTTTACTATCTCATACAAAAAATGGACATAACGGGGAGCACGTCAAGACCTGTAACCATGGCATTGGCAATAGTTATATGTGACAGCTGCTCATGTATCACCGCTATATTTGTGCAATTCCCCTCCAAATCCATTTTCACGAGTCAAGGGGATGCGCTACGTAAACTGGTCGGAGAGAGAGAAGTTTACGTAGCGCATCCCCTTGACTCGTGAAGATGTTCCAAATCAATAACAAAGTGAAAAGGAAAGAAAGAAAAAAATTCAAAAACAATGTTTATGTTAGCATTACCTTTAGTCGACATACTGCTGTGTGATTTTGATGTCAATGCATAAATCTATGTACAGTGGTGTATCAAAAGTATGTCTCCGTTTTCACTACAGTTCATTACAATGTTTTACCCAGCAACTCCGATTGTTTAATGACCTCTCTGGTTTTATAAGAACAATGGACAGCAGACATTTTTCTTGGATGTCAAGATCGCATAAATTTATGAACTCTTACAGCAGAGTTATATTGTTAATCTGCCAATAATTTAAGTGACCCACGAGCACATAAAGTGACCCACCAGCACATAAATTTGCCCCAATAGCACATAAAGTGACCCACCAGCACATAAAGTGACTCACTAGCACATAAAGTGACCCACGAGCAGATAAAGTGACCCATGAGCACATGAAAGTTACCCTTAAGCACATGAAAGTGACCCATGAGTACATAAAGTGGCCCATGAGCACAAAAAAGTGACTCACTAGCACGTAAAGTGACTCACTAACACAGAAATGTGACCCACGAGTACATAAAGTGGTCCACTAGCACTTAAAAGTGACCCACTAGCACAGAAAAGTGACCCACTAGCACTTAAAAATGAACCACAAGCACATATTATCTTAAGTGACCCAATAGCACATTTAAAGCCTCAGTTACTATTTCAGCAAAGCCGTTTCCTCTCACCATCTTGCCAACTGTGCTTAAAATCGAGCAAATAGTATGACAAACTCCCATCCTGGCAATGACTAATGAATTTTTCTGGGTACTGTCAACCAACTTATATGCTCTTTTGGCAACAGCGAAGTCAAATGTTACAATGGCATACTCTTTACTTGCTTCTTTACTGTGGAACATTCATAGTGGAGGCATATACATGTATTCCATGGAATAACTTAGAGGTCATTATATCCAGAGAACGACGGAACTGTTTGCATTTCGATCACCAGTCTTGATTTTCTATATATAGGAACCACCTATAGATAGACCAGTTATTTGTTCTGAAACTGCATTCAGGTTCACTATTGTGTGTGTACAAGTTTGACTCAAATTTTGACTTATCAACTGCTTTGTGTTTAACACTTCTTTCACATGTTTTCAGAACAAAACTTTCTTCAAATATAACTTTGGACTGGTCACCTACCTCTTGAACAATTATACCATGAATAGGATGTATAGTACCTGGTCCTGAAGGTGTGTCCTCATTTAGACCAAAGTTGTTATCAGGAGATATATTTGGTGGCAGTACTTATTCTGATGTAGTGACTGCATTGCACATTACCGCCTCAAGTTCTATTGTCCTGATGTACATGTGTGTCTGAGAATGGCCACACCAGGTAGAGACAACCTCACCACTGCCGCTAAGATACCTTATTCCTATAGGCTATAGAATTGCCACACCAAGTAGTAACAACCTCACCACTGCCGCTAAGATGCCTTACTCCTATAGGCTATGTAATGGCCTCACCAGGTAGAGACAATCTCACCACTGCCGCTAAGATGCCTTACTCTTATAGGCTATAGAATTGCCACACCAAGTACTAACAACCTCACCACTGCCGCTAAGATGCCTTACTCCTATAGCCTATAGAATGGCCTCACCAGGTAGAGACAATCTCACCACTGCCGCTAAGATGCCTTACTCTTATAGGCTATAGAATGGCCACACCAGGTAGTAACAACCTCACCACTGCCGCTAAGATGCCTTACTCCTATAGGCTATAGAATGGCCACACCAGGTAGTAACAACCTCACCACTGCCGCTAAGATACCTTACTCTTATAGGCTATAGAATGGCCTCACCAGGTAGTAACAACCTCACCACTGCCTCTAAGATGCCTTACTCTTATAGGCTATACAATGGCCACACCAGGTAGAGACAACCTCACCACTGCCGCTAAGATACCTTACTCCTATAGGCTATAGAATGGCCACACCAGGTAGTAACAACCTCACCACTGCCGCTAAGATACCTTACTCCTATAGGCTATAGAATGGCCACACCAGGTAGTAACAACCTCACCACTGCCGCTAAGATGCCTTACTCCTATAGGCTATAGAATGGCCACACCAGGTAGTAACAACCTCACCATTGCCGCTATGATCCCTTACTCCTATAGGCTATAGAATGACCAGACCAGGTAGTAACGGCCTCACCACTGCCGCTAAGATACCTTACTCCTATAGCCTATAGAATAACCTCACCAGGTAGAGACAATCTCACCACTGCCGCTATGATGCCTTACTCTTATCGGCTATAGAATTGCCAAACCAGGTAGTAACACCCTCACCACTGCCGCTAAGATACCTTACTCCTATACGCTATAGAATTGCCACACCAGGTAGTAACAACCTCACCACTGCCGCTAAGATATCTTACTCCTATAGGCTATAGAATGGCCTCACCAGGTAGAGACAACCTCACCACTGCCGCTAAGATACCTTACTCCTATAGGCTATAGAATGGCCACACCAGGTAGTAACAACCTCACCACTGCCGCTAAGATGCCTTACTCTTATAGGCTATAGAATGGCCACACCAGGTAGTAACAGCCTCACCACTGCCGCTAAGATACCTTACTCCTATAGGCTATAGAATGGCCACACCAGGTAGTAACAACCTCACCACTGCCGCTAAGATGCCTTACTCCTATAGGCTATAGAATGGCCACACCAGGTAGAGACAACCTCACCACTGCCGCTAAGATACCTTACTCCTATAGGCTATAGAATGGCATCACCAGGTAGTAACAACCTCACCACTGCCGCTAAGATGCCTTACTCCTATAGGCTATAGAATGGTCTCACCAGGTAGTAACAATCTCACCACTGCCGCTAAGATGCCTTACTCCTATAGGCTATGAAATGGCCACACCAGGTAGTAACAATCTCACCACTGCCGCTAAGATGCCTTACTCTTATAGACTATAGAAAGGCCTCACCAGGTAGTAACAACCTCACCACTGCCGATAAGATACCTGATTCCTATAGGCTATAGAATGGCCACACCAGGTAGTAACAATCTCACCACTGCCTCTAAGATGCCTTACCCTTATAGGCTATAGAATGGCCTCACCAGGTAGTAACAACCTCACCACTGCCGCTAAGATACCTTATTCCTATAGGCTATAGAATAGCCACACCAGGTAGAGACAACCTCCTCACTGCCGCTAAGATGCCTTACTCTTATAGGCTATAGAATGGCCACACAAGGTAGTAACAACCTCACCACTGCCGCTAGGATGCCTTACTCCTATAGGCTATAGAATGGCCACACCAGGTAGAGACAACCTCACCACTGCCGCTAAGATAACTTACTCCTATAGGCTATAGAATGGCCTCACCAGGTAGTAACAACCTCACCACTGCCGCTAAGATGCCTTACTTCTATAGGCTATAGAATGGCCACACCAGGTAGTAACAGCCTCACCACTGCCGCTAAGATGCCTTACTCCTATAGGCTATAGAATGGCCTCACCAGGTAGTAACAGCCTCACCACTGCCGCTAAGATGCCTTACTCCTATAGGCTATAGAATTGCCATACCAGGTTGTAACAATCTCACCACTGCCGCTAAGATACCTTACTCCTATAGGCTATAGAATGGCCACACCAGGTAGTAACAACCTCACCACTGCCACTAAGGTGCCTTACTCCTATAGGCTATAGAATGGCCACACCAGGTAGAGACAACCTCACCACTGCCGCTAAGATGCCTTACTCCTATAGGCTATAGAATGGCCACACCAGGTAGTAACAACCTCACCACTGCCGCTAAGATACCTTATTCCTATAGACTATAGAATGGCCACACCAGGTAGAGCCAACCTCATCACTGCCGCTAAGATGCCTTACTCTTATAGACTATAGAATGGCCACACCAGGTAGTAACAACCTCACCACTGCCGCTAAGATACCTTACTCCTATAGGCTATAGAATGGCCACACCAGGTAGAGACAACCTAACCACTGCCGCTAAGATGCCTTACTCCTATAGGCTATAGAATGGCCACACCAGGTAGTAACAACCTCACCACTGCCGCTAAGATACCTTATTCCTATAGACTATAGAATGGCCACACCAGGTAGAGCCAACCTCATCACTGCCGCTAAGATGCCTTACTCTTATAGGCTATAGAATGGCCTTACCAGGTAGTAAAAGCCTCACCACTGCCGCTATGATGCCTTACTCCTATAGGCTATAGAATGGCCTCACCAGGTAGTAACAACCTCACCAGTGCCGCTAAGATGCCTTACTCCTATAGGCTATAGAATGGCCTCACCAGGTAGTAACAATCTCACCACTACCGCTTAGATGCCTTACTCTTATAGGCCATAGAATGGCCTCACCAGGTAGTAACAACGTCACCACTGCCGCTAAGATACCTTACTCCTATACGCTATAGAATGGCCTCGTCAGGTAGAGACAATCTCACCACTGCCGCTAAGATGCCTTACTCTTATAGGCTATAGAATGGCCTCACCAGGAAGTAACAACCTCACCACTGCCGCTAAGATGCCTTACTCCTATAGGCTATAGAATGGGCTCACCAGGTAGTAACAATCTCACCACTGCCGCTAAGAAGCCTTACTCTTATAGGCTATAGAATGGCATCACCAGGTACATGTAGTAACAACCTCACCACTGCCGCTAAGATACCTTATTCCTATAGGCTATAGAATGGCCACACCAGGTAGAGACAACCTCATCACTGCCGCTAAGATGCCTTACTCTTATAGGCTATAGAATGGCCACACCAGGTAGTAACAACCTCACCACTGCCGCTACGATGCCTTACTCCTATAGGCTATAGATTGGCCACACCAGGTAAAGACAACCTCACAACTGCCGCTAAGATACCTTACTCCTATAGGCTATAGAATGGCCTTACCAGGTAGTAACAGCCTCACCACTGCCGCTAAGATGCCTTACTCCTATAGGCTATAGAATGGCCACACCAGGTAGTAACAACCTCACCACTGCCGCTAAGATGCCTTACTCCTATAGGCTATAGAATGGCCTTACCAGGTAGTAACAGCCTCACCACTGCCGCTAAGATGCCTTACTCCTGTAGGCTATAGAATGGCCACACGAGGCAGTAACAACCTCACCACTGCCGCTAAGATGCCTTACTCTTATAGGCTATAGAATGGCCTCACTAGGTAGAGACAACCTCACCACTGCCGCTAGGATACCTTACTCCTATAGGCAATAGAATTGCCACACCAGGTAGTAACAACCTCACCACTGCCGCTAAGATGCCTTAGTCCTATAGGCTATAGAATGGCCTCACCAGGTAGTAACAATCTCACCACTACCGCTTAGATGCCTTCCTCTTATAGGCTATAGAATGGCTTCACCAGGTAGTAACAACGTCACCACTGCCGCTAAGATACCTTACTCCTATACGCTATAGAATGGCCTCGTCAGGTAGAGGCAATCTCACCACTGCCGCTAAGATGCTTTACTCTTATAGGCTATAGAATGGTTTCACCAGGTAGTAACAACCTCACCACTGCCGCTAAGATGCCTTACTCCTATAGGCTATAGAATGGGCTCACCAGGTAGTAACAATCTCACCACTGCCGCTAAGAAGCCTTACTCTTATAGGCTATAGAATGGCATCACCAGGTACATGTAGTAACAACCTCACCACTGCCGCTAAGATACCTTATTCCTATAGGCTATAGAATGGCCACACCAGGTAGAGACAACCTCATCACTGCCGCTAAGATGCCTTACTCTTATAGGCTATAGAATGGCCACACCAGGTAGTAACAACCTCACCACTGCCGCTAAGATGCCTTACTCCTATAGACTATAGATTGGCCACACCAGGTAGAGACAACCTCACCACTGCCGCTAAGATACCTTACTCCTATAGGCTATAGAATGGCCTTACCAGGTAGTAACAGCCTCACCACTGCCGCTAAGATGCCTTACTCCTATAGGCTATAGAATGGCCACACCAGGTAGTAACAACCTCAGCACTGCCGCTAAGATACCTTACTCCTATAGGATATAGAATGGCCTTACCAGGTAGCAACAGCCTCACCACTGCCGCTAAGATGCCTTACTCCTATAGGCTATAGAATGGCCACACGAGGCAGTAACAACCTCACCACTGCCGCTAAGATGCCTTACTCTTATAGGCTATAGAATGGCCTCACTAGGTAGAGACAACCTCACCACTGCCGCTAAGATACCTTACTCCTATAGGCTATAGAATTGCCACACCAGGTAGTAACAACCTCACCACTGCCGCTAAGATGCCTTACTCCTATAGGCTATAGAATGGCCTCACCAGGTAGTAACAATCTCACCACTACCGCTTAGATGCCTTACTCTTATAGGCTATAGAATGGCCTCACCAGGTAGTAACAACGTCACCACTGCCGCTAAGATACCTTACTCCTATAGGCTATAGAATGGCCTCGTCAGATAGAGACAATCTCACCACTGCCGCTAAGATGCTTTACTCTTATAGGCTATAGAATGGCCTCACCAGGTAGTAACAACCTCACCACTGCCGCTAAGATGCCTTACTCCTATAGGCTATAGAATGGGCTCACCAGGTAGTAACAATCTCACCACTGCCGCTAAGAAGCCTTACTCTTATAGGTTATAGAATGGCATCACCAGGTACATGTAGTAACAACCTCACCACTGCCGCTAAGATACCTTATTCCTATAGGCTATAGAATGGCCTCATCAGGTAGTAACAACGTCACCACTGCCGCTAAGATGCCTTACTCTTATAGGATATCGAATGGCCACACCAGGTAGAGACAACCTCACCACTGCCGCTAAGATACCTTACTCCTATAGGCTATAGAATGGCCTTACCAGGTAGTAGGAGCCTCACCACTGCCGCTAAGATGCCTTACTCCTATAGGCTATAGAATGGCCACACCAGGTAGTAACAACCTCACCACTGCCTCTAAGATGCCTTACCCTTATAGGCTATAGATTGGCCTCACTAGGTAGAGACAACCTCACCACTGCCGCTAAGATACCTTACTCCTATAGGCTATAGAATTGCCACACCAGGTAGTAACAAACTCACCACTGCCGCTAAGATGCCTTACTCCTATAGGCTATAGAATGGCCTCACCAGGTAGTAACAATCTCACCACTACCGCTTAGATGCCTTACTCTTATAGGCTATAGAATGGCCTCACCAGGTAGTAACAACGTCACCACTGCCGCTAAGATACCTTACTCCTATACGCTATAGAATGGCCTCGTCAGGTAGAGACAATCTCACCACTGCCGGTAAGATGCCTTACTCTTATAGGCTATAGAATGGCCTCACCAGGAAGTAACAACCTCACCACTGCCGCTAAGATGCCTTACTCCTATAGGCTATAGAATGGGCTCACCAGGTAGTAACAATCTCACCACTGCCGCTAAGAAGCCTTACTCTTATAGGCTATAGAATGGCATCACCAGGTACATGTAGTAACAACCTCACCACTGCCGCTAAGATACCTTATTCCTATACGCTATAGAATGGCCACACCAGGTAGAGACAACCTCATCACTGCCGCTAAGATGCCTTACTCTTATAGGCTATAGAATGGCCACACCAGGTAGTAACAACCTCACCACTGCCGCTAAGATGCCTTACTCCTATAGGCTATAGATTGGCCACACCAGGTAGAGACAACCTCACCACTGCCGCTAAGATACCTTACTCCTATAGGCTATAGAATGGCCTTACCAGGTAGTAACAGCCTCACCACTGCCGCTAAGATGCCTTACTCCTATAGGCTACAGAATGGCCACACCAGGTAGTAACAACCTCAGCACTGCCGCTAAGATACCTTACTCCTATAGGCTATAGAATGGCCTTACCAGGTAGTAACAATCTCACCACTGCCGCTAAGATGCCTTACTCCTATAGGCTATAGAATGGCCACACGAGGCAGTAACAACCTCACCACTGCCGCTAAGATGCCTTACTCTTATAGGCTATAGAATGACCTCACTAGGTAGAGACAACCTCACCACTGCCGCTAAGATACCTTACTCCTATAGGCTATAGAATTGCCACACCAGGTAGTAAGAACCTCACCACTGCCGCTAAGATGCCTTACTCCTATAGGCTATATAATGGCCTCACCAGGTAGTAACAATCTCACCACTACCGCTTAGATGCCTTACTCTTATAGGCTATAGAATGGCCTCACCAGGTAGTAACAACCTCACCACTGCCGCTAAGATGCCTTACTCCTATAGGCTATAGATTGGCCACACCAGGTAGAGACAACCTCACCACTGCCGCTAAGATACCTTACTCCTATAGGCTAGAGAATGGCCTTACCAGGTAGTAACCGCCTCACCACTGCCGCTAAGATGCCTTACTCCTATAGGCTAGGAATGGCCACACCAGGTAGTAACAACCTCAGCACTGCCGCTAAGATACCTTACTCCTATAGACTATAGAATGTCCTTACCAGGTAGTAACAGCCTCACCACTGCCGCTAAGATGCCTTACTCCTATAGGCTATAGAATGGCCACACGAGGCAGTAACAACCTCACCACTGCCGCTAAGATGCCTTACTCTTATAGGCTATAGAATGGCCTCACTATAGGTAGAGACAACCTCACCACTGCCGCTAAGATACCTTACTCCTATAGGCTATAGAATTGCCACACCAGGTAGTAACAACCTCACCACTGCCGCTAAGATGCCTTACTCCTATAGGCTATAGAATGGCCTCACCAGGTAGTAACAATCTCACCACTACCGCTTAGATGCCTTACTGTTATAGGCTATAGAATGGCCTCACCAGGTAGTAACAACGTCACCACTGCCGCTAAGATACCTTACTCCTATACGCTATAGAATGGCCTCGTCAGGTAGAGACAATCTCACCACTGCCGCTAAGATGCTTTACTCTTATAGGTTATAGAATGGCCTCACCAGGTAGTAACAACCTCACCACTGCCGCTAAGATGCCTTACTCCTATAGGCTATAGAATGGGCTCACCAGGTAGTAACAATCTCACCACTGCCGCTAAGAAGCCTTACTCTTATAGGCTATAGAATGGCATCACCAGGTACATGTACATGAAGTAACAACCTCACCACTGCCGCTAAGATACCTTATTCCTATAGGCTATAGAATGGCCACACCAGGTAGAGACAACCTCATCACTGCCGCTAAGATGCCTTACTCTTATAGGCTATAGAATAGCCACACCAGGTAGTAACAACCTCACCACTGCCGCTAAGATGCCTTACTCCTATAGGCTATAGATTGGCCACACCAGGTAGAGACAACCTCACCACTGCCGCTAAGATACCTTACTCCTATAGGCTATGGAATGGCCTTACTAGGTAGTAACAGCCTCACCACTGCCGCTAAGATGCCTTACTCCTATAGGCTATAGAATGGCCACACCAGGTAGTAACAACCTCAGCATTGCCGCTAAGATACCTTACTCCTATAGGCTATAGAATGGCCTTACCAGGTAGTAACAGCCTCACCACTGCCGCTAAGATGCCTTACTCCTATAGGCTATAGAATGGCCACACGAGGCAGTAACAACCTCACCACTGCCGCTAAGATGCCTTACTCTTATAGGCTTTAGAATGGCCTCACTAGGTAGAGACAACCTCACCACTGCCGCTAAGATACCTTACTCCTATAGGCTATAGAATTGCCACACCAGGTAGTAACAACCTCACCACTGCCGCTAAGATGCCTTACTCCTATAGGCTATAGAATGGCCTCACCAGGTAGTAACAATCTCACCACTACCGCTTAGATGCCTTACTCTTATAGGCTATAGAATGGCCTCACCAGGTAGTAACAACGTCACCACTGCCGCTAAGATACCTTACTCCTATACGCTATAGAATGGCCTCGTCAGGTAAAGACAATCTCACCACTGCCGGTAAGATGCCTTACTCTTATAGGCTATAGAATGGCCTCACCAGGAAGTAACAACCTCACCACTGCCGCTAAGATGCCTTACTCCTATAGGCTATAGAATGGGCTCACCAGGTAGTAACAACCTCACCACTGCCGCTAAGATACCTTATTCCTATGGGCTATAGAATGGCCACACCAGGTAGAGCCAACCTCATCACTGCCGCTAAGATGCCTTACTCTTATAGGCTATAGAATGGCCACACCAGGTAGTAACAACCTCACCACTGCCGCTAAGATACCTTACTCCTATAGGCTATAGAATGGCCACACCAGGTAGAGACAACCTCACCACTGCCGCTAAGATGCCTCACTCCTATAGGTTATAGATTGGCCACACCAGGGAGTAACAACCTCACCACTGCCGCTAAGATACCTTATTCCTATAGCATATAGAATGGCCACACCAGGTAGAGACAACCTCATCACTGCCGCTAAGATGCCTTACTCCTATAGGCTATAGATTGGCCACACCAGGTAGAGACAACCTCACCACTGCCTCTAAGATACCTTACTCCTATAGGCTATAGAATGGCCTTACCAGGTAGTAACAGCCTCACCACTGCCGCTAAGATGCCTTACTCCTATAGGCTATAGAATGGCTACACCAGGTAGTAACAACCTCAGCACTGCCGCTAAGATACCTTACTCCTATAGGCTATAGAATGGCCTTACCAGGTAGTAACAGCCTCACCACTGCCGCTAAGATGCCTTACTGCTATAGGCTATAGAATGGCCACACGAGGCAGTAACAACCTCACCACTGCCGCTAAGATGCCTTACTCTTATAGGCTATAGAATGGCCTCACTAGGTAGAGACAACCTCACCACTGCCGCTAAGATACCTTACTCCTATAGGCTATAGAATTGCCACACCAGGTAGTAACAACCTCACCACTGCCGCTTAGATGCCTTACACTTATAGGCTATAGAATGGCCTCACCAGGTAGTAACAACGTCACCACTGCCGCTAAGATACCTTTCTCCTATACGCTATAGAATGGCCTCGTCAGATAGAGACAATCTCACCACTGCCGCTAAGATGCTTTACTCTTATAGGCTATAGAATGGCCTCACCAGGTAGTAACAACCTCACCACTGCCGCTAAGATGCCTTACTCCTGTAGGCTATAGAATAGGCTCACCAGGTAGTAACAATCTCACCACTGCCGCTGAAAAGCCTTACTCTTATAGGCTATAGAATGGCATCACCAGGTACATGTAGTGACAACCTCACCACTGACGCTAAGATACCTTATTCCTATAGGCTATAGAATGGCCTCATCAGGTAGTAACAACGTCACCACTGCCGCTAAGATGCCTTACTCTTATAGGCTATCGAATGGCCACACCAGGTAGAGACAACCTCACCACTGCCGCTAAGATACCTTACTCCTATAGGCTATAGAATTGCCACACCAGGTAGTAACAACCTCACCACTGCCGCTAAGATGCCTTACTCCTATAGGCTATAGAATGGCCTCACCAGGTAGTAACAATCTCACCACTACCGCTTAGATGCCTTACTCTTATAGGCTATAGAATGGCCTCACCAGGTAGTAACAACGTCACCACTGCCGCTAAGATACCTTACTCCTATACGCTATAGAATGGCCTCGTCAGGTAGAGACAATCTCACCACTGCCGCTAAGATGCCTTACTCTTATAGGCTATAGAATGGCCTCACCAGGAAGTAACAACCTCACCACTGCCGCTAAGATGCCTTACTCCTATAGGCTATAGAATGGGCTCACCAGGTAGTAACAATCTCACCACTGCCGCTAAGAAGCCTTACTCTTATAGGCTATAGAATGGCATCACCAGGTACATGTAGTAACAACCTCACCACTGCCGCTAAGATACCTTATTCCTATAGGCTATAGAATGGCCACACCAGGTAGAGACAACCTCATCACTGCCGCTAAGATGCCTTACTCTTATAGGCTATAGAATGGCCACACCAGGTAGTAACAACCTCACCACTGCCGCTAAGATGCCTTACTCCTATAGGCTATACATTGGCCACACCAGGTAGAGACAACCTCACCACTGCCGCTAAGATACCTTACTCCTATAGGCTATAGAATGGCCTTACCAGGTAGTAACAGCCTCACCACTGCCGCTAAGATGCCTTACTCCTATAGGGTATAGAATGGCCACACCAGGTAGTAACAACCTCAGCACTGCCGCTAAGATACCTTACTCCTATAGGCTATAGAATGGCCTTTCCAGGTAGTAACAGCCTCACCACTGCCTCTAAGATGCCTTACTCCTATAGGTTAGAGTGGCCACACCAGGTAGAGACAACCTCATCACTGCCGCTAAGATGCCTTACTCTTATAGGCTATAGAATGGCCAAACCAGGTAGTAACAACCTCACCACTGCCGCTAAGATGCCTTACTCCTATAGGCTATACATTGGCCACACCAGGTAGAGACAACCTCACCACTGCCGCTAAGATACCTTACTCCTATAGGCTATAGAATGGCCTTACCAGGTAGTAACAGCCTCACCACTGCCGCTAAGATGCCTTACTCCTATAGGCTATAGAATGGCCACACCAGGTAGTAACAACCTCACCACTGCCGCTAAGATACCTTACTCCTATAGGCTATAGAATGGCCTTTCCAGGTAGTAACAGCCTCACCACTGCCGCTAAGATGCCTTACTCCTATAGGCTATAGAATGGCCACACGAGGCAGTAACAACCTCACCACTGCCGCTAAGATGCCTTACTCTTATAGGCTATAGAATGGCCTCACTAGGTAGAGACAACCTCACCACTGCCGCTAAGATACCTTACTCCTATAGGCTATAGAATTGCCACACCAGGTAGTAACAACCTCACCACTGCCGCTAAGATGCCTTACTCCTATAGGCTATAGAATGGCCTCACCAGGTAGTTACAATCTCACCACTACCGCTTAGATGCCTTACTCTTATAGGCTATAGAATGGCCTCACCAGGTAGTAACAACGTCACCACTGCCGCTAAGATACCTTACTCCTATACGCTATAGAATGGCCTCGTCAGGTAGAGAGAATCTCACCACTGCCGCTAAGATGCTTTACTCTTATAGGCTATAGAATGGTCTCACCAGGTAGTAACAACCTCACCACTGCCGCTAAGATGCCTTACTCCTATAGGCTATAGAATGGGCTCACCAGGTAGTAATAATCTCACCACTGCCGCTAAGAAGCCTTACTCTTATAGGCTATAGAATGGCATCACCAGGTACATGTAGTAACAACCTCACCACTGCCGCTAAATTACCTTATTCCTATAGGCTATAGAATGGCCACACCAGGTAGAGACAACCTCATCACTGCCGCTAAGATGCCTTACTCTTATAGGCTATAGAATGGCCACACCAGGTAGTAACAACCTCACCACTGCCGCTAAGATGCCTTACTCCTATAGGCTATAGATTGGCCACACCAGGTAGAGACAACCTCACCACTGCCGCTAAGATACCTTACTCCTATAGGCTATAGAATGGCCTTACCAGGTAGTAACAGCCTCACCACTGCCGCTAAGATGCCTTACTCCTATAGGCTATAGAATGGCCACACCAGGTAGTAACAACCTCAGCACTGCCGCTAAGATACCTTACTCCTATAGGCTATAGAATGGCCTTACCAGGTAGTAACAGCCTCACCACTGCCGCTAAGATGCCTTATTCCTATAGGCTATAGAATGGCCACACGAGGCAGTAACAACTTCACCACTGCCGCTACGGTGCCTTACTCTTATAGGCTATAGAATGGCCTCACTAGGTAGAAACAACCTCACCACTGCCGCTAAGATACCTTACTCCTATAGGCTATAGAATTGCCACACCAGGTAGTAACAACCTCACCACTGCCGCTAAGATGCCTTACTCCTATAGGCTATAGAATGGCCTCACCAGGTAGTAACAACGTCACCACTGCCGCGAAGATACCTTACTCCTATACGCTATAGAATGGCCTCGTCAGATAGAGACAATCTCACCACTGCCGCTAAGATGCTTTACTCTTATAGGCTATAGAATGGCCTCACCAGGTAGTAACAACCTCACCACTGCCGCTAAGATGCCTTACTCCTATAGGCTATAGAATGGTCTCACCAGGTAGTAACAATCTCACCACTGCCGCTAAGAAGCCTTACTCTTATAGGCTATAGAATGGCATCACCAGGTACATGTAGTAACAACCTCACCACTGCCGCTAAGATACTTTATTCCTATAGGCTATAGAATGGCCACACCAGGTAGAGACAACCTCATCACTGCCGCTAAGATGCCTTACTCTTATAGGCTATAGAATGGCCACACCAGGTAGTAACAACCTCACCACTGCCGCTAAGATGCCGTACTCCTATAGGCTATAGATTGGCCACACCAGGTAGAGACAACCTCACCACTGCCGCTAAGATACCTTACTCCTATAGGCTATAGAATGGCCTTACCAGGTAGTAACAGCCTCACCACTGCCGCTAAGATGCCGTACTCCTATAGGCTATAGAATGGCCACACCAGGTAGTAGCAACCTCACCACTGCCGCTAAGACGCCTTACTCTTATAGGCTATAGAATAGCCTCACCAGGTAGTAACAATCTCACCACTGCCGCTAAGATGCCTTACTCTTATAGGCTATAGAATGGCCTCACCAGGTAGTAACAACCTCACCACTGCCGCTAAGATACCTTATTCCTATAGGCTATAGAATGGCCACACCAGGTAGAGCCAACCTCATCACTGCCGCTAAGATGCATTACTCTTATAGGCTATAGAATGGCCACACCAGGTAGTAACAACGTCACCACTGCCGCTAAGATACCTTACTCCTATAGGCTATAGAATGGCCACACCAGGTAGAGACAACCTCACCACTGCCGCTAAGATGTCTTACTCCTATAGGCTATAGAATGGCCACACCAGGTAGTAACAACCTCACCACTGCCGCTTAGATACCTTACTCCTATAGGCTTTAGAATGGCCTTACCAGGTAGTAACAGCCTCACCACTGCCGCTAAGATGCCTTACTCCTATAGGCTATAGAATGGCCACACCAGGTAGTAACAACCTCACCACTGCCGCTAAGATGCCTTACTCTTATAGGCTATAGAATGGCCTCACCAGGTAGAGACAACCTCACCACTGCCGGTAAGATACCTTACTCCTATAGGCTATAGAATTGCCACACCAGGTAGTAACAACCTCACCACTGCCGCTAAGATACCTTACTATTATAGGCTATAGAATGGCCACACCAGGTAGTAACAACCTCACCACTGCCGCTAAGATGCCTATTTATCGATGGTTTTCTACTGAGTAGTCCAGGTAACGTTCTTCTAACATTGTTTTTATAATATTGTCCTCTATATAAAAAGATATTTGATCAAAAGCACTTTGGTATGCAGGTTGTACTTTGATATGCAGGTTCTGCTTTGGTACCTTGATATGGAAGTTGTGCTTTGGCACTCTGATATGCAGGGTTGTGCTTTGTTACTTTCGGAGTTTTCATGTGACACATGCCTTGTTTCGCTTCTGAATACTGTCTTCTGTATACATTATAATAGTGTGATTCCCTTGTCACAAGATCTTGGTCGTTGGTCGAGGACTTTTCCAGACCTGTTCGTCATCATTGTTATTAGATACTGCTAGCTTTATAGACTGTTCTATACACTCGTTATACACTTGGCCAGGTGTTGCTTGATGACCTTGTCTTTTATTGGTTTCTTACTGCAAAGCAAGCTTTTTTCGTATGGGTACAATGCGATACTGCAATAACGATCTGAAAAGAATCGACCTCGTGTTTTTATTTGATTGGAACAATTGTATCATTTACCGAGCTTATGGTCTTTCATTTTTCTTGCTTGCTTATATTTGTTAACAGCTGAGAGCATCGCCCGTGAGTACCAAGCTTAACAGGATCAAGTTTTTCTGGTAAGTTAGATGAAATGCAATCAAGTCAACCGTTAAGCGAAACATAACTCGTGCGGTTTGGCCACATCCTGATTTTTTAAACAGTTTCTGTTAGATCTCGTTATATTTTTATCGACCGTACTTTCGATACAGACAAAACATGATTTACTAGAAATGAATGGAGCTAGACTATGATTTAATTTGCGCTCATATTTTAGTTTCAGTAGTTCCAATCTACAAACTGAATGACCAGAGCTGTCCCATTGTAAAGTGTGTAATAAGTATATTGGCGTTGTAGATACTTCAGAGTATAAAATGATACTGGCAACGTCATCTTACAAATGGTGTTATGTAACCCAGTGTATCATCTTACAGATCTTACTGATGGTGTTATGTAACCCAGTGTATCATCTTACAGATCTTACTGATAGTGTTATGTAACCCAGTGTATCATCTTACAGATCTTACTGATGGTGTTATGTAACCCAGTGTATCATCATACAGATCTTACTGGTGTTATGTAACCCAGTGTATCATCTTACAGATCTTACTGATGGTGTTATGTAACCCAGTGTATCATCATACAGATCTTACTGATGGTGTTATGTAATCCAGTGTATCATCTTACAGATCTTACTGATGATGTTATGTAACCCAGTGTATCATCTTACAGATCTTACTGATGGTGTTATGTAACCCAGTGTATCATCTTACAGATCTTACTGATGGTGTTATGTAATCCAGTGTATCATCTTACAGATCTTACTGATGGTGTTATGTAACCCAGTGTATCATCATACAGATCTTACTGATGGTGTTATGTAACCCAGTGTATCATCTTACAGATCTTACTGATGGTGTTATGTAACCCAGTGTATCATCATACAGATCTTACTGATGGTGTTATGTAACCCAGTGTATCATCTTACAGATCTTACTGATGATGTTATGTAACCCAGTGTATCATCTTACAGATCTTACTGATGGTGTTATGTAACCCAGTGTATCATCCTACAGATCTTACACGTGGTGTTATGTAACCCAGTGTATCATCTTACAGATCTTACTGATGGTGTTATGTAATCCAGTGTATCATCTTACAGATCTTACTGATGGTGTTATGTAACCCAGTGTATCATCATACAGATCTTACAAATGTTATTATGTAATCGAGTGTATCATCATACAGATCTTACAAATGGTGTTATGTAATCCAGTGTATCATCTTACAAATGGTGTTATGTAATCCAGTGTATCATCTTACAAATGGTGTTATGTAATCCAGTGTATCATCTTACAGATCTTACTGATGGTGTTATGTAACCCAGTGTATCATCATACAGATCTTACAAATGGTGTTATATAACCAGTGTATCATCTTACAAATGGTTTTATGTAATCCAGTGTACCATCTCACAAATCTTACATATGGTGTTATGTAATCCAGTGTATCATCATTCAGGTCTTATAAATGGTGTTATGTAACCCACTGTATCATCATTTAGGTCTTACAAATGGTGTTAGCCGTCACCATATACGTCATCAAATGGTGTTATGTAACCTAGTGTATCATTTTACAGATATTACAAATGGTGTTATGTAACCCATTGCATCATCTTACAAATGGTGTATCATTTTACAGATATTACAAATGGTGTTATATAACCCAGTGTATCGTCATACAGATATTACAAATGGTTTTATGTGAAGGAGGTGGAATGATATTGTTTTCAGCACTGAAGCCACTGATTGATTAACTCTGAGTATGGAGTAGCACTGAGCATGTGACCCAAGGCAGCACTCTGATTGGCCAGTCGTGGCATCCTAAATTCCGGAGAAATACGCAAGATCGCAAATACTCATTCCGTTCATGTTTTGTATTTTAGTCACTTATTGTTCTAGACTTAGGCAGATTTTCTGTCCCATTGGAGGACAAAAGAATGGTGTTTATAACAGTGTGAGTCAAAACGGTCATTTAGTAATCACGATCTTGCGTATTAGCTATGAAAAATTTCCAGAATTCGATAAGAATTCATGACTTATATGAAGAATTCCAGACGATACAAACATAAACATTTGATGCAAAAAAATTTTTTTTGCACATAATAGTTTTATTATCTATAGTGCTATGGAAAACATAACTAAAATAAGATACTGCACTGAAAACTTACCACGAACATATTGAAATGATTAGTATAGTATTAACGATATTATGACAAAACAAGTCGAAGACGACGACAACCACGTGTCCTTGGCTCAACGACTTTAAATTTTGCCCTGGCAATATGACAATATCTTTATCTATATTGATAAACAACAATGACATATGTCAAACCACATCGTACATTGTAAACAAACCACACCGTACATTGTAAACAGCGCTCGTACATTGTAAACAAACCTGGCAACTTATTGATAATAATAAAGTATCTTTAGCCATTTGCCAACAATATATGACATAGACTCGGGACGTTTGTACTATAATACACATTTATTGGTCTTTATATAAACTTTTTCTAAGTATGGTGTTACGGACAGTACATCAAAATCCGACAATTCTGCTTTTATTACTCAATTGACCGTCCTAAGTCGTACAATTAATATTTTTGTGATGTCGATGCATGCATTGCATTACTTGTTGCAAAATTTAATTGTGCATCTCCATGGTGACTTTTGTCCTACACCTAAGTCAGATGTCTTTCCCTTTGCCTTTCAAATCATGGGATTACAGACAGCACATCAGAATACGGCAGTACTCCTTCAAATCATGGGATAATAGACAGCACATCAGAATACGGCAATACTCCTTCAAATCATGGGATAATAGGCAGCACATCAGAATTCGACAATACTCCTTCAAATCATGGGATTACAGACAGCACATCAGAATACGACAATACTCCTTCAAATCATGGGATTACAGACAGCTCACCAAAATACGACAATACTCCTTCAAATCATGGGATAATAGACAGCACATCAGTATACGACAATATTCCTTCAAATCATGGGATTACAGACAGCTCACCAAAATACGACAATACTCCTTCATATCATGGGATAATAGACAGCACATCAGAATACGACAATACTCCTTCGTATCATGGATAATAGACAGCACAATAGAATACGACAATACTCCTTCATATCATGGGATAATAGACAGCACATCAGAATACGACAATACTCCTTCGTATCATGGGATAATAGACAGCTCACCAAAATACGACAATACTCCTTCATATCATGGGATAATAGACAGCACATCAGAATACGACAATACTCCTTCGTATCATGAGATAATAGACAGCACGTCAGTATACGACAATACTCCTTCATATCATGGGATAATAGACAGCACATCAGTATACGACAATACTCCTTCATATCATGGGATAATAGACAGCACATCAGTATACGACAATACAACTTCATATCATGGGATAATAGACAGCACAATAGAATACGACAATACTCCTTCATATCATGGGATAATAGACAGCACGTCAGTATACGACAATACTCCTTCATATCATGGGATAATAGACAGCACATAAGTATACGACAATACTCCTTCATATCATGGGATAATAGACAGCACATCAGTATACGACAATACTCCTTCATATCATGGGATAATAGACAGCACATCAGTATACGACAACATTTCTTCATATCATGGGATTACAGACAGCACATCAAAATACGACAATTTATAAACAAACCATCACACTGGGTTCAGGCATCCAAATGAGCACTTCAGTATCTCCTTCCCGTTAATCACTCCTGTCGCAGCGATTCCACAATCAGATTCGAATATTATTAATGCCTCCATGACAATGCATCGAGAGAAAATTCATTAGATAGATAGACCGGCAACTTCATTGTATCAACCTATATAATACACATTTATCAATCTGAAATAGTGAAATGTGCATGAAGGTCTAAAAATGGTAATTAACGAGACACCTGATTGGCTGATCTTCTGTAGGGAGAAAGAGGGAAAAAAGGGGGTGGTATCCTTTCAATATATATGGGGCCGTTATTTAGGAAAGTATGGGAGGACATATGGAAAAAAGTCGTGCGTACGAGATAGTTATATTGTGGGCACGAGATAGTTATATCGTGCACACGAGATAGTTACATCTCTCACATAATAGCTATGAGATCTCTTGCTCTATCAGAAATCTTGCTGAATAAATCTCTGATTTAGCAAGAGTTCACATTGAAATTAGGAACCATGGTGCTTCAGCTATATTTCATAACTTTGTTAAGGTAGAGGCTGATTCAGGATTTGGAGTTAGGATGGGTGCGAACGGTCGAGAGGTTTGGGGACCGCCTAAGACCCCAGCAGGTCTAGATCTAAACCTTAAACAGCAATTTCAATTTGAATATTCCGTCAAAGCATGGGATTACCGACAGCACATCAAAATACGAAAATACTCCTTCAAATCATGGGATCACAGACAGCACATCAAAATACGAAAATACTCCTTCAAATCATGGGATCACAGACAGCACATCGAAATACGACAAAACTCCTTCAAAACATGGGAATATAGATAACACTTCAAAATACAACATTCCTTCAAATCAGGGGATTACGGACAGCACATCAGAATACGACAATGTATAAACAAACCATCACACTGAGTTCAGGCATCCAAATGAGCACTTCAGTATCTCCTTCCCGTTAATCACTCCTGTCGCAGCGATTCCACAATCAGATTCGAATTTTATTGATACCTCTATGACAATGCATCGAGAGAAAATTCATTAAACTCATGCTAAGATAGACCTTTTTCTCTTGATTTCTGACTGGCAAATTCATTGTATCAACCTATGTAATACACATTTATCAATCTGAAATAGTCAAATGTACATAAAGGTCTAAAAATGGTAATTAACGAGACACCTGATTGGCTGATCTTCTGTAGGGAGAAAGAGGGAAAAAAGGGGGTGGTATTCTTTCAATATATATGGGGCTGTTATTTAGGAAAGTATGGGAGGACATATGGAAAAAAAAGTCGTGCGCACGAGATAGTTATATCGTGCACACGAGATAGTTACATCTTTCACATAATTGCTATGAGATCTCTTGCTTTATCAGAAATCTTGCTGAATAAATCTCTGATTTAGCAAGAGTTCACACTGAAATTAGGAACCATTGTGCTTCAGCTATATTTCGTAAATTTATTAGAGTAGAGACTTATGACGTCGTGTGCAGCGATAGTTAGGTCGTGCACACAGAACCATAGTGCTTCAGCTACATTTCGTAATTTTGTTAAAGTAGGAGCTTACGAAGTCGTGCGCATGAGATAGTTACATCTCTCACATAATTGCTATGGGAACTCTTGCTTTATCAGAGGTCTCGCTGAATAAATCTGATTTAGCAAAAGTTCCCATTCCCAGCTATATTTCATAATTTTGTTAAAGTAGAGGCTGATCCATGAGTTAGGATGGGGGCGAACAGGCGAGGTTTGGGGACCGCTTAAGTTCCAGCAGGTCAAAAGTTTCGTCTCCGCCAACATCCCCCCTTTGAAACTTAGCAATATAGGCAATATAAAGACTGAAATATTCATAGAAAAGAAAAATCAGGAGAAGTCGAGTAAATCATCAGATGATAGATCTGCCACCTAGCTCTCTCTCTTTAATTCATTTACATCATATGCACCATCTATCGTACGGCCTTCCCAAAGAAAATCAAATATGATTCCAAGCGGTCTGGTCAGACCCTCCATGGACCAATGTGGGTCACTTCCTCCCGAGCCGTGTTTAGGTCTTCTAAGAAGTAAGCAATCCATGCGGTCTGGTCAGACCCTCCATGGACCAATGTGGGTCACTTCCTCCCGAGCCGTGTTTAGGTCTTCTAAGAAATAAGCAATCCATGCGGTCTGGTCAGACCCTTCATGGACTAATGTGGGTCACTTCCTCCCGAGCCGTGTTTAACTCTTCTAAGAAGTAAGCAATCCATGCGGTCTGGTCAGACCCTCCATGGACCAATGTGGGTCACTTCCTCCCGAGCCGTGTTTAGGTCTTCTAAGAAGTAAGCAATCCATGCAGTCTGGTCAGACCTTCCATGGACCAATGTGGGTCACTTCCTCCCGAGCCGTGTTTAGGTCTTCTAAGGAGTAAGAAATCCATGCGGTCTGGTCAGACCTTCCATGGACCAATGTGGGTCACTTCCTCCCGTGCCGTGTTTAGGTCTTCTGGGTAGTAAGCAATCCATGCGGTCTGGTCAGACCTTCCATGGACCAATGTGGGTCACTTCCTCCCGCGCCATGTTTAGGTGTCCTAGCTAGGAAGTAAGCATTCTCATGCCGTCTGGTCAGACCCTCAATGGACCATTATCGCACCTCGGACAAAATTGTCGCATTTCATTGGTAAAAACGTGTCACGTAGTGGCCCCCTATGGGACTATAGGGGTTAGTAAAATTTCTTAGGGGGCAATATGTTCGCCGCCTGTCCTTTTCGTTACCGCCAACTATAAAAAAGGAATAGTCCATCCACAGTTGTTCGAATTACCTTTCTCAGTGTGCGTGACGTCAGATAAATTGAAAACGTCTCGACGATCAAGTACGGTTCGGGTTAGACGATTAGAAATCGACGAGAAAAGAAGAAATATCCATGCATTTGTTCATTCCTAGCAGTGTATAGAAAGGTCCTAAGGGCTATAAATTCGTTATATGGTTTGTTACTGACATACCATGGAACCATAGAGGGTCAGTAATATTCATAGGAGGTTCGGCAGTCTTCGACCTTATCCGCTATGGATTTTACTGGCCCTCTATGGTTCCGTGGTAGGTCAGTAACAAACCATATAACTAATAATGTGGGTCATTTCCTCCCGTGTCGTGTTTATAATGTCTCCTAAGAAATAAGCATTTCATGCGGTCTGGTCAGACCCTCCATGGACAATATGGGTCACTTCCTCCCGCGCCGTGTTTAGGTTTCCTAAGAAATAAGCATTCCATGCGGCCTGGTCAGACCCTCCATAGACCAATGTGGAATGTGGTTACTACGATTTCTATAGATCTGCAGTGAATCAACCCACTGGTGCAATGCTGAAATATTTTGAGGACCTTGAGTACTTACTTCTTATGAGGTTTGGTGAAATTCTGTGCAGCCGTTCTGAAGTCGAAAATGTGTCAACCAATCAGAGCCAATGGCAGCCATCTTGGATTACGGATGGGCACGAAAAACACAAACTTGGTAGAGGACCTTGGGTACTTACTTCCTATGAGGTTTGGTGAAATTCTGTACAGCGGTTCTGGAGAAGAAGTCGAAAATGTAGAAAAACTAACGACGGACCTTGATTGATCACAATAGCTCACTTGAGCCTTCGGCTCAGTTGAGCTAAAAACCGAAGCACCTAACGAACTGTACCATGCCGGTTCCGCCTGATACTCAACAATACCTAGCCATCTGTACCTCGATCTTATAGTGAACGACAAAAGTACCTAGTCAACTGTAACACGCCGGTGTTATACAGTAGTTTTTCCCCCATAGTAGTCCCCCCCCCCCCCGGAAAAATGGCTATATAGTAGTTTTTCCTCATGGCGGAAAAACTACTATATAGTAGTCTTTCCCCCATAGTAGTTATTCCCCCTTACGCAACGGTTTGGAATTTATACACGCTCGTTATGTATCAGTCAAATAACATTTGAAATACAAATGTACTATAGTAATAGCCTGTGGATCAAACCGATGGTTTTATGGTTAACGGGCTTCTATATACTCTTAAGTGTTGTGTGTGTGTGTGTGTGTGTGTGTGTGTGTGTGTGTGTGTGTGTGTTTATTTTTTGTCTTATTTATCTATTTACAAGTCTTTCTTTTTATATATTTACCTAGTATGCTATTTTCTTGTATTATTTCATTGTAAAAATTGTCGTTTACTTGCGTATAGATGTCAATCATGTCTTCAGGCTGTGACTCAAGATTCGATCCCAGGCAACTTTTCATAATACATCATAAGTAAAATAGGAATTTATCAATCAAAATGTTCCAATGATAAATATAAGAATTGAACGTGCAAGAATTCTTTGAATATTCAATTCCTAAATAAATTAAGAATAATACATTATATTTATCACAATATCGCTTATCATGTACAGTGCATGAAAATAACAGAAGGGAATTCCACCCAGGTGTCCACGATTTGCAATCTACGACAAGGGTTGTCTAGTCGCAGATGTTGTAAAACATGAACACAAAAATGTAATTTCTTTGTCCCTTACGCAAAGGTTTCATCTTAAAGTATCTATATGCTAAGTTTCAAAGCTCTACATCCTTTTGTGTAGAAGATATAGTCAAGGTTTAAGTTTTTGAAAAGCAGGTCACACTTCAAGGTCAAGGACATTAGGTCAAAAGTCATAGTTCCAAATTAAAGATCTTATCACAAGTAATCTATATATGAAGTTCAAACCCCCTTCTCCTTTTGGTACAAAAGATACAGCCAAAGTTAAGTTTTTGAAAACATAGAGCACCAAGGTCAAAGTCACTAGTTAAAAAATCATGGTCCTAAATAAAAGGTCTCATCACAAGAAAACTATATGTGGAGTTTCAAAACCTTGTACTTCTTGGTACAAACGATATAGTCAAGGTTTTTGCCACAGGGTAAGAGTCACAGACATGTCAAAAACTAGATATCCCCGAATTTCATTCCGGGGGGGGGGGGGGGGCATAAAAACGAACTTGTTTTTCTTTTTTCCATTTGTATATATAGAGATTTCTCGGATTAAATAACGATATCTCGAATAAAATTCTAGTAGTTTAATCTCTGTTCTAAATGTATGCATTTGTATTTGGAAAAGAAATTAAAACTGAAGACATTTCTACTTAAGAAAATGAGATATCTCTAAATTAATTGGATATATCTCCGACAAAGAGATTAAAATTGAAGACATCTCTACTTAAGAAAATGAGATATCTCTAAATTAATTGGATATATCTCCATATCAAAATCTGAAATATCTCTATTTTAAATAGAAATCTATCTATTGTTAACAAGGTAACACGCTGGATTTACTTATGTGTGAAAAGAAAATCCGGAACTTCACATTGGTGGGAGGGGGAAATCCACTATATAGCAGTTTTTTCCCGGGGAAAAATGGCTATAAGAGGGGGGGGGGGGGTGGCTATAAAGCCAAATTTCCCCCGGAGGAAAACTACTATATAGCCATTTTTCCGGGGGAAAACTACTATATAGCCACTTTTCCGGAGGGAAAAATGGCTAGGGGAAAAACTACTATATAAACCGGCTCGACCCTATAATGAATGATCGAAGTGCCTAGCCAACTGTACTATGCTGACTCGACCTTATAATGAACGATCAAATTACCTGTACCACGCCGGATCGACCTTATAATGAAGGATCGAAGCACCTATCCATCTGTACCTTGCCGGCTCGACCTTATAATGAAGAATCGAAACACCTATCCATCTGTACCTGGCCGGCTCGACCCTATAATGAAGGATCGAAGCACCTATCCATCTGTACCTCGCCGATTCGACCTTGCAAAGCACCTATCCATCTGTACCTCGCCGATTCGACCTTACGAAGCACCTATCCTTCTGTACCACGCCGGATCGACCTTATAATGAAGGATCGAAGCACCTATCCACCTGTACCACGCCGGATCGACCTTATAATGAAGGATCGAAGCACCTATCCATCTGTACCTCGCCGATTCAACCTTACGAAGCACCTATCTATCGGTACCTCACCGGATCGACCTTACGAAGCACCTATCCATCTGTAGCTCGCCGATTCGACCTTGTAATGAAGGATCGATACACCTGTCCATCAGTACCACGCTGGATCGAACTTATAATGAAGATCGAAGCACCTATCCATCTGTACTACGCCGGATAGACCTTATAATGAAGGATCAATGCACCTATTCATCTGTACCACGCTGGCTCGACCTTATAATGAAGGATCGAAGCACCTATCCTTCAGTACCACGCCGGATCGACCTTGTAATGAAGGATCGAAGCACCTATCCATCTGTACGTCGCCGATTCAACCTTACGATGCACCTATCCATCTGTACCTCACCGGATCGACCTTAGGAAGCACGTATCCATCTGTACCTCGCCGATTCGACCTTGTAATGAAGGATCGAAGCACCTATCCATCAGTACCACGCCGGATCGAACATATAATGAAGGATCGAAGCACCTATCCATCTGTACTACGCCGGATAGACCTTACAATGAAGGATCGAAACACCTATTCATCAGTACCACGCCGGTTCGAATTTATAATGAAGGAATGAAGCACCTGTCCATCTGTACCACGCCGAATCGACCTTGTAATGAAGGATTGAAGCATCTATCCATCAGTACCACGCCGGATCGAACATATAATGAAGGACTGAAGCACCTATCCATCTGTACTACACCGGATCGACCTTATAATGAAGGATCGAAGCACCTATCCTTCAGTACCACGCCGGATCGACCTTATAATGAAGGATCGAAGCACCTGTCCATCTGTATCTCGCCGATTCGACATTACGAAGCACCTATCCAGCTGTACCTCGCTGATTCGACCTTACGAAGCACCTATCCATCTGTACCTCGCTGATTCGACCTTGTAATGAACACAAACACCTACAAATGTAATTGAAATGCAGTTTATCCTAGCATGCCTGAAAAAAAATCCAGAATACGTTTTTTTCCATCAAAGGGCAGTAACTCTTCTTAAACAGGGTCAATTGCAAAACAAATTCACCTCCATATGAAGGACTATATAATTCATAATAATCATATTGCGTTTCACTTCAGTATCTCGAGCAGGGACCTCGTTATAAATCCGTAAGAAGGATATGAAGGCCCCAATCTGATTAAAACTATATCTTTATTCCGCCTCTCTATTTGTTCCATTGCGTATAAACATCTAGTGAAACCCCGTAAGGGTTCACGTTCTGGTAACCTCCGATTTTCAGCCAATCAGTGGATCGGCTACAAAATCTTAGGGATGAAATTAACATCCACAGCGTACTTTGGACGGGGTCAATGTGAACGTATGGTTTTATTACCCCCAAATTAAAATATGGGTCTCTTTGGTAATACTTATATGAAATACTTAAATCCAAAAAGAGGGATCCAAGTCCCTTAACACTGTAACAACAAAAAAGGACTTTGCTCAAAACTGAAAAATGGCTTCCCCTACACTATTTAAGCATTCTGTAAAAGTTTCATGAAAAACAACTGAGGTTTACTTAAGTTATCGCGTTACATGGCATTTCCATAGCATCTTATCATAGTAAAAAAGTTTTATTCACTTTGCATGTTGTGACCTTGACCTTTGACCTTGGGCCAAGGTCATGACACACCCTTGGGTCCCAAGTACATGTAACAATTTTATGAAATATTATTGAAATCCATGTACAGGGCAAGAAGTAATGGCCTAGACAAGGTTTTACTCAATTTGCATGTTGTGACCTTTACCTTTGAGCTATAACCTTGGGTCAAGGTCATGACACACCCTTGGGTCCTAAGTAACAACTCTGTGAAATATTATTGAAATCCATGCACAGGGGAAGAAGTTACGGCCCGAACAAGGTTTTATTCACTTTGCATATTGTGACCTTGGCCTTTGACGGTCATGGTCATAACGCACCCTTGGGCCCTAAGTAACAATTCTGTGAAATATTATTGAAATTCATGCCCAGGGGAAGATGTTATGGCCTGAACAATGTTTTACTCACTTTGCATGTTGTGAACTTGACCTTTGATCTATCACCTTGGGTCAAGTGTAACACTATCGGAAATATTATTGAAATCTATGTACAGGGGAAGAAGTTATAGCCCAAACAAGGTTTTATTCACTTTGCATGTTGTGACCTTCACCATTGACCTACGACCTTGGGTCAAGGTCATGACAACCATATGGATCCTAAGTAACAATTCTGTGAAATATTGAAATCCATGTACAGGGGAAGAAGTTATGGCCCGGACAAGGTTTTACTCACTTCTTGTGACCTTGAGCTTTGACCTAGGGTCAAGGTCATGACACACCCTTGGATCCTAAGCAACAATTCTGGGAAATCCGTGCACAGGGAAAGAAGTAATAGCCCGGACGGACAACGCCATAACATAATACGCTCCGTCTTAAGATGGGTGTATAAAAAAGCATTCCTTCTATTAATTCTGGCTGAAAACACTTTTTTGCTTTATAATGACATAGTCACGGACGGTGCTCTCTACGAATTACTTCTGGCTTTGGTGGTGCCACCTGCTGACAGATCCAGAAGAAAATTAATGACACTTGTAGGGCACCTACCATACTTTATTCCTATTAAGTTTTATCAAAATCCATCGAGTTGTCACAGAACAAAATTTGAAACATACATCGTTTTAGATCACTTAATCAAGGACTTATCAACTCTTGTTATTTAGTCCTTGCTTAATGCTATTAGTTTTATTGTCCATACAGTGGTTTTCCGGAAGATTTCCACAGTAGGGTACTCAGCAAACAATTCTTTGCACATGGTGATGCCATCTGTCAGCAAATTTGGATGAAATGAATGAGTAGATGACCTATAGTTCTTTATGTATCCCAAGTTTCATCCAAATCCTTCTAGGGGTTCTGAAGTTGAAAATGCTAAATGTCAGACAGACCAACGAATGACAATCACCAGGCGATTAGGAGAGCTCACTTCGGCTGAAAGCTCAAGTGAGCTTTTCTGATCACCTGTTGTTCGTCGTCGTGAAAAAACTAAATTGATTTTAGAATACTGACACAAATATCCTATTAATTTAGAACTCCCAAATTTACGATTTCTCACAAGTTCTGGGGAAAAACAGACCAAAGGATCGTAAGCTTTCTGGAATGATATGACCACAGACAGACGCCACCAAAACATAATTCGTGGTTAGATGGGCATATAAACTTGAGAAAATTTCTACACTGAAATGATTTATTTGGTATGTGAAAAAGCAATCATTATATGAAGCAAGAGTACAAAAAAAAAATGCAACATGAGTAATAAAACCTGAATGCAGGATTTCACAACCAATCTTATTTCTATAAATTTTGACACAACTTTTGAATTCTAAAGAATTTTTTCTTTTTATAGAAAAGCAAACTTATTTAAAACTAAGATAGACATAGTGAACGCATGATATTGATGAACAACTCATATAGACTTCTCTACTTAAAAGTCAAATTATGACAAAAATTAAAAATAATGAAAAAAAAAAAATAATTTCAATAAATAGAATGGAGCACATAATGTACAGGAATGAATTTTACTCATCCTATATGAAATAAGAATAGTCCCTTATCCTTAGAAACTTACTCGTCATCAAAGACAGCAGAAAAACAGGAAAACTAGTTTATCCAAGGGCAACACACATATATTTGATTTCACAACAAAACATGGGGCAACATTCTAAAACCATGTCAAACTTCACTTAATATTATATTAAACCAGTCTTTAGGTTTCTGTTCCATATTAATCCTTCATTTACAACACAACTACTGTACACTTCATCAAACGTAAGTTTACTTTTCTTGTATCTATACATGACTCTAGAGGATTTTACTTAAAGGTAAAATTAATGTGTACATAAATCAATTTTGGCATTGTTTTGGTTTCCTGATATCATGTGATCTAGATTCTCTATCATGACTCCAGAGGATTTTACTAAAAAGGTAACATTAATGTGTACATAAATCAATTTTGGCATTGTTTTTGGTTTCCTGATATTCTCTATCCAAACATGTAAACCTTTAGTCAATAATCATTCCATACTTAACATTCTATACAGACAGACATGAAAAGAAAAAACAAACGAAAAAGAACAACTGATCAAATGTGATATCACAAAGTTACAACTTTTTGCAAAAATATGACTAAGTAAAATTAAGCTGACAACAATGCTAAAATTAGAAATGACTACTGCGTATATGGTAAACGGTGTTAGCACGCTCATGCCTTTCTGTTAATATGTCATTAGTCCCAATCGTAGACAATAAATCTATTAAGTGGTCTCTACATTTCTAGGACAACAGCTGTATATGAATTGTTGCCATGTGCGATAATCATACAAGTGCTCGTCTACATTTTTTGCTTTCTATAAGAACAACATTGCCTGATTATATCTGTCTATCTAGTAGCATATTGCATGTACAACCCAACAAAAACAAAAACAAAAAAAAAAATCACAAAAACAATGACAATGTCAAGTATCAAAACAAGTGTACCTTAACATGCTGTGTCAACAAATTATCATGGCTCATGGCAATGCAAGACCAACATTCACTGGTTCATGGCAATGCAAGACCGACATACACTGGCTCATGGCAATGCAAGACCAACATACACTGGCTCATGGCAGTGCAAGACCAACATTCACTGGCTCATGGCAATGTAAGACCAACATACACTGCCCATGGCAATGTAGGACCAGCATTCACTGGCTCATGGCAATGCAAGACCAACATACACTGCCCATGGCAATGTAGGACCAGCATTCACTGGCTCAGGGCAATGTAAGACCAACATACACTGGCCCATGGCAATGCAAGACCAACATACACTGCCCATGGCAATGTAGGACCAGCATTCACTGGCTCAGGACAATGTAGTTCTAACATTCACTTGCTCATGGCATCGTTGGACCAATATACATATACAATGGCTTGTGGTAATGAAGCTTTGAAGGACCAACATGCACTTGCTCATAACAATGTAATGCTAACATACATCGATTCAGGGGAATGTAGGACCAACACGTACTGGCATGTGACACCGTTATAAAGACATAAATTAGCCCATGGCAAGTTAGGACCAATATACACTGGCTTTTGCCAATGCAAGACCCACATCCATTGGCTTGTGGCAATGCAGTACATGTACAAAACTTTTGTGGCTTGTGGCAATGAAACATCTGTGTTGTACAGACATACACTGGCTTGTGGCAATGTATTACTAGCATTTATTGGTTTAAGCATTGCATAAGCCCATTATACAATGAATAATTCATACAATGGTTTGAGAAATGCCTGAAACATGGCAATGTGGCACCAGTTTATGATATGCCTGACACATGGTGATGTGGTACCAGTCTATGATATGCCTGACACATAGTGATGTGGTACCAGTCTATATTAGTTCATGACATCCCTGCTGCATGGCAATGTGGTACTAGTCTACAATGGTTTATGACATACCTGGTGCATGGCATTGAAAATAAGTAACCCTGAACTTCCAATAAAATTGAGATTCTTTCCTACAGAATATAGCATGTACAGGGTTTGATCTACAGATAATCAGCTAAATCTAAAGATTTAAGACAACACAGTACAATAGTTATACAGGGATGTAAGATGCATGCATATAAATATATTATATAGAATACAAGCTTTTTCAAATAAACTAATTCAGCAATTTAAATCAAAGATTCTTTAAAAACATATTAAGTACATCGTTAGAAAAACACTAAATACCTAATTATAAAAACAGTATGCCAAAGCATGAGATATTGCACCACAACATTTGATCTATAACCTATACTCAACATTTTCTTGCTTGCATGTACTGAATCCACTGCTGATCTTTAATGAACAAGCATTTCGAGAGTACTGCATGTCCCCCGCGAGTCCAAGCCAATTCAATAAAACAGTACGCCAGTAGCCATAGGGATCCTGACAAAAATAGGTAAACCATGGTGAGACTCAAGCTTGATCTGTTACCATGGTAACTCACTATTAAAAAAAATATTTGTAAAATAACCTTGCTGAGGTTTTATGTTTACTAATGCCCATATCCCAATACTTGTTTTTTTTTCTATCAATTTTGCTTTTTCCCATTCACTTTAAATGATATGGCTTGGACATTTTCAAACACAAGGGATATCATCCATTCTTCATAACAGAGTACGTATTCAAATTTGGTTTGCATATATTATTCTAATTACGATTTGAAAAAAAAAAAAAAAAAAAAGATGGACAAATAAAAGAAACCTTATGCCCCTTTGGTTATTCCAGAGAGGACTGACAATACGATAAATGAATTTTGGAGACTATTTAAGTCAACAATTAAGGTAGAATAAACATATTCCATATACATTTGATTGTTATTTATTGTCAAATTAAAAGTATTTCAGATGGCAAGAAAATTGAAGTTTGTTAAGGAAAAACTAGAATAATGTGTGTCATTTCAAACAATATTCAAAAAAGACTATCTAGAAAAATATAGTATTATAAAAATAATGTAGAAAATGTCCTGTGTCTTCTGTATCAGATCTGATGTACAATAATAGTATACTGTAAGACTGTAGAATTGTGTGTGGGCAATTGGCAAGGTTTCTAACGTCAATGTTCCCTCTTTGTACCGTATATCATTTACATAGCACTTGTCTTCTCTCTACATTATCGAGCAACGATCCTGGCCTCCTCTCTGAAAATAAATTAATTTAATAGTAAGTGTTCATAACTCTTGAAAAATGTGTATATTTAAATAAAGGTTGTTCTTAATATTTAAGGTTGTGACCTTAATAAGTTTTGTCCAAAGTCCCTGGCCCAAGGGACATCTGTGCCAAGGAACATTTGTGTGAAATATTACAAATTTCTGATTAACAGTCAATGAAAATATGCTGAAATAAAGGCTTTTCCCAATATTTTGAGTGACATTTAAGAGATAACCTTGAGTGTCTTTTGTCCAAAAGTACCTGTCCCAAGGAACATTTGTGTGAAATATGATACAACTCTAATGAATGATTTAAGAGGTATATGGCCTTTCCCAAAATTTAAGGGATTTGTGCTGATCATGCGGAGAGGACACTGAGTAACAAACCCCTGTCCCAAGACAGATTTATGTGTAATGTGACTAAATCTTTTATAATTGTTGTGAGAGGTATGAGCTCTGATGGACAGACAGACAGGAGAAGGTCTATATGCTCCTTAGGTATGAGCTCTGATGGATGAACAGACAGATAGGAGGTGGTCTATATGCTCCTTAAGATTTTTTTCAGGGAGCATGAATATGTGTACCAAGTTTAAGACTAATATCTTAAAGATTTTGTGAAAAGAATGAAAAATGAAATCAGTGTCGACTAACGGACAGACTCCAGTGTATACTCCCCTTTACCTCACACACAAGTTTATTGCAGAAGTATAATGAATAGATATCTGTACATATAGTACACATGTATAATTAAATTAGCTAGATTGATTGATTGATTTTTGTTTAATGTCACACCATGAATATTTCATGTATATGGTGATGGCATCTGCCTGATGTGGGGCATATAAATTTTGACCTTTGCAATGAACCCACCAGAATCAGTGAGGGGTCTTTAACGTGCCATGCATACCACGACACGGGGTTTTTACCGTCTCATCCGAAAGACAGGACACCAGCATGACCAGAGCAGGACTCGAACCCGGCCTCCCGATCAGGAGGCAAGCACAATACCACTAGGCCACACTGCTTTTAAATTAGCTAGACAGTTTTTTACTTGAGTAATGATGCAAGTAATAAGACATCAGAGTACACGGTATAAGCCTGATAGTACATGGTATAAGCCTGACAGTACATGGTATAAGCCTGACAGTACACGGTATAAGCCTGATAGTACACGGTATAAGCCTGATAGTACATGGTATAAGCCTGACAGTACACGGTATAAGCCTGACAGTACACGGTATAAGCCTGACAGTACACGGTATAAGCCTGACAGTACATGGTATAAGCCTGACAGTACACGGTATAAGCCTGACAGTACATGGTATAAGCCTGACAGTACACGGTATAAGCCTGACAGTACATGGTATAAGCCTGACAGTACACGGTATAAGCCTGACAGAACACGTATAAGCTGACAGTACTTGGTATAAGCCTGACAGTACATGGTATAAGCCTGACAGTACACGGTATAAGCCTGACATTACACGGTATAAGCCTGACAGTACACGGTATAAGCCTGACAGTACACGGTATAAGCCTGACAGTACACGGTATAAGCCTGACAGTACACGGTATAAGCCTGACAGTACACGGTATAAGCCTGACAGTACACGTTATAAGCCTGATAGTACATGGTATAAGCCTGATAGTACACGGTATAAGCCTGACAGTACATGGTATAAGCCTGACAGTACACGTTATAAGCCTGACAGTACACGGTATAAGCCTGACAGTACACGGTATAAGCCTGACAGTACACGGTATAAGCCTGACAGTACATGGTATAAGCCTGACAGTACACGGTATAAGCCTGACAGTACACGGTATAAGCCTGACAGTACACGGTATAAGCCTGACAGTACACGGTATAAGCCTGACAGTACATGGTATAAGCCTGACAGTACATGGTATAAGCCTGACAGTACACGGTATAAGCCTGACAGTACACGGTATAAGCCTGACAGTACACGGTATAAGCCTGACAGTACACGGTATAAGCCTGACAGTACACGGTATAAGCCTGACAGTACATGGTATAAGCCTGACAGTACACGGTATAAGCCTGACAGTACATGGTATAAGCCTGATAGACCTATACAAGCTTAATTCAGGGCTCAGACCCTCATCAGAGAATATTAATGCAAACAAGGCCTTCATCATAATGTTGAATCAAGCAACAATCTTCAGTATAACAGGGTTCTCCCTATTTTAGAAGATTACAGGGGATTACAGGAAAAGTAGGACGTGAAGTAAGGTGCGAGTACCAAAGGCACGAGCCTTCTAGGGGGTCTAGGGGCATGCTCCCCCAGAGTTTTGAAAAAAAAAAAAAAAAAGCGAGGAGCAATTTCCTTGATTCTAGAAAATCTTTGCATGAAACGAATAAACAATAAAGTTTTATATTATGCATTCAAGATCATTACTTTTGTTTTAAAACAGTTGAGCATGACCAATATTTAAGCGCTGTTTTTTTCAAATTCCCCAACATCCCTCAATTTCATAGATTGGGAGAGAGAAAGAAGAGGAAAGAGCTTGAACAGAACCCACTTATCCCAATGGATTTATACTCTTTAGTCTTATCCTTGCTATCGACCTAATCATCTTATTTACATGTATTTTTTTTATGTTTGTATAAATAAGTGAAAATAAGCTTTGGAAAAAAAAAACTGAAACTGAAAATAAATTTAATAGTCAGTATATCAGATTCTTAGGGTCTATCACACTATAAAGAATTGGCCCAGCGTACATCTGCATTTGGCAAATATTTAGCATTCGCTGGCATATGCTGAAGTACGGTTTGACATCGCTTTGGATCGTTGTTGTTCATTCTCATACACCTGCACATACATTGCCGTTCGTTACGGTGAGCAATATTTTTGGTGTGTGCATGCACAAACTTTGTCGACATATGCTGCTAACAGCTTTTACTCAGCAAGAATGGTAGGCATACGGAATGTGAACTTTTTCTTTGTACGTAGTACAGTAAGGGTATGTAAACTGAACGGTCTTACTCTTCCGAGCAAGTCGATGAAATTTATTTGTGCAAGCCCTGCGTATTAGTAACAAATTTAAAATGTTCTTTCAACATACGAGTTGTGTTTTACTGTGAATTGTTAACGTATTATATTGATAGCGCACCGGGGACAATCTGTCAATGTATAAGAGCTGTTGTCTGTGTAATAAATCAATGTACATAGTGCGTGTATGAATGTACACAAATCGTATGTCTAACATGGTTTGTTCAAGACTCTCTAGTGGAGTACCACTGTTTATTTCACTCATATTGTATATCTCTTTGTCGTTCAGACCTACCAATCTCCTCCTTTTCATCATTTGGATGCAAAAATGCAGTATGTGGCGAGGCTGCAGCAACAAATGAGGTCTTTTTCGGAACAGCTTCTTCTTGAACAATATTCTTTCACCGGTCTTTACCCTAGGATGCTTTCTTTTGTAAAGTATGTCTCCATTACAAATTCTTTGTATTGTAGATGATGTGGAATTGCCACTGAAGTGTCAAGTTGACGAATGCCGAAAGCCGGCTTACATACGTCACGTTATCGTTCTGAATTCGCAGACCTCAGACGTAGATCATACACACAATTTATAAGACTTTTGTTTAGAGGTCGTTGGCATTCATTCCGCAATCGCACTAGATCGTTATTAGTTCATTAATGGTATGTTAGGAATTCGTTATCAATTCGTTTCATACGTTGTCAGTATGTTCCATTTAGTCTCAGGGAATCCATACGGAGGAAAAGTTGTGCATGTGTGAACTTTTTCAAATTTTTGCAATTCGTCCACATACGTTGGGTCAATTCATTATAGTTGTGAAAGGGCCTTACCTTTTGTTGAAAAATATGTTATATTCTTAATGACATGTAAAAAAAAAAGTAGGCGGAGATGAAAAAGATTGCCTTGTGCCGGCTCTTAAGAAGAACTAGACAAGTGAGATGGTGCTTAATGCTCCATAATTCAGATGTTAACAACAAATGCTGATATCTGCACATTCGGTCTACAGTCATTCCCAATAACTTTCGGTCCCCATAGGTCCTTCAGACCCATGTAGTGAAGTTACACACAGGTCCAAAACAAAAATTGTCTGTCCGAAAAAAAAGAACAGAAACATAGATGTATTCTGATATATTTAATCTCATCTAACAAAATCATCGATCATCCTCCAATTTTGATCTTCTGTTATAAAATTTTCAAAATAATCATCAGTTTCATCATTATTGCCATATATTATGTCAACTGCTTCTATATCAAGGTCACAGACTTCATCTAACATTGCACACACCTCCATATAGCTCGAATAACAAATCTCCGAAAAAACTCTGACCGATTCCTCCATCAGACAATCAGTGAATCACGCTCTTGTGAAAGCTTTCAATAAACCATATTTTGCAAAACGTTTACATTACAGTTTACTTCATCTTGGTCACCAAAACACCTTAACTTGAGGGAGTATAAATAAACGAAACTCTGTCGGACCCATCGGTCATTCGGACTGACAATATGACAGTGGGACATCGGTCCTTACGTAAATGTGTCAGTCAAGACCGACGTTATTGGGAATGACTGGGTCTATATTTCCTTCTTTTATCAAGTAATTTCATTACAAGCATGTTATACTGACCTGTCCATCAACGTCATCTGTACCAGGTATACTCCGGTAAGTGGAGGTGGAGAATCGCTGTACATTCTTGGTCATAGTTCTACGAGCTACCTCCTGTAAGGTGACCATAGTTAAAAGTTGTTAAACTGAAAATGACACTACACTGGCCTAATGACCTACTGACATGATAGTAGGAATGACACTACACTGGCCTCTGACCTACTGACATGATAGTAACAATGACAATTCTGACACTACACTGGCCTAATGACCTACTGACAAGATATCTGCCGAGACAGACATTATAGAAGATGGGGACAAGGGGGAGATGATGAGATACAAGATATCTGCCGAGACAGAGACATTATAGAAGATGGGGACAAGAGGGAGATGATGAGATACAAGGTATCTGCCGAGACAGACATTATAGAAGATGGGGATAAGAGGAATATGATGAGATACAAGGTATCTGCCGAGACAGACATTATAGAACATGGGGACAAGAGGGCGATGATGAGATACAAGATATCTGCAGAGACAGAGACATTATAGAACATGGGGACAAGAGGAAGATGATGAGATACAAGGTATCTGCCGGGACAGAGACATTATAGAAGATGGGGATAAGAGGAATATGATGAGATACAAGGTATCTGCCGAGACAGACATTATAGAAGATGGGGACAAGAGGGAGATGATGAGATACAAGGTATCTGCCGAGACAGACATTATAGAAGATGGGGATAAGAGGGAGATGATGAGATACAAGGTATCTGCCGAGACAGAGACATTATAGAACATGGGGACAAGAGGAATATGATGAGATACAAGGTATCTGCCGAGACAGACATTATAGAAGATGGGGATAAGAGGGAGATGAAGAGATACAAGGTATCTGCCGAGACAGAGACATTATAGAACATGGGGACAAGAGGGAGATGATGAGATACAAGGTATCTGCCGAGACAGACATTATAGAAGATGGGGACAAGAGGAATATGATGAGATACAAGGTATCTGCCGAGACAGACATTATAGAAGATGGGGACAAGGGGGAGATGATGAGATACAAGGTATCTGCCGAGACAGAGACATTATAGAAGATGGGACAAGAGGAATATGATGAGATACAAGGTATCTGCCAAGACAGACATTATAGAAGATGGGGATAAGAGGGAAATGATGAGATACAAGGTATCTGCCGAGACAGAGACATTATAGAACATGGGGACAAGAGGGAAATGATGAGATACAAGATATCTGCTGAGACAGATATTATAGAAGATGAAGAATCTATATAAGAGAAGTCTGAGGAAGAAAGCCATGTTTTTGATCGTTTATTGGAAATTAAAAGGGAAACTGAAAGAAATTAAAAATAAAATCATGACTGCATATGCTGTTATCTAAGAAAATAAAAAGAAATTTTATATTTAATATTAATAAATTTTGAAATAGCTGCTGAATTTTACTTTGTATTTCACTGGCTACCAAACTCATCTGGAAAATTAAATTTTAAATGTTAGGGGTCCAGGTGGCTGCCAGATGAAAACAGGCCCTGTAAATGAAAAACATGCTGGCAACACTGGCGGCAAGAATAAATTACAATGAATGTCAACACTCACTCACTATTAATGAAAACTGTGTCAGGTTGGTATCATTATACTAGTGTTGTACATCGGAAGCGATATAAGAATCGATAATCGGGAGATAATCGGAAAAGGTAAACCGATTGATTATTGATTTAAATTGGAATTCCATATTTTTTTAAATTTGAATTTGACAAATAATAGATCACATATTAAATCTAATTTTTATTTGCCTGATTTGGCGTCGTCATTGGTTATTGTCGCCATCTTGCATTCAGACATCCTCGGGCTTTTCCTGCGTAACGTAACAAACGTCGGCTCGTAGTCATTCTTAGTCATTATTGAAAAATATAATGGACGCTTGCACATGTACCAGACAAATAAGTCTGTGCTTGGCTTGTAATGAAGACAGTAGAAGACTTTCACAATGAGACTATTTCACAAACGCTTAAATGATCCAGATTCATGATTTGTTATGAGATATACTCCTCAGGATTTATCTTCAATTTTAAGTAAAATCTTAGTTTTTAATCTTTAGGTTTTACCATGATTATTATCTTTAATGAGAAAATAATGAACTATTTATATTCTATGTATACTTCTTCATTGAATTCAAACGTGGATTTCAAAATATTCATAACAGTATCTGTAAAAAATTACTGAAAATTTGCATTATGGCCTAGGCATGAAACCAAAGTTATACCCCCTCATGCATTCGGAATCTCTTCGGCCTTTACTCATAAACAAGAGGCCCAAGTGGGCCTATATCGCTCACCTGAGTACCTAGATGATCAGTCATGCATGAAGGAAGAATTCATTTATTTTTGCATTAATGTGACTAAGTCAACACAGATGTTGAAAATATGTCAAATTTTCTTTCAGGCTAGAATAAAAAACAACACTTTTTTGCACATCCATTCACGTGATTTTGATATTAAGCATTTCCTTTGTCTCTGCAAGAAGTCATTTAGGGCAACAAGTTAGTCATTTTCTTTAGATGGGGCCTTTTGTTGACTGATTTCAAGTCTGGGTCATGAACAACAATTGTTTCAAATATTGTCCAGATCTAACTTAAAATTGCCTAATTTCATATGTTGAGTGTTGAGAAACATCTAAAAACTTATTTAGATGTGTAAAGAAATGAAAAAAGAAATTTCTCCATATTTCAAATACCAAGTGGTATATGTACCATTGTGAGAACTGCTTTTTAGACATGGTGGCATTATCTGTTAACCAATTTGGATAAAAATTTACCAAATTGATAGAGGACCTTTAGTACTTCATGTATTCCTTGTTTCATTAAAATCTTTCATGTGGTATAACAGCAGAAGTGAAAAATGTGATTGAATTGTTCCTATACACCCTCATTTGGAAGTCTTAAAAAATTCATAGAAAATCCAAAAATTGAGATATTGACAAAATTATTTCAAAGTAACAATCCTTACCATAATTATGATCACAATAGTCCATAAGAAATCATCATTATCAATTAACTAGGAAATATGACACTTTTTTTTCTGCATTGAATCATCAAGTCCAAAGAAATGTCGAAAAAAAATTCTAAAATTTGATTTTGGAAGGGAACCAAAATGACAATACGTCTTCACTCATCCCTCTAGATCATTTCAATGCATTCTGTTTGTCTCTGTATACAGCCCGTATGAAAAAGAATATTGTTAAAGGAGGGAACTCTTTTGTGACCTACTTTTGACTATGGTGGTGCCACCTGTAAAGAGGTCTGGACGATAAAACAACAGAATTTGAAGAGGATCATAAGTGACTTATTTCTATCAAGATTTATTAAAATCCTTCAAACAGTTTTGTAGAAAAAGTTGAAAATGTGAAAAATGGCCACCCCCCCCCCCCCCCCCTTTTTTTTTTTTGGAAGTCTTAAACGTAAAATTCCTAATTTCATATGTTGAGTGTTGAGAAACATCTATAAACTTATTTAGATGTGTAAAAAAAAAAAAAAAAAATTTTTTGACCACAGCTGGATTTGATCCGCTACTCTCTATATTTCAATTACCAAGTGGTATATGTACCATTGTGAGACCTACTTTTTAGACATGGTGGCATTATCTGTTAACCAATTTGGATGAAATTTACCACATTGATAGAGGACTTTTAGTACTTCATATATTCCATGTTTCATTAAAATCTTTCATGTGGTTTCGTAGAAAAAGTTGAAAATGTGAAAAATGGCCAACCCCCCCTTTTTCTTGGAAGTCTTAAAAAAATTCATAAAAAATCCAAAAATTGAGATAATGACAAAATTCTTTCACAATAATATTCCTTACCACAATTATGATCAAAATAGTCATTAAGAAATCATCAATATCAATTAACTGAAAAAACATGACACTTTTCTTCATTGAAATGACTAAGTCCAGAAACACGTCAAAAAAGCGTAAATTTCTATTTGACGGATCTTAACCCCGAACACAATTTTTAATAACCCATCTTTATAGATTGTTGAAATGCAATTAGTTTCCCCATTTATGTACTGCTTCTGGAGAAGAAGATGTTTGAAGAGGGGTACCCTTTTGGGCACTTTTGGTCCCACCCTGGATCCACCCCTGAGGGAATCTGGATCCCGAACACAATTTTAGTAGGGGACCTTGAGTACATCATTTACACAAAGTTTGATCCAAATCTGCAATGTAGTTCCAAACAGTTTTGTAGAAAAAGTTGAAAATGTTAAAAATGGCCCCCCCCCCCCTTTTTTTTTTTGGAAGTCTTAAACGTAAAATTCCTAATTTCATATGTTGAGTGTTTAGAAACATCTAAAAACTTATTTAGATGTGTAAAAAAAAAAAAAAAAAATTTTTTTTGACCACAGCTGGATTTGATCCGCTACTCTCTATATTTCAATTACCAAGTATTATATGTACCATTGTGAGACCTACTTTTTAGACATGGTGGCATTATCTGTTAACCAATTTGGATGAAATTTACCACATTGATAGAGGATTTTTAGTACTTCATATATTCCATGTTTCATTAAAATCTTTCATGTGATTTCGTAGAAAAAGTTGAAAATGTGAAAAATGGCCAACCCCCCCTTTTTTCTTGGAAGTCTTAAAAAATTCATAAAAAATCCAAAAATTGAGATAATGACAAAATTCTTTCACAATAATATTCCTTACCACAATTATGATCAAAATAGTCATTAAGAAATCATCAATATCAATTAACTGAAAAACATGACACTTTTCTTCATTGAAATGACTAAGTCCAGAAACATGTCAAAAAAGCGTAAATTTCTATTTGACGGATCTTAACCCCGACACAATTTTTAATAACCCATCTATATAGATTGTTGAAATGCAATTAGTTTCCCCATTTATTGTACTGGTTTCTGGAGAAGAAGATGTTTGAAGAGGGGTACCCTTTTGGGCACTTTTGGTCCCACCCTGGATCCACCCCTGAGGGAATCTGGATCCCGAACACAATTTTAGTAGGGGACCTTGAGTACATCATTTACACAAAGTTTGATCCAAATCTGCAATGTAGTTCCAAACAGTTTTGTAGAAAAAGTTGAAAATGTGAAAAATGGCCACCCACCCCCCTTTTTTTTTTTTGGAAGTCTTAAACGTAAAATTCCTAATTTCATATGTTGAGTGTTTTGAAAAATATAAAAACTTATTTAGATGTGTAAAAAAAAAAAAAAATTTTTTTGACCACAGCTGGATTTGATCCACTACTCTCCACATTTCAATTACCAAGTATTATATGTACCATTGTGAGACCTACTTTTTAGACATGGTGGCATTATCTGTTAACCAATTTGGATGAAATTTACCACATTGATAGAGGATTTTTAGTACTTCATGTATTCCATGTTTCATTAAAAATCTTTCATGTGGTTTCGTAGAAAAAGTTGAAAATGTGAAAAATGGCCAACCCCCCCTTTTTCTTGGAAGTCTTAAAAAATTCATAAAAAATCCAAAAATTGAGATAATGACAAAATTCTTTCACAATAATATTCCTTACCACAATTATGATCAAAATAGTCATTAAGAAATCATCAATATCAATTAACTGAAAAACATGACACTTTTCTTCATTGAAATGACTAAGTCCAGAAATACGTCAAAAAAGCGTAAATTTCTATTTGACGGATCTTAACCCCGAACACAATTTTTAATAACCCATCTTTATAGATTGTTGAAATGCAATTAGTTTCCCCATTTATGTACTGCTTCTGGAGAAGAAGATGTTTGAAGAGGGGTACCCTTTTGAGCACTTTTGGTCCCGCCCTGGATCCACCCCTGAGGGAATCTGGATCCCGAACACAATTTTAGTAGAGGACCTTGAGTACATCATTTACACAAAGTTTGATCCAAATCTGCAATGTGGTTCCAGAGAAGAAGTCGAAAATGTGAAAAAGTTAACGACGGACGACGACGACGACGACGACGGACGACGGACGGCGCACTATGACTATAGCTCACTTGAGCCTTTGGCTCAGGTGAGCTAAAAAATGCTGCAATATGTAAATCTCAAAACGGATACTATAGTGAAACAGTCCCATTCGACGGACCAAAATTGAATACTAATCCCGAACTATTGCAGCTTTATTTACTTCCCTTGACATAGATTGTGTAGCGGATTACATGTCAGCCCTACATGGCTGATATTACTGAGTACAATGGCGTAAACCGATTGATGCATGGAATCAATGTAAGTTATTCCGCTAAGTGACCTTCAAGTCTTTTTACGTAGGCATGAGTGAAAGGAGAGATCTTTTTACGTCGGCAAAAATGAATTGTGAGATTGTTCTGAATGACCACTTTGTGCGGAATAATTTGTGAACAATTCACATGCAGTTTAGTTTGTTCTGAAAAATCTTTTCTCTCTCTCTCTCTCTCACAGCGACAATCGATTATAAAGAATTAGAATCAATAATCGGAATCGAAAGACTTTTAGTGATCGACAATCGATTATCGGCGACAATTAGTGCCATCTATTTCTAATCCTCATCAGATACATAACCAACACAAGAGGCCCAAGTGGGCCTATATCGCTCACCTGAGTACCTAGATGATCAGTCATGCATGAAGGAAGAATTCATTTATTTTTGCATTAATGTGACTAAGTCAACACAGATGTTGAAAATATGTCAAATTTTATTTCAGGCTAGAATAAAAAACAACAGTTTTTTGCACATCCATTCACATGATTTTGATATTAAGCATTTCCTTTGTCTCTGCAAGAAGTCATTTACGGCAACAAGTTAGTCATTTTCTTTAGGTGGGGCCTTTTGTTGACTGATTTCAAGTCTGGGTCATGAACAACAATTGTTTCAAATATTGTCCAGATCTAACTTAAAATTGCCTAATTTCATATATTGAGTGTTGAGAAACATCTAAAAACTTATTTAGATGTGTAAAGAAATGAAAAAAAAAATTTCTCCATATTTCAATTACCAAGTGGTATATGTACCATTGTGAGAACTGCTTTTTAGACATGGTGGCATTATCTGTTAACCAATTTGGATAAAAATTTACCAAATTGATAGAGGACCTTTAGTACTTCATGTATTCCTTGTTTCATTAAAATCTTTCATGTGGTATAACAGCAGAAGTGAAAAATGTGATTGAATTGTTCCTATACACCCTCATTTGGAAGTCTTAAAAAATTCATAGATAATCCAAAAATTGAGATATTGACAAAATTCTTTCAAAGTAACAATCCTTACCATAATTATGATCACAATAGTCCATAAGAAATCATCATTATCAATTAACTAGGAAATATGACACTTTTTTTTCTGCATTGAATCATCAAGTCCAAAGAAATGTCGAAAAAAAATTCTAAAATTTGATTTTGGAAGGGAACCAAAATGACAATACGTCTTCACTCATCCCTCTAGATCATTTCAATGCATTCTCTTTGTCTCTGTATACAGCCCGTATGAAAAAGAATATTGTTAAAGGAGGGAACTCTTTTGTGACCTACTTTTGACTATGGTGGTGCCACCTGTAAAGAGGTCTGGACGAAAACAACAGAATTTGAAGAGGATCATAAGTGACTTATTTCTATCAAGATTTATTAAAATCCTTCAAACAGTTTTGTAGAAAAAGTTGAAAATGTGAAAAATGGCCCCCCCCCTTTTTTTTTGGAAGTCTTAAACGTAAAATTCCTAATTTCATATGTTGAGTGTTTAGAAACATCTAAAAACTTATTTAGATGTGTAAAAAAAAAAAAAAATTTTTTTTGACCACAGCTGGATTTGATCCGCTACTCTCCATATTTCAATTACCAAGTATTATATGTACCATTGTGAGACCTACTTTTTAGACATGGTGGCATTATCTGTTAACCAATTTGGATGAAATTTACCACATTGATAGAGGATTTTTAGTACTTCATGTATTCCATGTTTCATTAAAATCTTTCATGTGGTTTCGTAGAAAAAGTTGAAAATGTGAAAAATGGCCAACCCCCCCTTTTTCTTGGAAGTCTTAAAAAATTCATAAAAAATCCAAAAATTGCGATAATGACAAAATTCTTTCACAACAATATTCCTTACCACAATTATGATCAAAATAGTCATTAAGAAATCATCAATATCAATTAACTGAAAAACATGACACTTTTCTTCATTGAAATGACTAAGTCCAGAAATACCTCAAAAAAGCGTAAATTTCTATTTGACGGATCTTAACCCCGAACACAATTTTTAATAACCCATCTTTATAGATTGTTGAAATGCAATTAGTTTCCCCATTTATGTACTGGTTCTGGAGAAGAAGATGTTTGAAGAGGGGTACCCTTTTGGGCACTTTTGGTCCCGCCCTGGATCCACCCCTGAGGGAATCTGGATCCCGAACACAATTTTAGTAGAGGACCTTGAGTACATCATTTACACAAAGTTTGATCCAAATCTGCAATGTAATTCCAGAGAAGAAGTCGAAAATGTGAAAAAGTTAACGACGGACGACGACGACGCCGACGGACGGCGCACTATGACTATAGCTCACTAAAGCCTTTGGCTCAGGTGAGCTAAAAAAGCATCCAAAGGCTTAAGTGAAGACACAGAAAAACGTGAAAATACACATACCTGTTTGTCAGTGTCTAGGAGAACTGAAACCATACACTCTTTGTTAGGAAGCCATTTTGAACCCTTCATTACTAAATCGTTTGGTGGGGAATGGGTTTGACCAGTATTGGAACTCCATACCTAACAAGAGACAGGAAATCTTAAAGATCTCATTCATTACAATGAAATTATCTTCATACCAGGTGTACTCATTTACCTATTAAGCTTGCAAGTATACAGGATTGCTTATATAATACAAGAGGTCTAAAGACTGTATATCTCCTAAGGAGTATATATTTCTTATGCTTTTCTTAAAATACGTTTTTCTGTCTTTTTCATTATTTTTGTACTCGATGATTCACAATACATAAGAGGGACAGCCTTGGTCTAGTGGTTAAGTCCTTAACTTGTGAGGATGACGATCTGGGATTGATTTCCGGATTGTGGCACTATGTTACAGACATCGGTTTCCTCCAGCTTCCATGTTGCAATATAAAATTTGCTGATAGTGGCATGCAACATCAATCGACCACACTACACAGGATGATCTCTTCAATACAGTGTTTAACGCTGCACAGGATTATCTCCCCTTAACACTGCACAGAATTATCTCCCCTATACAGAGTTTAAAGCTGTACAGGATTATCTCCCCTTCATGCTCTACAGGATTATCTCCCCTATACAGAGTTTAAAGCTGTACAGGATTATCTCCTCTTCATGCTCCACAGGATTATCCAGATTTTTCCTTCGAGGCATGGGAAGTACCACACACATGCACATGTATAACCTAATTGGTAAAAATTTTATCCAACACAATTAATCTTTAAGCTAAACTGTCAACTTACTGTACAGAATTGGCCTGCTCTGAGAATGAGGCCTCGGTGGAATTTATAGAAGGATTTATCCTCTGCATCACTGTCCCCTGAATGACGGAGTTTTAGCTGCCAATTACCTACTGTTACATCCTAAAAGAGAAATATAATGATCGATACATAGACAGATGACAAACTTTCCCTTTACTTTGTAGGTGACACAATTTCTTCTTTCATAAGTGAGTCAAAGATGTAATGAACACTATAAAAGTCTTCAGCAACTTTGTTATTAAGGATCTTCCTTTTCTGCCCTTTAAAGATACAACTTAGAGAAAACTTTTAACTGACTCTCATCATTAGAGTGAGGATGGAGATAAATAAGGAAAATTACTCGTATCATGTAGATCTATGTTCCACTTAAGTACATGTTGCTTAATGCTACGTCACATCATTTTTCTTATACATGATGGATGAGTATTTCATGGAAGAACCCAGTCAAAGCAGAGATGCTGTCGAAAAGAGTTGCTCCAATCGAGCAACAAATCCATAAATGTAGTGTGAGCAAACAAGTCAGTCATACTTTATTACTTCCTGTTTTACACCAAGTCAATATAATATCACATGCTTGCAGGAACTGACCTGTGCATTGTGTCTAATTCAGACCTATGCCATGGACACATTTGAGGCAGTGAGGCAGTACCTGCCTGGTGCATGGTGTCTACTTCAGACCTATGCCATGGACACATCTGAGGCTGTGAGGCAGCACCTGGTGCATGGTGTCTAGGCAGTACCTGCCTGGTGCATGGTGTCTAATTCAGACCCATGCGCTGGACACATCTGAGGCAGTGAGGCAGCACCTGGTGCATGGTGTCTAATTCAGACCTATGCCATGGACACATCCGAGGCAGTACCTGCCTGGTGCATGGTGTCTAATTCAGACCTATGCCATGTACACATCTGAGGTGGTGAGGGATCTTTTACATGCCAACACATACTGTAACACAAGACCAACTTGCCCTATACCCACCCCCCTTTTCTGGCAGACCTACAGATTTGTATTAAGTTAAATTATAACTAGCTTGTATACCTCATCAGATGTATTGTGAATTTTGATATATTTCCCATCTGTCTCTATATCATCAATGACAACACTGCCACTGGAGGAGGACTTGGTAGTAAAGCCGCTGCTGCTTTGAGTCTCGCCAAACTCTTGTGCAGTTTCTGATAAGGCCACTCTCTTTCTCTTCTGACCTCGACCAGATTTCTGGGCTGACCCTGGGGATGACGACTGTGACATATTCAGTCTGTAAAAACCCAACACATACAGAATACACTACTAACAATTTAGACTGCAAACTTCACATAGTGATGAACTTTTTCAAACATCCCAATGAAAAACTCACACCTGCATCTAGTCTTAGACCAAAATTTTGAGATAGAAAAATTTCCTTAATAAATGAGAAATATTAATGAATGATCTTTAGACGTATAAAGAATGGTTAAGAAAGTTTCCTCGAAGATTGTGGAAATAATTTAACATACATGTAAATAGACAGAATAAACACATTGCATTCTTAAGCTATAAATCATAATGTCTATAGACAATCAAGTTGTGGTGATAGTGCTATTATTATTTTCACCTTTCTTCTTCTGTTTAAGCTATAAATCATAATGTCTATAGACAATCAAGTTGTAGTAATAGTGCTATTATTATTTTCACCTTTCTTCTTCTGTTTCCAGCAGTTTCCTATACACTGTAATCTCATTATCTAGTTTGATTTTGATGTCCAGAAGATCAGCATATTCATTGGTCTGTTCTGACAATGTTAAACGAAGATCAGATATCTCTTTATCTTTTAAGCCAATTCGTTCTAAGAACTCTTCTTGTTCCCTTGCTAGCTGTGCTTCCAGTTCTGCTACACGTGACTCTAAAACTGCATTCTATAAAATATTACAAAATACATCAATAATGGCCCTTAGCCTTTACATGCCAACATTGTCACCACACCTAACCATAGCCATATAGTATAAGGTATGCTTGCACTGTTTTGCAGGGGATGTCGATGCTAAATTAAATTTTTTCTTACAATTTATTGGCAAAACAGGCTTGTTGAAGAATTTTTTTCTGTTCTCCTCTGTTGATCAGCAGTACATCTTAAATTTAGTTTGAGCTATGAAAGTAATGAAACTTGGTAAAAGAGCGTATCTGCCAACTTCAAAAATGAAATTGATCGTATCAGCTTTTCATTTGCACCCAGTGCTCAGCACACCTCAAACGAATTGATCATGTTGATATTCTCTGACAGAATGCTGCTTATGTATTTAATGAGCTTGCAAAATAAAATCTGTACAACACTATTTCCTTTCAGATTCTTTAAACTATGGTTTTTCTTCCATCAGTGACTATGAGAAGTCCTCTTGTGTATAGGCAGTAAACATTCATGCACTGCAGCCCATTAAACAGCAATCGCCCATAAAACTGTAACTACACTAAATGAGTCTGTAAGGAAACAAAGAGAACTCAAATTTCATAACCTACAAGTCATGCCTGCATTAAAATGAACAGACCCATACCGGACCTCTTTTGCTGGTGGACAGTAAGCTAGTGTAAACCTGAGCTTTTCCTCTGTGAATCATTATTTTACCCCTTTTGTACATTGAAAATTTTTCAGACTGCTAAGTTTCTGTTTGGACTGACAAGTTTGTGTCAATTGTCAGTCTGAATGACCGACACCTAAAAAAAGATTTCAAGATGTGAGCTGCGTTGTGTACACAACACAACACTGTACCCACCTGCCCTCTTAACTTTGCTGCTTCTGCTGCCAACTCATCAACTCGTCTACGTGAAATTCTCAGATCCTCCCCTGACAATGTGGTGGAGCTCAAACTCTTATCTAAAGCAGATTGAAGATCATCAACCTGCAAATATACAAAGATAAATATTTTGTAAGTAGTATACATTCTGTTTTTGTCTTATTAATTACAATACATTTGTATGACCTTACTACTTAAATGCATCTGTATGGCCTAACTACTCAAATGCATTTGTATGGCCTTACTATTTTGAATGCATTTGTTTATCCATAGAACTTAGAAAATAAAATTCAATTGCTTGGCATTTGACTGAAATTTTAATTAGCTGTAACAGTTTTAACTGATGCAAGAGTTCAAAATCATTCTGATATCTAAATCTTTCATTGAAGAGACATTACAATACAAACACATGAATTTTAAGTATATAGTTTATGAAAAATGTACATGTATTGTACCGTGACCCTGTATCACATGGCGACTATTATATTGTGTCACTTTTAGTAACAAACACTCCAAGGTCTACCAAAAACTTTATCAAAATATGCCATAAACGCAGGATTTTCAATAAGAATTATTTGAGAAGGCCATTTAGAAATTTGAGGATTATCATTTTGATCTCCTTATGCACGAATGTTAGTAGGAAATTCGAGATCAGAGGAAATTTAAACAGACGACTTCTGTCATTTGAAGCAGCAGTATCTCGGGGTGCTGGTTCTTAAGGAAATCAAGGTAGATGTTAAAAACGTTAGCAAAACAAATGTTAAATGTTTTAAAAATCTAGCAATTGCCTATGTGTTCATAGTCTAAAGGTGAAATGATAGCAATCAAACCTTACACATAATAACTCAGATAATACCAGCAACCTTCTTACCTTACGGTCATAACAAGTATGTTTGCAATTCATATAAGGTATATTAAATTTTTACATTTAACTTACCAATTACTCCCTATTCAAGGCAATAATCACCATATGAACAAAATTGCATCTCCTTTGCCTAAGGGTCAATAAGCAGTGTGCGAAATTAGCGGTAGTCTGCCGCCCGCAACTACCCCAAAACTCGTCGGGCTATCCCAGATCGAATTGACCGTGTCCGACTAGGCTCTCCCGTTTTTCAGTGCTGTGTCATTCATAGGCTTGTCTTTGTACTTGACGCAGCATATTTGGCGAAAATGTTTGAATGAGACAGATTTCTGTATCACTCAAACATTTTTTCAAAGCATGCTGTGTCAAGTATAAAGGTAAGCGTAGGAATAACATCACACAATTTACATCGCATCAAGTAGCGGTCATGTTACCTTTGAAATATTATGAGGGAGCAAGGCCCTCTATGAAACCGAAACGTAAAACTACGACGAAAGAAGAAAAAATAGAAAAGAAAAAAAATATGAAAAAGAGGTTAGAGGGCGTGAATTCAAATCGCATTGGAAAATCGGACGTGACTGGCTAAAATTTGAAAATACAAAAATGTCTTGTACTATATGTATAGAATTTTGAGGTAAACGATCAGGCGATTTACATCCTGGTAAATTTGGCTTACTGGATGTTCGAATTTTAGGCTAGATACCATTAAAAAGCATGAAACTTCATCTATGCATGCAGATGCCTCTAAGGCAAAATTGAACTTGAAAAAGGTTGCACAATCTGAGGTTGTTAAAGCCTTGCGACAGTTAAATGAAGCAAACTACTCTAGATTGTCAATGCATTTTTTGAAATGCACATGCAATAGCAAAACGTGACAAATCTTTTAAAGATCATACATGGCTATGTGACCTTGATAAGGCCAAAGGCCTGGACATAGGAGAAATATACCACAATGATAAATCAGCATGAATCTTTATCAAACATATTGCCATGGTTGAGACTGAGAAATTGTGAATGACCTGAATAATGCACCATTCTATGACATACAAATGACATCTGGGCTATCCCATCAATAATCCCAGTTTCACACACTGCAATAAGGCAATGGCTTACGAGTAGAAAATGATAAAATCTAAGGGAAAGTGGAGAATACACCATTAAAATACATGTAGCTCACTTATGCCTTAAGCTAAAGGGAGCAAAAGACAAAATAATAGTGATATACATAAAATGCTCTCTTATCAGAAAATATACTCATCTAACAGATGAGTAGGAATTTCATTTGTTACAGAAGATGAGGTTTTCCAGCAGCCCTGCCTGTTGACAGACAAAGAGCAACACATCAGAATAACTCACATACGCTTCCATCAAGCAAGCAAAAAACACCACGGCATAAAAATTACCAAGTTGGAAAATTCAGTTTAGTACAAAATACAGTAACCATTTTAAATCAAATTGCATATTTAATTTTTATCCCTTATTCAATTAAAAAGCAAAGAAAAATAATGAAAGGATTTAAAAGTCCTCAGGGTCGGAATTGCATGGTCAAGTACATCAAAGGTAATAAAGTCGTGATCAACCAAGAGATCACACACCAAGCGTGTAATGTTTAGGATCAGTACTGACAAAAACATGATCTGCGTTGAACAGAACAAACAAAAACAATGAAGGATTTGATGCCTCGCCTTCGGACTTTCGCCCATTCACACATAAAGAATTAATGTACAATGACACCAAATTTCATTTAAAAACTCCAAGCACTTCCCGAGATATATACGAGGTCAAATCCGCATGGCCATGGACCCAGCTAAACATCCGATCGTATGGGGAAAGACGGTCCATTTTGGAAATGCAACAGACGAATGAACTACACATATCATGTTTAAAGCATATTTGACTTGAATTCTTCTTCTTCTTCCAATACGAAGTGTACTCAAAAGTTGAGCGTTATACTTCTTGCCTGAAATCGCAAATCAGTCCTTCGCCTTTTCATCTGGCTCTCACTAAAACTGGTACGCGGACACCGCGGACTTGAGAAAGTCCGACTTGAAATTGAAAAGTAGTGATTACTCTAAAAGTTCCAAATATTTCTTTGTGAAACTTTCTACAGACATTGTAATGGACATTTTTATTCTTATCAATGCCAGATATTCACAACTTAAGTCCTAAATTTATCATTTGAGACACTGATCTGTTACAAACTCACTAAAACTAGTACGCGGACTTCGACGGCCGACTTGGGATGTCAAGACGAATATTCGTCTAATTTTAATAAGCAACAACATAAACTTAATTGTTATGAATAGTGTAAGTGTAAAGATATGTAAATACTTCTTATTTATGCTTAATGATATCTTTATCGGCGATAAAACAAGGTTTGTCTACCTTGTGTGACAGCGGTCTCGATCACTAGGAAAAGCCGACTTCGGTTCCAAACGGAAGTGTACGGCCGACTCGAGAAATAAAACTAGTACGCGGACTTCTGTGTCTATATAAAGATATTTTCTATTTATTTCCATATCATAACAAGAAATTTAAATATTTTATTGATATGATTAATTGCCATATCTAGTTAAATGTTAAAACATATCTTATATTGTGATAGAGGCGGCCCAACACAACAAGTCCGACTTCGCTTTTCAAACGGAATCGTTAACATTATTAACATAATAAAATCAAGCTGTAATTAAAATTAATTGAGGCATTATGACCATTTTTAAAACAATGTTACACATTAGGCTTTATCTACTCCTTATTCGCAGTTTAAACATACACACTAACTAAAGTAATAAGGTAAGAATTTTCTTCATCTACATCTTAGAAATTCTAAATGGAATACAGAAGTCAGCGTACTAGTTTAGGCGATATAGTGAGTCTGCCGATTTTGTCAAACAAATCTGCTATCATTCTCTCTTATCACTTTTGACCTTGACAGTAGTATGAAATTAGCAATCTCTACAAAGTCTCCCGCTGTACTTGTACATTTGGGAAAACCACGTCTACACATGTAGATCTATAAATAACTGGCTATTTTTAGTAGCATTACACATCAACAACTACCAAGACGTTTGTTGTGACGAGAAGATTGTAGAGTACTTCGAATTCCACTGCTATAAAAAGAAGCGACATTCTCAAGTTTTATTAATTATAATACAACGGATACTAGTACGGACTAGTAGTGTACTTCTTATTACGGCACAGCTACACAATAATGTTAATCATACTTTTTCGGGACTTTCCGTCAAGTATTCGGAAAGATTGCATGTCCTCCAGCGCATGAATATAACTCGTCTTCATTGATGGAATAACGGCACATCTATTTTCTCATCTGATCAAACTTATCTTGCATTGACTTGTACAATATGAATTATAAGTACTAAAAGTAAATCTAATCACGCTTTTTCTAAATATCGACGCACTATTTATACACGAGGAGGTATTTTCTGCCTTCCACACATTCACCACAGCATAGTGTAACGACTAGGGTTTGGAATTGCTATGCAATTCCGACCAAAAAAACCTTTGTGTTATTTGAAAGGGCTTCATTAGCTGAGTATGCATGTCAAATATGAAGTCTCTATCCCTCACGGTTAAAAGGTTATAGCCAAGGTTAATGTTGACAACAGACAAACAAACAAACAAACAGAGAGGACAAAAACAATATACCCCCTATCTATCGATCTGGGGGCATAAAAGAAAACAAACTGTACGATAATTCGTTGTTGTTACCTTTTTCTCATAGAGATATTCTACTTCTGATCGGACTTCCTGGAGTTGAGCATCTTGTTGTTCTCTCATGCTTTGGAGGGCGAGCTGAAGTTTAGCGTCATATTCAGCACGAACAGACGAGTCCACTTCCTCAATCTCGTTGGTAGTTCGGGTCCTAGTCTCATTCAACTCCTTAACAAGACGTCAAAATGAAATCATATTGTGGAGCAGAGAATCACTTGTTTTACATAATAATGAAGAACATACTTTTCTCTTTTGCTCCAGTTTAAGTGATGTTTTACTTAAAAAGTTCTTTTGCTTCACTTTGACGATTTACATGTCCTACATACTACCCAATAGCACCTCTTTTTTATGTTTTACGTTAAATACGTTTTTGAGCCATAAAGTATTTACCTTTACATATTACTCACTATGTGTGACTTTAATTCATCATAATACTAACAACTATACATCTTGTGGTGTCTTGATGGTTTTAACCATTGGTAGTAAATTTTCTTGTTGGTTTAAACCAATGGTAGTAAATTGTCTTTTTGATTTTAACAATTGGTAAGTAAATTGTCTTCTTGGTTTTAAAAATTGCTAGTAAATTGTCTTGTTGGCTTTCACAACTGGTATTAAATTGTCTTGTTGGTTTTAACCGCTTGTAGTAAATTGTCTTCTTTGTTTTAACCATGGGATGTAAATTCAATTTGTAGCATTGTATGTTAACCTTCATATGCATTTTCTCAATAAAAGTTGAAAATTAATTAAAAAAAAGTTAGGAGTGTCACCCAGAAAGCTTTTGTGAGATGGTGGCTCTGATGAACAATGATATTTCATTTACCTGTTCATGTACTTGAGTTTTGAACTGTAGTTCTTCTTTCATGCTTTGTAACCTGTTCTGTAGATCAACCCTGAGTAGTGTTTCATCTTCAAGTTGTTTCTTTGCATGATCTAACTGACGCTGCAGGGCTGCCAACTCAGCTCGTAATTTCTAAACAAAATAAGCATCAGAACATGTATATTTAAACAATATGCAAAAACATGTATACAGTGAATATGAAATTGTAAAACATTTTACAGGACATTCGGTCCAGTAAACTAGGACAATTCACTAGACCAAAGAAACTTTTACCAGACCGAAAATAAAATGTACGTTTTTGGAATGATGGTCACAAAAATCATACAACGACTGCTCACTTTAAGTTTCATTGGTTTATTGCGTATCTGTGGCAAGCAAAAACACATCTCTCCAGTTTTCTTCTTCAACAAAATTCCGTCTTTCCCAAAAATATTTTACATCACTATTCCAGCCCAAACTTTTACTAGCCTTTTACTAGCCTAGACAAAAAGTCTTTTAATCTTGATAAATTTTAATTTCATGATTCATTGTTGTGCACAAAGTCATAATCATTATTACACTTGTCATTGCACTAAATTTTGCGTATTGAAAAGCATATCTTTGACGAAGATGTATCTGCAATTTGCAAGGATATGATACTTATGATAGGCCTGGAATTAGCGATACGATGATTTTTTTGTGACCAATACTTCTTAGATTTAAAGGAAAACTGTAATTAAGGGATCGCCAGAACCAACTTTACCCATGCCCATTATGTAATTTCATTCAAACGTCTTTGGGATATGTTCACTAAACTTCTTTATATCTGCGCACATCCAATTATTTTGTACAAGATAAAGGTATATATACCCTATACATTCATATATTATATGCATTCATGAATGCATTCACGAATAGAAATAGAAATTTGTATAATAGTAAACCACAACACATTTTCTCTTCTTAATTCCATTAACCATTTGAGTGCAAGATTTCTGGTATATCACTTGCTTTTTCATTAGATAGATACATTGAAGATAATTTATCTGAATATACTGTAGAGAAAGTTTACAATAAATAATATGTTTTGATTTCCATTTTGATTCAATGTAATAAATGTAATGAAAATATTAAAATGGAGTTTATTTGATATTATCGCAGCAATTTTAAACAAGAGGCCCAAGTGGGCCTATATCGCTCACCTGAGTACCTATATTATCAGTCATGCATGAAGGAAAAATTCATTTATTTTTGCATTAATGTGACCAAGTCAACACAGATGTTGAAAATATGTCAAATTTTATTTCAGGCTAGAATAAAAAACAACACTTTTTTGCACATCCATTCTGGTGATTTTGATATTAAGCATTTCCTTTGTCTCTGCAAGAAGTCATTCAGGGCAACAAGTTAGTCATTTTCTTTAGGTGGGGCCTTTTGTTGACTGATTTCAAGTCTGGGTCATGAACAACAATTGTTTCAAATATTGTCCAGATCTAACTTAAAATTGCCTAATTTCATATGTTGAGTGTTGAGAAACATCTAAAAACTTATTTAGATGTGTAAAGAAATGAAAAAAAAAATTTGACCACAGCTGGATTTGAACCGCTACTCTCCATATTTCAATTACCAAGTGGTATATGTACTATTGTGACAACTGCTTTTTAGACATGGTGGCATTATCTGTTAACCAATTTGGATGAAATTTACCAAATTGATAGAGGACTTTTAGTACTTCATGTATTCCATGTTTCATTAAAATCTTTCATGTGGTATAACAGCAGAAGTGAAAAATGTGATTGAATTGTTCCTATACACCCTCATTTGGAAGTCTTAAAAAATTCATAGAAAATCCAAAAATTGCGATATTGACAAAATTCTTTCAAAGTAACAATCCTTACCATAATTATGATCACAATAGTCCATAAGAAATCATCATTATCAATTAACTAGGAAATAAGACACTTTTTTCTGCATTGAATCATCAAGTCCAAAGAAATGTCGAAAAAAATTCTAAAATTTGATTTTGGAAGGGAACCAAAATGACAATACATCTTCACTCATCCCTCTAGATCATTTCTATGCATTCTGTTTGTCTCTGTATACAGCCCGTATGAAAAAGAATATTGTTAAACGAGGGAACTCTTTTGTGACCTACTCTTGACTATGGTGGCGCCACCTGTAAAGAGGTCTGGACGAAAACAACAGAATTTGAAGAGGATCATAAGTGACTTATTTCTACCAAGATTTATTAAAATCCTTCAAACAGTTTTGTAGAAAAAGTTGAAAATGTGAAAAATGGCCAACCCACCCCCCCCCCCCCCTTTTTTTTTGGAAGTCTTAAACGTAAAATTCCTACTTTCATATGTTGAGTGTTGAGAAACATCTAAAAACTTATTTAGATGTGTAAAAAAAAAAAAAAAAATTTTTTGACCACAGCTGGATTTGAACCGCTACTCTCCATATTTCAATTACCAAGTATTATATGTACCATTGTGAGACCTACTTTTAGACATGGTGGCATTATCTGTTAACCAATTTGGATGATCCGCACAAAAAACAAAACCTTTGAAAAGGACTATGAGTACTTGCAACCTACCCAGTTTTATCACAATCCTTCAAGTTGTTCTGTAGATCAAGTTGAAGATATGAAAAATTGTCCCCCCCCCCTTTTCTTGGAAGTCTTAAAAAATTCATAAAAAATTCAAAAATCAAGATATTGAAAAAATTCCTTCACACCAGCATTCCTTACCATAGAAATGATTAAATGAAACCAAATGAATGCATCAATGTTTACTAAAAGAAAATAATAACTCTTTAATGCATTAAAATAACAAAGTCCAAAATAAAAATGAAAAAACGTCAAAAATTTGATTTCGGAATGGAACCAAAAATATCAACACTTCTTCCCATATGCCTCTTAATCATTCCTATGCAGTCGGTTTGTCGCTGTATGCACCCGATCTGAATAAGAAGTTTGTCAAAGGAGGGTACCCTCTGTGACCTACTTTTGTCTGTGGTGGTGCCACCTGTTCATGGATCCTGACAAAGATGGCCACATTTGTCGGGGACCTTGAGTATTTGATGCATGCCAAGTTACACTGAATTCCAGCAAGTGGTTACGAAGAAAAAGTTCAAACTGTGAAATGTTTACACCAATTATCCCACCCCCCCCCCCCCCCTTTTTCTTGAAAGTCTTAAAAAATTCATAAAAAATCCAAAACATAAAATATTGAAAAATTTTCTTCGCAGTAGTATTTCTTACCATCAAAATGATCAAATTAAACCAAATTAATGCATCAATGTTTACTAAAAGAAAAAAATACCTCTTTTCTGCATTAAAATTACCAAGTACAAAAAAACGTCAAAAATTTGATTTCGGAATGGAACCAAAAATAACAACACTTCTTCACACATCCCTCTAGATCATTCCTATGCATTTGGTTTGTCTCTGTATGCCCCCGGTCTGAAGAAGAAGTTTGTCAAAGGAGGGTACCCTCTTTGACCTACTTTTGCCTGTGGTGGCGCCACCTGTTGATGAATCTGGACGAAAAACAACAACACTTGTAGGGGACCATGAGTACTACATGCTTATCAAGTTTCATCAAATTCTGTTCAGTGGTTCTGGAGAAGAAGTCGAAAATGTGAAAAGTTAACGACGGACGACGGACGGTGATTGATCACAATAGCTCACTTGAGCCTTTGGCTCAGGTGAGCTAAAAAAGAAACTGTCAAGGACGGTACGACCGGATTGCAAAGTCCAAGAAGACTTGACTACATATTGCCAATGTTATGATATTCTATAAAGTGAACACAGAAGCAGTGAAATTAAGGCAAGGATAAAAAATTTCGCGCCGTTGAGCAAGACCTCATAAAAGTTAACAAGGTATCTGAGATTCCGTTCACTGAAAAACAGTGTTCACTCACTGAAGCCTGAAGTCAAGGTCAAGGTCACCAAGTGTGTATCAGACGGCAAGAGCTCATGAATGTTTACAATGCCACAAAGTTTGAAGTAGGTTATATTAACAGTAAGCAAGAGTTCACCCTAAAAGCAAAAACAGTCTGTGTTCACTGAAGTGTGAAATCAAGGTCAAAGTCACCACCAAAGTATGTCAGATGAGAAGACCTCATGCATGTCTAAAATCCAACTAAGTTAGATGTTGGTAATATTAACAGTACATGTATGCAAGTGGTCACCCTAAAGGCAAAAAAAAGTGTGTGTTCACTAAAGCATAAAGTCAAGGTCAAGGTCACTAAATTTTTGTATTGGTTGGATAGAACATTCAAGTATCTACAAACCTACCAACTTTGAAAGAAGTACCCTTTAGGGTATGAAAGAAACCAAGCTAAACGCAAATGCTAAACGCAAAATGTTGAGGCCTGACGGACGGACGGACACACAGACGGACGGATTTTACGAATTTATAGACCAGAATTGCTCTGCATTAACATTAACAATACATGTTATGCAAGTGGTCACCCTAAAGGCAAACAAGAGGCCCAAGTGGGCCTATATCGCTCACCTGAGTACCTAGATGATCAGTCATGCATGAAGGAAGAATTCATTTATTTTTGCATTAATGTGACTAAATCAACACAAATGTTGAAAATATGTCAAATTTTATTTCAGGCTAGAATAAAAAAAACCACTTTTTTGCACATCCATTCAGGTGATTTTGATTTAAGCATTTCCTTTGTCTCTGCAAGAAGTCATTCAGGGCAACAAGTTAGTCATTTTCTTTAGGTGGGGCCTTTTGTTGACTGATTTCAAGTCTGGGTCATGAACAACAACTGTTTCAAATATTGTCCAGATCTAATTTAAAATTGCCTAATTTCATATGTTGACTGTTGAGAAACATCTAAAAACTTATTTAGATGTGTAAAAAAAAAAAAAAATTTTTTGACCACAGCTGGATTTGAACCGCTACTCTCCATATTTCAATTACCAAGTGGTATACATGTATGTACCATTGTGAGACCTACTTTTTAGACATGGTGGCATTATCTGTTAACCAATTTGGATGAAATTTACCAAATTGATAGAGGACTTTTAGTACTTCATGTATTTCATGTTTCATTAAAATCTTTCATGTGGTTTTGTAGAAAAAGTTGAAAATGTGAAAAATGGCCAATCCCCCCCCCCTTTTTTTTTTTGGAAGTCTTAAAAAATTCATAAAAAATCCAAAAATTGAGATAATGACAAAATTCTTTCACAATAATATTCCTTACCACAATTATGATCAAAATAGTCATTAAGAAATCATCAATATCAATTAACTGAAAAACATGACACTTTTCTGCATTGAAATGACTAAGTCCAGAAACAAGTCAAAAAAGCGTAAATTTCTATTTGATGGATCTTAACCCCGAACACAATTTTCAATAACCCATCTTTATAGATTGTTGAAATGCAATTAGTTTCCCCATTTATGTACTGGTTCTGGAGAAGAAGATGTTTGAAGAGGAGTACCCTTTTGGGCACTTTTAGTCACGCCCTGGATCCACCCCTGAGGGAATCTGGATCCCAAACACAATTTTAGTAGGGGACCTTGAGTACATCATTTACACAAAGTTTGATCCAAATCTGCGATGTAGTTCCAGAGAAGAAGTCGAAAATGTGAAAAGTTAACGACGGACAACGACGACGACGGACGGCGCACTATGACTATGCTCACTTGAGCCTTTGGCTCAGGTGAGCTAAAAACAGTGTGTTCACTGAAGCGTAAAGTCAAGGTCAAGGTCACTAAATTTTTGTATTGGTTGGATAGAACATTCAAGTATCTACAAACCTACCAACTTTGACATAAGTACCCTTTAGCGTATGAAAGAAACCAAGCTAAACGCGAATGCTAAACGCAAAATGTTGACGCCCTGCGGACGGACGGACAGATGGATTTCGCCAATTCATAGACCGGAATTGCTTTGCAATCATAATATTCATATATTGCTTTGCAATCATAATATTCATATATTTTTGTTCGGACTGAATCCGTCAGTCCAAATGTCTGAAAGGATCTAGAAGTTTTCAGCATCTCTGAAGTTCTATTTATGCTTTTGAGAGATCATTTTTCTTTTTGTATTCAGAATTTCCTCTGATAGATTACTCTGCAGTAATCATGTAAAATTATTCAATAAATACAGTTTAAACCAAATTAAAATGTTCCAAATAAAATATGATATTCCATCACTGACAAAGTTTTAAGAAATCGAAGACATTCACTTATCAAAAACTGTAGGCTTACTTGATGGAGATAAAGAAGATTAAACAGTAGAGATTATAAAACAAGAGTCTCGTAAGTTGTTCTTAAGGATGAATCTAACGAAAATTCGGAAAGATGTATCACACATCGAATGAAAAGAAAATATCGAGCCGAACCAAAATTGCAATGAATAGTTTCAGTCCTACTAGCAATGAGTAATCTTTGATCTATTTTTCTTTTACTGAGACATTGATATTTTTACTAGCCAGTTGGGCTATTTCAAAAGCAAATTCTGCTAGCCCGAGAGAATTTTTGGAAGCCTTGCATCCGGCTAAAGAGTTTTCAGAAATACTGAAAATCAATACAATAATCATCATTGTCAACATCTTTTCCTCATATAAATGAAAGGGCCTATAAACCTTTTGTTTCTCTTTTAGTTTGTGTTCATCTTCACTGGGCGATCGGTCCGGAAATCTAAGGTTATTTACGAGACCGACACCATTTTTACCGGACTTGTCAGGGATGGAAATTGGCAAGAATTTCCCAGGAGCCAAACGGGCTCGTAGGTTTGAAATTCTGGTAGCCCGTTCTAAAACTTAGGGGCCCGTTATATTTATGTAAATGTTTAAGCAAAGTTAATTTTTTTTAAATCTTTATTCCTTTAATTGATTACATTAACTCGTCATAGCGAACAACCAGATGTGAATGAAGAATTCAGCCCCGACTCTATGCAACAATTGCAGATCATACCCCTGTCAGTCTCTTGCAGCCATGGTCTATTTACTGCCCAGTTGGGCTGGAAATACCTTTTCCTTTTCTGTTTATCATATTCCCTATCGTAATCCCGTTTGCGCTTTGTTCCCCCGCTACTTTTTGTTTTCTGTACCCATCGAGGGCAGCAAACAAGGGCCTGGGGGCCGCCATGCTGCTTTTCGTAACATAACGCTTTTTCATTCACGCAATGAAAACTCGGGAGACAGCCCGCAATACTTGCCTATATGGGGGTATACAAATTGAGATTCGGAAACAGACGTGGTCGGACAGATGTTTAACTGACGGAAGAAACTACGTTAAGCATTTACTTGATCAAGACGAGCATCGCCAGTCTAGACAATCGCCAAACGGGCGACTTCAGATATAAAACAATTCGCCCGATCGTAAATTCGGTCGCCTCGGGCGAACGGACCATCCGCTAATCTCCATCCCTGCTTGTACATCAGTCTGACGACATTTCATTTTCACAGAGTGACAGACTGTGTATCTCAGGATGTTACAGTTTGGGTATCCACCTTTATTAGCTTCAATAGAATAGTTACCCCTATATCACTTAGGTCTGACACTACAAATACTAATGGTGATGCATTCAATATTCTAATTCGTAAATTTTGTTAAAATTTTATTAAGTACTGTGGCATTGAAAATTGCATAGTTTGCAAATGAGCAAGAAATACAGTAGGACAGGATATTCTGAATATCATGGTCAGGAAAATTTTCAAAATTCCACAGCACATGCAAGAAAAAATCACACAAAGGTAATTGCATACAAATCTTATTATTTTAGCCACGTCATCATATCTGATCAGGAAAAAATAGGTTTTTGTACATGAGATAATTTATTTATTGACATTTGTTATTACTGTATTGAAACAGTCTTCGTAATAAATCACGAGCCTGATGTCCAAAGCTTGTACGACAGTATAATGGTCTGACGTCATACTGTATACACAAATGGCGAAATGGGAATTTTGCTGTGTTTTCAGATAAAACGGCAGCTAGCAGAGATAACAATAATTGATAAATTAAATGTCCATTTATTGGACAATAGGTCGCAAGTTCGCTGTGCAAACTTTAATTTGTCGCCAGAGGCTTGTACATCCTGATACCTGTTGGTATCGCTGCAATTCCAACTTTTCATGAACAGAGTCCTACTCTCTTCCACAAACCGCCTATATCAAAAGTGAGAGAAGGGCAGAGTATCTCCGACTAGATCAAACCAAACTAATCCTCAACAAAAGACGTCTGTTTTTACTGTTTCATCCAAAAGTCTGCATGAGGAACAGAATACAAAACAAGGCTTACAAGAGATTACTAAAGGACTTGAAGTTGTGTCAAATTTCAGTTTCCTCTATTTCATTGCCAATTCTTTCATTCGCTCTCTCTCAACCTGATAACACTCACTTTCAGGGGATTTGCAGTACCTTGTTTGGAGTCATGTCCACTCTTTCAGATGGCATTAATGTTTGAAGACAGAAGCACTAAATGACCATGATGTGATAGGTATATGTAGGTGCATTTGTCAAAACAAAGATGTCCATGGTGAAAAGAAGTTTACCAGATTCATTCGAATATAATACACACTTTTTTTCGCCAATTTGACCCTTCATTTTCTCACTGTGTATTATATATAGGGTTTGAAATCTGGAACTTTTTTTCCCACGCTTTTAAGCTTCAGAGGAGATTTAGAGGGGTGCGGGTGTCTGTTAAATTATCTAAAGCCGTCAATCAAATCCACGAGGCGAGCCTGTATACTGTCTGCTTCCCATAGTAAATGCCCAAGGCGATAACAGGAGTAATGTCTACAGCGTGCCATTCAATGAACTTAATAGACTACTTGCACTGTGTTATTTAGCAATGGTTTCTGATTAGCAGATTGTACAGATGATATAATGATTTATCCTTAATTGGTTAATCGATAGTTACGCAACAGCTGAAAATACTTGACCGTAATGGCACGAGCATCGACAGTTTGGATAACACTAATTCATTCATTCTTTATATATTTTGTCTTCACAAACATTTGCGATCTCTGCATAAAGTTAACATAGTATAGTAGACATGCACGTTCATTCTAATGAGAGAGACAAAAATGATGCGATTGTTTGGGACTAGGGTACTAGTTAAGACATTTGAAGTCTATGCAATTTTAATTGTAAATGAAATGAGAGAGAAAAGTGTTGATATCACACTATGAAAAAGGCTGGTCGCTCTCTGCCGCTTTTGATAATAATACACGTTACACGATTACACTGTAAAAGGTAAACGGCAAAGCAAATTCCTCTTGCAGTCTTGCTGTTTCAATACAAAATTTGACAACTTGTTTTGGATTTTTCCCCTGCGTATTATACACGGAGTTAGGACGTTTTTTCATGATTTTCAAGGTCATTTTTAGGGGTGCGTATTATACTCGGGTGTGTATTATATTCGAGTAAATACAGTAGTTTAAAAAGTTAGAAAAATTTAGGACCAGCACATTTATCGAGTTTGTCAGACAAGAATGCGCTTGGTCAATTTTTTAAAAGCCCACACTGTAAAACAAATTCCCCGTCACTTCAATGCTACATCATGTTGCAGTTGACTTCCTCCTTATATAAAGATACTGAAGTAACAATGAGGCTAGGTAGATACCGAGTCAAACTTACTGCACACTCTTTCTCTTGATGTTTTCGCTGGGATTCTGCATCTGAAGCTTGCTTCTGAAGATCAGCATTGGATTTTTCCAAATTGACAACACTAGCTTCTGCATCTTTACATTCCCGATCTCTTCTTAAAAACCTGAAAAAGCAACAATATCATTTTCCTCTGATCAAGTCAACACTACAAGACTCTATAGCACATTTCTGATCACTCTCCAAGCGACTAGTAAACTTACAAATTTGGACACCACCAGAAATTTATACCTACCACAATTTTTAATATACCATTACAGGGGGGAAACTTTCCACTCGCCCACTCGCATTGGCGACCAGTTCTTCAGTGTGGGCTCGTGAAATCTCAAAAGAAATCACCCACTTGGCGAATGTAATTTTCGTAAGACATCGAGAGGTCTTTGCTCATCGCAGCATGGCAGTTTATGTGCGAAGTTCTTGTTACACTCAGCAAAATGTCATTTGTATAACATCGACCTTTTCCTACGTAATAAGTTTGGAGTAAAGTGCGAGATAGTTCCAAATGATTAAAGTGTCGATGGATACATAAAGTCGTCTCGCTCATTTTCCTTTTCAATCATAGAAGTTTTATCAATTTCTGCGTAAGGTTTAATAAAATCTATCAGGAAGGGCAGGATTCCTTTTTTCTGTAGAAAATATTGTACAGATAAGGTAGTTCTATCAATAAAATATATCCCTAGTAGAATATTTGACTACTACGATTAAATGCAATTGGTCAATTTCAAAATGATCAAGAATGAAGTGGCAACCAAACAAACTCACATCGGCCATTTCGTTTAGTTGCCCTTTCATCCTTGATTGTTTTTTTGAGATCGCTGAAAATGTGGAGATTAAGGAGTATGACCCTCTACCAGCTATTACTCATTGGCACTCGAAGTCACTTTTACAATGGAGGCCTGTTAGGAGACCCAATGTGAAACTGAAAACCAATGACAATGACACTGCAGATGTGAAAAATGATGAGCCTGTTCATACTGCTATAAATGAATGAGGGTGCCAGTGAATTGGAAAGGGAAATTGCAGAAGTGGCTGAAACAGAAAGTGATGTAGAGCATAATCCTGATGTGTCATCAGATGAACAATGTAGTGAGGATGAAAGTGAAGTGAATGACAGATTACTGGAATTTGAGAGGGAGACAGAATTTGAATAATTTGTGTATTTTGATTGATTGATTGAATTTTGTTTTACGTCACACCACGAATATTTCACGTATATAGTGACGGCATCTGCCTGATGCAGGGCATACAAATTTTGACCTTTGCAACGGACCCACCCGAAGCAGTGAGGGATCTTTAACGTGCCATGCATACCACGACACGGGGCCTCGGTTTTTGCTGTCTCATCCGAAAGACAGGACACCGGCATGGCCAGAGCGGGACTCGAACCCTGGCCTCCCGATCAGGAGTCCGGCGCGATACCACTAGGCCACGCCGGCTTTGTGTATTTTGAATAAATTAAAATCTCTTATACAAAACATGCATTCATTATTCTGGAATTTCATCTGTATAACTGAACAAGTACATTGAAAACATGTGGGCCCGTGAAAATTTTAGTGGGCTCCTAAATTTTAAACGTTAGGGGCCCACTTGGCCCCTAAGATTTTCTTACAAAGTCCCCCCCCTGCTTATGATCTATCATAGAGACTCATAGTGACGTCTGATGTGGTTACCAAATAATAATTTTGATTTTTTTTCAACTTCCTTGATTGACTGATTCAAACATTTTTCATGGCCATGTATAGGCAAAAACAGACATTACCAAAAATATTCTATAATGGCAGACATTTTCTCTTCTTATTAAAAATGAAATATATTGGATACATGATCACTTGAATGAAGCAAAGAAATTGAAGCCTACATGTATCCGGTGAAAAGACAAGAAAAAATATGTATTTGAAGCACATGTATTCGTGGCAACACTGGAGCTTTATTTAGGACTAATTTACAGTTAGCATAGCTTTTTTGTCATTAACTGCATTTGATAAGAGGAACTATTTTAGCACAGAGATATCAAAGTTTTGGGAGCCGGGTATGTCAATTTATTGTTGTCATATAATGATATACATGTAAAATCAGATTATAGAAAAGAGGTTAATCTTTCGAAGATTCCTCATTGAAACTCCGCTGTTTTATGATTCATAACAATATTACTAACGAGTGTATTCATAAGATAACTTAGACAAGTTGTGTATTATAATTCAGGGCTTCTTTTCTGCTCATTTTATGGCCAATATTCAGCTATGTTCCAAATCGCAAATCATATCTTTTTTCCCAAATTTGGGCTAGAAATTCCCAATCATGAGCACAGTAAAAAATAGTAAATTTGTCGTAAAATAGAGGTATTTGCAAGCAAGAAAAGCCTCTAATCGTAACTTCCAAGCGCACAATTGATAGAGACATTCATAAACCATCTTTTTGAGAAGCGCACAAAAGACTACGAACTTGTAATTGACGAAGCAGAAACCATGTAAGAAATTTTAAATAAGGAACCATGACAGCAGCATAAACCAGCCCGGATACCTATCAACTAGCATCAGCAAATCGTATTCACATACTGGTATTTCTCTTGACTGTTGTTAAGTGTGTGTTAGGTAACACACAACTAACATAAGTCTGAATAAATACAAAGGTAAATTTGGAACAATTTTCCAAAGCTAGCTACTGTTACCAGTTTTCTCGTTTATTTCTCAGAGAGGAAAATGAAACTAGAGGTAGGGTCCTACATGTCTCACAACTCCAAATATTATGTTAAACTTAAACTTAAAAACCCTGACAGCAAAGCTTGCATAATAGATTTTATGTTTAAACAGGCAGCATCGTCATCCCTGCCAAGTGTCTCAACCGACCAGAAAAAAAAAAGAGGCCCAAGTGGGCCTATATCGCTCACCTGAGTACCTAGATGATCAGTCATGCATGAAGGAAGAATTCATTTATTTTTGCATTACTGTGACTAAGTCAACACAAATGTTGAAAATATGTCAAATTTTATTTCAGACTAGAATAAAAAACACTTTTTTGCACATGTATCCATTCAGGTGATTTTGATATTAAGCATTTCCTTTGTCTCTGCAAGATGTCATTCTGGGCAACAAGTTAGTCATTTTCTTTAGTTGGGCTTTTTCTTGACTGATTTCAAGTCTGGGTCATGAACAACAATTGTTTCAAATATTGTCCAGATATAACTTAAAATTGCCTAATTTCATATGTTGAGTGTTGAGAAACATCTAAAAACTTATTTTGATGTGTAAAGAAATGAAAAAAAAATGACCTAGGAATTCATGAGTCCCATTACAGTCTTGAGACTCATCTTTATTACAAATGTTAAAGAAAATACAAATTTTAGTGGGTACCACACCTATTTTGGTGAGTCTGGGACTCATCTTGATGAGTTAATGACGACGCTAACAAATTATAATTAATACCTTTTTTTCTTTGTCATTGACCTCAATAGCTTGGTCAGGGGCAGCAAAACATTTCTGTCCAATATGAAACGGACTATAAACTCTACTGTACAGGTAACAGTAGAGTAGCTACCTTTAAAGTACTGATCATTTAAATAACAAAAGGATCGATGTAAATGTTGTCTGTTTGTTAAATCTTACGGTTAACAAGACGAGATTGCACAAATTTGCTTACTTGGTTTTCCAATCGTCAGCATCCGCTTTATATTTGCCTATTTCGATTTGTAACTGCGCTTTCTCCTTGGCAGTTTCATCTAACACGCGGCGTGCATCTTCCAGTTCGTTCTCGAACAGTGATTTGATGCTCGATCTTTCACGACTGACAGTTTCCTCAGAGGACCTGATTTGCACTTGGAGGCGACTATTTTCCTGCTCCAAGTATCTGACTTTGTCTATGTATGCTGCCAAGCGATCGTTCAGAGTCTGAAGTTGTTGTTTCTCCTCTTGTCTCGTAGTCCGAGCGGGTGACGGTGACCTGACATGCCGGCCAGGGGATACTCCACTCGTGGACGGAGTTTCCTCTCCTGATCCAGTTGAACGCTGTGTGTGGGTTGTTGTGGTCACCACCTTCTTCGTCCGGCGAGGTGTCTGTGTAGCCATCTTAAATAATCACTGTATAATATTCTCACTCACCGGAAAATGGCTGCAATCTAATGGCGTGGGTTACCCGCCTTTAGTAATCACGTGACAAAATCTGGTTTCCATTCATGAAATGATAATTCATTCTCAAATAATAGGATAATTTCAATCGTAACAATTCGTCCATTAGACTCGTACGTACTACGTAGTCAACCATTGGGACTACTTCCAGTTGTTATGTAAACAGATATGCCGATGATACACACACACACACACACACACACACACACACACACACACACAAAAGTTGAGCGTTACGTAGAGCAATGTGAGTCTGGCCATAATATGTGTGTGGCAGTCTGTGAATTGTGATATTTTCTCAGTGGGATGACCAATAGCACTGACGATGGGACGGCCAGGGATGCCTTTTTGTGGATTTTGGGAAGCAAATAAAATTGACCTGGCCTACAGTTTGTAGGGCAAAGGTAATCTAAAGTGTCCTCATCAATATATATATATATATATTTTTTTTTTTTTACATTTGGACAGCGAACTACAAACAAGCAAAATGTAGCTGACGCCCGATATCACCGCATAATTAGACTAGTGCTTTGTATATAGCTTTCTTTTCTCATATTTCTATTCATGTATTTTTTTTTTATATTGATTTGTCTTGAGGAAGAGGCAGATCGCCTCGAAAATTTGTCATAATTTATTTTTATTTAAGTGTCGTTTGTCGCTTTCTTGTGCTTTTATATTTGACCTCTTTTATTCTTTAGGGACTTGCATTGACCCACGATTGATCCGACATTTTTGAATAGTGAACGTTGTTGTTATATTTCCTACTTGTGATTAATATATATATATATATATATATATATATATATATATATATATATATATATATATATATATAATATATATATATATATATATATATATATATATATATATATATATATATTATAAACGGATAGATAGATAGATAGATAGATAGATAACACCACAGAGTCTAGTGATATCGATACTTTTTGGACACAATATACATATAGTTGTGACAGGCTACAACTTGCGGTGTTTTGTGACTGAGTAATCACATCAGAGGGGCTCTGCCTTAAATAAAAACTGACTGAAAACCCCACCTTTAACCACCACCATAGTCAAACCCAGATGGAAACTGAAAACCCGGTGGTAAACATCCTTCATCCTAAATCGATTCGTAGAGAGGGTTGCTGGAATGTGCAGACCCTGTATCAGACAAGAAGAGTTGATCAAGTGATAAGAGAAATAGAGCATTAAAACATCGAGTTATTCGGAGTGAGATTAGATGAACAGACAGCGGTGTTATGCAGTTAACAGGTCACAGTGAGGATTACATCCTCTACTCAAGAGGAACAGACGGCCATCGCAGTAGAGGAGTGGGAATTATAAGATCAAGACGACTGCGCAGCAGCTTACCGGAATGGAAACCAATCAACGAGAGACTTATTACCGCGAGATACAACTCAACTTAAGCCAATCTAACGGTCATAGTATGTGATGCTCCAACAGAGGATGCATAGGACGGAGAAAAGGACACATTTTATGACTGTCTTTAACTAACTGTAGATAAACCGCCCAGACACGATGTTCTACTTCTAATGGGAGACATAAATGCCAAAGTAAGATCCACCAATGAAGAGAAAGAAGGTACACCGGGACGAGAAGGTCCAGGATATGGTAACAATGATGGTCATAGACTAAGTACATATTGCCAGGAAAGCAACCTCGTGATTGGCAGAATCTTATTTATGCACAAGAACATCCACAAAGTGACATGGAAGTCCCTGATGGTGGGACGAGAAACCATATCAATCATATCATCATAAAACAAAAATTGGAGAGGGATCTCATGGATGGTGTGGCAAGACCTGGGACTGACATAGGAAGTGACCACTCCTTAGTGATCTCAAGGGAGAGGAGGTAATTTTAAGAGTTCATCTACCGCGTAACAAGATCTCTGCAGATGAATTTCAGAGACAGATGCACATTGCTCGTATTGTAAAGGCCAGGGATGCGTTTGCCTCTTTGAGAAACATCTGGAAGTTATCCAAGATCAGCATCAACACCAGCTAGACTATCTCTATGGCAAAGAATCGTGGAATTAGATGACTACAGTCATCAACAGAAAAGACGTCTTCCAGACCAGCTGTCTTCATAGGATCTTGCATATCTTATGGCCAAGAACCATCAGCAATGACCAGCTGTTGTAACAGACACTCGTCCACTTTCTCGAGAGATCCAGGAAAGGAGATGGAGGGGTCAGGTACTCAGGATACAGCCAGATTCTATTCCACGTGTTACAATGAGGTGGACTCCACCAGGTACTCAGGATACAGCCAGATTCTATTCCACGTGTTGCAATGAGGTGGACTCCACCAGGTACTCATGATACAGCCAGATTCTATTCCACGTGTTGCAATGAGGTGGACTCCACCAGGTACTCAGGATACAGCCAGATTCTATTCCACGTGTTACAATGAGGTGGACTCCACCAGGTACTCAGGATACAGCCAGATTCTATTCCACGTGTTGCAATGAGGTGGACTCCACCAGGTACTCAGGATACAGCCAGATTCTATTCCACGTGTTGCAATGAGGTGGACTCCACCAGGTACTCAGGATACAGCCAGATTCTATTCCACGTGTTGCAATGAGGTGGACTCCACCAGGTACTCAGGATACAGCCAGATTCTATTCCATGTGTTGCAATGAGGTGGACTCCACCAGATACTCATGATACAGCCAGATTCTATTCCACGCGTTGCAATGAGGTGGACTCCACCAGGTACTCAGGATACAGCCAGATTCTATTCCACGTGTTGCAATGAGGTGACTCCACCAGGTACTCAGGATACAGCCAGATTCTATTCCATGTGTTGCAATGAGGTGAACTCCTCCAGGTAGAAGAAAGATAGGAGGATTAAGATAGACATGGCGTAGAACAGAAAAAGATAGGAAAAGTAAGGGATGGACACAGGGACATATCCAATGATTGTACCAGGACAGGCAGCAGTGGAGGACCCTGGTGATGGCCTTATGTGTACAAACCAGCAAGAAGAGGAATAAATGAATAATAATACCGGTTGGTGGACTGGTGTTTCAAGTGGCTTTCAACAATTTTTACAGAATCATGGAAACAGAAGGAAACCAACCTCTAAAACATAGTGGAGCAATCCGGGCGTCGAACCCGGATCGTCGGCGCCGTATGCTAAGCGCTTCATCCATACCCAAAACCTATCCCTTATGAAAAGACATAGATAACATCGCTAAATGTTCAATTGTACGGCATCTGTGGCACCAACTATGGATAGTGAAATGGCGCGATCTTAGACCATATAAACTGTCAAATTTGAGGAGCTTCCGAGGGTCGCTCCCCCTGGTTCCCCACCAGGGCTCCGTACTGGGCCAGCTGGGGATCTAAGTGGTCCCCACACCCTGGCCTGACTTAGTCTCCAAAACCTTGATCAATCCCCTGCTTATAGTATTTTATTTATGGTTCGAATCGCTTGGGTTTGGGCCCCTATCGTGGTGGCGTCACAAAATGTTTGAAAACTTTTATATAAACAAAAAACCAAAATGTTTTTTTATGATTTTATTAACAAAACTTTGTTTAAATATGAAGAGAAAAAAACCCCCAAAAATTATCCTCTTTTCCCGGGCAAACGGACTTAAGGACTTAAAAATGTACTGGAATGGTTTATTATAAATCCCTGACTAAGTCTGAGCCTATATGAGAAATCCTAACAAATTTGTCATAAATTTAGAGAGGCATGCCGAAATATTATGCCCTAAGCTAAGCAGAGAAAGACAGTTCTCGTGAGACTGACAATTTTCACAGGATCTAACTAAAAGACATTTGTAAATCGATCAGCCAATGCATGAATGTTGAAATAAAAGCGATCGCCAACCAATGAGAGCTAAGATCGTGAATAATATGGCGTTAGACCTGACTGAAGAAATAAACTCAAAGGAATGTAAAATTGTACAGTGGCAGATTTAGAGGGGAAGAAGGGACCCCCTTTTTTGCCACAAATTTACAAGACATATATAGACGATAATATCGAAAACACTCAAGTAATGTGAGTAAAAATCCAGATTTGGCACACAAAAATTGCTGAGTATTTTGACTAATACTTGACTTTCACATGTATCCACCTCCTTTCCGGAAATCCTTGATACGCCACTGTTGCACATGTTTAAAGGCGTAAATACAGAAATTTAACGATACCTGTAAATTTGTCAGAACAATGAAACATGTGAAAAAAAGAACGATATTCTATAAATGGAATAGATCTAGTACAGAAATATACTCGCCTATCATTATACCGACCAAACATAACCGCCATATAATTACTGCAGAGGGGATATTTTCATAACTTTACCATAAAATTTCTCGAGATTGGTTGGTTGGTTGATTGGTGTTTTACGTCGCTTTCAACAATTTTTCAGTTATATCGCGACATAGAAGCAGGAGTTAACCAACCTCTTAAACATAGTGGCGCAACCCGGGAATCGAACCCGGATCGTCGGCGCCGCAAGCCAAGCGCTTAACCACTACACCAAGCCTGCCCCAAAAATTTCTAGAGAATCATCATGTGGTTTATGTCTAACAGAGAGAAAAACTTTATTTCTAGCGAACAAGAACAATACAAATATCAGCAAAGAGAAGCTTGTATATCGACAAAAGATATGTATATGAACAAGTTAGTTAGTCGAATGATTGGTGTTTAACGTCACTTTCAACACCTTTTCACTTATATCGCGGCACGAAAGCAGGAGGTAACCAACCTCTTGAATAAGGCGACGCAAGCCCAGAATCGAGCCCGCAAGATCGGATCGTCTGCACTGCAAGCCGAGCGCTTACCCACTACACCAAGTCTTCTCCTAGAAATTACAAGTAATAATTTTAAAAAATATATCACAGGTAATATATAAATATGATAAGATGAGGGACTAACCAATGCCAAAGACATCGACTTCTTATTCTGTGTCTCTGCTAATATAACGCTAACTATTGTCAGAGACATATACTACTTGGTGTATGTCTGCTATTATATCGCTTACTAATGTCAGAGAGATAGGCTACTTAGACTATGCCTGCTAATATAACACTAACTGATGTCAGAGACATAGACTACTTAGTCTGTGTCTGCTAATATAACGTTAACTAATGTCAGAATCATGTACTACTTGGTATATGTCTGCTAATATATCACTAGCCAATGTCAGAGACATAGATTATTTAGTCCGTGTCTGCTAAAATAACATTAACTAATGCCAGAGAATAGACTACATGAACTTAGACTATGTGACTATGTCTTTGCTAGTATAACACTACCTAATGTCGGACATAGACTACTTCGACTGTGCCTCTGCTAATACAACACTAACTAATGTGAGAGACCTAGGCTACTTAGTCCGTGTCTGCTAATATAACACTAATTAATGTGAGAGACCTAGGCTACTTAGTCCGTGTCTGCTAATATAACACTAATTAATGTGAGAGACCTAGGCTACTGAGTCCGTGTCTGCTAATATAACACTAATTAATGTGAGAGACCTAGGCTACTGAGTCCGTGTCTGCTAATATAACACTAATTAATGTGAGAGACCTAGGCTGCTGAGTCCTTGTCTGCTAATATAACACTAATTAATGTGAGAGACCTAGGCTGCTGAGTCCGTGTCTGCTAATATAACACTAATTAATGTGAGAGACCTAGGCTGCTTAGTCCGTGTCTGCTAATATAACTCTAATTAATGTGAGAGACCTAGGCTGCTTAGTCCGTGTCTGCTAATATAACACTTATTAATGTGAGAGACCTAGGCTGCTTAGTCCGTGTCTGCTAATATAACACTAATTAATGTGAGAGACCTAGGCTACTTAGTCCGTGTCTGCTAATATAACACTAATTAATGTGAGAGACCTAGGCTACTTAGTCCGTGTCTGCTAATATAACACTAATTAATGTGAGAGACCTAGGCTACTTAGTCCGTGTCTGCTAATATAACACTAATTAATGTGAGAGACCTAGGCTACTTAGTCCGTGTCTGCTAATATAACACTAATTAATGTGAGAGACCTAGGCTACTTAGTCCGTGTCTGCTAATATAACACTAATTAATGTGAGAGACCTAGGCTACTTAGTCCGTGTCTGCTAATATAACATTAATTAATGTGAGAGACCTAGGCTACTTAGGCCGTGTCTGCTAATATAACACTAATTAATGTCAGCGACATGATTACTTAGACTAGTCTCTGTAACACTCATTTTGTCTGTTTCATTACAGTACGTAAATTCACTATTTTGTTTTATCATTTTGTGATTGTATATGATGCTGACCATTGTGAATTTTACTTATCTAATTGTTATCTAATCAATACGCATGCGTATTTTCTATATTTATTTGTGATGGTATCAATACATTGTATATAGTTTCACGTGAAAATTAATCTCTAGCATAACTATATTTATGTGCTATTTAATCTCTAAATAGGATTTAAGCATCAGCGTTATGGCCTACTTAGTAAGTATATATATAGCCCTAACTTTAAGAACTATATACTACCTCAAACATAAACTACTACACACTGTCTAAATCATATGAGGAGCTTAAATATGAAAGACAAAAATGAGATTCAGCAAAACAAAACAAACAACCTTCTACATTAGAGATCAGTGGCGGATTTGTGCCCCCTCCCTTTTTTCGCCACATGTTTACTAGTAAAAATCCAGATCTGGCACAAAAATGGCTAAGTAGTTTGGCTAATACACATGTGGGGGCCCCGTTTTCGGAAATCCTAGATCCGCCACTGAAGACATTTGGTGGACTTCTTCTGTATCGTATTTCTGGAACTTGTTTATTATCTCGCGTTGTACACGGACGCGTGTCTAGAGGACCTGATCACTTCACTGTCATAATAGGGCCGGGGCACCTATGCTTGCCGCCAATGTCGGATGCCCCCACCCCGGTTGAAACCCCCCCCCCCTTTCACCCTCATCCATAGAGTTTATCTTTAATCTAGAAGAATTTCTTAGTTTTTTGTCATATGTGTTCGGAATATATTCTATATTCATTAAAATTTTATAGTCAATGAAGGCCATGTTAGATTCATCATGATTTAAAAAGGTCCTCGGTCCTAATTCTGGCACCAATTGTGTGTTAAAGGTGAGACAATATAAACTTTCGGGATACAGGCATGGTCAAATTTTACACAAATAACGGAATTTTGGATAATTTCCGGTCAAAATCAGATCTACAAAATGTGCCCTTCCACCCCTAAAAAAGATTGAGGATACACACACACACACACACAAACATACACACACACATACACATACACACACATCGTTTCGTTACCGACTTCTGATTCTAGGAGGAAGAATTAATCAGGTGAACTTATTGGCTATTATCAAAATCAGCTTTATTCCTTTCTTATTTTCATAATGATTCATTTAATGAGGGCATTTCTGAATACACATACAATGTATTTATAGCAATCAATGCAGGGAAACATACAAATCTCACCAACATAGCCGATTCTATGGAATTGCATTTATGTCATTATTCTGTATAAAAAGGGGAGGGAGGCATATATAACTCGTGTCCCTCACTTTTGATCATTGGCGGATTTAGAGGGGGGCATGGGGGCGCCCCCCCCCTTAAAATTCACAAAGTTAAGGTTTTTAGACAATGCTTTGAAATCCATAAAAATTAAAGGTTTGGTTGTATTTTCGTCACTTGCTGTACTGACTGAGTTCGACCCATTAGTGGGTCATCATCTGTGATGCGCTGAATTAACAATTCCGTAAATTTTGTGCCGTTTTACATACGTATTGTAGCGTGCATTCACAATATGTATCAAAAGAGAATGGAATCTTTCTTTAAACCTCAAAAGATCAGAGAGTAAGTAACAAATTCAAAATTAAGTCGTAACAGGCGTCTTTTAAAGAGCTGAATTGAATCATAAATAAGAAAATCTAGATATATTTTCTGCATCTGAAATTCAACTTCCTTTATCTCTTATTTTGTTTTTGTTTGGTTTCTCTCTTTTTTTTTTTCGTTTTTTGGGTTTTTTTATTTGTGTAAAGTTCTCACAGATAAGAAAGGAAAAGTTCGAAGATTCAAAAGGTGTAAATTTTGCTGAATAGATAGGAAAATGGAAACAAACAGGAGCATCCTCGGTTCCCCATGGTATTTGCGCTACCGCTGAATACCGGTAGCGCAAATATCATGGGGAACCGAGGATGACAGAGGAGGTGATAATATGTACATGTATCATCTCCTTTTTAGGATAATGTAGTATTTGGTAAAATGTTTGGATATCTACATGTAGATGGAGTGTAAGTGGGCCTTCTGTGAAAGTTACTTAAGCTAACTTAGAATAAAAAAGATTTCTGAGTCAAAACATTTTAAATTATGGCGATAGTATATGCCTGACCAGTAACCTAAAAAAAATCAAAAGAACCAGAGAAATGAAATAATTTTCCTTGCTTGAGGAGATTTAAGTTTGCCCGCCATTTGTCACTCATTCCGTCTGTTAGTTTGTACGCCCTTTGTCCCTTTGTCTTCTCACTTATGTCTGTCCATCCGTCTGTCTGTCTGTTACAGTTCAGGACTTCTCGGGCAAGCAGATTCAGTAAATACTTGATATACTGATGTAGAGCAATTATAATAGGAATTGTAAATCTAGTTGAGTTCGACATTGATTTCAGATGAATTGAGTTATACCCAACTGTAATCATTTGATTATAGGAGCAGGGGGTTGAATTGCCATGATGAATTTGACCAGTGTGCCCTAGTGGATAAGATGGTCGGTTCGTGACCGAGAAGTCCCGGGTTCGACTCCCGCCCAGGCCACACCGGTGTGCAGTCTTGACCTTTCATGCTGTGTGTTCTTTGAAAGACTCCAACGAAGACACGGAATTTTTATGATTCTTATTGAAAACAGCATATATACATGTAGCGGTAGTTAATATATGTTTACATTGTTTTACATCTACCAATTACTTTTTCTTTACTCACTTGTTGTGTTTTAGTTTATTACTGCAAAACAGCATAAGTAGTCAAATTACAATAACAATGTATATGTTTGTATTGCATAGACCGATTACTTTTGAAGTCTTAAATCATCGGAATTTGTTTTAAACATTACCTTTCCTATTCATTAAAACAATTTTTCCCCAAAACGTACTTCTCATTGTTCCCAATTATTACTCCCCAGACATCTAATAATATGGATAGAACTGCATATACAGTGTCTTGACGGTACAAAATGGCCATTTCTCAACATGTTTTGTAGGTTTCAAAATTATTATAACCATTTTCCGCCTAAGCGGCCCCAGACCCCTCGCCTTTTGTGTTGTTCCCACGCCCCCCCCCCCTTTAAACTAAAATCCTGCATTCGCCCCTGTTAATAGAGGCGTTCATGCAACCGCCCCCCTTTGTTCATTGTATGTTCCTGGACGTGGAAATGGGGAATTTTCACAAACGCTTAGATGATCCAGATTCGTAATTTGTTATGAGGTATACTCCTCGGGATTTATCTTCAATTTCTAAGGAAAATCTTATTTTTTAATCTTTTGTTTTACCTAGTCTGACTATTGTTTTACCATGATTATTATCTTAAACGAGAAAATCATGAAATATATATAATCTGTCTATACTTCTTCATTGAATTCAAATGTGGATTTCAAAATATTTATAACAGAATTTGTAAAAAATTACTGAAAAATTGCATTATGACCTGGGATAAAACCAAAGTCATACCCCTCATGTATTAGGAATCTCTCCCGCCTTTACTCATAAAAGAATGTTGCAATATGTAAAACTCAAAACGGTCAATAGAAAGTTTCCCGGCCGATATCCTATATATATTCTATATATTCTCTTGAAACAAAGGTCCGAGAACATTACTAATTAATAGCCTTTCCTAGGTTTGGCACTTGGGCAATTTCTGACACAAATAGGTAAGCAATACACATGTAATTTACGCATATAATACTAAAAAGTTTTTTCAATGCTTGACTATCAAAGAGTGCGTGGGAGTATCTTACGTTTAGGTGAGAATGAACCTTACATTTCCTACAATACAGCGTATGCTTCGCTTCGCTTCACTTCAGGAAGCATACATGGTGTGAAAGCGTTGTTTATGTTAAGCATTATCAAGCTGAGTCGATTGAATAATGGTAACAAAATACACATTTCTTTGCTTTAGAGCTGAACTACGGTACGTTAAAACGATAGAAATGATAAAATTAGACATTGCGTTAGACCCGCGCTGTAGGTGTGATCGCCGGAGCATGAGGACTGTCGCCTACGGCAGTCAGCAACCTACCTTTCTACCGCTATCTCTACAGACAATAGACCGTAAGACGTTTATGTTATACAGTGGCAGATTTAGAGAGGGGGGGCGGCCCCCTTTTAGCAACATATTTACTAGTAAAAATCCCGGGGGCAGATTTAGCACCAAAATTGGCTAAGTTTTTTGGCTAATACACATGTGCCCCCCCTCCCCATTTTCGGAAATCCTGGATCCGCCACTGTCATATCAAGTGTAATAAACGGAACATGACTACACAGGGCGCCCTCGGAAAGTATCTCGAAAATATTGTTCTTGATCAGGTACATGTATTTTCAGCCGTGGTCTAGGTATAGATCAAAAGGTAAATACAAAGAATAATAAAATAATATAGAAAGAAACAGAGCCAGAAGGCATAAGATACTATTGAATGGAGAGTGGACAAAACTTATATTCTCTAATTTCTTTGGCCAGAACTGAGGTTGGACATTCTACATGATCAGTTTGGTTTCTAGGGGTTGGGGAGACTTGTATCAGATTGAGGATAGTTATATTTTTGTTTTACGTTTCTCCAGTCTCCACGATTATTTCACGTACAAGGTGACGTCATCTGCCTGACGCATCACATAGAAATATAATCCTACCTTTATAATGATCTTTCCTAAAGCAATGACGAGTCTTTATATATTAGGCCTAATTAAGCCTACAAATGATGGCACCGGACCTCGGTTTCACTGGACACACCCCATCCAAAACACCAACGTTGGGAATCGATCCGAGGACCCCCCCCCCCCCCCCCCCCCTCTCTCTCTCTCTCTCTCTCTCTCTCTGGGTTTTGATTGATTGATTATTGTTTTACGATAATGTCACGTATATGGTGACGGCATCTGCCTGATGCATTGCGTGCAAATTTGTATCTGTGCAACGGAGCTACCCGAAGGAATTTTTTTTACGTGCCACGCCTGTGACCAGACATCGGTTTTTATTGTCTCATCCGAAAGACAGAACACAGGTGCACACAGAGCGGGAGTCGGACCCAGGACTTCTCGATCACGAGTTGAGCACCTTATGAACTAGGCCACAGTTGTTCTCTCTCTCTCTCTCTCTCTCTCTCTCTATATATATATATATATATCTGTGTGTGTGTGTGTGTGTGTGTGTGTGTGTGTGTGTGTGTTCTAAATCCACGTGGTATTTTGGTATAAAATCTGTCAAATCAAAGTTTTTCATATTATTATCCTGTTTTAAATTGCCTAATATACTTACATTTGTATATAAAAAGCAGTCATGTGATAATGTAAGCAGTCATGTGATAATGTAAGCAATAAGCAGTCATGTGATAATGTTTATAAGCATTCTTGTGATAATGTAAGCAGTCATGTGATAATGTAAGCAATAAACAGTCATGTGATAATGTAAGCAATAAGCAGTCATGTGATAATGTAAGCAATAAGCAGTCATGTGATAATGTAAGCAATAAACAGTCATGTGATAATGTAAGCAATAAGCAGTCATGTGATAATGTAAGCAATAAACAGTCATGTGATAATGTAAGCAATAAGCAGTCATGTGATAATGTAAGCAATACGCAGTCATGTGATAATGTAAGCAATAAGCAGTCATGTGATAATGTAAGCAATAAGCAGTCATGTGATAATGTAAGCAATACGCAGTCATGTGATAATGTAAGCAATAAGCAGTCATGTGATAATGTAAGCAATAAGCAGTCATGTGATAATGTAAGCAATAAGCAGTCATGTGATAATATAAGCAATAAGCAGTCATGTGATAATGTAAGTAATCATGTATGTGAGTTGTATAAAGATCCAAAATTGAAATGTTCTTGTTATTATAGTATAATTTTGCTCTCAACTGTATCATATACAAAATAAAAGATTAATTCCCAATGCCCAATGTGACACCATTTTATTTTTTAATTTTGTATCTCTATTTTAATATCCTCGTCTGTCTGACGAACCATAAGTAAGTGAACTACTGCAAAGTGTAAATAGGACCTGTTTCTGTCCGAGAGAGTTTATATAGAAAACCATTCCTATTTGTGGAGGAACTGTGAGTTTTCTTGTCAATTAACACTTAAGGAGCAAGACATTTTCAGGATCCCGAGGCACTCAAGATGTTTTGGGACATTCATATTGGGAGAACAATCGGACTGCGGCAATATTCCATCCAATCAAAAAGAGCACCGTCGACAAAGCACAAAAGAAACAGTTAACGAAAGAGAAGTCACAAAAATCGACAAAAAAGATTGTTTCGCAAAAAATAAATAAATAAATATATTCTGAGTAAGAGAGAGAGAGAGAGAGAGAGAGAGAGAGAGAGAGAGTTTTAGGTTATGTTTTGTTATTTACTAGCAAGAAATGCCCAAAATGACTTGTTCAGTTTTAATTGTGATTTAATAAAATAATGTTTATGTGGGGAGGAGGTCTACTCCCATGTTACATTATACAAAGGAAAACGACAAATATTAAGAAGAAATATTCAAAATCGAAAAATACAAAACGGGAGTTAGAACACTATAAGACTGAGTTCGCGATTTATTTTTGGAATTGTTGATTGATATTGTTTATCCATTGAATCTGGTCGGTATAAGAATGTCCCCATTGAGAGACGTAAATGCCCTCTTTGTCTCACAGATATAGAAGAAGAATATCACTTTGTGTTAATTTGTCCCCACTATAATGATATCAGAACAAAATTTTTGAAAAAATACTATTATTTCAGACCCTCTGTCTTTAAATTGGTTCAACTATTTTCTACTCAGAATGTAAAAGAACTGTGTAATCTGGGTAAATATATAAGACGCCTTTATTGTTCGAAACCTTCATATTTGATTTATATACATGCCAATTCAAAATATGTTTATCTGTTTATCTTTATACTTATATCATATGCATATTTATTTTCTCTACTGAGTACTAATATTAATATTTTATATATTCATTTATATGTTATCTATGTTGTATATCTATGAGCAGTATTGCTTATGATAAATAAACTACATAAACTATATGTGCATGGTTGCATGCGTGTATGTACATTAATTTCCTTCAATTGTTTTTAGTTAAAAGCTATGAATCATGTTTAGTTCTGGAACTATTTTAATCGTTCAATCAATTGACTTCTTAATACAGATGTGAGTATATTACTTTTTCCCTATTTTTTTTACTTCAATTTCACTTTTGGTTTCTTATATTGATTTAATTGATACCTATTAAATGAGGTCTCACGCTACCATGGCCCTGGTGTTTCTGCTACTTTGACCTAGCGTTTTAATTACGTTGAATCTTTTTGTGATTTTAATAACATATGAAATTGTTTAATAATATTTGAAATTAAACGTTAATTATAAACTTATTCTTTGCGATCTTAATGCCGAGATCCTTCGTTTTATAGCAGCACTCCGTCCCTGATGCAATGTGTTTGCTGATTTGGACCCTGCAGCTGGCCACACCATACGATTCCAAGGCAGCGACCATTTAGGAATTTTATTTACTTTAAAACTATTCAGAACTGAAAATTCGGAAATGACAATGAATATTCATTTGATATCTCAGGTAGAGATTAAGTGACCTGATGAAGTCATTCTAATTAATACACCATTTTCTATTTGCAAATTTTGTCATCTATGCCAATTCGTGTAAATAGAAAGCAGTGCTTGAGGAGTAAGCAGGTTCAATGTAACATAAAATATGTTTAAGAAACAGGAGAAAAATTTATATAAGCTTATAGCTTTTTTTTTTATCCCTTGTATATGATATATTTAATTGTGAAAATATGCCAACTTTCATAATAAAATATGTTTAAACTAACACCTGCCGCTATATGGGAGTATGGAAAATCCAAAACTTTGCCTAAATTTTATAGAAAAAAAGAGTTAGAAAGTACCAATAAGTTTTCATATATAGACTAATTTAACTAGTCAAGATATCGGCATGGTTTTGATATATTTTACATATTAAAATCTATGATGAAAATACCGGTAAAATGAATTGAGTCTTTTCGTTATACAGAGTTATTTCCCATATGAGCAGGTATCTGACGTCAAAACATTGTGACGTCAACTAGTTCTATGGCAACTGGTGTAAAATTAGGGGAAGTGATATAGAAATTGTATGACGTCACAAGGGACTGACGTCAGATACCTGCCCAAATGGGATATAACTCTGCATATCGAAAAGACCCAATTTAATTTGTGTATATTTCATGATACCATTGATGATATCAGGAATTTGATTTTATGACACCCTAGAACTGAATTAATGATTATCATGAATAAGTATTTGTGATATTATGTTTATGCCTAATTTTTGATATGTCACAAATTTCATTACTCTTAACGATAAATTTCTCTTCCATTTTCTTCACGATGTCATGCTTGTGACGTCATTCGTATTATCATAAGGCGTATTAATTTCTCTTCCAGATTCTTCACGATGTCATGCTTGTGACGTCATTCGTATTATTATGAGGCGTATTAATTTCTCTTCCAGATTCTTCACGATGTCATGCTTGTGACGTCATTCGTATTATTATGAGGCGTATTAATTTCTCTTCCAGATTCTTCACGATGTCATGCTTGTGACGTCATTCGTATTATCATAAGGCGTATTAATTTCTCTTCCAGATTCTTCACGATGTCATGCTTGTGACGTCATTCGTATTATCATGAGGCGTATTAATTTCTCTTCCAGATTCTTCACGATGTCATGCTTGTGACGTCATTCGTATTATCATAAGGCGTATTAATTTCTCTTCCAGATTCTTCACGATGTCATGCTTGTGACGTCATTCGTATTATTATGAGGCGTATTAATTTCTCCTCCAGATTCTTCACGATGTCATGCTTGTGACGTCATTCGTATTATCATAAGGCGTATTAATGGAATAAGCTGAATTAATAGTGATAGGTTTGGGGGGAAAAGAAAAGAAAAAAAGGTGGAGTGGGATAGGGAGATTGTTGATTGATTGATATTTGCTTTACGTCACTCCACTTTTATTTCACGTACATGGCGATCTATCGCATAGAAATTTATACCATTGCAACGAACCCTCCTGAAACAGACGAGGATGTTCAGTTCAATTCAATACTTTATTACTTTATACCATGTCGTATATCAGTGTACATACATGTATATACAATACATATATACAATGTATACAAAATACAATTAACTATTATAATACATTGGTGAGTAAGCCATGTAACACAAGGAGTGAATTAGATATTTGTGGCTCTTAGTTTGCTTGCAAAACAAAAGAATTTTCCCGACTGGCATAATTCTCTGATATTTTGTACGTTTAAAAGTTGCACCAATTTGAAAACACTTGGAAGTCTTAATTAATATAGTTTAATAAATATAAAGCGTAAATTATTATAAAATGTACATTTCAAAATGAAATGAAACTCGTCTTCAATTTCATTACTGTTACATAGCAGACAAGTTCTATTGTTTCTTGGGATATTTCTCTGTCTGCCTATTTCAATATTTAAATTATGAGCTGAAATTCTAAAACGTGTAATTAATCTCTTGTAATGTGGTTCAATTGATTTTTTTAATGGAATTGTTAAGTGGAATTGTCAATTAAATGTTGATATATTAATTACTCCTTTTGAAAAATTCACAAGTTTGGCAAGCATATTCTGTTTACAAACATTGTATAGTCTCTGCTCGAATATTTTGTAGGTTGCAAATCCAAGATTAGCAAATACACTATGTGATTTCAATATCTTTTACCCTTTTATATTATTTTAGAACAAAATATCATTTTTACGATGTGATATTACAGGTTAGTCACGATTCTTGACAGTAAGCCAATAAGAACAAGCCTAACGTTGCATAATACGCTCGTTGCTTAAATTGAAGCGGGAAACACAAGCACTGTGACCTTGACCTTGTAGATATGACATTGGTTCAATGTCATGACACACCCGTGAGTCCTGGGCAACGATTCGTTGGAATATTATTCAAATCCATGCAAAGGAAATTTATGTATATGGACCACAGAAGATTTACCCTTCATATGCATTTTGACCCTGACGTTGCAGATATGGCATTGGTTCAGTGTCATGACACACACTTGTGTCCTGGGCAATAATTCTATGAAATCTTCAAATCCATCCCAGGGTTAATATGCTATGACCTAGACAAAGATTTACCTATCATATGCATTGTCACCTTGACCTGGTAGATATAACCTTGCTTTAAGGTTATGGTACACCCTTAGGATCCGGGCAACAATTCTTTGAAACATTATATAAATCCATGCAAGGGGTTTAAATATATAGCACAGAGAAAGATTTGCCCATCATATGCACTGTGGCCTTAACATTGTAGATATGACCTTGGTTCAATGTCATGACAAACCCCTTCCTCCAATGGTTACACTCGCCAGTTGCTCGACTGGACCACCATACATGTGACTACATGCAAAATGTGACGTCATCTCACCAGTGTATGAAATACATATGTGTGTTCTTTTATACACATTCAGAGTCTATAAGATCTCGGAATGATATGCTGTATGGATATTTGTCTTGTTGAAGTGAAAGTAGAGTCAAAACTGACTCAAAAATTGACCAATTTATCCCAATTCCATGCCTCATGGTAAATTTCAAGGAAAGGCTTACAAATAAATCATTATAATATAAAAGCACACAACTTCCCCTGGTTTCACCTCTGCTTTCATGAATTTCCAACACATTTGTCTCAAGTTTTATGAGAAAGCACATGGCTTACCTATTTACACATGTAAAGCTACTTCGAACAGTTTCGTACATGCCCTCATTTTCAAACTCTCATATATAGAAATAGAGGTCAGGTCACCGACAAACCATACACTCATACACGGTGTAGACCTTCATCTTGGATATGCAAACTTTAACAGTAGTATTCTTTATCATAAAGGTACCCATATACTAAGACAAAGTCTGGAAACTCTATTCACATCAATATTCTCACCTTGGACACTTCTGGATACGAAAATGTTACTGCTTACTGGAATCAATGACCATTTCTACCAATTATGATGTTGATCAAACGAGGCATATAGAAACTATGTCTCGGAAAAAAAAAGTTATGGATGGACAGTTGAACGGACGGACATTGCTGTAACATAATATGCCCCGTCAAACGACAGGCGTAGAGAACACAGAGACGAGAGAGACGGGGGGGGGGGCGTAAAGAGAATACCTGTCCAAAATATTTATGTATTCAATTTTATGTAGTAAAGGTGTGAACTTGAAGTTTGTATAAGAATGCACATGATCAATTTTGCGCGTAAAATATTCCAATATGTATACAGAGTTGTCTTCCTTTGTTTATGGTCAGTACTATGTAGATCTCTACTGTCCGCGCCACTCACTTTGTAAACCGAAAAATCTGGATTTTCACTTATTTATCTTTAAAATAGTTTTATGAAATTAATATCAATCGACAGATCTTGTTTAGTCGTAACTTTTGGTGTATGTTATATGTTTCTACGAAGAAGCATTCGTATTTTATAGGGAAAAATCTTTTTAGATAGGGCGTTTTCTATGTTAATTTTGACGTGACGTCGCCGATGTTTAACATTCAGTCTATGGGAAACTTGGCGACGTCACGTCAAAATTTAACATGGAAATCGCCCTATCTGAAATTGATTTTTTTCTATAAAATATTAACGCTTCTTCATACAAACATGTAGCATACACCAAAAGTTACGACTAAACAAGATCTATTGAATGGTTATGCGTTTTTGAAATTATTCTGAAGATAAATAACTGAAAATCCAGATTTTCCAGTTTCCAGAGTGAGTGGCGCGGACAGTAAAATGTCCTACATTTCAGCAAAGAAGAAATATTTCCTTTGATGGTAAAATTTTGTCACGGAAAGACGTTGACTTATTCATTGATGGAATGAAATAACACTTTTAGTACAATTTGCCAACTGTGACAGAAAGGGGGAGGGAATGTGGCCAAGTTGGAACTCAGTCTCAGGGCATTCTGCCATGCTGCTCACCATGTTAATTCTCTGACGGTATTTGCAAGTGAACCGTTCATGACTATAAGTAGGTTGAAGGTATCTATTGTTAGGCCATTGTGCCATGGTGGACATACCTGAACCCTTGGAAATCAGATGCCCAGAGCAATGAGCATCTCCTGCTTGAATAGCAACACCCGCTATGCCTTGCGTTGTTACAAATTAATACCTACCATAACCTCTCTGTACCTACCAATGGAAACATAAAAGACTTATGTTTCTCGCACGCCATGATATGTATTACTGCAGTATGTAGCTTTGTGGATTTTCATCATGAATTCAACACATAGCCTTTCATAAATAAAAGCACTCAATCCCCATAAAGTCCTGGCCATCTGGCCATTACCAAGGGTTGTGTGACATATAAAATCACGTTAAAAGTGAAATCAATGCCGGAGAAAAGAACCGACAGAGAGCTTTTTGTTTAGTGTTCAGTACTGAGCTCCATAATGGGGGATTATCAGGGAAAATGTCAAAACCGTTTAATATGCCTCAAGCATGTTCTGTATAATGCATTTCCCTTTTATTGAATCCCCTATGCCTTCTTATATGATATAGGAAAATATTTACCTACGCCATGTAATATACTTTTATTTGGGATCAGCAGTCTTTAACACTTTAAAACGTTCATGGTCCTTTCATTGCAGAAAACAGCCGAATTTTGGCGCGAGAACTACATGAAACTAAAACTATGATGAGAACTAGTCGTGTGTAAAATCATTAAAGTGGGAAAAGAACTTCATAAACCGTAAAACTTATCAAGGACAACATAAAAACACACAACTTAGCGAGACCTGTTTAAAACCATAGAGAATGGCGAGAGATTTTCTATAGAATAGGAATCCACAATCGATCACGTACAAAGTCCGTGCGAGCTCTCTCATAGGCATGAGCGAAAGGAACGACAACTCGGATAAAAACTTTCCATTTCGTCTCCATATTATCGTGACTTAATACATGATATGGTCTTTTTTGTTAAATCATGGGAGTAATGATGATCCACCGTCTACATAGATTTCGAATATTTGACAATTTTTAAATTTCTTTTATCAAGAAGATACTAAGAACTCGAACAAAGTTATTGTCACTTGTTCCGTAAACTTGTACATATCTTATCAAACAATTTGATATCTCGGGTATTTAAGCACCAATTAAGACAACTATGCTGTCATCACGTGCCAATAATAATAGATAAGTTGAGTGCACGGTAAGTGCTCTGCATTGGTTTAAAATTTCACTACTTGGTCATATTTGCTCATATAATATGATCTGAAAAATAAGATTGATAAAATTTTCCGATCTTTTTCTCATTAAGTATCGGAAAATTATTGAAATGACCAAATATCGAGTACCGTACAACCGGAAATTTTCGCGAGTATCAAAATCGGCGATTCAGTATAAGAAATACGTATCTTTATTTTCGCGAATACACTTTTTCGCGATTCCAAAAAAGAAAAAAATTCTTTAACTATGAAATAAAATCGACTCTCGTCAAAACACCTGGACAGACGACAAGCTATACTCGCATCTCTGTGAATCAGTTTACCTATATGTATAATTGCACTTGTTTCCGCTAAAATCCATGGGTTGTAGCTTGTCGGTGCAATCGGTGGAATAGTTGAGTAAGGGAGACGCTTTAACTTCAATTATCTGTAATTTGTTAACGAAAACGGTGGAAAATAACAAGATTTTTTTGACAACGCAGTAGATAAAATTCCTCAATTTTAGTCGACACAATCGGGCATATTATTTTTTTCAGCATACTGAATCACTGTTTCTTCGTTTGCCCAGTGGTTTTCAGAATGAGTTATGTGGAATTCGGAGGAGAATCGGAATTTCGGGTGGCACTTATCAGTCTTCCCGCCATAAATGAGCATTAGAAGGAACACTCCGTCCATTGACCCAGCGAAAGTACCTTCAAACAATAAATAGATATGTAAACAAAGTAATTAAGGGAATACGGATACGTACAATGACTTTGACTACCATATGCTGTATTTATTCAAGCGTTCATAATTGCTTGTTAGCTACCGACAAAGCGTGAAACCACTGACATAACGAAATCATGGGCTTTATTAATTAAGGTTTTAAAATTGTACATACCCGCAATTTGAGTTTGCCGTCGATCCCCTTGATTTCTACTCGTTTTGGCCCCTAGACGTCCATGGTCCACTGAGAAACGGGGATGACATTAATACCAGTCTGGTCCCCATTTTTTGGAGTCAAATTTTCACGGTAATTTATTTTTGCGTGTTCAAATTACTCGCGAAAATAGCGAAAATTAGTATCTCGCGAAAAGTTTGGTTATACGGGTATATGATTTACCATAGTATAAATTTTAGACGTAAGCCTGTTGTAAAACGAAGGGCTTGATTTGAATGTACATGTACATGTATTTATGACATTGTACTCTCATCTAGCTTGTGAAGTACGTTTCTGAACCATGTGAAGCGGCAATTTACATTGCTCCTTACATTGATATCATCATTAACGAATCTGTTGTGCAATTAAGTATATTATAGTACTAAGACAGTATATATAACAATTACTGAGATCAGTACTATCTCTAAACTTACAACATCTTTGATCATCGAATTTATGAAGACCTCAGACAATGTGCTCGTAAGCTGTATGGTATAAGAGACATCACACACTTGTCGTTTGTAACATCTGTGTGTTAAATTTTCTGAAGATGTACCATTTATCCATAATAAATGTATTTATGAATACCGTATAGTTATAAGGTCTAGGAAAGATAACCCTTGCTTCCTTGGGTAGTACTGCGCAGTGAACGCTGCGCGCAAGAACATCTCATTAATATTCATGAGCGTCAGTCAAAGCGTTGTGTAAAGTTGAAAATGGTCAATTATTAAAAATGACATAAAACATTCCATAAGTTGTAATCTGACTACTATGTCAAATAAAATCACAAACTATAAACAAGTCAAAAGTTATGAATGAACTATACTATACATAGTTAAACCTTGTTGCAAAACTGACTTGTTTCAATATACTGAAAATTCAAAGATGGAGCACTAAAGTCCGCCCCTTCTATAGAGTTATAAGCTGTTTACTATGTAAAATACAAGCACAAAATATAAACGAGTCAAAAGTAATTAGTGAACTATATTATAAAATCAGCAGTACACAATAAAAACATAAACATACAAATATGCAGTACAGCAGCAATAAAAGCTGTAACACAGAACCAAAATTATAAAGTTTGGAACCTGACATCCAACATAACAATAGATAATAAGGCTGACTAGAATGTATAAATGAACAAGCTACGAATTAAACCAAAAGAAAGTAATCCGTAGAATATAAAAGTTGCATACATAAAGGTAGAAAATTTCAAAACGTATCACATGCCTCCCGCTTACATTTGGTAGATCAAGGGAGTAAGGGGTGGGTGGAGGGAAATGTTTTGAGGTTACAGCTGCTTTGACTTACACAACGCTTTGACTGACGCTCATGAATATTAATGAGATATTCTTGCGCGCAGCGTTCACTGCGCAGTACTACCCAAGGAAGCAAGGGTTATCTTTCCTAGACCTAATAACTATACGGTATTCATAAATACATTTATTATGAATAAATGGTAATTTATGACTATCCTCAGCCTGACAGTTCGTGGTATGTTGAGCTCAGTTTGAATTTGCCAAGGAAAGAAACAAAGATTATATGAAGTTGAAAATGGTCATTTATTAAAAATGACATATAAAACATTCCATAAGTTGTAATCTGACTACTATGTCAAATAAAATCACAAACTATAAACAAGTCAAAAGTTATGAATAAACTATACTATACATAATTAAACCTTGTTGCAAAACTGACTTGTTTCAATATACTGAAAATTCAAAGATGGGGCACTAAAGTCCGCCACTTGCGTTAACAACGCTAGCCCCACTAAATATAAACAACTTACTGTAGATTTGAAAAAGTAATGGCCATCGAATAAGTGATATTGCACGATTGTGACGAAGTAATATTTGCTGCATGGTGTGAACAGTTCAGGGCAGAGATACATTTCAGTTATTCTAGAAAACAAAATTAGAGAACAGAACAAAATCGTGTCGCACTATCAATACTTTTCAGATCAGGTGTTTAATGTTATCAGATCAAGTGCTTAATGGTGTCAGATCAGGTGTTTAATGTTATAAGGTCAGGTGTGGAATGTTATCAGATGTTAAATGTTATCAGATCAGGTGTTTAATGGTATCTGATCAGGTGTTTAATGTTATCTGATCAGGTTTTTAATGTTATCAGATCTAGTGTTTAATGGTATCTGATCTGGTGTTTAATGTTAACAGATCAAGTGTTTTTAATGGTGTCAGAACAGATTTATAATGTTATCCATGGTGCTTGACAAGATTCCACGGTGGAATAATATCAGAAAAATGTATCATGGCCCGTGTAAGATTTGAAGTTCTACTGACAAGGCAATAGTGTTAAGCTCATTTTGTATGTATATTGTACATGCAATTGTCCCAAGCGCAAAAGCTTACAAATGACAACCGCCATATTTCATGCTTTTGAACATTGTTCTATATTACGCAATTAGTTCGGTTGCTATAATTTCTTCAAATAAAGAATTCCATCTTAAAATTCAACAAATTACTGTACTGCCAAGTTTTTGCCAAAGGGTTTAAATACAATGTACCAAGTGTTTCGAGAAAAAACTTTCAACACCATTATCTAGATCTGTTTGAGATGTACTTTTATCCTATTGAGATGTACTTAGATCTTTTTGAGATATAATCAGATCTTACTGAGATATACTTTGATCTTACTGAGATATACTTTGATCTTACTGAGATACACATGATACTCGTTGAGATAAACTTGAATCTTATTGAGATATAATTTTATCTTATTTAGATGTATTTTAATCTTATTGAGATATATTTTTATCTTATTGAGATGTATTTTAATCTCATTGAGATGTATCTTAATCTTACTGAGATATAGTTTTATCTTATTGAAATATATTTTAATCTTGAGATATAATTTTATCTTACTGAGATATAATTTTATCTTATTGAGATGTATTTTAATTTTATTGAGATGTATTTAAATCTTATTGAAATGATTTTAGATATATTTTAATCTTATTGCGATATAATTTTATCTTATTGAGATGTATTTTACTCTTATTGAGATGTATTTTAATCGTATTGAAATGTATTTTAATCTTAATGAGATATAACTTTATCTTATTGAGATGTATTTTAATCTTATTGAGATATAATTTTATCTTATTGAGATATATTTTACTCTTATTCAGATGGATTTTACTCTTATTCAGATGTATTTTATTCTTATTGAAATGTATTTTAATCTTATTGAGATGTATTTTAATCTTTTTGAGATGTATTTTAATCTTATTGAGATGTATTCTAATCTTTTTGAGATGTATTTTAATCTTATTGAAATGTACTGTAAGTTTTTACGAGTTTATGACTAGAGGAATCACCATCCTTCATGTTTCTATCAATTTGGGTCACGAAGCAAGAAAAACAAAACTCTCATACAATCTTATCTTATCGAGTGTAAAATGATATCGGTCATCGTAAAAAAAATGAAAAAAAAAAATAGAAATAAATACAAAACATTGATTCCTACTAAGCCCCTTTATTGACCTTTCTAAAGCACTTCTGAGGAAACAGAGTATGAGACGTCTTGTCTGAGTGTCAGCCGGCTTTAACTCAATCCCAGAACCACATATGGTAATAGAAAATGGGATTTTTAGCTGCAAGGCTTTCCACCCGGGCATTGACAGTCTCATGGTCCCAAATACCATACTCTTCGCTCCAAATATATAAACACAAAAATCATTTTAGATTACATTACTTACCTACAGTTTTCGTTAAACTTTGATCTTTTTTCTGTATACACGTATTTTGATAGCTTACTGATATGTACAGCGTACATATTTTATATGTGTATACTGGTTTTCCTCTGTGTTTGAATGTAATACCTCTGACTACAGGTTTGCCTCAGTGTTTGAGTGTAATACCTCTGACTACGGGTTTTCGTCAGTGTTTGAGTGTAATACCTCTGACTACGGGTTTTCGTCAGTGTTTGAGTGTAATACCTCTGACTACAGGTTTTCGTCAGTGTTTGAGTGTAATACCTCTGACTAGAGGTTTTCCTCAGTGTTTGAGTGTAATACCTCTGACTACGGGTTTTCCTCAGTGTTTGAGTGTAATACCTCTGACTACGGGTTTTCCTTTGTGTTTGAGTGTAATACCTCTTACTACAGGTTTTCGTCAGTGTTTGAGTGTAATACCTCTGACTACAGGTTTTCGTCACTGCTTGAGTGTAACACCTCTGACTACAGGTTTTCGTCACTGCTTGAGTGTAATACCTCCGACTACAGGTTTTCGTCAGTGCTTGAGTGTAATACCTCTGACTACAGGTTTTCCTCAGTGCTTGAGTGTAATACCTCTGACTACGGGTTTTCGTCACTGCTTGAGTGTAATACCTCTGACTACAGGTTTTCGTCAGTGCTTGAGTGTAATACCTCTGACTACAGGTTTTCCTCAGTGCTTGAGTGTAATACCTCTGACTACAGGTTTTCCTTTGAGTGTAATACCTCTGACTACAGGTTTTCGTCAGTGTTTGAGTGTAATACCTCTGACTACAGGTTTTCGTCAGTGTTTGAGTGTAATACCTCTGACTACAGGTTTTCCTCAGTGTGTGAGTGTAATACCTCTGACTACAGGTTTTCGTCACTGCTTGAGTGTAATACCTCTGACTACGGGTTTTCCTCTGTGTCTGAGTGTAATACCTCCGACTACAGGTTTTCGTCAGTGCTTGAGTGTAATACCTCTGACTACAGGTTTTCGTCAGTGCTTGAGCGTAATACCTCTGACTACGGGTTTTCGTCACTGCTTGAGTGTAATAACTCCGACTACAGGTTTTCGTCAGTGCTTGAGTGTAATACCTCTGAATACAGGTTTTCCTCAGTGCTTGAGTGTAATACCTCTGACTACGGGTTTTCGTCACTGCTTGAGTGTAATACCTCTGACTACAGGTTTTCCTCAGTGTTTGAGTGTAATACCTCTGACTACAGGTTTTCCTCAGTGTGTGAGTGTTATACCTTTGACTACAGGTTTTCCTTTGAGTGTAATACCTCTGACTACAGGTTTTCGTCAGTGTTTGAGTGTAATACCTCTGACTACAGGTTTTCGTCAGTGTTTGAGTGTAATACCTCTGACTACAGGTTTTCGTCAGTGTTTGAGTGTAATACCTCTGACTACAGGTTTTCCTTTGTGTGTAATACTTCTTACTATATGTTTTCGTCAGTGTTTGAGTGTAATACCTCTGACTACGGGTTTTATTCATTCACACAGCAAAGGTAACTCAAATTCAAGTTATCACTGTATGTCTTAATACTGTATGTCAAGTATACCTCTTGAAATGTGTTATATTATCACGTATTTCGTCTATTTTCCTCATTTGCTCAAAACATTAATATGCATTACGCTACAACTCCAACTCTCTCTCTCTCTCTGTATATATTTTAGTCAAGTCCTTTTTATCACTATTTTTGATTTATTTGTATTTCTTGACCGTCCTGATACATTGTTTTTCTGGCATGAGAGATGAATTTATATAAACGGATAACGTTTGTTTTCATATCTCAGTTATATATTTGCCGTGATTCTTGGTATGCGTATAGCAACTTTTACTAAGTAAACGATATATATACCTTATATGGTTACAGTCTGCACGAATGCCCTTGAGAGAATTATTCATGAATATTTATTGATGTTAATGAGCGCGGTATCTCGTATTTCCTTGACATGGGTAGTGATTGGTTATAAAATCAATCAGTCGTTGACGTCTGCCACGATCCACACACATGATATGCAGTAACTCATATTTCTCAGTAACTTACCAGCGAGGTCTATGATTCATTTGACTTCGTAATTTGCACTCGTTGATACCATCCTATACTTCCAAAGGGTCACATATGAATGTGAACGCTGAACATTAGCGCACAGGAGATCGAACAGGCCGTCGGCCATTCCTTCATCATCAGTATGTCCGTGATATAAGGAGATGTAAAGTCTCTTTGTTCCTGGGTACGAGATGGTGAAATATTGTAGCTCTTGAGAAGAGTATTCGTTTCCATGTTATAAGAAAGTCTTCGTAAAATGTGTCAGCCCCTAGGATGACTATAACATCATGGTCCTTTATCTGTGCAAAATCAAACCTCAAGGAATACAGTGAGATAAAAAGGCTTTCCTACACAAGAGGACTGAATGAGTGTAAAAATATACCGGTATTCACCACTACTAGAATTTCACAATGTTCGTCACTTCCAATATTTGCCATTCTGTAAATTGTAGTCATTGCAACACTATGTACGGAACTGAAATCCACTCACCAGATAAAATACATACACATGTACATCAAATGATACAGTAAATACACACATATCATTATACACACATATACTAGTTTATTTGTGTCAGTGAGAGCAAACGCTTGTTCATTTGCAAATTGGAAGCATTTAATCTCTGAAAAGGAAAATTGACATGCATTGTTCAAATTCTACGTGTCAGGAGTGAGCCAAACTTTGGCTTATAATAATGGCCACCATCAAAACACGATGCAATATAGCTTATCATATTCTAAATACATTATAAAGTAGCGTAGTCCGCCGGGATTCTATCAAGACCACATATAATACTGAAATCCATGAGGTCAAAGCAAGGCAATTAACGTGAGTCGTGATTGGTTGAGTCGTGGACTCTGATTGGATAAAATTATTTGATCAATCTATAAATAGAGATTGATTCTGCTGTTTATTTTATCTCATTTCGCTAATTAAAAAAATATGATCGAAAAAGGGGTTGTTGTTTACATTTGAATTTTGGCAATTTTGGACGGTGACCCCCTTTCAGCAGGATTTTCTCGAAATTAAGGTGGATAACCAATGGTAAACTTAGAATTCTGATAGAAGAGGGTTTGACAAACATTTTGATATATGGATTATGTATAGATAAGATGTAGAAAGTTGTGTAAATCTTGCCTAAGTTTGATAATTTAACATGGGACCCTATGTGAAATGGAAATATTGTTCTTCGATCACAAACGCCTTAAAGGGGAAACTTATTACTAAAAGAGATGCCGTACTTAGCCATGTTGTCAGAAGTTTTGTCATGACCTTTGTATCAAGTGATCTCATGTTATGAAGGAATGACAGGCAGGCGTCTAATTCCCCATCTGTCTGTTAGAAGAAGCGAAATAGGATGCACGCAAAGAATAGTGCGGTATGTGTATGATTCTCCATTTTCCAATTGCGAAATTTCATGCACGACATGGCTAGGACCTGACGTGAACTCATCAGAGGTCATCCCTGTGGAATTTGAAGTGTTCAGAAGAGACAGGCGGGACGATCCCCACGGTGGAGTACTGATAGCTACCAAACGTTCCATGGTAAGCTTCACAGCCCTGACTGGAGAAAACTGTGGTGAATTCATCAGCGTCAAAGTGAAGCTTAGACATGGAAAGTTAGCCTTGATATCAACAGTCTACAGACCACCAAACAGAACAGATGAGGAGTATACCCAGGCGCTAGTGACAGACATCACAGCAGTCAGATCTGACCACAAATCAGCCTACTTTCTACTTGGAGGAGATTTCAACCTACCTGACATCGACTGGGAGTCTGGTACCATCAAAAGTCGAAAAGTCCCGAAACAGGTGAACGATGCATATCTCAACTTACGACATGATTTAGCCATAGAGCAAGTAGTGACCTTCCCTACCAGAGGCAGCAAAATCCTTGACCTCCTCTTCACATCACATCCATCCTTGATCGACAGATGCAAAGCCCTACCAGCGATTGGGAAAAGTGATCATGATATCGTGATGATAGATCTCTCTCTTCATACATACCATCAGCAGTCATGCCCCCGAAAAATACCACTGTGGGACAAAGCAAATAGAGAGGTGGTCAGTCAGCATATAACAACAGCAGTGAACAACATCATGGCAAAAGAATACACAGCAGTCAACGACATATGGATTGACTTCAGAGGATCCATATCAACGATAGTAGAAGACGCCATTCCCACCAAAATCAGTAGGAGCCGATATTCAAATCCATGCATGACAACTAGGGTCAAACGCATACTACGTCAACGCCAGAAATCCTTCAGGAAAGCACGGCACACAAAGAACCCTAAGGACCAGGCCCGATATCGACAACTAAAGGCAGCAGCACAGAGGGAAATGAGGTCAGCTCATGATGAGTTCATAGACCAAACAGTATGTGGAGAGATGCAGAACAACAGCAAGAGATTCTGGTCATACCTGAAGAGCAAACGTCAGGACTCACAAGGAGTAGCCCCACTGAGGAAGACAGATAGACTCCTGTACACTGATACTGAATCCAAAGCGGAAATACTCAACCAACAATTTCATTCCGTATACACGAGGGAGGATATCACATGGATGCCAAACAAAGGTGCAAGTCCTTATCACTACTGGCTCCAAAAACCCCCGAGAATCCCGTTTTTCACTGCAAAACTCTGCAACACCCTGAAAAACACTGAAGTCTGCCTGAAAAACACTGAAAAACTCTGACGGCCCTGATAAACACTGAAAAACTCTGAAGTCCACACTGAAAAACCCTGAAAAACACTGACGACCCTGAAAAACTCTGCAAAACTCTGAAAAACTCTGACGCCACTGAAAAACTCTGCAAAACTCTGAAAAACACTGACACCTACTGCGATGCCCTCCGGCCGCGCGATCGCGGTCTCACGTACTTCTATACGGTCCCTTCTATAATATAAGCCCTTAAAATGAATGATTCGCTGTTACCTATCTATGACCTTTAATATGTATTAAATGTGATGAATTTATAAGCGGGAAATTAGAAAAAAAAACCCCTTATTTTTTACCATTTCTCAAGGACTTATTTTAACGATTTTTAAAGATAAAATTACTAAGATATTGTTCCTATTCTGATTTACGTTTGTAAGATGATCTTTACATATGCAGTTTAATAAATCACATAAATTACGTACTTAGCAAAGACAATTTTATTGGCACAGGACTTTCAAGCGCGATATCACTTGTTTTATTGATCGACTTAAAGAAAAAAAAAGGATGAAACAAACAAACAAACAAATAATCTAACTACAGCAGTAGCGTGTTGCTTAACATCATCAGTTTCATAGAGTGCATTAAGGGAAGGGAAATAAGTTCAATATATAGAACAAGACATTCTTAAATTTATGTATTTATTTATTTATAATAAAAGCACTATTTGTCCGTACATTTCGGCCAGCGTCCTTCCTCGGCGGACTTCGTTTATTTATTTATTTTCTTATTTATTTATTTATTATTTATCTATTTATTTAATTATAAATTTATCTTTTCATTTATAATAAGAACATTAAACTGTACGAAAATAATAGATCAAAATTAATTTAATGAAGAATAATAAGATTTTTAAAAATCGGTGGACGAAGTTTACGGAAAACGCAGAATTTTAATTGTAAATAGATAAATAAATACAGAAAAAAGAGAAATAATTATTTCTATATATCCCTATCAATCATTTTAATAACACATGATGCTTCATGTTTATTCTACATCTAAGCCGGCGTGGCCTAGTGGTTTCGCGCCGGACTCCTGATCGGGAGGCCGAGTTTCGATTCCCGCTCTGGCCATGCCGGTGTCCTGTCTTTCGGATGAGACAGTAAAAACCGAAGTCCCGTGTCGTGGTATGCATGGCACGTTAAAAATCCCTCACTGCTTCGGGTGGGTCTGCTGCAAAGGTCAATTTGTATGGCCCGCATCAGGCAGATGCCGTCACCATATACGTGAAATATTCGTGGTGTGACTTAAAACAAAAAAACAAAAATCAATCAAAAAATTATTTTACATCGTAGTAGTGTAACGATCCCCGATAATGCAAAAAAATGAGTTGACCTAATTGTACTAAAGTATGTACTGATTTGACCTAAACGTACTATAGTAGGTTAAAGATGAGTTCAAAAAGTGTCCTTGACCTTGGATTGAATGTGGAAATTGTACTTGTTAACCTTGAGTTTACTTTTCTAAAGAAATGGTTAGCCCTTAAAAGGGCTGTTTTTTTTCTTCTTACCCCTTACCAGCATAAGGGGCAGTGGCGACGTGCCTTTCTCCTCTCACTGCGCCTTAGTTGGTTATTTAGTAGTCTATCTACCAAGTGACCCACCCGGCATGGTGGTGTTCTTCTCCTACCGGGTGGATGATCTTGTCTCTCTTCCTCGGGTTCTCTTTTGATGACAGTAGCATTCATCGGTTGATCTGGCTCTATCTTGACATCTTGTCCCGACTCTCTATCTCTTAAGATGACCCGTCCTATGGCTGGCTCATGGATCGTGTAGATCAATCTCCTCTCCCAATCAATCGTGATTCTGATACTCGCTTCCATGTTGTCGAAAAAATAAAATTTTTTCAGGTAAAGTACTAGAACATATTCTGAAGTATATATACTAATGTAAACGCGGACGTGTAAGGAAACACCTTTTAGGTAACCTAAGTGTACTAAGACAAAGTCTTGAAATATTTTACTGTAATTGCGGACGTGTAAGGAAACACCTTTTTGGTAACCTAAACAAAGTCTTGAAATATTATCATTTTTGCGGACGTGTAAGGAAACACCCTTTTTTCAGTATAAATAAGATTTTTTTCTAGAGAAGCGCCAGTTTTGAATCGAGATTTTTCGAATCAAGATTTACGTATTAAAGATGAGTTCTTTATACAGTATGGAGCAGTATTCAATACGCCTAAGAGAAATTTCTGAGAAACACAGAGTAAAAGCAATAGAGTTGATAGAGATGGCGGATAAATTGGATGAAATTGCTAATGAAATTAGCAATCTAATCGAAAAGAAAAGAGAGGAAGAACAGAAAAAGGAGACAAGTACAGTTAGACAGGTGGTGACTTTAAGACCATTTAGCTGGAGGCCCAATCAACATCACGGGCCTCCGAACTACCCGCCACCCCCTCCACCACCACAAGTACCAGTACTGACGTCAGCACCGGCAAGGCCACCACCACCGGTAAGGCTACCACCACCGGTAAGGCCACCACCACCGGCAGCGGCAGCACAACCAGCTCCTGTACCGAGAGAAGATTGGGATGCTGAAATTCTATCACAGCCTCCCGAACCTCCGTTCCAGCCGGAACTATTGCAGTTTTTCCCCCGTCCTCTATCAGCACTTTCTTGTGCTGCTAGAAGACGGGCACTGTCGTGCCCGGCGTGTGGCTCCCGCAAATGCGGGGGTCACTGAGTTCTTTAAAAGAACTAAAAACGGCCCTTTTTAGGGCCACCATATCTTAAGAAAAGTAGCCAAATGGTCGATGCAATACTACAAAATTGAAAAGTAACTCGAGGGTTGATGCAATAACAAAAACACGGTAAGTCTTATTTTATTATGAGTTTATTATGATTTTATTTACATAGCAATGGCAGAATGTTTATCATTATTATTTTACATATTTCGTCATACAAAATGTTTACACAGTCACTGGTCTTAATCTCATGAGTCTATCTTTCACTCTATCGAAGGAGTCTTTGAATACATCGCTTCCGAATTTTCGACACAGATCTTTAGTAAAGAGTTCTAACACGTATAGTTTTGTTTCGGACACTCTTCCGTCTTTAAACATGGCGATCACTACTTCGTGATAGTCCCTCAAGTTTTTGATGTCGGATAACATTTCTCTCCATTGCGAACGTCTAAGGATGGTTAAAGAGAACCAAATCTGCCACTGTAGTAGTCTCGACAACATGACGGTAACTGATCGAGTTTCCATTACGACTCTGTCTTTTAAGAGAGCATCATTATTTCGTCTTTATGTAAGGCTTCGTTATATTTCCGACACTTCGGACAGATTTCTAACATGAGTTGATTTTGGTGATCTTCTTCCCCGATGCAATCGGGATGAACGGCGAAGTATTCCACTCGGGACGGCGTATGGTCATCGTCTTCCGAATCGGATAGTTCTTGATTTTGCGGTTTGCTCATAGTGACATCCTTTTCTTCTTGATTTTGCGGTTTGCTCATAGTGACATCCTTTTTTTCTTCTTCGTATCGATAGACTCTGTGCATGGATATGATCGTCAAATCTTTCAAAGTCACGATCATTTCTTCCCAAGCATCGTATACCAGATCGAATGCCTTGCGAGTGTTTTTGGTATTGAGACATTGTAGCAGTGCTTTCAAGTTCACGTTACGCTTTTCAGGTTCGAAGCGTATGAATAGATTCCACAACATCCTTTGAACGAGATCACTGGCACACTGGGTGTATACTTCTGCTGGCGACATATCATAGACGAACTGTAAATTGATCTTGAGGTCTCGAAGCCCCTGTCCTTTCAGTTCCTCATTCAAGGAATGTAACATGTTTGCGAATCTCTGTTTGGCAAGGTGAACGTGCTCCGGGTTTGGTCTGTCGAACGAAGTATTCATGATGATTGATGATAATGACGAGTCTTGCTTTCTTTCCCTATTTTATATATCTGGTTTCGACCTTGAACTTGTACTTGATGACCTTGACCTTGAACTTGGGTTTTTTCAAAATAACCTTGAACTTGTACTGAAGGTTCTGGACTTTTCCACACGACCTTGAAGTTGTTTTTAATCAATTGACCTTGAACTTGTATTCCAATAACATTTTGTCTATACGACCTTGAACTTGTTCTATTCAATTAACCTTGTACTTGAGACAAACAAGAAGAATATGTTTTGGAATCAATTTATTGTCCCGCTAACACAACGTAAAGAACAAGGATTAGGACCGTCCCTTTGTTCTTCACTTACAATGCATATGTACAATCAAATATCTGTCTCACTACTTTGTTTAAACTCTGCCATTACGGCTCGGAGCGATGTCTCCATCGTCCAAGTTTGGTCATTTCGGATACTCGACAAATATTTTTGTTTGATTAACACATGATATCATACATAATTTGTGATTGTTTGATATATACATTTTGACATAATTTGATATATACATTTTGATATATACATTTTGACATAATATCAAACATAATATCATACATAGTTAATCAAAGCTAAACCTACAATGAACAATTGAATGGCTATAATCATGAGTATGAAACAAGTCAAGTCAAGGCAGACGTCACAGCAGCGGCGGGATGTACGAGATTCGACGCTTTCCGACACAAGCAAGTCTGTTTCTTCATCGTTAAAGGTCTGGGTTTTCTCGGGATCACGTTCTCTCGATACCATTGGTAAATGAAACGATCGTTGTCTTCTTTCTTCCATGTCGTCTTGGACGGGATCGGTAGGTGATACGACATCAGCCAACGCATCATATCCGATCTGGGTACCTTTCGACTTCTGTGGTGTAGGTAATAGATACAGTAATGTCCGCACACGGGGGTATCCCAACTTTGATAAGGTACGGTATTGTAGACTAGGCTTCGACTTTTGGATCGCATGAAACGTACGATATCGCCATACGCCCATGGTGGTAATCCGTAGGAATCGAAATATTCGGCTATCCCGTCCTCTCCGAAGTGAACACACACCCAATGTTCTCCCGGTTTATCGGCCTCGTCCGTGTTGATGACGAAAGATCGTCCGTCACTTCCAATCGGTAAGGCGTCCCGAGGATACACGCCTCCAAAATGAGGACTCACGTATGGATCGCGAGACAGAATATCGTACAGTTGATGGGTATCCAGGGCTTTAATAGTCGACATCGATTTCCCTCTGTTTGTTGATCTGTATGACGTTGTCGAATTCTGCATACACGATGCAATTGATGACGGTCGGTAACGCTGTGCCGAACTGAAGTTCGATGCGCATGTTACCCGTTTTTACCATGTGAAATTTATCGGCTACGTGTCCGTTCTGGTCCGTGGTGAAGTCGAATCCCCAAATGGCGAAACCGTTCTTGTATTCCTGGTAGGATATGTCTGGAGCCCAATCGTCACCGATCCTTCCAGGGATTGGTACAAGGACATGTAAGAACGCAGGTATAGATTGTCTTCAAAGTTAGGTTCGTAGGGTTTGGTGTGTTGGACGTCTCCGTTCAAACTGATTTCTATTTTCTCCAGATCGAAGTTTCCGAAATCGAAGGGGTTCCGATTCAAAGCTCCGTTGTAGCCTGCATTTTTCGTCATGCAAAAGAATACCCGTTTGGGTAACTGCCCGGAAAACACGTTGTCCGTGATCTTCGAACGAGTGCCCTGCGGAATGGTAAAGGATTTCACTTCCACGCGTCTTATGGGGTATTTGGCCGTCGTGGTGTTCAACATCTGATTGACTCCTAACAGCGCATTTGGCATGAGTCTCACTTTGCGCACGAATAACATCATCTGTTCGATGTGAATGTTACCGTCCTCGTTTCCCATCAGACAAAACGACGTACGAGCCCTGTTGAATCTCAAGCGGACGTCCACGCCGTTGACGATGAAATTCCCTTGTTGAAACATGTCCAGATGTAGGCGATCGTACAATTCCAACCATTTACTTTCTTCGATCTTCTTGTGACGTTGGATCAGACCGATGTTGTAGCCGGCGGCAGTCTTATCGTCCTCGTACGGGTTGACGGCATTCATGCGTCCAGCTTGATCCGTGAACCACAAGTCGGTACTACTGATCTGTTTCCTGAGGGTCTCGGGAGTGTACGAGAGTAAAGTCTCCAAATAAGCTCGATACGGATACGTGTCGGTGCTCGGGGTGATGGTCTTGCCGTTCATGGACATGTCGATCTGCGAAAACATGCTGTGCATGATGTTGTTGACGGGAGTGACCTGCGTGTCGGCGCCTAAATCCGTTCCGTCCGCTTTCGTGACCTTGAATTTCATGTAGACGAAAGTCTGAGAAAGATCTAAAAAGTCCTCCCCGTGTCCCTTGATATCGAATTCGATCGGGGCCGTCGGATTTCGATTGTCGATGGAACTCACGGGATAAAATTCTTCCCATTGGGCTTTCTCCAACACCGTCATGGTTTGTGGAACTCGATTCAACTGTAACCCCTCCGTCGAACACTCGCATGATTCTCTGTGCATCATCTTAATCGAATATGTCTATCGATCTTCTCTTGATAGATCTCAGTCTTTTCTTGGCAGATTTCAGTTTTCTCTGGATTGGTCCGGCGGGTAGTAGCACACCCAACTTTCTTCTGACACGTCCTTTTCCAGACTGACGTTTCTTTCCGACAGCTCTTCTTTTTATGGGAGCCCGGGGTCTCACGGCACCTGCTTTCTTGACCGGATTTGCACGTTTGACTCCTGCCATGGTGGGAGTTCGTTTGACGGGATTATGACGTTTGACGACTTCTGCGAGAGCTCGTCTGACGCCTTCCTCGGTCGGTCTGGCTCTCTTGGGTTCCGGCATCACTACGCTGGTGAATATGTCGGAAGGTGCCGACGACAGAATGTTGCTAGCCGTTTCTCTGCCGTGATGTAAAAAAGCATCTTTCCAGTTTCTTTTCCGATTCACGATGTCTAGTCCCGCGTTGAGTGCTCCTTTCAATACTTTCTTTCCCCCTTTTTTGAGAAAGGACAAGGCTATATCTTTAAATCCCGATCCCGTCTGGCCTCTTCTTCGTCGTCCTAGACCTCCTTGTCCCATGAGTGCGGGTAAAATCGCTGGTAAGACCGACTGAGCTATCGACATTCCGGGTCCCATCATCATTTTGGCTCCCAGTCCTATCAGGGGACCCAAGCCCCGACCTCTCTGACGGGCCACCCCTCGATGAACGATCATGGTTTAAATGTAGCGCTTCTGACGAAAATGTAACTTCACGATGACTTTGCCGTTGAAGAATGAGACTCGTTCCCCCAATCCGTCGTATATATGGATGTCCAAGGTATCGAAGTGGGTTTTGGCCAGAGGTATGTATTCCACCAGGCGCGGTTCCCAATGTCCGTGCGAGTTTGCATCGGTGTCGACCCTTTGTTGTTTGAAAGGTACTATGCGTAAGAGCTGTAGGTTCTTGGATCCGACGATCTGTGATCGCGTGATGTTGTTATACAGGTACAGGGCACTCATTCCTATGTAGAGATCCGGAGTCACTACGCCGTAGGTCGTCTTGGTCATCCACGAGGGATCCGAATCGATCGTGAATCCCAACATGTGCGCCAGAGCCGGACATAATCGGACGGGATAGATGTATTTGGTACCGTGATCGGGTCCCTTGACCAACAACTGTACTCGATTGAAGGTCTTCAAATACTCGAACTTCAGCTCTCTGAAATCGGTCTCGTTTTCGTCTGCCAACCCTTTCAAGATGCTTCCGAATCCGTGTTTAAGTACGTGATTCAATTCCGCCAATACTCCTTCGATGGAACTGTAAAATCCCGTCATGATTTCGACTCGGTAGGTCACGCCCACGATGGGGATGCTGAAACTGGGGTGGGCGATGGGAACACGTATGTCGGGATGGTCGGCGGCACTGAACGGTAAGCTGTTGGTGAGCTTTTTAATCTTGAAACGCTCGGAAGGACTCGGTGTCACGGATCTTCCTCGAAAGTAACTGGGTACGATGATCTCCATGTAGTTGCCTCCCTCTTTGACGTTTTCCACGGTGGTGGGATAGACGATCTCGCTCAATCCTACTTCCCATTCCCCGTCGTCTAAGTCCATCATCTGAGGTAAGTGTGTACGGAAAGAAGACAGGGTGTTATTCGGAAAGGTTTCCAAAGATCCATCGCTGGGTAATGTCATGTAGAAACTCATGTTAACGTCTTCTCCAGTCGTGTTCGCATCCAATTTGATTGTTTCATCTTGGGACTGGGCATTATATACCCCAAACTTCCGCTCAGCATCACCATCCAGAATTCTCTGTTGTCTTGTCCCAAAGCCAGACAAATGATGCCCGCCAAGATGACCGTCATCGCCACGAACGCTTGGGTGAAAAATACGATCTCGCTTCTAGGTACCGCTTCGCCACACCACTTCCATGAACGTACGATGTTATTGTTGTTGTTGTTGTTGTTGTTGTTGATAGGTGGTATCGGACTCTCCTCTACGTCAATGCGATGAGGTTCTGATGAGGAATCCATGAATCGAAACTGGGTGGATAACCTTTCCACCTGACTAACGCTTCTCGAATGACGCGATTCTTTCCGACGCGGCGTTTTCTAGTTTCGATCACCTTTTCGACTTCGTAGACGTCGTCCGACTTGATCACTTTCTGAAGTTCGCTTTCGTAAAATGTTCCTTCCAACTGTTCGCCGTGATCGTCTTCGAGGACGTAGACGTGTGGATAACGCCCCGTTACTCGACGTTTGATGGTAAAGAGTTCCGTCGTCCAATTCGGTAAGTATCCCTTGGTAAACACGTGCTTGACTTTACTGATGCGCACTCGATCTCCGACTTCGAACTTGGGTGGTTTCCCTTTTTTAGGTCCGAGGTTCTCGTAAGCGTATTGCCACACGTCGATGACGTTAGAGGGATTCACATCGGCCGGTGCCCGTCCGATGGTCGAGTGACGGGATGTGTTGTAACTCTTTACGAATCTAGGTAAGACGTCTACGTATCGTCGAGTTCGCTTGTGAGTGAAATATTTCCACATGCGTGCTTTCAAAGTCCTTTGAAATCGTTCCACCACGCTGGCTTTCGTATCGGTGTTGTTCGTGGTAAAGAAGTGAATGTCTCGTTCTTTTAACATGCGTTGAAAATCCTTGTTTAAAAATTCTTTGCCCTTATCCGATTGAAAACGTCTCGGATGTCGAGACTTGGCTCTTTTCAAGATGTTTAGAAATCCTCGGATCATTTCCTTTCCAGTTTTGTTTTTCAGAGGTTCTACCCAGGCATACTTGGAAAACACGTCGATGACGCACAAGAGAAACGTCATCCCGTCGTTGTCGTCTTTGAGGTTGGACACGTCTGCTAGATCGGCTTGCCACTGTTCGTCCATGGTGGTCACCACGGTACGATTGCGTGGAAATCTACGTCTGATGGGTTTGTGAAGCGTATATGTCGATTGCTCTCTCAACCATTCTTCTACGTCTTCTTTCTTGAACTTTAAGGAAACGGGTGCTAAACGTTTGGCTTGTCGGTACAGGCGTCGAACTCCTCCATATCCACCAGGTTGTCCCGGGTCGTAAAAGATGTCGCGTAATAGATCGGATAAGATTAACTGCTTCCGCCTAGCCATGATCTAGGACTGAACGTTATCCATCTCTTTTCCATCTCGGAATGAGACTTGGGAGTCTTAAAGGGCGTATTTAACGGCGAGGAAAATCCACCCTCTTCCTCCTCCTCCTCCTCCTCTTCTTCATCTACCGAACTCTTTTCACGTGCGGGGGATTTAGGAAGGAATGGCGTCGGCCTCTGTGAATCCTGTAGTGGTGGTGATGGTGGTGGTGATGGTGGTGTGACTTTGGGCGTAGGTGCCGTCTTCAAATGTCTGATGAATTTCGGGTTGCGGACGTAATCGCGAGGGACGTTGATTTCCCCTAGACCTCGAGTAAACATTTCTATTCCTTGTGGTCTGAATCCCTTACGATCCGTACTACGCACGGCATCTCCGATCAAGTCGATGACGTTGGTGTTGGGAACGACTTTTCCGCGATACTTGACTTGTCCCTTTTCGTCCCAGGATAAGATCTGTGGATGGCGTTGAATGTGTTGAATCAACATCTTGGCTTTGGCACGCATGGGTTTAGGGGCGCTACTCACGATCTGTTCGATCAGCCCCTCCTTTACCGTCGGATCTTCTCCCGCGACATCGGTATTTCCCTGAGTATTCGGTAACGTCGGTAAGTTGACGGGTCTGTTTTGTTTCGTATGATCCAAGTAGGTACGATAACGATACAAACTCTGTCCTATCAATGCATTTCTCTGGGATGGTGTTAAATCACTGGGTCCTTGCGTTAAAGCATCCAATTCTTGTCCCGTTCTTACGGCCGCCGTGACTTCGGGTGGATAAGGTAAAGGATGCGGTAAAGTCATGGGATCTCTACTGCGTTGCATCTCTTCGTATAGAGCGTTAGGAACCAAGACCATCTTTCGCGCCATGATTTGTTTAACGTCCACCACCCGCTAATCCTCCCAGTACGGGTCCTAATATTGCAGGAAGTAGTGGAAGTAAAGGAAATATTCCTCCGGTCTGTCGTATCAACGATTTTTCGTCGATCTTTGATGCTTTTACCCGGTTTGATGAGTAGTCTCAACACCTGCTTCGTTGGAGCTAACTTGGCTTTCTGATGAGGAGTCAAAGGTACCACACCTTTTAATACGTTCAAGATACATTCGCACAATTTGCAGATGCAGCTGTCTGGAGCTTCTCGTAGCATGGCCTTTTAAAACTTTTTGGAGTAAGAGGGATTTCCCAATAACCGGATGAAATCTGCATGAGCTCGTAAACCTGCCGTTTTCTTTTTAACCATGATGATGATGTTTCTCAGACTACGTGTCTTTCAGTAATGCCACCTTGTCGTATGTGTCGTCTCCTTTATAATATATTTTGTGCAAAACTTTATACAGGTACCCAAGAGGATCCACTGTCTCTTTTGAGTCTCAAAGGGGGTATGGGTTTCTTGAAAGCCTTGAAATAAGGCTCCACGTTAGCACCGAAGTTACGATTAGCCGCTTCTAACGCCACACGTGCTGCTGCACTCATGATGGGCGGTGAATTGTTACGTCTTCGATTAGGTTGCGGTGCTCTTCTCTGACGATTAGGCTGTGCTCTTTTCTGTCTTCTCCCACGTTTAGGCTGTGCTCTTCTCTGTTTTCTCTGACGCTTGGGTTGCGGTGTTCTTCTGACACCGCGTCTGAGGGGAGGATTCTCCAAGGGATTTCTGTTACGTACTCGGTAAAAACGCTTATTGTCGTTTTCACGTTGCGGCCATTGCATCATGTTGCGAATGATGACCCCACCCAAGAATCCAGCTCCACCTCGTTTCAAGATGAGACGTCGTCTTTCGTCGGGATCCGTGTTCCGATCGGCTATCGCCTGTAAGATATCGAAATGTTTCTTGACGAATTTTTCCGTCGGTTTGGTCATGGGCATGCTTCCGTTGATCATGTTCCTGGCCCCCATGCTGAACCAATTCAATAGAGATTTACGACCCTCCTCCAGTAGAAATTGTCTTCGTCTGGCATCTTTAGTCGTTTTCAACTTTCTCAAGAGTTCTATCAATTTTCCCGAAGTTCTCGGCCGTGATCCTGGCATCTCGTCGGTTTGTCGAATAATGACCTCGAACGTTTCGAGTCGGACTTCTTATAGCTTGGGAGCATACACGACGATTCCTCCTTCTTCCGGATGATGAAACACGTCCGAACGTAATCTATACTCGTCCGGTGTGGTGGGAGTCAGGTCTACCACCAAATAGCCGTGAGCACGAGCGGTGGCATCTTGATAGGCGTGGTTCACGTGAGGAAGTTTTAACTGTCTCGATAACACGTCCACTTGATTTTTATCTCGAGGATTTTTGAACAACACCAGGTAATGTGCATTCAAACTAATGGTGCGATGATGAGGTCCTCGGTCGAACACGTTTTGCGTGATATATACCACACTGGTATTGCGGTGATGGGCTTTTCTCGTGAACCAATCCACGATGGAGTCGCCGGCTTTACCACCCATCATGTCGTCGAAGACCAGGAGATGGGGAACGGTAGTATCGGATACTAAGAGTTCGTCGTCTTCTGGAATGTCTTTGATGAACTTGACGTCACCTCTCATGTCTTCGTAAGCCTTTTGCCATTCTCGATAACACCAGATGACTCGTCGGGGTGGTGGTCTTATGATGAAATCTTTCAGATTCACCAATTTCTTAACAAATTCTGTTTTTCCCGAACGACTAGGTCCGGCTACCACCATGGTAAATTCGTGTTTAAACACGAATGCATCGTCGATCAAGTTCGAATCTATGACCCGCACGTTTGAAGTCATGACGTCAAATGACGTCGATAGCTTAAGACCGTGAATAATAAGACATTATGGTGTTTTACACAAATTTATTTTACAACAAATGTTTTACACAAATTTATTTGTACAAACAAATGTTTTACATTATTGTGTTCTATACAAATTTATTGACAACAATAGATAGAACGAAGATTCGAATAATACAAAGGTAAAACATTTATGAGTTCTTCTTTCACGTAGGCTCTAGGCACAAAAGTCTTATGAAAACGACACACTAACATGATGATGTCCGATATAATGTTCCCGTCGTGTAACACATTGTTCATGATCCTTTCGAAATCATAATCACATGATTCTCCTCGAAAACATCCATTACATTTACGTAGGTTCATGTTCATACACAGTGCCAGTTTAATCATCGGACGAATGTCGTCGCACATCTTGCTCGTTCGGCATCCGACGGTAAAATGATTCGTTTTTTCAATGTTTCTTAGACCAATGTCTATCGACTATTTCGCGACAGTCTGCACAAATGGAATCTTCGAGTTTGTCTTCTTCGATACCTTCCATGCAAAATTCACATTGAAGATAGATACATGTCGTTGTCACACACGACTTACAAATCAGCTGTTTACATTTAAGACAACAGATTCCATCGTCGGACTTGTTTTGACAATGTCGACATCGATAAAACGGACATTTGTCTGGATGAGTACAATCTTCACAGACCTCGAAATGACACTGGTAACAATACCATCCCAAGTCTTCCTCAAACGTTTCTCTCTTGCAGTGAGGACAAGGATAATATTGTGGTCCAAACAGTTCTTCTATTTCGTCATGGTCACACTTCAAACAAACGTTTGAGCAACGCTGTGTCGTGTCGTCACACATCTTGTTCCTTCAATAGCCGTAAGGTAAAGTGTCGAGATTGTTTAAAACTTGTCTCTTATCATACACCACGCGATAGTCTTTACTGGTCACCTTAGTGTGAAGAGTATGATCTTTTGCACGGACGATCTTTGAAGGATAAACGACCTTGATCTTTTCCTCTTCAATGTCGAGGCCTTCGAGTTTTCTTAAAACCATCTCCTTCATAGAATCGAAGTTAATGATTTCACTGGTACGGTAGTCCAAGGTCAAACCTTTCACTTTACATGTCGTGCTTCCGTCGCTTAATTGGTAGGCATAGTTCTTCGGTCCTCCCGATACAAACGTCGTGATAGATTTTCCGTTCAATTCGTCGGTCCAACATCCCAAACTATCCATGATGGTGGGAGACCAGGCGTCTTTGTCGTGAACGTAGATGATGCTATCTGTATCGAAATAGAGTACTCTTCTATCTAGTCGGTGTAATGCATCGTATAACTTGAGACGAGCCAGAGAGGTGGTAAAACAGGCGATGACCACGTTACCAAAGGGACACGGTGGTATGAAATCGTTGCTGTCCGTGAAACTTGCCAATACCATGTCTAAGGAATCGTCTTCGGCGTTGGTGATGACTTCTACGTGTTTGACGTCTTTCGTATCGTCGTGTAACAACTCGATCAGTTCGCTCCGTTCCGATAAGTAACGATTCTGAGTCAGAGCCAGTCGCTGAGCAAATTTTCCCCACAGACAGTTCAGAAATAATTTGGCTATGGTACGTAACACGGGATTTTTACATACTTCCTGCATCCGTATACCTTCTCGCTGGAACACTTCCTCGATGTACGATAACTTCTTTTCCTCCGTATCGCAATCGCTAGGGAATCCGCTGGCTTCTTGTTTGATGCGTAGAAAGGTATCTATATACTTTCGAAATAGCGTGTTGCTGGATTGTTCGAAATGCCACACTTCGTACAGGCGATCTATTCGATATCCCATGTCTAAGGCCATGTCGATTTCTGGCGTGGTCCAAGTACCTGTGAGTGCTCGCTCGTCGTCCGTGTGTTCGCATCGGTAGTCGGATCCTATGTTCTCTTTACTCATCACGCACATCCGACATAAAGGAAACAATAACTTATGATCCGTGCGGTAGGGTAATACGGGGTGATACAATCCACGGGGTGGGAAGATGCGACACTTGACGAGTCCTGTGTATTCCCTCACGTTCTGGAATTTCTCCGTGATGATGGTAGGATGTCCGATGGGAAAGATACCATATTTCAATACGAATGGATATAAAGAACAGACGTCGATGTAACGCATATCTCCTTCGTCGCAATACAATCGAGTGGCATTGGTGCGACCTCCAAACAGTGCATCTCGTGGTTCCAGCGGATCGGCTATCTGTTTGTACGTCGAAAGAATGAACTCGGCAAACATCGGGTCGTCCTTGATCTTCTGTTCGTACTCGTGTTCCCATATACAGGTCACGTTGAATCCCATTTCGTTCAGATTGACTTGTCGTTGTTGCGTGGCTTGATATATTTCCCCAAACGTGAGTGCGTGTTGTATCGGATGGTCCTCATGTATCATGTTCGGGAAACATTCGGGGCAACCGTGCCAGAAACATCCGTGGAACTCGTAAATGGTTTGGGTGTTGGTATCGTAGCCGTCCACGGTATATGGTCCAATACTGACTTCCCCTCCGTTGCGAGCGTGTCGTATGTCGTGATTGGTGTCGTGAGCGATCCATTTCAACCATCGTAGGGCTTTGTTGGAATATTTGCGCTTTGGATGGTATCCTTCGGTAGGTATGATGGCCAAACTATCTCTAGGCATGAAATTGCGTCGAAACGCCAAGTTGGCGGCACTGGCAAACGTGACGCATTCCGCAAAGGGATCGACGTCGACCAAGTTCAGAAGGGTTTCTCGGAACTTTCCACAGCATTTTCTCAAGATGTCTACATCGGATCGACAATACTCTCGCATCTCGGTGGCAAAATCGAACCGTTCTCCGCTCTTCACTTTATCTTCGTACCACGAGATGAACTGACGTCGAGCCTCGGTTTCCATGGAGTCGGGCAAGTACGTTTCCATCGGAGGATAGGTACCCGAGTACTGCTGGTTGACCGGGGTGTTGAAAAGATGAGGGAAGTAACCTTTCTTCAATTCGGTCAATCCGAAGGCCTTGGGTAATTTACTCAACGAGGAACTCATGAAGTTGTAGGAATCGATGAAACGTATTCCGTTGGCAGACATCGTCATGATCTTGGCTCCGCTCATCAAGACGTCGGGTTTCATGCATGCACGATTGACCAGGAAATGTAAAATAAATTGACCGTCGTATCCTCTCATGTTGTGAGCGATGGCCGTCACACCGTCGTGGCATGATTTCTTTTCTCTGTTGGTGTTCGTGACACAGCTAGAAAATATCCAGCTCATGAAGTTTTCTAAGGTTTTCTCTCCTTGAAAGATGACTTCTCTTCCTCCGGGTAATGGGGTGCACGTCTCGCACTCTTCTTCGATGGGTGAGTGTATGCATGCATCGCAAGCTCGATGTGCCACGCAAAAGTTTGGAACGTGTACTCCCGTGTCCTGGCTACATTCGAAGTCGTAGAAGATGTACGAGTTCTTTTCTCCTTTCTTCTTCTTAGGTTTAGGTTTACGTTGTACGTAACAGAGATGATCCTGTTCCACCACGGTCTTACAGATGGAACAGACGTGCTCTTTATCGCCGCAGCGGTGTATTTTCATCAGTACTTTACTCATCCAACTTCCACAATCCCGGCATCTCGTCATGAGGTCGCATATGCTCTTTCCCACTTTGTTGGGTTTCAGATGGTTCCAATAACACTGCATGTTGGGAAAATGTCCTTTGCAGCTCTGACACGTGACCTTAGAATCGTCCTGGGGGCACGGTGGTGAATTCAAACAGTAGTTACACCTCACGGGACATTTCGTGCGATGATCTTCCTTGTGGGTATACCCGACGTCGCAAAAGTCGCAGTAATGTTGACGTTCGATCAAACCAGTCATAGACGTGATGGTATCGTAGTGTTGGTTCGAATACAGGATATTCAGCATGGTGGGTCTCATGTTGTTTCTCACGTCCCCCTTGTACAGTAACTGTAGTTTTATCTTCTTAGCTTCTGTCAACTGATGGTGGATTTTCAATCTGTACTGTGGACTCAGGACCGTCTGGAATTTACCCCATTCTACAGGTCCACACCCATGCTCTATGGACACGCCCGCTTCCTGACATAGTGATTTAGCTGCTCTTTCTTGATCACGGAATCTATCGGAAACTTTCATACGAAACCATGCCTTTTTCCATTCTTGCATCTCTTTGGGGTCCGTGGGTTTCTGGGCTTGTAGACGGGCGACCACGATGGCTCTAGCTAGGCACATGTTGTCGGAATCGTTTACGATCCGAACGATGGATCTCTTGTCTTTCCTAAATTCATCTTTTTCGGCATGCAGATGTTTCGCCTTGTTACCTCCCGTTCCATAAGGCATCTCGATGTGGATGACGTCTATCGTTGTTTGCCCGTCTTCCAACTTAAAGTCTTCATTACTCTGTTGTACTTTCTGTATTTCGGCCAAGACCATTTCGCTAGACAAGTGTTGACTCATGGTGAAAGGTACCCATACTTCGGACTTCAGAGAAGGGTGATTGATGATCAGTCTGATGTAGTCTTTGTCTTTGGCATGGCACTTACTTTTCAAATCGTTTACTAACGAATTCATGACCCTAGGTAGAAACCTCGGCAGCTGACCTGGAGATATCTCTCGAGTCAATGCTTTAAACTGTACGTTGTATCGTATACCACTGGTCTTGAATTTTCTGGACTTGTGTGATCGATTCAACTTGATGGTATAGAAATCTTGCGGTGACTTGTTCATTTCCCGCAGGCGACGTCTAGCTCCTTCTATTCCACCATGTCTTTGTATCCATCGTCGTAGAAGCGTGCGAAACTTTCTCGATCTCAATAATTCTCTCGTGACTGGCATCGTGACTGATAATTCGCGTTTTAATCTCGATCGCGTTTTCACGGGTTTTTTATACGATTCCTATGACCTTGAAATGTCAAGGTCGTGATTTTATTTCAATGTCAAGGTTGATGTGATCTAATACAAGGTCAACTTTAGAAAAAAAAGTCTAGAACATTCATATCAATGTCAAGGTCATATTTAAAGGGTGAAGGTAAGATTTTAAGGGTGAAGGTCACTCATTTCGTTTAAAAAAGACGAGAGTAAACGACAGACTTCATTCTCGCATTCATCACGCAAGAGAAAACAACCATGGCTCAACCGAGGTTTCCTACTGCTACTGTAACTGCTGGTTCTTCTGCTGCCTTCATAGACGAAACGAGCATGCATCCACCAGAGATTCCTTCCAATTTCATTAAAGATTTGATGCGTGACGAAGGGATGCAGAACGATGATACTCTCATGTTACCTTCGAACGAAGAGGCTCTACTGACTCAATTGAAGAGCCTCGTCGCACAGAAACATCAGGTCGAGATGCAGACCCTAAAAGAAAACCAAGATACCTTGACGAGTTCGCTAGCTACACTGCAAAAGACCGTGGAAGAAACCAAGCTAGAAACCGTGCAAATCAATGTAGGCATGGGTGAAATGAACTTACACGTTGCTGATGCCCAAAATATGTTACGTGAGATCAAGAAACGAATGGCTAACAAGAGGTACCACGATAATGATGGTGACGATGATACAGGCGAACCTAGCCGTAAGAAATTTAAATACAACACAGCGGAAACGAACACTCCTAATAATGTGTGTTTCCATTGTCAACAACCTGGACATTGGTTTAGACAGTGCCCTCAGAGACAACAACAACAAGCGATCAAGGGAAATTGTTTTCGATGTAACGAAGAAGGACATTGGGCTAACGAGTGTCCGAAGGCTCGACAACCATCTAGTCCTGTAATCACGGAACCACCGAGTCCGAAAACCACTCCGAGTATGCCTCCTCCGAAAACTCCTAACATGAAAGCTCCCAAGAAAGTAAAGATTGCAGAAAAAAAGGAGACGATACCCAAGAAAAAGATGACCAAGAAAAACATCGCTTTGATCATGTAATGACATTATGTGTAAACAACAGAAAACATCTGTCGAGTATCCGAAATGACCAAACTTGGACGATGGAGACATCGCTCCGAGCCGTAATGGCAGAGTTTAAACAAAGTAGTGAGACAGATATTTTATTGATCATGTAATGACATTGTGTGTAAACGATATTTTTATTGATTATGTGTAAACGACAATTTTATTGATCATGTAATTATGTGAATAAAACATGTCTTACTTTATCTCTATCGTTTGTCGTATTTTCTTAGTTAAGTTAAAAAAAACTCGAGTTCTTTTCGTGACTGTGTGACGAAAATAGCTCGACCTTCACTTCTGATTACATGAAAAAAAGGTGATGCCTTTGACGTCCGCAATTTGACAGTATATAGTCATTTACCGTGTATTAAGACTTCATTTCAATCGACCTTCACTTCTGAATACATGAAAAAGGTGATGCCTTTGACGTCCGCAATTTGACAGTATATAGTCATTTACCGTGTATTAAGACTTCATTTCAAAATGGATGTTGAAATAAGAGGTGTTATCACATTTAGAGTGGGAGACGAGGATATCAGTATCCATATAGGCCATCCGGGACGGAACCCCAGGAGTTTGTTTTGGTGGAGGATATTTAGACAATTACTATCTAATATCCTCCATCACACCAACGACCAGGAAATGAGTGAGGAAGAAGAAGAAGAAATGATGGAGTATAGCAGGCAACAAGACCGAGAGATCGAAAGGCTATTAAACTATGACCATCCAAGTTACCCTCCACAGAGAGAAGAATGAGAAGATTTTTAACATCATAAAACGGTCCTTTTAAGGGCCAACCATATCTTTAGAAAAGTAACCATAAGGTTGAAAACATTTAAACGAGTTCGTATCATTATTTCTAAAAAACTTATATATTTTTTACCCGTTATACATTATACAAAAAAAAAACTTACATTTTTATTCCTCGTCTTCTTTTATTTCCTGAAAAGTCATAGTAAATAACTGTTGCATTCAACAAATGACTACTTTTCGTAAAACTTTGGGTGGTCCTTAAAAGGACCTTTTTATTTTGATGATGTTGAATTACATGTCTTCGTCTTCTTTATTAGCTAACACTATCTTAGCTAACTCTCTGAGGCAATGTCTGGTCTTTCCTAGCTCCTCAATCAGTACTTTCTGGTTGGATTCCAGCACGTGAATCCGACGCTGCAGCGCCCTTGTTGTTGTTAATCGGTTCTGCTGCGTTGAACTAATCTTAGGCAGCGCCGGCAGCGCAATGTTGGTGTTTTGCTTTTGCTTTTGCTGCTGTTGTACCTGTGCCTGTGTCTGTTGTTGATGCGGTTGGGCTTGCTGCTGCTGTAAAAGTTGTGCCTGATGTTGTGGCTGTTGATTTACTGTAGTGGGGATAGATGATGTTTGCCCCCCTCCTGCCTTTTCCTGCATAGCATCATCCTTCAATAACATCTCCAAAAGGGACTCAAAGTCGATATTGTTCGATGAACTCATCTTGATTCGAAAAATCTCGATTCAAAACTGGCGCTTCTCTAGAAAAAAATCTTATTTATACTGAAAAAAGGGTGTTTCCTTACACGTCCGCAAAAATGATAATATTTCAAGACTTTGTTTAGGTTACCAAAAAGGTGTTTCCTTACACGTCCGCAATTACAGTAAAATATTTCAAGACTTTGTCTTAGTACACTTAGGTTACCTAAAAGGTGTTTCCTTACACGTCCGCGTTTACATTAGTATATATACTTCAGAATATGTTCTAGTACTTTACCTGAAAAAATTTTATTTTTTCGACAACATGGAAGCGAGTATCAGAATCACGATTGATTGGGAGAGGAGATTGATCTACACGATCCATGAGCCAGCCATAGGACGGGTCATCTTAAGAGATAGAGAGTCGGGACAAGATGTCAAGATAGAGCCAGATCAACCGATGAATGCTACGGTCATCAAAAGAGAACCCGAGGAAGAGAGACAAGATCATCCACCCGGTAGGAGAAGAACACCACCATGCCGGGTGGGTCACTTGGTAGATAGACTACTAAATAACCAACTAAGGCGCAGTGAGAGGAGAAAGGCACGTCGCCACTGCCCCTTATGCTGGTAAGGGGTAAGAAGAAAAAAAACAGCCCTTTTAAGGGCTAACCATTTCTTTAGAAAAGTAAACTCAAGGTTAACAAGTACAATTTCCACATTCAATCCAAGGTCAAGGACACTTTTTGAACTCATCTTTAACCTACTATAGTACGTTTAGGTCAAATCAGTACATACTTTAGTACAATTAGGTCAACTCATTTTTTTGCATTATCGGGGATCGTTACACTACTCATCTTTTGCAATATGTGTAGAGACTCCACCCAAATATCGTTATGTTACTACCTTAAGGCCAATCCCCATTCCCTTTCAAGTTTAAAAGCATTCATGATTAATGTTAATAAATCAATATTGCATTCTTCATAAATAAGCGGCAATTCACCGATAAAACGCTGTAAAGTTGCGTTAATTTAATTTCACCCCCCCTTTTTTTTTTAAACAGTGTCCAACTTGAGTGAACGAGCATGGCTTTGGGTATGCGTATTTCCTTCTCGCTACAGGCTGTAATGCAGATATTTTTTAAATCCGTATGTAAATTAATAGAACAGAATAGCACTTTATATCACAGCTTTACAAATCTCACATTTCGAATGTATTCCATAATATTGCTATTATCAGAGGAAATGCGGAAGAAATTGAACTTAAATAATTGATGTAGTTTAGCTTATGATATTAAAATAAATAAATTATCGTGTGTAAAACAACTTGTATCACTTTTGAAGACTGAAAATCAGTTTTTGTCCGAAACCTTATGTCACTGTTAAAATGACACTCATTTTATGAATTAAATAACACAATATTAACATTGAAATGTACTATCAGCTGGATATGTTTCAACGTGTTTGTTTCAACGTGTTACTAAATACAAGTATGTTCTGTCCCCTCATACATACGAAGGTACTGTTAATTACGATTCCCAATTTACATCATGATAGGTAACAAACTATATGATAATACGGGCGATATTTACCGGCTTAAACAACCGGATGTTTATTACGTAATAGAGAACTGATGACATGTGGAACAAAGGACAAAGATATGTCGGATTAAAATAAAGCAAGATTCCATGCGTTTGCCGTTACTTTCTGATGAAGATATTCTTGTATATATATATATATATATATATATATATACGAGAGAGAGAGAGAGAGAGAGAGAGAGAGAGAGAGAGAGAGAGAGAGAGAGAGGTGGGGGGGGGGGGGAGGGAGGGTTGTTGTATAGTCTCAATTTAAATATATTATAATTTAACATCCTACTCGACAATTTGGATCCATAGGTTGGGGCAGATCGAGTTATCTGCTCTAAATATGACATTGTTTACTTGAATTGATATGTCATTTTATAAGGGTCAAATACTTTGCTAGCTTTGGCAGGATAGGGTTTTTAATATGTTAAACTTCTATATGTCCCAGTCAACAGGGCGAGCGCCCTTGTATTCGCCATTGCTATACATGACCTTTTCTTGATACATTGTTACAATACGTAATAAGGGAGAAACTGTTCATAGGTGGATCTACAAATTTTTGAAAGAAAAGGAGGGGGTGGGGCACAGTCTCCCATTGAAAGGGGGGGGGGGGGTGCTGTTAGGCGAGCACCCTGGTATTCGCCATTGCTATACACGACAATTACTGGATATATTGTTACAATACGTAATAAGAGAGATACTGTTCATAGGCGGTTCTAGAAATTTTTGAAAGAAAAGTATGTGTGTGTGTGTGTGTGGGGGGGGGGGGGGCACAGTCTCCCATTGAAAGGGGGGGGGTGCTGTTAGATAAAATCATTTTATTGTATAGAGTTACATGTAGATTCCAGAAGAAGAAGAAGAAGAAGAAGACGTGAAAAATATTCTAGCGCACACACATGATTCTCAAATTGCCTTAATAACCAGAAACACAACAGCATGCATGTGCAGGATAAGCCGTTGTATGTGTGATTACCCATGGACCTGTAACATGAATTACAATAGCATGCATGTGCAGGAGAGGCCGTTGTGTGTGTGATTACCCATGGGCCTGTAACACGAAGCACAATATGGTGCATGTGCAGGATAGGCCGTTTTGTGTGTTATTGTACATGGGCCTTTAACGTCTCTACTAATAACGTTTCTACATTTGATTTTTCGACACTCTTTACCTCTTAACCTCATGACTTAACCAAAACCAAATTATTGTCTCTCATACGCTGATGTTTCAGTAGACGGTCTAAATCTAATACATCTGTACTTCAGTTACATCTGGATTTTTCTCTAACAAACAATATGATGATTATAAATACTGGACTTGTACTGAATTGTGTAACGACATCACATTTTTGATGGATAATGTTTATGTAAAATTTAATGGCAAGACTTTTCAACAGATTATTGGAATTCCTATGGGCACTAACTGAGCTCCCCTTATAGCAGCTTTATTTTTATACTGTTATGAGAGAGACTTAATGCATTCTATTCAAACCCCTAAAGGTTTCGACCTTATTGATAAGTTCAATGACACCTCTAGATATCTTGATGATACTTTAGTTATCGATAACCCTGAGTTTGAAAACTATATCGCTGGCATTTATCCATCTGTACTTCAATTAAACAATGCCAATACTTCCGACCAGGAAACACCTTTTTTGGACTTTAACTATTAAAATTGTTAACAACAATATTCATACCAACATATACGATAAACGTAATGACTTTGGGTTTCTTATTGTAAATTTCCCTTATCTGGATGGTGTTGTCCCAGACTTCCATCATATGGTATTTATATTAGTCAGTTGGTTCGGTTTACAAGAGCCGGCATTAACGTTATGGATTTTCACGAAATACATTCTCGGATTACATTAAAACTCCTTACTCAGGGTTATAGATATCATAAACTTCGAAAAACTTTTGGTAAATTTTATAGATCTTATTCAGACATTTTATCTAAATTCGGAAATGTGACTTTTCAACAATATGTATCCAGCGGAATTTCCCATCCCAATTTCTACGGTGATTTAGTGTACAAACTAATGAGGATCAAAGGTTCCGATACTTTCATATCGGTTGTTTCTAAAATCATTAAACGCCTTCGACATCGACAGTATGACCCCGAGATCATATTCCCCTCTGACTGTTAGTCGTTAGCAGGATAGTATACATAAATGTGAAAGAGAGACCGACGCCTGCAGTTCCTCATCTGACTGTAAAGAGAAGTGGGATTGGAAGCATGCAAAGAGAGACTTGCGCCTGTAATTCATCATCTGCCTGCAACAAGTAGCGGGACAGTAAGCATACATGTGAAGAAGAGACCGGCGCTTGTAGTTCTCAATCTGTCTGTAACAAATAGCGGTATACTAAGCATAAACGTGAAGGAGAAACCGGCGTCTGTGATTCCCAATCTGTTTGTAAACAGAAGCGGGGGCGGAATTATGTGAAGGAGAAATTGGCGCCTGTGATTCCCCATCTACCTGTAACGAGAAGCGGATTGTAAAGATGTGAAGGAGAAAAAGGCACCTGTAAATCTCCATATGCATGTATAAAGAAGCTGCAGTAGAAGGATATGTCGGAATAACCGGCCGCTGTGATTTCCCATCTGCCTGTAACGAGAAGGTAGATAGCAAGGCCGGCACGTGTATTAATACCAACTTCTAGTAAGGAGACTGTTGGAATAAAATGCAGTATATGTAATATATAATAGAGTTTTTGCACTACAGATAGTACATGTAGACGGAGCCATTTTACCAATATCCTGAAGAACTGAATTGGACGTACAATAACTAACAGAATTCCGTTTTTTACAGCAGACCCAATCTAAAAATAGCTATCACGTGGTAACATCTCTCTAGACTGCAATACGTTCAAGTTTACGACAGCATTAATACATAATACAATCAGGAATAAAGGGACAACTAAATGTGACTTTAAAATGATGAATAAATGCCCTTAATTAAACCGAGAATAGGTACTTTTATCGAGAGGATTATTTATAAATTTTTAAATGTACGTCCTTTGATTGTTCAGCTGTTATGGTGAGTGGGAAGGGGGTCCGTAAACCGGTTAACCACACTATTTGTTTGGCTTTTGTCAAATTAAATGACCGTCCTAAGTCGGTATCGTAATTGCACTACAATCAAATATTTTTGTAATGTGTTATATGTTCTAGTATATTATCTATATTCATGTATTGTATAGCTCCATGGTGACTTCTGCCACATAACTGAGCCAGTAACTCCTCTTTGTTCTTTTACCTGTAAGGAAATTCAATCGAAGCAAGTGACCTGGAATAAGCAATTGCAAATGGAGTTGCCCACTGTAAATCACACGAGTAAACAGCTTATCAAACGCACGTTAGTATGAATATGCGGTTACAGTATTTCCATGAAATCTATAGACAGGCCCAATGATCGCATTTCTCTGAGAAGGTAATTTCATCTTTGTACTCAATTGTTTTGATTCAATGAGGCGAGGTCATCTCCAGTAATGTTCAAGCGATTTCATCGCTCAACGTTCTGCATAACCGGGTTGAATCTTACCACACAACTATATTGTACCCTAGGTTCTGTACTTTTGACGTCAATGACAAACCTGCATTATTCATCAGATCATGATCATATATACCCTTATACCCTAGATTAGGCCGACTGACATATTTTTAAATGAATACTGTGCGTTGTGACGTTAACGACGGACATGAATAATTCAGCAGGCCGTGATTTATGGTGCATAAATACTTATATTTCGTATGGATTATAAAGAGAATACATTTTGCTCTGTTTCTTGATCTCACCAAGTAATTATGTTTCGAGCCATTATAAATCTGAACAAGAAAGTACAGCATGAAGATAGGTAAGTAATCAATATTCTACTTCATTAAATCAAATTAAATATCTACTAAGACCGCCCTTAATTCTATATTTAAACGACGTCACGGTAATATCGGGATGCGTACAAAGCAATAAGAAAAACAAAATATAGAAGATGGCAATTTATTGTAGATAGAGAAAACAGAATGGAATCGATGTCAAATACATGAGTTATGACGTTAAAGATGTATTCGGGAAATGCACTTATCTTAAATGTTTCACGTTGATGTTACCTTCCTGCAGCATATTTTAAATGTCGTACTAAACACACTCGTTCATAAATACACAAACTACACGCAGAAAGTGTTAATAAATGTATATATTTTGTTCTGTCGTTGATCCTTGACCAATATTTATTAAAACAAATGAAACACTTGAAATTAGTCTTATTAATTATTTACATTAAATAAGATTAAATTCTAAATCAAGCATTTTTCAATATTTCTCAAAAACGAGATGAAAAAACATTTTAAATTGCTGACGATATGGTTCTTTTTGGTGAAAGTCCAGAGTCGTTACAACATATTTTAGATACTCTACCTGTTTATAAGGAAAAATGGAAACTAACTTTAAATGTCGATAAAACTAAAATTGTGATATTAAGAAATGGGGGTAAGATAAGAGATAACGAAAGATTTTTCTACAATGGGGACGAGATTGAGACGGTTGATAAATTTAATCATTTAGACATGTTATTTGATTATAATAGGATGTTTAACATAACACAAAAGCATGCTGCAGATCAAGGGAGAATAAATTTAGAAATATCCATTCAATATAAAAAGCAAGTGTTTCGTTTTCGATATATATGTGAACAGTGTTTGAACTTACGGATGTGAAATTTGGGGTTTTAATAATTAATATTTTTACAATGAATCCCCATTTATTCAAACAACCACATTACATACCAGGCCAGTCTATAAAAAAGAAGATGGCTAATTTACATAATACTTGTGTCTTCGTACCTGCTGTGAAAGCAGCAAATAACATTATCATTGCTTGAAAAATATACTATATTACTGTTCTTAAAACTGAATAGAACTCTACTTCTACGTATGTTAAAACCCCATTTTTTAAAGACAAGTTCATATCTGACCATTGTAAAGTTATGTGTGACTTCAAGTTAAGCATTGATAAAAACGATCTTCCAACTATGTATTGGCTTCCCAAATTACACAAACATCCATATAAATCATGTTTTATATATAAATCTAGTCATTGCTCTACAACTGTGTTTCTAAACATATTACCTCCGCTCTTACTGTAGTTAAAGAGCATGTTATCAAGTATTGTAATAATGATTTAAGCAATAATAAAATACATCAATTACTTTTGGTCTATCAAAAATTCTAACGAAGTCATTGAAAATTCCGTTTGAGAAATTTTGAGGCAAATAACGTTTCTGCATTTGATTTTTCGACACTCTATACCTCTCTACTTCATGACTTAATCAAAACCAAATTGTTGTCTCCCATATGTTGGTGTTTCAATAGAGAGACTATATCATATCTCTGAACTTCAGTTACATCTTTTTTTTATCAGAAATATGATAATTATAGATATTGGACTTGTACTGATTTGTGTAATGCCATCACATTTTGATGGATAATATTTATGTACAATTTAATGGCAAGACTTATCAACAAATTATTGGGATTCCTATGGACACTATCTGCGCTCCTCTTATAGCAGATATATATTTTTATACTGTTATGAGAGAAACTTTATGCATTCTATTCAAACTTCTAAACGTTTCGGCTTTATTGATAAGTTCAATGACACCTCTAGATATCCCGATAACCCTGAGTTTGAAAACTATATTACTCTAATTTATCCATCTGGACTTCAATTAAACAATGCCAAAACACCTTTTTTAGGACTTAAATATAAAAAACTGTTAACAGCAATATTCATACCAACATATTTGATAATCGTGACGACTTTGGATTTCCTATTGTGAATTTCCCTTATCTAGACGGTAATGTCCCCAGACTCCCATCATATGGTATTTATATTAGTCAATTTGTTCGGTTCGCTAGAGCCCGTATTAACGTTATGGATTGTCACGCAAAAAATTCTCAGATTACTTTTAAACTTCTTACTCAGGGTTACAAACTTTTGGTGAATTTTACAGATCTTATTCAGCAGTTTATCTAAATTTGGAATGTGACTTTTCAACAATACATATCCAGCAGAATATCCCATCCTAATTTCTACGGTGATCCAGTGTACATACTAAGGAGGGTCAAAGGTTCCGATAATTTCATATCGGTTCGACATCGACCTCGAGATCATCGCTAAGACCATAGTTTTTTTTATTGGGTCCTATACAACCCAATGCAGACTTTTGCTTGAACGTTGTACACTGACTGAGAAGGCGGTAGGGACTCTATGACAAGCATTGTCCAAATCTTTTCAGAGGAGACAAAGTCCGTATCCTCACCCCTTCTGATGATTTGTATCATATAGCTTTCTCAGAGGTCTTCTGTTTCTCTTGGGTACATTTTTTTTTATGAAATTAATATTGACAAATTCACACAGAATATGTTAGAACACAGAATTTTGGATATAAGCAAAAAATATTTTCCGCAATTAGAAAGTCATCGCGAAGGGATGTTATCAATATTTTGTAGATGATTTTGGACTCCAGTATTACATATCTAAATCAATGAATAAAATACATAGGAAATCTATTACTAAATTCAGACTACCTCGCACAATCTTAACGTAGAATCCGGTCGATACAGAAATGAATGAAGAAGCAATGGAACCTGTACGTGTTGTGAGTTAAACGATATAGAGGATGAAACAACGTTTTCTGTGCCTAAAGTAATGTTGATGATAGTTTTACTTCCCTGCCACCACTCCCAATCCTCCAGTTCTCTTCTCATCACTTAATATATATCTGGTCAAGATGTAGTTGACACTCTGATGTTAATCAATACGGGTAAAGCCAGTCGGCCAGACATGGTGAAGCCCAGACTACTTAAAGAGGGTAAACCAATTTAATCCAACCATCTTGCTAATATTTTCATCTTTTTCTGTCTCTAACTTCCCCAATAGTTGGAAAGTGGCTGATGTGTAAAGATAATGGATAAATCCAAACCACAAGTCCAAAAATCATAAAACCAGAGGACATACAAAATCAGTGAAAATGATAAACAAATGGAAAATAACAAAATATGTCTACTTGAAGAGCATATGTGAACCCCTGTGATGGAGTGAGATCAGGTGCCCGGGGAGAGTGAGCATCTCCTGCTTGCTAGCAACACCCGTCACATATACCTAGTAGAAAGAGTCAAATCGTGTAAATTCCATATGTAGGCTGATGTTAGTCCTATTGTTAAAAAAGGAGAATCATCCGACCCTTTCAACAACAGACCTATAACTCTCCTCAATTTCATCTCAAAAGTATTTGAGAAATATGTCTTCAAACATTTTTATCATTTCATTAATAGACTTATTAAAAGATAACACTTCTTATTGATAATTGTTGAAAATCTTGACATTGCAACAAACATTTTCGAAATTCTGATCTTGAAAAAATACATTTTTGGTCTAACCAGTGGCTTGTCAAAGAGAAAACTGAAGATATCTGACAAAGCACTATGACAAAAATCACCAAGGAAATGCACAAAAATTCATTCCAAACAAAACAGAAGAAATTATCATAAGTAGGAAAATAATTCGATCAAATTACTCTCCACTCATCATGAAAAACCACGAACATTAAGATTGTAACCTCACAAAAATATCTTGGACTTACAATCACCACAGAATGTACATGACACGAACACAAGAAATTTCTTCCAAATCATGGGAAAGAATTAATCTACTACGCTCTTAAAAAGAAGAAAGAGGAGTTACTGGCTCAGTTATGTGGCAGAAGTCACCATGGAGCTATACAATACATGAATATCAATAATGTACTGGCACATATAACACATTACAAAAATATTTGATTGTAGTGCAATTACGATACCCACTTAGGACGGTCATTTAATTTGACAAAAGCCAAACAAATGGTGTGGTTAACCGTTTAACGGGCCCACCTTCCCATTCATCGTAACAGCAGAACAATCAAAGGACGTACATTTAAGATTTATAAATAATCCTCCATGTAAAGAACAAGGATAAACAGGTATCGCATATTGAGAGTCAATAAAATATAAACACGTAAGGTATTGTAAAACACATAATGATATAAAAATATATGCGACATCAACATGATAAACCGTGCTCTGCCAGTCTGAATGCGAGCTAAGACCCTAGATCTGTAGGAGTCCCGACTATCAGTCAGAGGGGACGAGGTTCAGGACCATGTCTCCTCTGAAAGAGGTTTGGACAAGGCCCGTCATATAGTCCCCACCGCCCTGTTAGTCAGCGTGCAACGTTCAAGTAAGTCTGCATAAGGCTGTAGAGGGACCAAATACAAGACCTATAGTCTTTTTGATGATCTTAATGACATACTATCTACCTAGAAGATCATCGTAAAAATTAGGATGGGAAATTCCATTGGATACATAGTGTTGAAAAGAAATATTTCCAAATTTAGATATAAGTTCTAAATAAGATCTAAAGAATTTGCTGAATGTTTTTCTAAACTTGTGATATCTGTAACCCTGAGTTAAAAGTTTAGTAGTAATTTGTAAATTTCGTTTATGAAACTCTATTAAAAGTTTCAATTAGACAGAAGAACCTTAGAAATTATGTATTTATCTTATACTAGGCCACTTGGAAATTGGGATACTATTTGGGATAACTGTACTCAATATGAATTGAATGAAATAGAGAAGACTCAATTTGAAGCAGGAAGGATTGTGTCTGAGGCAAAAAAAAATTCTGGTTCAATCCCTATCATTCTGGCAGATTTGGGATTGGAAACTTAAAGAGCAGAAGATAAAAAGATCACTTTCTTCAAAACGATAAAACACCAAACACCAAGCTACCTTCAGACACTTGTACCAACAAACATAAGACAGGCAACATAAAGACGTCTCAGGACAGGTTCCATTTTCTCGCACCAACAGACATCAAAATTCATTTCTTCCAAAAACTATTCAAGATTGAAACTCACTTCCAGAGGACGTTAAATTGCTTAATTCAGTAAACTCTTTCAAAACATATTTGGATAAGGACAAAACAGCAGTCCAAAAGTATTACTCTGTTGGTGAGAGAAAATACCAAATATTACACACACGTCTTAGACTTGGATGCAGCTCTCTGAACTCCGACGTCTTAAAAAACCATATTTCTGACTCCAGTTTATGTCAATGTGGACAACAAGAAAACTGTCCACAATTATCTCTTAATATGCCATCTCTAGGCCAATATCAGGGCAAACACAATCTCTAGTCTGCCCTTCAATTTTAACATAGAGTTGTTACTGAGAGATTGCGCCCTATATAGTGATGAAGTCTACACAACAATATTTGAGACTTTTCATACATTTATAAAAGACATAGGCAACTGATCATTTATCAACCTCACACTTTTCATACATTTACTTTTTATTTTTTCACATTTTTTGGTTCTGTTTTTCTTATATGTGTATTAAGTACTCGTCAATCAAAATATGTATGTGGTAAATTTAACCTGATACATACAATTTATTCTTCTTCTTCTTATTTTTATTATTATTATCTTTGTCTATGATGTTTACAATGTGGTCTAAATTGTATTTGTTCTCCTTGCTAACATTTCTTTGGCCATTGTATCTGTTTTATATTGAAATTTACATGTACCTGGAGCGAGCTTTATATTAGTCATTGTACTTGTTGCTCAATCCAAAATTATTGTGCTATATCTGTATTGTCTTGAAAATTACTCAATAAATACTGTGTAAACCTATTTCATTTTATTTTGAAATGTCCAAAATATCACGAAATACGGAATTTATATATCAAAAAGTATTATTTTAAACGACCTAGCGTTTTAAACTCATTCAATTATTAAGTGTACATAATTTGAAAAAAAATTCTATTTCCGGCAGAAAAAATAAAAAAAGATAATTTATAAATTGAATCACGAATTTTGCTCGGTTACATTCTTTTATGAGAACTCTCACCAGTCACCCTGTGTTACTGTATGTATGTTCTGTTGTATTTACAGGTATGTGTATATTTATATATTTATATAGGTGTGTTTGTGTATATATGTGTAGATTGAAATGTGTGTATTATGTTCACCTTGTATTTCATTATTTGTATGACACAATATTTATTGAATCAAAATTTTCATGAACTTGTAATTTATGTATGTATACATACATTTATATATATATATATACCTATACTCATGCATTCTCACATACACATCTGATGTCCATAAAGTCACTCCCATACATGCATAAATGCATAGTTACTCACATGCATGCAACCATATATAAATACAATGTACATCATCTAACATACATACGTACTTCCTTATTTGGGCCGGTGTTATATAGTAGTTTTTCCCCCGGAAAAATGGCTATAAAGTAGTTTTTCCCCCATAAAAGTTTTTCCCCCTTACGTAACGGTTTGGCAATTATACACATTCGTTCTGTATCAGTCAGATAACAATTGAAATACAAATGTACTATAGTAATAGCCTGTGGATCAAACCGATGGTGTTATGTTTATGGATTTCTATATACTGTTAAGTGTTTTGTTTGTGTGTGTGTGTGTGTGTGTGTGTGTGTGTGTGTTTATTTTTTGTTTTATTTATTTATTTACAAGTCTTTCTTATTTATATATTTCCCATAGTATGCTATTGTCTTCTATTATTTCATTGTAAAAATTGTCGTTTACTTGCGTATAGCTGTCAATTATGACGTCAGGCTGTGACTCAAGATTCGATCCCAGGCAACTTTTCGTAATACATCATGAGTAAAATAGGAATTTATCAATCAAAATGACAAATATAAGAATTGAACGTGCAAGAATTCCTTGAACATCCATTTCCTAAAAAAATTAAAACTGATGTATTATATGTATATCACAATATCCCTCATCATGTACAGAGTACATGATGAACATAAAAACAACAGAAGGGAATTCCACCCAGGAGTCGCGATTTGCAATCTACGACAAGGCTTGTCTAGTCGAAGATGTTGTAAATTATGATAACAAGAATATGACAGGTTTCATCTTAAAGTATCCATATGCTAAGTTTCAAAGCTCTACACCCTTTTGTGTACAAGATACAGTCAAGGTTAAAGTTTTTGAAAAGTAGGTCACACTTCAAGGTCAAGGTCATTAGGTCAAAAGTCATGGTCCAAAATTAAAGATCTTATCACAAGTAATCTATATATGAAGTTCAAAACCCCTTCTCCTTTTGTACAAAAGATACAGCCACAGTTTAAGTTTTTGAAAACGTCAAGGTCAAAGTCACTAGTTAAAAAATCATGGTTCCAAATAAAAGGTCTCACCACAAGAAAACTATATGTGGAGTTTCAAAGCTTTGTACCTCTTGGTACAAATGATATAGTCAAAGTTTTTGCCTCAGGGTAGGAGTCACAGACAGGTCAAAAACTAGATGCCCCCGAATTTCATTCCGGAGCATAAAACGAACTCGTTTTTCTTTTTTTCCATTTGTAAATATAGAGATTTCTCGGATTAAATAAAGATATCTCGAATGAAATTCTAGTAGATACATCTCTGTTCTAAATATATGCATTTGTATTTGGAAAAGAGATTAAAATTGAAGACATTACTACTTAAGAAAATGAGATATCTCTAAATTAATTGGATATATCTCCGTATAAAAAGTTGAGATATCTCTATTTTAAATAGAAATCTATTTATTGTTAACAAGGTAACAAGCTGGATTTACTTACATGTATGTGTGAAAAAAAACCCCGAAATTTCACATGTGGGGGGGGGGGGTTCCACTATATAGAAGTTTTTCCCCGGGGGAAAAATGACTATAAGAGGGGGGAAGATAGCCAAATTTCCCTCAGGGGAAAACTACTATATAGCCATATTTCCGGGGGGAAAACTACACGATTTGACTTTCTACGGGGTATATGTGACGGGTGTTGCTAGCAAGCAGGAGATGCTCACTCTCCCCGGGCACCTGATCTCACTCCATCACAGGGGTTCACATATGCTCTTCAAGTAGACATATTTTGTTATTTTCCATTTGTTTTTCATTTTCACTGATTTTGTATGTCCTATGGTTTCATGATTTTTGGACTTGTGGTTTGGATTTATCCATCATCTTTACATAAAGCCATTTTTCCCCCCTAGGGGAAAAAATTACTATATAACACCGGCACGAGCCGCTCTATCTACTGATTTAACTTTGGAGAAAACACTGTGATTTACTGCTGCCCTGTAAAGCACTATGATTCTCTGCGGTATTACTTTGTTTACTAGATATCATCTTGGTCACTAAAGGTCACTAAAACGCTTGACAAATACGTTACGTTCACATCCATTGTATGTATTATCTTGAAAAGTTTTTTCCTGTTATTATAAGAGCAGAAAATTATGACATCATCGTTGCGGCGCTATTTATAGATATGTATATACGGCGATGTTGTGCTCAATGTTTAGTTTATTTTTAGAAACCTTGCTGTACGCGATAGTACAGAAGGGATAACCGGAGAAGTTCAGTTTACCGAAAAGATCGTAAAATCTACCGAAAAGAAAATTACAGAATAAAAATTTACCAGTATTTCCTCTGATTATAATTATAAGTGATCACTGAAGAAATTGTATTCTAAGACTTATATGTAAACTTATACTAAATAATGATACATATAATGAAGCATACAAATATATGTTTTAAGTCAAGTTATACCGATTAAAGCCTTTTTTAGGTCATTGATTCAAATTTTAATTCCATGTCATCATCTATAATTTCATACATTTGTCTGAAACAAGAGTGTACGAGTTGTACGATTAACCTCCAAAAATAAGAGACGAGATGGGCATAACTTCATAAAAACAAATTTTCTACGATATTTTTAAAGGTTAATTGTACAACAAAATGGTTATTTATATATAAATAAAGACATGTTTGAAATTATCATCACTAATCATGTAAATATGGAGTTTGAATTAAAGTTTTCATAGAAATTAGTAAGAAGTTGCAAGAAAATTATAAGTAATTCAAAATAATTCAAACTGTTTTGATACTACTACTTTAAACCTTTTTGGTCAAAATTCCAAAAGTATAATAGGTAAAAAAAAACTGTAACATTTAAATTCAAAATTTTATTCTTTGGTTTGATTTCATTGTAATATTCTTAATTTGGATTCAGTCAATAATATTGAAAGCTATTTTGAATTCAAAGGTTATATTGAAAGCATTTTAAGTAACAGATTTTATATGTGATACAAATATATATATACATATATATATATATATATATATATATATATATATATATATATATATATATATATATATATATATATATATATATATATTCTTTTCATTTCCAAAGTCTTATTTCAAAATTAAAAGTTAAACCGTAGCATAGATTTATTAATTTGATATAACAATTATGATAGTCCTATTGTATTGATTAATCTTAGTGGGATTTGATTTGTACTATAAACATTAACAGTAACACCACTTGTACTTGACAAGATTATCCAAACATTATTTGTTTTTAAATTTTTGGATTTATTACAAATTTGCTTTCAATATTAGTTTGAATTATATTTGAGCCCAGCATAATTTGTTTACATTGACTTGCAGTCAAGTTTTTTAAGTTTTGATAACATTATCTGTTTCAATGAATGGCCAAAAATCTTGCATGCTAGTCAAATGTTTAGTTTTTCTATTGTTTATATAAGTGTTTTCCTAGAGAAAAATCTTTCATCTGATCTGTATATCATTTCTAATCATATTCAAGTATCAGTAAGAAATTTAGAATACAGAAATGAACTTTCAACATACTTGGTGTGTTACACTTGCCCTAGCTAACACATAGTGATTTTCATCAATACATTATGTTTATTTCAATCAAAGTGTTATAAATACTTGGCATGAAATGGATGAACACATAGCATTATCCTTTACTCTCATTTTGTCTGTCTGTGATAACTAGACATGTATAATGTGCCATGACTTTCCTGCCTGCACAACTAGACAGAAGTTGCTTATTCCTCCCTTAAAACTGCTTTCATATCTAGATTTCATGGAAATTAATTGCATCTTCATTGCACGTTTCAGACCCTTTTTTATGTCACATGCGAAACAAAACATTTGAATCAATTTGTCCGATGTCCATCCGTCTGTCTGTCAGTCACGCTTTCACATTATTTATCATAATTTAGTATTAAACATCTATACTTCAAATTAAACTTGCAGGATTGATTTATTACGACGAGAGCCGAATGTCAAACTGAGACTGTCAAGGCCATATTCAAGGTCAAGTTTATGGGAAACATATGGCAAGCGACATCGTGTTTCGGGGCAATGACTTTTTTTTTAAAATTTTTCAAAACAATTATACATGTCGCCAAATTACACACTAAGTACTAAGGGCCACGTGCTAAGTATTGACTTGCTAATAGTTTTAAAGTAGTTTCTTGACGATAATTTAGAATGCTATTTTTCAGTATGAAGGAGCATTATCCTTTCAAATATTATTCAATCATAACCAACAAATATCACAATTTAACTTTTTTCAAATTACAGTATTACTTCTAGGAACATATCATAATCAAAATTGTATTGAGCTTATTATATAAAGTCAAAAACGAAAACGGTGTTTAAACAACTGTACTCTATAGGTAAGTCGAAACCTATAGTAATGGAAATACAAGTCAGTGAACAATTTAGTTACGGCCCGAAATTTTGACGCTTGCGTCAATAGATTTTCTTGTATACTCTTTGAGATAGCTTGATTACACTTACAGCATAATCATGGACATATGCATATAATTATAAGCCAGTATGCACATACATTTAAACTGAAAATTAGACGATCAGAATAATAATCAATTGTGATAGAAATTGATTTTGATATTGTTTATTGATCAAAGTTGTACATCTTATAAATATAATAATACATGGTCAAGTCTAAAAGAAGGAGAATATGAAAGTTGTTATGCACAGATATATAGCAAATACATAATAGTACAAGGTCAAGTATAAAATTTACAAGTTGTTCGACGCATATGTATACAGATATGATTAAATAGGAAATAAATAATAATATTGATAAATTACTGATGCTTTATGTATTTGTAAATAATTACGTAAAGTTGTTGAATACGGATGGTAAATCTATAAGTTATAATCGGAAAACAAGTTGAGTGATAACCTTGAGTTAGTGTGAAATTTGAGACACCCAGATTTATATTGTCAAATATGTATGCATTTAGATTTTGATGTTAAAATCGTTTAATGAGCTTGATGTATTATTGCACGCAAGAAGTATCCGCCCATGGAGTTCTTCATCGTACATGGGACAAACTACATTTAGATTTAAATTAAAAGGTTAAGGGGACGACCACTTGATTCTGAGGAGATTAAGGGAGGGGGGGGGCTGGCACTTTTTGGAAATAAGTATTCTGAAAATGGAGGAAATAAAAATCTTGCTTTGACTAAAATGAATGTGAACGGTACATATACCAGATCATGCAAATATAAAGCTGAAATTTATTTTTTTTTTCCGGCTCGCTTTGCTCGCCAGATTGCTCCCTATACTAAAATGTGTAGTATTTTAACTGTGTAACTCATATTTCAGCGGAATCAATATGTTCAATAAAACTTGATAGAATTGTTGCTTTTTAAAATGTATTTACATGTCTATTTTGAGGGGTAGACAGGGGACATGGACTCTACTATCTGCTTTCTGAGAGATTTTCTCTTCAGATTCTTGTTCGGAATAGTGTCATTCGGGTCCCCTTGCTGCCAATTTCCAATCCCTTTCCCCAAACTTCCCCTCGTGTTGTCCGCCCCTCTTTAATAGGCCAGGCACACCAATATTTTAACGTTAAAACGAGTGACCAAACGGGATCTTAAGGGTCTTATGTACACAGTCGTTCAATACAGAGATAAATGATAAGGGGGAGGGGGTATTGTACGTGAGATGTCTTCGTGGGTTTTCTCCGGGTACTCCGGTTTCCTCCCACACAAACGACACAAACGCCAAGATCCATGCCAACGAGTAAGATTTATATAAGTTGTTAACTTGTTTCTTAATCGTTTTAAAATTAATAAATTTTAAATTTTTAACTCATCATCATCATCAACAACATCATCATCATCATCATCACCATTCTGTTTTGTTTGTTCTAGGTGTCTAAAATGTTTATTGTTGCTGTTCCTGGTTGGAACAAACATTCCAGGACTTAAAGCCCAGCTGATTCTGCCGGCATCAGGACAAGTGCCAGCAGCTAGAGTTCCGGGTGCTTCCCTTGGCTGTACGTATTTGGCTATATATACATCATTTTGGTGTGATGTTTCTACTTTATTGATTTCGACACTTAATTAATATTTATTTTGGTTTCGACGCTTTAACCTTTTTATCAGCCCGACTTTAAAGGCTTCTATATTTGCTTCAATTCTAAAATTTTATTGATGTAATTTTGTTTTACACTAAAAGTTCATTTATTATATCTGGATTTTTAAGATTTTTTTTAAAGAAATGATAGATATTTTAGTCTTGTATTGTAACTTAATGAATTCTGGATAGTTTCTATCAGTTTAGGAGTTCAAAATTTACGACTGGTCGTAAATTTAGTAAAACAGGCACTCGTTCTTCCGACCCTGTTTTATTTGCTATTGTACACTAAAGAAGTATAAGTTTTGCCACCGCCGTCATTTCTTTCCTTTCTCATGTCTTCTTTTGTTTCTTTTTCCACCCAGTTGAAAACAGTAAGGAAAAATGTCAATATCAGATAGATACGACTACAGTATCAGCTATTTACTGTCATTTTTAACATATTTTGTTGTAATGACTGGATATAAGTGATCGCATTTGGTATTGTAGTTGCCGATATTGCTTTGTTAGCAGCTGCTGGGTTTGCCGCATATCACTACGTCGAAAAGAAAGGTAAATGTAGAACGAACTGAATTCGGTGAATCTATGCAAAATATCACTTTCTCTTTTGCTTAAGACACAATATACATGTATTTAGGAAGGTTTATATTCTTTATACAGATTTATTACTATAAGAAAACTTTGCAATAAATAATAAATGTATTGAAGATATGTCCCTGAACAGGATTAGCATTAGTAAAAAAAAAAAATTCTACCAAGCTTGAGATTAATTTTCTACTGATGAATGACAAATTTTACATTGCTCCATTTTAGAGGAAGCGTGCAAAGACAACCCTTGTGGAACAGGAAAATGTGTAAAGACAGAAGAGGAAGAAGAAGAAGAGGAGGAGGAGGGCCAAGAAGAAGAAAGCGAAGGGGAGGAAGAGATGGACTATGTTTGTATATGCCCTCCTGGATATTTTTTCAGCTTCACTAAAAGAACATGTGTGACAAGTACTGCTTATTTTCATATTCCATTAATTATGTTAACAATAATAATAAAATAACAAATAGAATTTTCATATTATCACACTTACTTGATAAATGGTCCTTACAACTTCAGCCCATAGTAGTACATTGTGACAGGTCCAGGTAAAAATTACCTGTCCTCTAATATACTGCACCAAAGGCTTAGATATGTATCATCAAACTTGCGTCCAAAAACTCTATCTGTAGGAAGAAAGGAAAGGGTTGTAAAATAATACATTATCCGTCTATTTAGAGCTGCTGTCTTCAACTTGGTGCATATCCATTCTGTTCACTCCCTTCATCTAATAAAATTTATTTTTACAAATTCGCTTACGAAAGAATTGAACTTCCAAGGATACATGGATTTGTGGGCGTAACTTATTTTAATTTTTTCTTTCCTTTATCTGTCTACTTAGCTGTACATAACTCATTCTTACTACTCTAAAGATGCCTGTTCCAGTGTAACATGTGGAAACGGAGGAGTCTGTACAGAAAACAAGATGGGGGAAGTACAATGTGCTTGTCCCAAAAACTATTCAGCTGTGAATCTGAAATGTAAAAAGGGTAAATACTGTGGCTATTCCACCTACTAGAACGCATGTTTGTATCAAACTTTGCAAAGTAGTGGGCGCTTAAATTTTTATACAATCGTGTCGTTGATTTGTAAAGAGACCTATTTTCCATCAAAAGGTACCAAAAAAGGTAACAATAAAAGGTAACAATAGGTCATTTTATCTCAGGTGTTGGGGATTTACCAATTATAAGCATCAAGCCCAAAATGCTAGGCATGCGACCTTGTCAGCTGTATGAATGCAGAAATCATTCAGCCCTTTCAAACGAAAATTTCGTCAATTTCATTATACATTATTCTATTACTTTTAACACAGAGGATTCTGATTCATTATTTTTGCAGCCCGTTATCTTTCACGCTTACGTCAATAGATCTCTATTAACTTGACTTGTGGGAATGGGATCTAAATTTGTTAGGCACCGTTCATTTGATAATAGGGAGGGGGGGGGGGGGTTCAACCCGGCAAAATTATTTTTTTACCTCAATCATTAGGCAAGGAAAATTTTTTTTCCAGAAAAGCCGGAGCAAACTTTTTTTTCACCAATAAAATATTGTTGTATAATAATACAAATTTGATAATAAACACTGTTATTTTTTGACAAAATTCTGCTCAAACCGATTTTAGCTATGTTATACGCTTTTATATAAAGAAAAAAGTAAAAGAAAATGTATGTCAGAATTTTGCATCTTCAAACTGCCATAACTTTTGATAGAATAGAAATATCAGCAAAATGGAAAACTGTTTTGAATTTGTTTCACTGAGATCTATCCAAATACTTTTTACACATAACGATATGAATACACTGCGAAATTTACCGGGGTTGCTACTATCCTCTGCCCACTCCCCATGAACCGTTTTTGGCATATACTCAGTGCAAACATTAAGGCACTCAAAGAGAAAGATAAAGGCATCTGACTCTGCCGTATGACACATATCACCACGGATATGTACTGTTGATAATGTAATAATTTGAAAAAAAAGAACAGACACAACTTGTCACAAGAATATCACAAAAACTTTCGATTAAGGTGAATATGAAATACCAACTTAGGACGGTCAATTGATATGACAGTAACCAATCATTTCTCCTTTGAAAAAGGTTTTAACAAGGTCCACCATATAGTCCCCACCGGCCTGTTAGTCAGCGTACAGGTTCTAGTAAAATTCTCTGTATAAGAGTGTATAAGGGGTCAATACAAGGATTACTGTCCTTTTGGTGATCTCCGGGTCATCTTATTGTAGATCACGAAGGCCTTTCACTATTTTGGAATTCGACGAGATTAGCTTATTGGAACCTTACACCCTCTTAAGTTTGTACACCAGATCACTGTAGAAATTGGTTTTTCACTTTGTGACTGAGCAAGGTTTTTTTAGTCAAAATCAGGGCAAGAATTTTTTTTCAAACCCAGCCCCCCCCCCCCCCCCTATATCAAATGGACGTTGTCTTAATTGTGCATTGGTTTGTTTTTAGGAACTAGTGTGTGTCAATTCAAATACTAATATCTGATTGATTTTAAAAAGAAGAACTTCCATAGCTCCCAGTCGTCAAAGTGTCATGCCACATCCTTCTGTGATGTTCTGGAGTGGAATGCACATCCTTCTGTGATGTTCTGGAGTGGAATGCACATCCTTCTGTGATGTTCTGGAGTGGAATGCACATCCTTCTGTGACGTTCTGGAGTGGAATGCACATCCTTCTGTGATGTTCTGGAGTGGAATGATCTGCCAACGGGGAATTCTACAATTCAAAATCGACAAAAACTTCTAAATTGCTAAACACATCCAATCTCTTATAAACATAACTTGTCGAAATGCGCATATGGTGCACAAAATTTGAAGGTTTATATGTTCTATATTTTTATACAAAGGGAGCTCTGCTACTCTCTGCCTTTCCCGGAGAGCAGCGTAGTGCTCTCTGTATGAGATTTTGAAACACATCTTTACGTTCTCATTTCATTTAAGACTGTCCAAAGGGAACTGTGGAGTTCAACGATACATCAACATCAAACAGAAGGATATGCTACTATCCGGTGTTCACCAGACAAAAATGGCAGGAAAGTCGCGATATCTGTGCAAGTCTTCATCAAGGCGGGGATTTGGCGTTAATACCCAGCCAAACTGCGAACGATTTCATCTCCGGAAACTTCTTCAACTTTGGACCCGAGTAAGTCCATTGACTATGAAACGTAAAAACAGTAGTCAGACTTGTCAAGCAGATCAGCTGTGTTAAGCTAGTACAGTCAAACTTGTCAAGCAGATCAGCTGTGTTAAGCTAGTACAGTCAAACTTGTCAAGCAGATCAGCTGTGTTCAGGTAGTACAGTCAAACTTGTCAAGCAGATCAGCTGTGTTAAGCTAGTACAGTCAAACTTGTCAAGCAGATCAGCCGTGTTAAGCTAGTACAGTCAAACTTGTCAAGCAGATCAGCTGTGTTAAGCTAGTACAGTCAAACTTGTCAAGCAGATCAGCTACGTTAAGCTAGTACAGTCAAACTTGTCAAGCAGATCAGCTGTGTTAAGCTAGTACAGTCAAACTTGTCAAGCAGATCAGCTGTGTTAAGCTAGTATAGTCAAACTTGTCAAGCAGATCAGCCATGTTAAGTTAGTACTATATTCTCTATAAACTTCCCAGTGGTAGATATATATACACGTACATGATAAAATGACAGCCTGCATCAAGCGATTAATAATAATTGTATAAACACGTCACTTTTTTCTTTGAGTCGAGAATGTGTTGATCGAAAATAACTGATTAGATTATCAATGTCACAAAATGCTCGTCAAAAATACATACATATTAAGCAATATGACCTTCAGTGTGTCTTATGACTGGGACATAAACACGTGATTTGTGTCAAAGACAAACCTGACAAAACATTCAATTCTTGTCAAGGACACACCTGGACGACTAATGATACCTAGGTAACATTCAGTCCGTGTCAAGGACACACCTGGACGATTAATGATACCTATGTAACATTCAGTCCGTGTCAAGGACACAACTGGAACAATAATGATATATAGGTAACATTCGGTCCATGTGAAGGAAAATACTAAAAATACCTAGCTAACATTCGGTCCGTGTCCAGGGCAGACCTGGCTTAGCTATGACCCCTCACTGCCTTTTAGTTCTAGTATAATATTAGCTGCTTCCTTCAGCTCATGATCAGAAGAATCCATTTTGAAACTTGTTTTAGTGACTTGTGTCTAAACGCGGAATCTTATTTTATATGGTTTATTTGTAATCATAAGGTCATAATGTGAGTCATAATGATAATTATAAGGTCGTAACATGAGGTATAATGATAATTATAAGGTCGTAACATGAGGTATAATGATAATTATAAGGTCGTAATATGAGGTATAATAATAATTATAAAGTCTTAACCTGATAAATTTCAATTTTCTTTCCATAAGAGATGATGTAGACGGTTATTGGATTGGAGTTAATGATCAATTCAAGGAGGGAGTATATGTCTATCTCCGACCTAATGGCCCGGTACCTGAAACCACCACTGAAATATATACCAACTGGAATCCAACTCAGCCGGGAACCGGTACCGCATCCAGGGACTGTGTACGTGCGCGTATCGAATGGGACTTTAAATGGTCGGACATCCAATGTGATGGGAACACCCAACAGGCATTATGTTCCGTAATATTAACGGATTAGGTAAGAATGCATTACGTTTCTTTTAAGTATAGTTTTTAAGTATCTTGGATTACACAAGAACACATTATACTCCATAGTATTATCAGATTAGCCAAGATGTTCAAGAATTTAAGAGAGGCGTGTGATGTTTAGCGTCGACAGGAACGTGTATATATATATATATATATATATATATATATATATATATATATATATATATATATATATATATATATATATATATATATATATATATATATATATATATATATATATATATATATATATATATATATATATATATATATATATATATATCCCTGGCGTCGAGGATGGAATTAATTGTCAATATTTGTCAAGTTGATTTAAATGCATAAAATAAAATGAAATCCAGTGATATATAAAGTAACCGATAACGCGTCACCTGACTCACTTGAACCTCACTTAGTCTCGTTATGGTCACTGTCAAGATGCTTTAAGATCTAGACAAGCATGGCATTGGACCATGCTTGTGATTGGTATTGGTCTGATATTTGTGTACATGTGTATGTGCGGGGTTTCCCTATGTCTATTTTTGTCGACTGAAGCATGTTTCTAATTCAAGCTTCATACATATACATTGGTATAGCGTTGTGTATTGTCCATTGACTAATCGCTTGGCAGAAAGGAAACGGGTACATGTATTGTTCCCTGTGCTGATTAGAATGTCTGACATTATTCCCAGATCGACGTCATTTCCAACAAAGTAGTAATCAAGATGTAGTTTATTCCAATGTCGGCGGTTCATGCATGGGGACAAATAAACCAAGTATCATTCAAGGTTTTCTCTCGGATTTGTTCCTTAACCAGTGGCGGTTCTAGAAGTTTTGAAAGGGGAGACACATGTGTATTAGCCAAACCACTCGGTCATTTTGGGTGCCAAATCTGAATTTTTACATGTAAATATGTGGCGAAAAGAGGCCCCCCCTCTAAATTCACCACTGAACATCTAATTGTTTTTGACAAAAAAAGGCAATAATTGTATTTTTTCATGCATTACTCTTCGAACCGTCGGCTACTCTCAAGGTATGCTGAATTTAGATCTGTTGAACTTTTCAAGGATAAATAGAATATCCTGCTAAACAGAGTAGGTTTAATACTATTCAAGGATAAATAGAATATCCTGCTAAACAGAGTAGGTTTAATACTATTCAAGGATAAATAGAATATCCTGCTAAACAGAGCAGGTTTAATGACCACGGATTGTCAGTGCAAGTGAAATTATACCAAAACAATTATTCCACAGAGTTATAGTCAAAACGGCCCAAGAGATACGGTCCACACCAGAACGGCCCAAACCAAAACGGCCTTTTTTACCACACCGGCCGAACTTTTTAATATTTTGATAATGAATATCGACTTTGATTTCAAAATAGATTTTTTTTCACCTAGTGTTTAAATTATACTTGATACAGATAGTAAGAGGGCAAATAATAATTTGCCTTCAGCATAAAATTATTTCTATTTTCGTGTGGGCCGTTTTATTTTTTGGCCGTTTTTACTATACACCAATGTGGAAGAAAGGTCATAATTCTGCGCTCTATAGCGATAGGAGATGACAGATATATATTTTATGTTCAAGAGAATAAAGCGTGAGAAGGGCAGTGTAACAAAAAACAGTAATGAATCTATGGTTTTCATCATGATCAAAGGTAGATGCCATGTCTCACGAGATATTTTATCAAAGTTAAGCAATGATAAACTTCATTTCACTATTATTTAAGAATTGTTCTTCCATAATGAAATGTGTAAATTCTGAATTTGTTATCAACTGTTTTTTAACTCCAATTTAATCTTTTGCTACTTGACAATTTTTAAATAAAAGCCCGGCTACTAGTACTGTAAGTACTTTGATATGTATAGCTTCTATGGTAGTGGAGTGGACATATGGGGTATATCTCATCATTCCATCTCATTCCCCCTTCCATATAACCTTGCCTCCTCCTTCCATATCAAAGACATCAGCGGATCCAGAACAGAAGCGAGGATCGTAGTTACGGGGGTCCCCTCTCATTTTAAACTGAATATATACATTTTTTTTCTTCATAGATACATGTTTCACATATTCAGGGACTAGAAACCCTCACCACATACGTATAGCATTTGGCATTGTGATTCAACCCCTTTTGTATTTCAAAAATAACATCAACGTTTAAAATATGCATACGTGTATCAGAACTTTACTAGTTGTCTTGATTTATGGCGCTGGATAGTAATGCAAGTTTTTATTTCATACACTTGCAAAACATACATGTATTCGACTGATCACTCCCTTAAACGGCGAAAGGACTCTTGAAAGGCATACGCCACTTGGAGTCTTAGTGTAGTAGCGTTTCATTCACAACAAGATGTGGATAACAAAGTGTCGAGGTGTGACGTCAAATATACGTAAATTATTATTTCTATTTATTATTATTATTATTATTATTATTATTATTATTATTATTATTATTATTATCATTATTATTATTATTTTGTTTTGATCGTATTATTTTCAGCATTTTTCCGTCCTGAACAGAACACATATGAAAAGTCGTCTCGCCGTTTAAAGAACAGGCCAGTTTGGATAATTATCTAAAGGACGCTGTTCGTTCCGGTGTCCATATGTCCATAAGTCCTTTATGATTTTTCTTGACGAACTTTATGCCATCTTGAACAATTAATTACTGTATTTGTACACAACCTAATTTTCACCCAAAATGTTGATAAGGTTTTAGATATACGCTGTATTAGCATATTCATGAATTAGCGTGATCTGTGATTGTCCTTCATAATGTCTTCACAAACATTTTATTGGCGAAATCAATAAAGAACAAAGAACAGCACTAACTCCGCTTAATATGAATCCCGAGAAAATAAGAACAATCTAGTAAATAAAAATTTGGTTATAACATAACAAAACAAAACAAGTTCGGTTGACGTCGAGTTTGAAAATAATTTTACAGGTAATTTATACGAACTTTACTGGGATTTCTAAAATGACAGATCATACTTAGATACAAACGTGGACAATTTACTCCCACCGTAAAGAAATATTTGATTTTCTTGTGAATATTATACACTTCTTGAATGGGATTGAGGGCAACAGATTATCAGTTTAACTCGAAAACAAAAAGTTGTCAGAGGCCGAATTTTCTAACAATTCCTTAGACTGCTTGATATCAACAGAAGTTCTTTAGTATTTATTTAGAAACTATTTCATAGGGATATGACAACACATCATATTTTCCATGTGAAAAGTTCATAGTTGTATCAAGTGTTACAAATGACGCAACAAAAGATAAGGGACGAATTTACTACCGTATAATTAATCTACGTGCATTGATTGTTCCAGATATTTCCTGTACAAAAACATTTTATAGGCTATTAAAGTTATCCTTCCTTAACGTTAAAATTTTACCCCACTGGAAGTGTATCTAGCTAAGTACATGTTTCGTAAAAAGGAGATTTTCTCGACTTGGGGGTCGTTGAAATTGACCCTACCTCTAATGAACAGTCTTCAAGTTCATTATACTTACCGAATAGCCACTCTATGGCCATGCTATAAATCGGAGTTCGATTTTTTTTCATAGGGAGTCATTAATTAATGTTGAAATATTAACACCCCCTTTGCAGCTACTGTCCTTGCATTGTCTCAGCAAAATATCTCTCTTTATTTAACAAAAACAGACAATGTACTAAGCTAAATATTTTAATTGTAATTAGGAGATTTTCTCGACACGGGGTCGTTTTTTAATGTTGAAATTAGACCCTACCTCTAATGATCAGTTTTCAGGTTCGTTTAACTTACTGTCGAATAATCGAACACTCACACTTTATTAAAAACCGGAGTTCGAAGCTTTTTTTATATGCTGTCATTAATTAATGTGAAATATGATCCCCTCCCCCTCCCCTATTTCCCTGCAATGTTTCCACAAACTATCACTCTTTCTTCAACAAAAACATAAAGTGTATTTATCTAAGTACGTGTGCTGTAATATATATACGGAGATTTTCTCGATATGGGGTAGTTTTTTAATGTTGAAATTTGACCCTACCTCTAACATCCAGTTTTAATGTCTATTTTACTCACTATTGAATAATCGAATAGTCACATTGTATTATAAACAGGAGTTCGAAGCTTTTTTCATAAGAAGGCATTAATTAATATTGAAATATGACCCCTTCGAAATATTAGTTCTCTTAAACAATACGTCTAATGAGATCGAAATATATATAATATTCTACATAAGATATCATTATCCAACGTAAAATTGAGAACATTCTTGCAAACAGGAAGTTCACAGTATGAATTGAATTTTAATGGTACAAGAGAGAATTATATACAAGGGTAATTTTTAACGTTAAAATATGGCTCACCATTGCGGATCAATTTTCAACGAAGGTCACTTTTTCAAACGAAGTTCACTTTTTTACGCGTGGGTGGGGTCATTAAATAACGGACCGAGTCAATTTTCAACGTTAAAAATCGATCCTTACACCATTGAAAATTGACCCGTGGGTCAGTTTTCGGGGTCACTTTTTAATGTTACACCGACCGATCCGTTTATAAAAATTGTAAGTTAAGACAACGTAAGAATCGTGGCTCTATTATCTGGACTGATATCTGATATTCTGGACTGAGACCGATTTCGACCATTTTACACAGATTTGACACCTTCTATACTAGAAGGTTACCTACTTTGACTTCTCCATATATAAATATACATGGAATTTACACGATTTGACTCTTTCTACTGGGTATATGTGACGGGTGTTGCTAGCAAGCAGGAGATGCTCACTCTCCCCGGGCACCTGATCTCTCTCCATCATAGGGGTTCACATATGCTCTTCAAGTAGATATATTTTGTTATTTTCCACTTGGTTTTAATTTTCACTGATTTTGTATCTCCTCTGGTTTCATGATTTTCGGACTTATGGTTTGGATTTATCCATCATCTTTACATCAAAATAGAGTTACGTCTTGAGGTTTTGTAGTACATAGAAGAGAAAACAATATTGTAAAATAATTACTTAATGCAGTGAAAAAGTTTATGGACTTATGAATGTAAACTCCCTGATATGCAACAGAGAGACAGATTACTTACTGAGAATAGTCTATGTCTCTGTATGCAATTATTATTTTTTTTTGTACTTATCGCAAAGGGCTTTACCGGAGAAAAGGTCTGAACTATGAAAAAACATGTAATTAAAATATAAATCAAATTTCTTTACATTTTTAGAGGGTAGATGGACCAAGGGTATCGAATACTTGCCAGTTCTTCCTCGGAGACAACACTATATTTACAATTCATGTAAATACATATTCTGAATATATTCAGAGGACTTCCAGTTTTATTTCAAACAACAGTTAATTTCTGATCATGTACTTGTTTATTACCATCATTGGCATGGGTATTATCCGAGATGGCTGTTTGGTACTTTGTTATGAATATTTATCTTAGATGGCCTTTGGGTGCTTTTTATGAGTATTTATCTTGGATAGCTTTTGGATACTATTTGCAGCAGTGTTTCAGATAGACCATTGCTAGGGTGAGTGTTGAACAGAGTTCAATCCGCAACTCCTCCGGAAGCTGGGAGGGCATCATTTAGGGGTCACCGGCGACAATGGATTTCGGTTTTGTATTGTCAAATCTGACACACAGATAGCCAGACAGATAATTCAAAATCACTTGATAAAGTTCTATCTGACAGCAGTTCGTTGAACTTTCTTATCGATAACATTTTTGTGGTGTTTGGAGGTAAGGTTTTTCAACAAATTGTCGGCATTCCAATGGGCACTAACTGTGCTCCGCTTCTGGCTGACATATTCCTTTATTCATACGAAGCTGAGTTCATTCAGTCTTTGCTTTCGCAAGGAAAAAAAAACAATTGGCTCTTGGCTTCAATTTTACTTACAGATATAGAGATGACTTGCTTTCAATTAATAATCCTTCATTTGCGGATTACCTTAGCATCATCTATCCAAGTGAACTGGAGATCAACGAAACCACAGAAACTAGTAATTCTACTTCGTATTTAGATATTATGTTGTCTTTCGACATTAATGGTCAATTGAACACCTCACTCTATGACAAACGTGACGATTTCAATTTCGCTATCACAAACTTTCCTTTCATAATTAACAACATCCCATCATCGCCCGCATACGGCGTATTCATATCTCAGTTAATACGTTATTCCAGAGCATGTTCAAATTACAATGACTTTGTTCTGAGGGCTAGGCGACTTTCAGTTAAGCTGCTCAACCAGGGTTATATATGTGCTAGACTAGCATCGTCACTGAGGAAGTTCTACGGTCGTTACGAGACTCTTATTACTCCATATGATATCTCGTTATCCAGACTTTTAAATGATATTCTGGACTGAGACCGATTCCGATCACTTTACACAGATTTGACACCTTCTGTACTAGAAGGTTACCTACTTCGACTTCTCCATATATAGATACATATGGAATTCACACGATTTGACTCTTTCTACGGGGTATATGTGACGGGTGTTGCTAGCAAGCAGGAGATGCTCACTCTCCCCGGGCACCTGATCTCACTCCATCACAGGGGTTCACATATGCTCTTCAAGTAGACATATTTTGTTATTTTCCATTTGTTTTTCATTTTCACTGATTTTGTATGTCCTATGGTTTCATGATTTTTGGACTTGTGGTTTGGATTTATCCATCATCTTTACATTCGTCATTACCATATATGTCACTAAACTAACCGGTGTCTTCCGGGAATGCCCACATTTTATATAAAATATATTCCGGGAATGCCTACATGCAGAGAACAATAGAAGTTGTTTTAACTATGTATTTTGTTTATATAAAGCTTGTTATCGTAAATGACCTGTTAACTTTAAATCGTTAATTTTCATAGGAATGATAAAAGATAAAATATGGATGAAATAATCATTTTAATTGTACTAATTGATAATGATACAAGCTGTATATGACATATTTGGAAAATTACAAGAAGCTGATAACTGCAGTAAAATGATGATTGCATCTTGGGCAATAGATATAATATAGATGTAATCATCATCTTAATTATCCTAAGTAATAATGATGCAAGCTGTGAAATGACATATTTGAAAAATTACAAGAAACTGATAACTGCAGTATAATCACAATGCAACCACAATTCAAATTTGTTTACATCTTCCAAGTGAATATGACATTTCCGAGAACATAGTTCAATCTTCCACTTTTAAATAAATATAGAACATATATACCTTATAATTTAGTGCATCATACGCGCATTTCGACAACTTATGTCTCTTCGGTGATGCATGAAAATTAATTTTTGGCATCTGTTGCTTCAACCATGGCTAACGTTCAAGTAAACTTAAAATTCACCACGAACCGTCTTGGAAATCGCAATCTAGTCTACAACGATTACAGATTCCAGGTAGAGTCGGAGAGATGACAGAATCTATATTTGATTGTAGTGCAATTACGATACCGACTTAGGACGGTCATTTAATTTGACAAAAGCCAAACAAATGGTGTGGTTAACCGGTTTACGGGCCCACTTCAGTTATAGTGAATAATTGTGAAATTTAGGATAATGAGTAATAAGTTTAAACAGAATTTATCGATTAGAATGCATAGGAAATGATTACAAACAACAAAAGAAACGAAACAACTGGCCGAAAGTATCCCGACTTTCCCAACAGTCAAAAGCAGCCTCTACTCACAACGAAGTAAGACAATACCCATCCTACCAAAGACCTTCAGACATCAACCTGGCAGACCAATGGACCAAGACCACTGCAAATGAAGAATTCCTGATAAACGACGATGGGATCCAGGCAGCAAACGAAGTCCAACAGGTCCAGTATGCAGCAGGCGGCAAGAGAATATCCAGAAAGAGGAAATAGCATCGAAATGACAACAGACTTCAGGAACTTACGACAAGATTACAGAACGAAGAGATCACCATAATAGTGAATAATGTAGTCAGTTATAGTGAATAATTGTGAAATTTAGGATAATGAGTAATTAGTGTAAACAGTATTTATTGATTAGAATGCATAGGAAATGTTTACAAACAACAAAAGATCAGGACTGGGCAACAATTCATATAAAGCACTCCCCTTGAAGTCAATTTACATAGATATAAACAAGTGCCGACATCATTAGATACAAACATAAAATAAACTGTTTATACTTTTTATAAAGAAAAAAAAATATAGTTAGGTCTTAATAAGATGTTGTGAATTCTTTCATTTATAGAATATATGTTGATACATGTACCCATATATACATTTACACACATATACATAAACATATTCCTTTACTCATACGAAGCTGAATTCATTCAGTCTTTGCTTTCGCAAGGAAAAAAACCAATTGGCTTATTTACAGATATATAGATGACTTGCTTTCAATTAATAATCCTTCGTTCGCGGATTACCTAAGCATCATCTATCCAAGTGAACTGGAGGTCAAAGAAACCACAGAAAGTGGTAATTCTACTTCGTATTTAGATATTATATTGTCTTTCGACATTAATGGTCAATTGAACACCTCACTCGTGACAAACGTGACGATTTCAATTTCGCTATCACAAACTTTCCTTTCATAATTAGCAACATTCCATCATGGCCATATGCGTATTCATATCTCAGTTAATACGTTATTCCAGAGCATGTTCAAATTACAATGACTTTGTTCTGAAGATATGCTTATTGACACTGTCACATAATGAGTAATTGTGAAATTGATAGTGAATAATTTTGGTAGTTTTGGAATTGGTAGTGAATAATTGTGAAATAGATAGTGAATAATAGTGAAATTGACTTACATGAATAATAGGGAAAAATGACTCGTAGTGAAAAATTGACAGTTAATATTTTATTTGTTATCTTATAGTCACTACAAATTTTATCTTTATGCCGAATATCATCCACCATAAATGTATAGTGCCTTTTATTTATATGCATCATAATATTTTGAATATTCTCTTTTCCTTATTATATTTATATTGTGCATATATCTTATTATAGTTATATTAAAGTGTAAAACTTATCACTTGATAGAGGTGCGTGATTGCTAATATTTTATTTACGTATGTATTGTCGTGTCTCTTCGACTTCGAGTTGTGGATATCGGATCAATATCTCTGATTTGTACTCACATCGAATAAAGCTAATACTTGAGATAAATCTACACCTTTCTTAGATTTAAACATCAAAATTATCAACAACCTAATATATACTAATATTTATGATAAACGTGAGGATTTTGGATTTCCTATTGTAAATTTCCCTTACTTGGATGGCGATGTCCCTCGACTCCCATCATATGGTATCTATATATCTCAATTAGTTCGATTTGTCAGAGGCTGCACCGATGTTTTGGACTTTCATAAACGAAATTTACAAATTACTACTAAACTTTTAACTCAGGGTTACAGATATCACAAGCTAAGAAAAACATTCGGCAAATTCTTCAGATCTTATTCAGAACTTCTATCTAAATTTGGAAATATTTCTTTTCAACAGTATGTATCCAATGGAATTTCCCATCCTAATTTTTACGGTGATCTCGTATATAAACTAAGGAAAGTAAAAGGCTCTGATAACATTATTTTATCATGTAATAAAATAGTCAAACGTCTCCTAAATAGACAATATGATATTGAGATCATCAAAAAGACTATAGGTCTTGTATTTGGCCCCTCTACAGCCTTATGCAGACTTTTACTTGAACGTTGCACGCTGACTAACAGGGCGGTGGGGACTATATGACGGGCCTTGTCCAAACCTCTTTCAGAGGAAACATGGTCCTGAACCTCGTCCCCTCTGACTGTTAGTCGGGACTCCTACAGATCTAGGGTCTTAGCTCGCTTTCAGACTGGCAGAGCACGGTTTATCATGTTGATGTCGCATATATTTTTATACCATTATGTGTTTTACAATACCTTACGTGTTTATATTTTTATGACCTCTCAATATGCGATACCTGTTGACCCTTGTTCTTTACATGGAGGATTATTTATAAATTTTTAAATGTACGTCTTTTGATTGTTCTGCTGTTACGGTGAGTGGGAAGGTGGGCCCGTAAACCGGTTAACCACACCATTTGTTTGGCTTTTGTCAAATTAAATGACCGTCCTAAGTCGGTATCGTAATTGCACTACAATCAAATATTTTTGTAATGTGTTAAATGTTCTATTATATTATTTATATTCATGTATTGTATAGCTCCATGGTGACTTCTGCCACATAACTGAGCCGGTAACTCCTCTTTTTTCTTTCTTCCTTATTTCTTATAAGTAACACATGCATTAAGGGGAAAAGGTTTTTACGGTAATACAGTTAATTGCTGCATGTTGCTGTTTTAGCAATATTGCCTATTCCGGGAATGCCGACAAAACTTCTCTTACCTGTCTGTCGGTACATCAAAGAATGTAGGCATTCCCGGAATAAACCAACTAACCTGACCTGTCGATAAAAGTACATCATTTTACGACAAAAGTATGACGTCATGTTATATTGTTGATTATTGTTTTCACGATACTCTTGTTCTGATGTTATGTTCCACGTCATCTGTGCAGTGTTGCTTCAGACTAATCTTATATGTGTGGTTGTTGAATCATGTTGGTGATGTCTGCATACGAGGTATGACCAAAACCTTCCCCACACCTTGTGTATAGAAATAATTGAAATAACCAGGATTGGAAAACATTGTCATTATTTTTCAATATAATCTCCGTTCATATCAATGCAGTTTCTCCTTCTCCGATCCTTCATTTTGGTCCCCACTGTACACATATACAGCGTCCCTGACACCTTCATTGCTTCCAAAATTCTTACCAAGTAGATAGGTATTTACTTTTGGGAACAGATAGAAGTCAGATGGGGCTACATCTGGAGAATATTAAAGATGAAAAAGAACATCGAAGCTGTATTCCGTCACAGCCGCTAGTGTCAGCGGCTGCAAGAACAGAAGAACTCCTCTGGTTACCTTTCTCTCCTTTTTCTTACAATCTCCTTATGCAACCTTAATAACTTTGTGACTTTGTAATGCTGATAAAACAACGAATCAAGTTCTGCTGTACATTTTACATATATACACATGCATTTTGAGATGTATATGTCCTCACAGGGTATGGCAGTTATGTACATTTTACATGTACACACATGTATTATGAATTGTATTTGTCCTCACAATGGATCGCTGTTATGTACATTTTACATGTATACACATGCTTTGTAATATGTATTTGGCCTCACAAGGGATGGCTGCTATGTACATTTTACATGTATACACATGCATTATAATATGTATTTGTCGTCACAAGGGATGGCTGCTATGTACATTTTACATGTATACACATGCATTATAATATGTATTTTTCGTCACAAGGGATGGCTGCTATGTACATTTTACATGTATACACATGCATTATAATATGTATTTGTCGTCACAAGGGATGGCTGCTATGTACATTTTACATGTATACACATGCATTATAATATGTATTTGTCGTCACAAGGGATGGCTGCTATGTACATTTTACATGTATACACATGCATTATAATATGTATTTGTCGTCACAAGGGATGGCTGCTATGTACATTTTACATGTATACACATGCATTATAATATGTATTTGTCGTCACAAGGGATGGCTGCTATTTACATTTTACATGTATACACATGCATTATAATATGCATTTGTCGTCACAAGGGATGGCTGCTATGTACATTTTACATGTATACACATGCATTATAATATGTATTTGTCGTCACAAGGGATGGCTGCTATGTACATTTTAGAGAAGCATTGGTATCTTCTGTTATACCTACCCCTATATAAGATAGCAAAATCCATGTTTGAAAGTTGGATATCAAAAATACTCCAAGGACTTATTGAGAAGCCTAAAGTCTCTCAATTTGTTCACTGCTGAATACGTTAATTCTTACGAATTTCTACACTTTATAAGTGATACAAACTACTGGGATAAAAATTACTATCACAAGGATATGAAATATCACGCCTTCAGTCAATATTCCACTTTTCATATGATGGATTTATCTCTGACAAGCCGACTTCCATATTTCAGACCGTCTACATTACCACTTTACAATACTGTATTATTCATACAAATCATGACCGCTTGTGACTACAGCTGTGCCGTTTCCTACTTCTGTGACTACAGCTGTGCCGTTTCCTACTTCTGTGACTACAGCTGTGCCGTTTCCTACTTATGTGACTACAGCTGTGCCGTTTCCTACTTCTGTGACTGTGAATAATAGACATCTTCAGTATGTAACGACATCGTACTCGACATCGTATTCGATAGCGTACTCGATAGCGTATTAACATGATCAACTTGAGGGGTCGTTTCAAAGGTACTACCGGTGTATGTAGATTTTACAATATCATATTGAATTTGAATGTTAATATAATTTTAATGCGCCTTTAAAATTTTTATATACAATGTGTAAATTAACGTAGGATAATAGATAGTTTTCGAATGCATGAAAGTAAATTGGAGTTACTTCACTTTTCTGCCATCTTGGAGGTATATGTGCATAAATTAACCGTATTATGTAAAGGATTTCACCAAACGAAGGATGCTTCTTGAACTTTTGAAATTGTTATGCAATACAACAGCCATTGTACAGTGTTAAAATGTTTTCAGAGGAGAGACTTTCAATATACTTTGTATGAATGTGAAGCAAAAACTCCAGTTTCACATCCAAAATGGCGGAAAAGGGAAGTACATGTAACTCCGATTTAATTTCATGCATTCGGAAACTATCTATAAAGATGTGGGGTTTTTCTCTCCTGAATCAGGGACTGGCTTGGTAACACTGAATATACAGTGGCGGAGCGTCCTCCCCCCCCCCCCCCGCCCCCGCGCCCCGGGTTGTTAATTAATCATAACAAGCTGACCACGAGTCAGTGTAGGAAGGATTAAGACGTGTTTCCATGAAGTGGAATAATGTGTTTTAGGTATGTAATAACATGCGCCGAATAAAAAACAAAATAATAATCCGCTTCCGTCTTTTTAATGTTGTTGTTTCCATTAACGCCCAGAAACTATACACGACGGAAGAAATCCACTCCCGGAACGAATAATTATTTTTCATTTTGTGCGCTGAAACGACGTATTAACTGAAATTGTGACGTAGTTAATCCAGTTCCCGTGTGTTGTCATGATGTACATACGGTTTCACCCTTGTTTGTTCCATATTAGGAGCATTGTTCCAAAAATGAAGAACTTGATATGTTTAAATCGAAATAATGATGTAATCATGAGAATTTAGAAAATGAAAATTTGCTGAACGTAAATTGTGTTCGTTCTGCTATGAAGAGTTGAATGCGGCGGTCTTGTAGCCGTAACCAACGCAGTGGCGGATTTAGAGGGGGGGGGGGCACATATTTACCCGAAAAATCCAGATTTTGCACCAAATATGGTTGAGAAGTTTGGTTAATACACATGTGCCCCCCTTTCGGAAATCCTGGATCCGCCACTGCCACGAGTGAAAGCATTAAAGTAGCAAGGAGTCGGATAGTGTACATTATTGTAGTTTAGATATCATATGACCGTTTGCCTGTTCTCCCTGTGTCATGCCCAGACACTCTTTCACAGATGCCGATGCAGTAGGATTTCTAACTCCGAGTACTTCATTCCAAGACCTCCCCTAAACTTAAATTCCCATAAACATTAAGTAATCTTTGTATCAACATAAGAGTAGTTTCTAAAGCTAAGATAATTCGACAGGAGAATTCAAATATCTTCATAAATCCAACAAAGCAATAGTCTTTCTCTATGCGCTTGATTTTTCCAAATCAATCCTTCCTAAAAACTTCCCTTACATCATCTGGACTATACCTATTCAGTGATAAAATATTCTCTGGATCAATTCATTCCGGAACACGACAGACTCTACAAATGAATCTGATATCGAGCTATCATACCTTTTTTGATTCCAAAGATGCATAAAACACCATACAAGCATCGATTCATAGCTGGATCTTCCAAGTGTTCCACCAAGCCTCTTTCCATATTACTCACCAAAATTCTAACAGAAATCAAACATGGTCTTCAGACATACTGCTCAATCAGATGTGCATCCTTAAGAATTCCAAGGAATTTCTAGAGCACTTAACATCGCCTGTTTTCAGTAATGTCACTAGTATCAATTCTTTTGACTTTTCGACTCTTTACACAACCATTCCTCATCAAAAACTCAAGAATAGAATAACATCAATTATTCAAACCGCCTTCTTAAACAAATCAAAGTACTAACAGTACTGGTAGCCGGGCTTTTAGTAACTGGTCAAGTAGCAAAAGATTAAATTTGACTTAAAATACAGTTGATAATAAATTCAAGGACACAAGAATTTACACATTTCATTATGGAAGAACAATTCTTAAGTAATAGTGAAAATTTTTATCACGTCGCCCATGTTTAAATAGTCAGAGCTCAGCTTTAAGTAATAGTGAAATGAAGTTTATCATTGGATAACTTTGATAAAATATCTCGTGAGGCATGGGATCTACCCTTGATCATGATGAAAACCATAGATTCATTACTGTTTTAACAGTTACACTGCCCTTGTCATGCTTTATTCTCTTGAACATAAAAATATATATCTGTCATCTCCTATTGCTATAGAGAGCAGAATTATGACTTTTCTTCCTGATTGGTGTATAGTCAAAACGGCCCAAAAATAAAACGGACCACACGAAAATAGGAATACTTTTATGCTGAAGGCAGTTTATTAAAAATGTCAAATTATTTGCCCTCTTACTATCTGTATCGAGTATAATTTAAACGCTAGGTGAAAAAAAAAATCTATTTTGAAATCAAAGTCAATATCCATTGCCAAAATATTACAGAGTTCGGCCAGTGTGGTAAAAAAAATGGGCCGTTCTGGTGTGGACCGTTTTTTTTTTCTTGAGCCGTTTTGACTATAACTCTCTGGATTAATATTGTTTTAGAACAATTTCACTTGCATTGACAATCCATGACCATTAAACCTACTCTGTTTAGCAGGATGTTCTATTTATCCTTGAAAAGTTCTACAGATCTACCATAGAAACTCAACATATCTTGAAAGTAGCCGACGGTTCGAAGAGTAATGCATGAAAACAAAATTCAATTATCGCCTTTTTTTTGTCAAAATTGCAAAAATTTAGATGTTACGGAGCAAATCCGAGAGAAACCTGAAATGATACTTGGGTTTATTTGTCTCCATTCATGAACCGGCGACATTAGATTAAACTGCATCTTGATTACTACTTTGTTGGAAATGACGTCGATTTGAGAATAAAGTCAGACATGATAAATCAGCACAGGGAATAATACATGTACCCGTTTTCTTTCTGCCAAGCGATAAGGTAATGAGCAATACACAACGCTATACCAATGTTTATGTTTGACGCTTGAATTAGACACATGCTTCTATCGGCTAAAAGTAAAATAGACATAGGGAAACCACTCACATACACATATACACAAATATTAGTTGGCAATGTCATGCCTGTCCAGATCTTAAAATATCTAGACAGTGACCATAACGAGACTGACTGGGGGTCAAGTGACGTGTTATCGGTTATTTTTAAATCACTGGATTTCGTTTTGTTTTATTCATTTAGCCTAGAATCAACAAATATTGACAATTAATTACATCCCCGACGCCAGGGACGTATATATCTAAATTTAGATATACATGTATACGTCCCTGTCGACGCTAAATATCACCCGCCTCTCATAAATTACATTAAATACTGTATGATAATGTTGTGTACGCTACTGCAGACGAATTACATCTATATGCAGTGTGTACTGCTTCTTATCAGTTATCTGTCCTTACGGTCTGTACTTTAATTAACACTATTCTCTCTAGCTCTTCGCGCAGTGATATCAAGCAAGTGCAGGTTACTTCAGTCTACGAAAATACACATGTATATCTGTATTTGCAATGTTACATATAATTAATGATGCAATAAAGATTCAATACGTTCTGAATTAGTTCATGATCCTGAAACACTTTTGTTTTGCAGATATACCTCATGTGAAAGTACATTCTCTAAGAAACATTTTAAGCGATGTTTGCACTCTGGCCATTAGGGCTTTGCCGAGTTTTGGGGCAAAAACATAAGATTTTTATCAAAAATCGCTGAAAATTGGAAATTTTCAATAAAATGTAAACAACTTGATAAATTCATGAAAAAAACATGTAATCTGATAGATCTTGATATGATCTATCAAATAAAAAAGGTTTCAGTACCATATCATGTATCAAACATGTTATTTTTTGGGTTAAATGTGCTATTTTTGCAAAATTAATAATTTTTTTTCTTATTTTATTCCATTTCGTCTATCCAGCTTAGTGTAGGTCCACATATTTGTTTTAATGGTTATGGAACGATAAAACAATGTCTAATTCATTTATTGGTATGCCATTTACCCAATCATGAAGTATCGAAAAAAGGGATATTTAAAAATATTTTCCATTAAAGTGATGCCGATTATGGAAATCGCTGAAAATTGGAAATTTTGAATAAAATGTAAACAACTCAATAAATTCATGAAAAAACATGTAATCTTATAGATTTTTATATGATCTTTCCAATGAAAGAGGTTTCAGTACCACATCATGCATGAAAAATGTGATTTTTGGGGTTAAATGTGCTACTTTTGCAAAATTGATAGATTTTTCCCTTATTTTATTCCATTTCATCTATTCGGCTTAGTGTAGATCAAAATATTTGTTTGAATGGTCATGGAATGATAAAACAATGCCTAATCTATGTAATGATATGCCATTTACCCAATCATAAATTATTGAAAAGGGATACTTAAAAATATTTTCCATTAAAGTGTTGCCGATTATGAAAATCGCTGAAAATTGGAAAATCTTCATAAATCATTTATGCTTTATCATTTATGAGTTTTAAATGCATCATGTTATAGGAATTTCTATACACTTTGCAAATACACAATTTGAAAGGAAAGACACCCCATCCCCCCTCCAAAAAAAAAAAAAGATAATAAAAAACAACCCAAACAAACAAAAAACAAATAGAAAAGAGGAAAATCATCTGAGAAATGACCTGATATTGTAACAAATGTGCAAGAATTCTGTTAATCTTTGTCTTTATATCCATTGTAGGTGGGGTTATAAATGTACAAATTTTTAGAATTAACTGACACGGTGGCGACATCTATGGTTAAAACTCCGATATTTCAGCACGCAGTCTGTTAATTGATCATTAAATGCAAAGATCTTTAATCAATGTAGAAGCAAGGAAAGCTATCTTTATTGAATACATACCTGTATTAAATATTTTATACCACTTTTACTTAATCGTGTTCCCTTAGAATGGAACAACCAGTGAAATTAACACAAAAACAAAAATTCCGAAGTTCTTCTACCGATAAGTCAGGTAGGACTTGGACACATGCCTAGTATCACTTCGTGTATACTTTCGTCAACAAGCATTGTGATACCATGCTTCCCTTGCAAAAAGATCTTGGTTCAAAACTTTACACAAAAGCTGATTGTCACATTTATTGGCAACTGCGGATTTGATAGACTCTTTAGAGCATTTTGTTACACATTTGGTAAGTTTTTGTTTAGTACCATTCACCTTTATTGTTTCCTTGTTACAGAAGAGGCATTTGTTAGCTGGAAATAACAAAGTGGCAGGAGATGCAGGTCTTTGTCTCTTTTAGGTACTAGGAGTGCTCTCATCATATGAAGCAGAAGTTGATTTTTTTTCTACCCTGCTTATATTTGTGAAGTTTTGATAGCATGAGTACCATGTTTTGTAGTGTATCATTTGTCTGAAATATTTATCATATGGAAATATGATCAAATCTATCATTAACGGAATCATATTTCAGTCTTTTGCTTGCCACCTCCTTTATTCAAAACCAGCTTCTGTAAGACTACCCACTTCTTAATGCAATGTATTATTAAAATGAACAATGCAAGTCCTACCTTACTTAACGTTAGAGGAACTTTTGAATTTTCGCTTTTGTGTTAATTTTAATGGTTGTTCAATTCTAAGGGAACACGATTAAGTAAAAGTCGTATAGAATATCTAGTATAGGTATGTATTCAATATAAAGACAAAGATTAAGAGAATTCCTGCACCTTTGTTAAAATATCATGGTCATTTCCCAGATGATTTTCCATTTTTCTATGTATTTTTTTGTTTTTGTTTTTGTTTTTTTTTTGTTTTTTGTTTTTTTGTTTGTTAGTTTATTTGGATTTTTGGTGGGTGGGGTGAATGGAGTGTCTTTCAAATTGTGTATTTGCAAAGTGCATAAAAATTCCTGTAACATGATGCATTTAAAACTCATAAATGATAAAGCATAAATGATTTATAAAGATTTTCCAATTTTCAGCGATTTTCATAATCGGCAACACTTTAATGGAAAATATTTTTAAGTATCCCTTTTCAATAATTTATGATTGGGTAAATGGCATATCATTACATAGATTAGGCATTGTTTTATCATTCCATAACCATTCAAACAAATATTTTGATCTACACTAAGCCGAATAGATGAAATAGAATGAAATAAGGGGAAAAATCTATTAATTTTGCAAAAGTAGCACATTTAACCCCCAAAAAACACACTTTTCATGTATAATGTGGTACTGAAACCTCTTTTATTGGAAAGATCATTTAAAAATCTATAAGATTACATGTTTTTTCATGAATTTATTGAGTTGTTTACATTTTATTCAAAATTTCCAATTTTCAGTGATTTTCATAATCGGCATCACTTTAATGGAAAATATTTTAAATATCCCATTCGATAATTCTTGATTGGGTAAATCGCATATCATTAAATAGATTAGACATTGTTTTATCATTCTATAACCATTAAAACAAATACTTGGACCTACACTAAGCCGGATAGACGAAATGGAATAAAATAAGAAAAAAAATTATTAATTTTGCAAAAAATAGCGCATTTAACCCAAAAAATAACCTGTTACTGAAACTTTTTTTATTTGATACATCATATCAAGATCTATCAGATTACATGTTTTTTCATGAATTTACCAAGTTGTTTACATTTTATTGAAAATTTCCAATTTTCAGCGATTTTTTATAAAAATCTTATGTTTTTGCCCCAAAACTCAATAAAGCTGCAACGGCCAGTCTGCAAACATAGCTCATTTTGTAGCATTTTTAATAAACTTTGAGAAAAATATACCCTCGAAAATTCCCCCTAAAGGGGGGGGGGGGGAGGGACAGGGGTATATGGCAGCTCAAGGTCTAAATATTATAATGCTAGGAATTACATCAGGGATTATGTTTTGAAGCGCAAGAACACATTGAGTGAGAAAGAGGGCTTTAAAACTTATAATTAGACTGCCTCGCTTTGAGAATCGTGCACGGTGGCTATAGCCTTGGCTTATGCCTTCGGCATTAAGCCCGGCTAAAAAGGAATTCGCAGGTAAAAGTATCTCAACAACACATATTTTTTAAAACAACAATCTGATTCCAGCTGCAAGTATACAGAAAAAGAGATCATCCAAAAAATTAAAATTTCTTATAGATAATATTTTTGTGATATTTGGTGGGAAAGTGTTCCAACAGATTGTGGGCATTCCGGTGAGTACTTATTGCGCGCCTCCTACTAAGCGGAATTCATACAGTTTCTGCTCTCCAAAGGCAATAAAATATTAGCATCTCGGTTCAACTTTACATACAGATACATCGATGACGTTTTGTCGATTAACAACCCTGTATTTGAGGATCACCTCAACATCATATATCCAAAGGACCTTGAGATAAAAGATACAACAAAGAGCGCATCTTCTGCTTCATACCTCGATATACTCCTATCAATTAGTGACGATGGTTCATTCGTGAGTTCTGAATATTCTATAGGAATTCATAGTACATGTCACTGTGCTGTAGGTACTAGGCTGCTATATTGTGACTGATGATTACTCTGTAGGAATTCATGATAAATGTCACTGTGATGTAGAACTAGGCTACTATATTGTAACTTCTGAGTACTCTGTAGAAATTCATGATACATGCTATTGTCCTGTAGAACTGGGCTAATATATTGTGACCTCTAACTACTCTGTGGGAATTCACGATAAATGACCTAGACTACAATATTGCGACCTCTGAGTTCTCTATAGGAATTCATGATAAATGTCATTGTGCTGTAAAACTAGGCTACGATATTGTGACTAATGATTACTCTGTAGGAATTCATGATAAATGGCACTTGGTTGTGGACCTAGATTACTATTTTGTGACTTCTGAGTACTCTGTAGGAATTCATGATACATGTCACTGTGCTGTAGAACTAGGCTAGCTACTATATTGTGACCTCTGAGTACTCTGTAGGAATACATTATAAATGTCACTGTGATGTAGAACTAGGCTACTATATTGTGACCTCTAACTACTCTGTGGGAATTCATGATAAATGTCACTGTGCTGTAGAACTAGGGTACGATATTTTGACTTCTGATTACCCTGTAGGAATTCATGATGCATGTCAGTGTGCTGTAGATACTACTCTAATATATTGTGACTTCTGAGTACACTGTAGAAATTCATGATACATGCTATTGTGCTGTAGAAAAAGGCTCCTATATTTTAACTTCTGAGTACCCTGCAGAAATTCATGATATATGCCATTGTCCCGAAGAACAAGGCTACTATAATATCACTTCTGAATGTTCTGTAGGAATTCATGATAAATGGCACTCTGTTGTAGACCTAGACTACTATTTTGTGACTTCTGAGTTCTCTGTAGGAATTCATGATACATGTCACTGTGCTGTAGAACTAGGCTAGTATATGGTGACCTCTGAGTTCTCTGTAGGAATTCATGATACATGTCACTGTGCTTTAGAACTAGGCTAGTATATGGTGACCTCTGAGTTCTCTGTAGGAATTCATGATACATGTCACTGTGCTGTAGAACTAGGCTAGTATATGGTGACATCTGAGTTGTCTGTAGGAATTCATGATACATGTCACTGTGCTGTAGAACTAGGCTAGTATATGGTGACTTCTGAGTTCTCTGTAGGAATTCATGATACATGTCACTGTGCTGTAGAACTAGGCTAGTATATGGTGACATCTGAGTTGTCTGTAGGAATTCATGATACATGTCACTGTGCTGTAGAACTAGGCTAGTATATGGTGACTTCTGAGTTCTCTGTAGGAATTCATGATACATGTCACTGTGCTGTAGAACTAGGCTAGTATATGGTGACCTCTGAGTTCTCTGTAGGAATTCATGATACATGTCACTGTGCTGTAGAACTAGGCTAGTATATGGTGACCTCTGAGTTCTCTGTAGGAATTCATGATACATGTCACTGTGCTGTAGAACTAGGCTAGTATATGGTGACCTCTGAGTTCTATGTAGGAATTCATGATACATGTCACTGTGCTGTAGAATTAGGCTAGTATATGGTGACCTCTGAGTTCTCAGTAGGAATTCATGATACATGTCACTGTGCTGTAGAACTAGGCTAGTATATGGTGACCTCTGAGTACTCTGTAGGAATTCATGATACATGTCACTGTGCTGAAGAACTAGGCTAGTATATGGTGACCTCTGAGTTCTCTGTAGGAATTCATGATACATGTCACTGTGCTGTAGAACTAGGCTAGTATATGGTGACCTCTGAGTTCTCTGTAGGAATTTATGATACATGTCACTGTGCTGTAGAACTAGGCTAGTATATGGTGACCTCTGAGTTCTCTGTAGGAATTCATGATACATGTCACTGTGCTGTAGAACTAGGCTAGTATATGGTGACCTCTGAGTTCTCTGTAGGAATTCATGATTCTTGTCACTGTGCTGAAGAACTAGGCTAGTATATGGTGACCTCTGAGTTGTTTGTAGGAATTCATGATACATGTCACTGTGCTGTAGAACTAGGCTAGTATATGGTGACCTCTGAGTTCTCTGTAGGAATTCATGATACATGTCACTGTGCTGTAGAACTAGGCTCGTATATGGTGACCTCTGAGTTGTCTGTAGGAATTCATGACACATGTCATTGTCCTGTAGAAGTAGGCTACTATATTGTGACCTCTGAGTACTCTGTAGAAGGGAGACATTAAAAATATCATACATGGTTGTGATGTCGAGAGATTCAATCGTATATAAAATATATTGATATGTATTATCTTTGTTTTCATCAAAATCCTCCTCTTTATTGAAAACGTAAAACATCATTTTATTATGTTTTATATAACAAGAAATCCAGATCATCATAGCAATAGTTAAACGTTATATATATTTTCTTTATTGGCATATTAAGCGACGTGTATTTTTACTTCCTGAGCCGAATTGAAGACGATTTTAATGTAACTTATGTTATATTTATTCACAAATTTAACAAAAAATGCCATGGCTTCATGACATGAGTATTATATTAATTCTATGAGTAATATTTATACATCAAACTGAAATGATACTTAATCAAAATCTAGAAATTTAGAAAGAAAATTTCTTAATGATATATAGATTTCATGACTTTAAAGCCCAATGTTAGAATGACGGAAACAAATTTTTGATATCTGAGAAATGTTCTATTTAATGAACAAACTAGAATTAAAATTAACATTCGCTACAACATGTGCCAAGTATAGCCATTGATGATCTCTCTAAATGACTTTGCCGAGTTTCATCTGATCTTTTGCGAGCACCACTAGACCGCTTAAGTCAATCTTATCCTCGGCCACTCGCAGGTACCGACATTTGTTCACGTCTTTCCAGAGCTCGGCCGCACGTTTGGAGTCTATCGTCGTCCTTCTCTTCACGCTCATCATCTTCTTCTGTCGTCGGGACAGTTCTGTGATGTCGAATCCTGTGTTTGACGCTGGTAGATTTTCAGAGTTTATTCCAGTTTTTACAGGAGCACTTTGTTTCTCTAACTGCTGCTTGATATATGCATCTAAATTATCCATAAAGTCATCCTTGCGGTCTAGGAGTTCCATGGAGGCCATCTCCTCCTGGCTTAGCAGCATCTTTCGCCTTTCCTCGTATGGACTGTCGCCTAGATACCCTGTAAACACATCATCTTCCTGCACCTGAATATAAGACACTTTGATGGAGTTAGACCGCTCTCGTTTTCTTTCTGGCATTGTGTGACAAGAATAATGTCGTACATTACCACCGCCACCCCCTCCTCCACCGGAAGTAGCACTTGCTTTCGTAAATGTCGAAACTCTGCTCATACTTCTTTTATCCGGATAATGCTTATTGTTCTCATTGGCATCGCCTGATATCTTCACATGTTTTCTTTCAACTTCTGTCGAAGAATGTTCTTCACTTTTCATTTCTTTTTCTTTATGCACCTCTGATGTAAATTTGTCTTCCGGAATTTTAACTTCTGGAATATTAAAATCATGATACTCGTTTTTGTTTGTGAGAGAATTGGGAGACATTTTGGTTTCCATAGTATTGATTTTCTGTGAATTATGAAGAGTTTTCTGACCTTCTACAGCATACAATGATCTTGGAGATCGTGGTGAATGATCCGGTTTATGCAGAGGAGAAGTGATAAATTGAGCACTATTTCTGCTGTCCATGTTTATAATCTGCTTTGATGACGATCGTCTGCGTACTTCTCGCTGCGGATGGTTACTTTGCAATTCTTGCTTTGATCTGCTATCCGGAGAAATCACGGGATGTATCTGTGTAGTCGGCTCTTGAACAATGTCTAATGACGTCGTAGATATTTGCAGAGATAACTTGCGGTCGTCGCTTTTTCCTCTGGTACTCTGGGATATCGTGACGTTACCGATACACGTGTTTGGCCTATCCTGAGCAGGTCTGGATATTATTCCAGTATGACTCTTACTCACCGGCAAGGCGCTCCTGGCTTTCCGGGTGGAATACGTGCATTGTAGCTTCAGACGTTTCTCTGCGTCAGCGATTCGTAAAGCACCGGTGAGATTCAATGGTTTGATTAGGTCATCTAACATTCCTTTTGAATCTAGATCCTGCAAGTCACTAATCTCATCTTTCTTCAGATTTGACTTAATTTTACCAACTTTATTTTTAAATCTTTTGTAAAATATTTTCATTCCCCTATTGTTCAGATCTATCAATTTCAGTGAATATGATGCCTCTGCGTCTAATATAGCCAGATTTTTCCTAAGACATCTTTGCTCCACCATGTTGAACTTCACAGCAGCCATTTCTTTGTCATTTGGTTTTATTTGTCTTTTTGTCGCCATGATTTATTTTGTTCTGGAAAATAGATGAATGACTTTATAAATAAACTAAAAATTTACTGGAAATTAATGCGCCTTTCAATATATTTTCAGACATCACCTGACCGAGAAGGTTAGTAATTTTTCTATTGGCATCATGAAGCACGAATGGTAGGAATCCAAGCTCCTAGTCACTACAGCAAACCTTTCTGTCTGTATATGTCTGCGATGGTATAAGTGCATTCATGACAGCGGCAGATTCAGAGGGGATGGAGGGGATGTCCAGAGAGAGAGAGAGAGAGAGAGAGAGAGAGAGAGAGTATCTACAGGACGGACTAGTATGAATAATAATCGTACATCATCTACTCGACTTCGGGATATTTTGGTTATGTCTAGGGACTCAGTCCCTCCCCTTTCCTGACATTTTAGTTAGGTTAAGGGACTCAGTCCCTTCCCTTTCCTGACTTCTCCAGGTTAATTTGGTTAGGTCCAGGGACTCAGTCCCTCCCCTTTCCTGACATTTTAGTTAGGTCTAGGGACTCAGTCCCTCCCCTTTCCTGACTTCTCTGGGATATTTTGGTTAGGTCCAGGGACTCAGTCCCTCCCCTTTCCTGACATTTTAGTTAGGTTTAGGGACTCAGTCCCTTCCCTTTCCTGACTTCTCCAGGATATTTTGGTTAGGTCCAGGGACTCAGTCCCTCCCCTTTCCTGACATTTTAGTTAGGTATAGGGACTCAGTCCCTCCCCTTTCCTGACTTTTCCAGGATATTTTGGTTAGGTCTAGGGACTCAGTTCCTCTCCTTTCCTGACAGTTTAGTTAGGTCTAGGGACTCAGTCCCTCCCATTTCCTGACTTCTCCTGGATATTTTGGTTAGGTCTAGGGACTCAGTCCCTCCCCTTTCCTGACTTCTCCGGGATATTTTGGTTAGGTCCAGGGATTCAGTCTCTCCCCTTTCCTGACATTTTAGTTAGGTCTAGGGACTCAGTCCCTCCCCTTTCCTGACTTCTTTGGAATATTTTGGTTTAGGGACTCAGTCCCTCCCTTTTCTTGACTTCTTCGGGATATTTTGGTAAGGTTTAGCGACTCAGTCCCTCCCCTTTCCTGACTTCTTTGGAATATTTTGATTTGGTTTTGGGACTCAGTCCCTCCCCTTTCCTGACTAAGCATTCATAGCAGGTCCAAAAATCTCTACAGCTGCTTATGGAATGTCCGCTTGAAGCACTGCACGCGAGAAAAGGCAAGATATGATGGGAGATTTTGCAATGCAGCTGAGACAGATTTACAGAAAAAATCAGGCATTGCAAATTCACCACAGGTACATCCAGAATATCATGATACGGAAATGACAAAATCCACCATAAGTACATCCAGAATAACATGATACGGAAATGACAAAATCCACTACAGGTACATCCAGAATAACATAATATGGAAAAGGCATGAATAACATCGCAAAAAGCTTTGATTGTACGGCAGCTGTGGTATTTAAATAAGGCTGGGAAGTTGTGAAGGTTTTCGGCCTCTGTCAAATTGCTGCAGCTACAAAAGGGGAGAGGCTTCGAACCAAGGCTTCGTCCTGGACCAGTCGAAGACCTATGACAGAGGGGATGGTTTACATAGCAGAGTATATAGTTGTCTTATGACAGAGGGGATGGTTTACATAGCAGAGTATATAGTTGTGTCTTATGACAAAGGGGATAGTTTACATAGCAGAGTTTATGAGGTGATACACACTGGTAGAGTACCGAGGACAGTCATATCACGGGTAGAGTACCGAGGACAGTCATATCACGGGTAGAGTACCGAGGACAGTCATATCACGGGAAGAGTACCGAGAACAATCATATCACGGGTAGAGTACCGAGGACAGTCAGATCACGGGTAGAGTACCAAGGACAGTCATATCACGGGTAGAGTACCGGGGACAGTCATAACACGAGTAGGGTACAGAGGAGAGTCATATCGAGAGTAGAGTACCGAGGACAGTCATATCACGGGTAGAGTACCGAGGACAGTCATATCACGGGCAGAGTACCGAGGACAGTCATATCACGAGTAGAGTACCTAGGACAGTCATATCACGGGCAAAGTTCCGAGGACAGTCATATCACGGGCAGAGTACCGAGGACAGTCATATCACGAGTATAGTACCGAGGACAGTCATATCGCGGGTAGAGTACCGAGGACAGTCATATCACGGATAGAGTACCGAGGACAGTCATATCACGGTTTACACACCTCCTCCCAGTGGGTTTTCTTTACTATATTTACTGTGCGTTAATCGACTTTATGTTTGCTTTGTATGTTGTGAATAATGCGGATTAATATTGTTCTACATTCATGTGTGTGTCCCCAAATTAAGATCTCGTAAGCGTAAATACTAAATCGTTTTATTTCTCTTTAAAACACATATGTATTAATGGAGATGTGATTATTCAGTCACGAAGACGGAAAATATATTAACGGAATAGTACATACCCCTGTACTAATGTAATGTAACATTTTAAACAAAACAAATTCAAATAATTTGAATGATATTAGATGATATAAATCTAATGAAAGATATAAACGATAGCGGCATTTACTCGCGTGTTATTGACACTAGGTAACAGGTTTAATGTAGTGGTTAAGCGCCTATAGTTTGTAGCATCGACGATCCGGGTTCGATTCCCGGGTTACACCACTACGTTTAAGAGGTTGGTTACCTCCTGCTTCAGTGCCGTGATATAACTAAATGTTGTTGAAAGCGACATAAAACACCGATCAGCCAACCAAGTACTAGATAAGAGATACATAGATGTGTTCAATGATAATCCCATTCTTATGGTGCTGTGAAATGAATTATATATATAGTAATATGGCTTTATCTAACATCCACAATGCCACGTGTTAAAGGCCTGTAATAAGTAATAATCTATATATATATATAAATGACGAAAGTCATACGATTAATCTGTTACGTAATGATATTTCATTATCTGCTACAGTCGTATGAATAATTTGTAAGGACATAGTTTATAAGTAAATGTTATAAGCAGTGGAGGTACCTTGCCACGATACAAAGTCTGCAAGTAAATGTTGCAGGTCGTGTAAAATGTCATGTGGCATTGTCCGTCAATAAATGATGTAAGTCGTGTTAGTAACTCGTGACGTGATATAGATTTAAAATAAATGTCATAAATCGTTTAGCTAAAGTAACTTGCTTTGTCATAGTCTATTAATTAATGTTATAGGTAGTGTAAATAAAGTCTATAATTACATGATGTAAGTACAAAAAATATATTGAAGATGAGAACTACATGTAACTGGAGAAAAAAAAAAGGCGACTGATGTAACCTCTATGTGTATTAAACATGGGAAATGGGAATTCATTAGAGAAAGATGGCCATTATATCTCTAAATACATAAAACATGGGAGATGAGAGCTGATTGGAGAAAAGATGACGACGTCATAACTCTACTGTAATCTCTAAGTACATAAAATACGGGCGATAGGAACAGATTGAAGAAAAGATGGCGACTACATCTCTAAATACATTAAAAATGGGAGATGGGATGTGATTAGAGAAAATGTGTCGACTATATCTCTAAATACATTAAAAATGGGAGATGGAAACTAATTGAAGAAAAGATGTCGCAACATCTCTAAGTAGATTAAACATGGGAAATGGGAACTGAATGAAGAAAAGATGGCGACTACATCTCTAAGTAAGTTAAACATGGGAGATGGGATGTGATTAGAGAAAAAATGTCGATTACATCTTTAAGTACATTAACCATGGGAGAGGAGAACTGATTGAAGAAAAGATGGCGACTACATCTCTAAGCACATTAAGCATGGGAGATGAAAACTGATTAGAGAAAGAAGAGGGCTCTAAGTACATTAAACATGGGCGATGGGAACTGATTGGAGAAAAGATGGCGACGTCATAACTCTACTGAAGCCGGCGTGGCCTAGTGGTATCGCGTCGGACTCCTGATCGGGAGGCCGGGCTTCGAGTCCCGCTCTGGTCATGCCGGTGTCATGTCTTTCGGATGAGACAGTAAAAACCGAGGCCCCGTGTCGTGGTATGCATGGCACGTTAAAGATCCCTCACTGCTTCGGGTGGGTCCGTTGCAAAGGTCAAAATTTGTATGCCCCGCATCAGGCAGATGCCGTCACCATATACGTGAAATATTCGTCGTGTGACGTAAAGCAAAAATCAATCAATCAATCAATCATAACTCTACTGTAATCTCTAAGTACAATAAACATGGGAGATAGGAACAGATTGGAGAAAAGATGGCGACTACATCTCTATGCACATTAAACATGCGAGATGGGAACTGATTGGAAAAAGATGTCAATTACATCTCTACGTACATTTAACATGGGAGATAGGAACAGATTGGAGAAAAGATGTTGATTATACCTCTAAGTACATTTAACATGGGAGATGGGATGTGATGTTAGAAAAGATGGCGACTACATCTCTAAGTACATTAAGCATGGGAGATGGGAACTGAATGGAGAAAGATGTCGACTACATCTCTAAGTACATTAAGCATGGGAAATGGGAACAGATTGGAGAAAAGATGGCGACTACATCTCTAAGTACATTAAGCATGGGAGATGGGAACTGAATGGAGAAAGATGTCGACTACATCTCTAAGTACATTAAGCATGGGAAATGGGAACAGATTGGAGAAAAGATGGCGATTTCATCTCTAAGTTATTAAGAATGGGAGATGGGATGTGATTGGAAATAAAATGAGGGCTGTAAAATTCTGTTGTAATATTTATTTTAACTAAACAGAGGAAAACGGTACTCCAAAATTCGCTTTGAATATCCTCTTTACAGTTGTGAGTGGATAGTATATCCATTCGTGCTTTTGTTTGTGTTTCCGTACCATCGACCTTGACCTTTGAGATATAAACAAGGATAAATAATGTCCAAAAGCTGATCATTTGCTTTACTTGAGTGAAAACAATAAAACAATGACATAGTGGCAAGCTTTGTCTACTGTTTGTCTTTTCTTTGTTTTTTCTAGATAACTTTTGTGATAATTTCTTTGACCTCTGGATGATAGCCACGAAGGACCTTGATCTTAAAGTACAGATCTACTGCATCATATAATAAATCATTGAACTATGAAAATCCATGTTAAGTGTGCGAAGTGTGCGCACGAACAGACGGACGCACAATCAGACAGATCAATGATCAATAACTATAGAGATCCTGTCAGCAACTATAGAGATCCTGTCAGTAACGATAGAGATCCTGTCAGTATTTTGCTGCAGAATGCAATAAAGAACCCTTATAGACATTTTGTATCACTGGAAATCCACAGGTGAGAGAAGATGCTCGGCTGGAGAAGTGAATGCGTAATAAAATTCTGGATGGAGAACGGCCAGACGTGTTATATACGTCCCTGATATAGACGTATTTCCCAATATACAATAGGTTTTCCCGGGGATCCCATTATATAATGTTTTCTAACAACGGGGGAGGGGGTACTGTATAACAGGATGCGTCAATCGCGAGTTTGTCTAGGACAAGTCTTTTGTGGTCTGACACTCATCAAAATGTACTTTAGTTCCGTTCGGTCAACACTTCGGTACTTCTTTGTTATTTTCGTTCGGTCAACACTTCGGTACTTCTTTGTAATTTCCGTTCGGTCAACACTTCGGTACTTCTTTGGTATTTACTCCCAACATGTTTTATTCATATGACGACACGGTGACAGGCGATAGTAGATGTAAATTGGGGGGGGGGTCTACCACTCACTGCTCCTCAGGAGCCTCACTGCTCCTCAGGAGCCTCACTACCACTCACTGCTCCTCACGAGCCTCACTGCTCCTCAGGAGCCTCACTGCTCCTCAGGAGCCTCACTACCACTCACTGCTCCTCACGAGCCTCACTGCTCCTCAGGAGCCTCACTGCTCCTCAGGAGCCTCACTACCACTCACTGCTCCTCAGGAGCCTCACTGCTCCTCAGGAGCCTCACTACCACTCACTGCTCCTCACTGCCACTCACATATCTTCCCAATCCACTCTCTGCTACTCCCGATCCACACATTCCAATCTTGATTACGTTTTGCTATAAATGAATAAATGTCATTTTTTTGTATTCATTCGACACCTTTATAAATCGGCGTTTCGTTTAATCATGATTTATATGTTATTGATAATTTTAAGTCCTTTTGCAGATATAATACAGACAACACACACTCCCTTACATGCATCCTCCGAAGTATATTGCACACATTACTTGTGTTTTTTTTTCTTCAAACTTTAAAGTGAGCACATGACTATTGTTTGTATAATCACATGGGCTTTGTAATACAGTTTTCAAATCTCTCTTAGCTTTATTTGACGCTGAAACTATGTGATATTTTAAACTTTACATATGATTAATGCTGGACTGTATCTTCCTTCCTCCCGAAACAATGGCCTCATCGCTCGTGCGATGGAAAAACAATGGTGACTTCGGAATTCCTCGCAGGAAACACCGTACGTTAGACTCTGTTTACGCTAAGGTTCGGTGTTTCCTGTTCTTTCTTATATACCATATCCGTCTACGAATATGACCAGATAAAAACACAAGTCCTGTTAAAACCTACGTTTTGCTATACGCATGGCTTCTCACATTTCAATCTTGATTACTTTTTGCTAGCCTCTTTAAAGAAGTCGTTTTGCAATCTACCATTTCCACAACTTTAATTAATTCAAAGCTTTCATGTCTAAACAGGGTAGTTTTGGTACAAAGTACTTTTTCATGTCTGAACAGGATGCCTTCAGGACAATACAAGACAGTTTCTTAACATAAATGAAACTTCTTACTGCCAATTTTAACAATTTATTTTCACAATTTATTTTCATCATTTTTTGATGTTTATAATCATATAAATAAAAATATATCAATCATACAAAATATTAAGAAATCATTGCACACTACTTGTGTGTATAAAAAATCATTGCATACAACTTGTGTATATAAAATGGATAATAACATACCTATATTCATTATCATGGAAAATAAAGAAATATATATCTGTATCACATAAATAAAACAGAGACAGTAAATACATATAAAATCAATGCACACTTCTTGTGTATAAATATAAAACAAATCAACGAAAGGACTACAATAAGTATGCTTGAAAGGAGGGGGTATTACCTGTGTTGATAAAATAATAAACGTGTGGTGGGATTTTTAGTAACTGCCGCGATATAATAGAATTTATATACATGTATTTTTCATTACAACAGATGTTCACTATAAAATTATTATTTATGAGTATTATAGTCAAGACTAAGATGTTTGATATATTCCATGTGTAATAGGGAATCGATTCTGATTCAGTGTGAACTACATCACAATTGCACTAATATATTGTATATTATATTGAGGTCATGTAATGAAACATTTTGATAGTTTCGCTCTGGTAAAATACTCTGTTTACGACACACCTTTTGGTCTATGACCTATCATATATAGTGCTATTTGAACTACTCTGATCGCGCACGTTAATCAATTCCACCATGAGGAAACCATATCTGTTATAAAAATTGGCGTGGTGGGTATATGAAAGTATGGTCAAAATTTTGAAGTCCCCGTCAGGCCTATTTGACGGATCTTAACCCCGAACACAATTTTTGATAACCCATTTTTATAGATTGTTGAAATGCAATTAGTTTCCCCATTTATGTACTGGTTCTGAAGGAGAAGATGTTTGAAGAAGGGTACCGTTTTTAGCACTTTTGGCCCCGCCCTGGATCCACCCCTGAGGGAATCTGGATCCCGAACACAATTTTAGTAGGGGACCTTGAGTACATCATTTACACAAAGTTTAATCCAAATCTGCAATGTAGTTCATAAAAAAAAACTATGGAATTCAGAATTGGTGACAAATACACCTATATGAAACGTAATGAGGGAACCTTCTTTATATACAACAAAGACATAAATGCATAAAACCATGCATCGTAAAAGTGACACAAATATGACAATTTCAGTTTTAACTTCTCATACAATGTTTCAAGCACATTGCACTTTTCAAACACATTTACACAATGTGCAATACACATTTCAAGCACATTGCACATTTTTGCACATTTACACAATGTGCAATACACATTTCAAGCACCTTGCACATTTTTGCACATTTACACAATGTGCAATACACATTTCAAGAACATTGCACATTTTTGCACATTTACACAATGTGCAATACACATTTCAAGCACCTTGCACATTTTTGCACATTTACACAATGTGCGATACACATTTCAAGCACCTTGCACATTTTTGCACATTTACACAATGTGCGATACACCTTTCAAGCACATTTACACAATGTGCGATACACTTTGCTTTTTTCAAGCACATTCCATTTCATTTTTATTTATTAGTTTATTTTATTATTTTTTTTTTTTGAAAGAAAAGAGTGAATATGTGAAAGGAAAGAGTGAATTTTTGAAAGAAAAGAGTGATTTTTAAATTTTTTTTATCATTTACCAAGATACTGTTGATGGAAGCACTTCGGTGTAAGTGGTGCTCACGTAAATTTGCTAGACCATATACTTTAAAAAGACACACACAAACATTTGTTTGTAGAAAAGATCCTAAGATGAGTTATCGATACAGATATAAGTTTTCTAACACGAATATGGATGAAAACAGTAGTGAAAATGAATCAGCAAGTGAAAGTTTAGATTCTGAAGATGAAGTGGACACTGAAACGGAAAATCAATCAAGTAGTGATAGAAGTGAAGATGACAGTGAGATTGAAGGAAATAAAAATGACGGAGACGATAATGAGTATGAAGGTGATGATGATGAAGGTGATGATGAGGAGGAGGACGATGAAGGTGATGATGATGAGGAGGATGGTGACAATAATGACAGTGATGATGATTTTTGGGACCAAGCTGTAGACACAGTGTACAGACATTTACAACCTAAATTTGACAAATCATTTTATCGTTTATCAGCAAAGAAGGAAAACAAATCAGTTCGCAATTTAGAAAAGTCAGTTTATACTAAACTAAAAGCACTCTATAGCGCTAGACTTCGAAAATATTATCTTACATTTTTAGCGCAAATGAATTTTTTGCGAAAAGACCCAACTCATAAACGCATCATGGAAACAGCTAAACGATTGCGTGATGAAGAGGATTATGGATATGGTGAATCGCTTCACTATGCAGTGAAAAAAAGAAAATATTTGATAGATAAAAAACTTGAAGAGTATAGAGAACCTGAAGTTGAGAATGATGTCAACAAATGATGTCAACAAATGATGGACTTTCTTTTAATTTGGTTTTCTGATGCGATATCTTCATCTTTTCTGCCACCCTCCCATGTTAAGAAACACTAAAGTGACATAAGATGGCAAATCATACACGGATTTGATATATGTTTATTTACTGATTTCATCACATGATCTTTTTATTATTCTTTTAAGAACATTCGCTCGTTTGAAAGTCTATGAATAAGATAGAAATGAATAAAAACTATATTATTACAGCCTTCATGCTGTTATCTATTAATATCATCTTTATCAAGTTTTATACACACAAACATTGCATCAATAACTAATAAACAATTAATGTTCTAACAAAGTTTCAGAATAACATGTCACATATACGGCTTTTAAAACATTTGATAGATTTGGAATTCACTTACTTTGTTGCGTACACCTGAAACAGACAGGATCAAAACAAAAAAGTTTCTGGATGTATCTGCATTTAAATGTTGGGACTGAGTAATAAGATATAAAATGAAATACCAAACTTATAAAGGAATGAAGATTCATTTATTTGACGGTGTACCACACATTGCAAGGAAGGATATAAGAAGATACACGTTTATAAATTCAGTTTTTGAAAAGCGTGAAAATGGTCGTTATGTTTCTCTTGAAAAATTCACAGAAAATCGTAAAATAGTTTTAAAGAGTAAGTTCTACAATATTGTCAATCGTTTGATTTGGCATCGAAAGGGTATTCTTGGGAAATGGTATAATACCATGGCTCAAGTATTACATAGAGCTAGTTGTGAAAGACTTGTATTCAGATTAAGGAAATATTCATTTGGACAGCAAATCAAGAAGTCCAGAATTTTCAAAGACTTAAGAAAGCGTATTGAACAAAATAAGAAATGCCTGGAATGTGAAACAATTGATTTGTATAAAACAACAGGACCATATGAATGTCATATATGTGAGAATTGAATTTCTACATCTTGTAATAAAAAGAACCGGAAATTTTAAGATGTAAAAACTGTACTTACAGTTGCAGATGTGAATTCTTTTACCGATGTAGATACCCATATAAATATGATATATGAAAATTGATAATTCAAAACGTGTTGAATACAATGTGAATTATTGTCCTGAACGAGTTGTGAGTACATTTTTGCACTGCTATATTATCTGCAAGTTTGAATAATGTTGGTGAGTGATGCCATCCAAATGCCTTATCAAAGTTCACAGGTATTCGCCTGTATGCAGACATTACTGCATCTCTTACCTATACCACAGATGTCGAAAGGTAACCAGATCCGACATGATGCAATAGTTCATGTTGTATCACTTAGCGATCCTGTCCAAGACATAGAGGAAAGAGGGCATCGCTTGTATCATGTACCAATAAATCGAGAGAAGGTAATCCCAGAGAAGCACAGAATCACGTGTATCCAGCTTTGAACTCTGTTTTGATTTTTTTTTTCTTACTCGTGATTGTATGCATTCAATTGTTCATTGTAGCTTTGAGTCACTATGTATTTTTAATATCTGTCGAGTATCCGAAATGACGAAACTTGGACGATGGAGACATCGCTCCGAGCCGTATGGCAAAGTTTAAACAAAGTAGTGAGACAGATATGATATATCATGTACCTTTGTCTGATTGATTATGTACATATGCATTGTAAGTGAAGAACAAAGGAACGGTTTTAATCCTTGTTCTTCAAACTGTATTTGCAGAACAATAAAATTTTCGTCATTCAACTCGTCATTTATCTTCTATTTCTCAAATCCAGTTCAAGGTTGTCAGTACAAAATCAAGATCAAGGTCGTCAGTACATAGTCGATGGCCTTTGATCAAGTTCAGGGTCGTAAAGAGAACAAAGTCAATGTTGTCGGTATAGATTTAAAAAAACAAAAAAACTAAAATTTGCAACACATCATTAATGTGCATGAAGCGTGTATCGAACATTGTATAAATAATTATGCAAAACTGTGCAATGTTCTTGAAATGTGTATCGCACATTGTGTAAATGTGCAAAAATGTGCAAGGTGCTTGAAATGTGTATTGCACATTGTGTAAATGTGCAAAAATGTGCAATGTGCTTGAAATGTGTATTGCACATTGTGTAAATGTGTTTGAAAAGTGCAATGTGCTTGAAACATTTTATGAGAAGTTAAAACTGAAATTGTCATATTTGTGTCACTTTTACGATGCATGGTTTTATGCATTTATGTCTATGTTGTATATAGAGAAGGTTCATCATTACGTTTCATATAGGTGTATTTGTCACCAATTCTGAATTCCATAGTTTTTAGCTCACCTGAGCCAAAGGCTCAAGTGAGCTATTGTGATCAATCACCGTCCGTCGTCCGTCGTCCGTCCGTCGTCCGTCGTCTGTCGTCCGTCGTCCGTCGTTAACTTTTCACATTTTCGACTTCTTCTCCAGAACCACTGAACAGAATTTGATGAAACTTGATAAGCATGTAGTACTCATGGTCCCCTACAAGTGTTGTTGTTTTTCGTCCAGATTCATCATTAGGTGGCGCCACCACAGGCAAAAGTAGGTCAAAGAGGGTACCCTCCTTTGACAAACTTCTTCTTCAGACCGGGGGCATACAGAGACAAACCAAATGCATAGGAATGATCTAGAGGGATGTGTGAAGAAGTGTTGTTATTTTTGGTTCCATTCCGAAATCAAATTTTTGACGTTTTTTTGTACTTGGTAATTTTAATGCAGAAAAGAGGTATTTTTTTCTTTTAGTAAACATTGATGCATTAATTTGGTTTAATTTGATCATTTTGATGGTAAGAAATACTACTGCCAAGAAAATTTTTCAATATTTTATGTTTTGGATTTTTTATGAATTTTTTAAGACTTTCAAGAAAAAAGGGGGGGGGGGGTGGGGTTGGGATAATTGGTGTAAACATTTCACAGTTTGAACTTTTTCTTCGGAACCACTTGCTGGAATTCAATGAAACATGGCATGCATCAAATACTGAAGGTCCCCGACAAATGTGGTCATCTTTGTCAGGATCCATGAACAGGTGGCACCACCACAGACAAAAGTAGGTCACAGAGGGTACCCTCCTTTGACAAACTTCTTATTCAGATCGGGTGCATACAGCGACAAACCGACTGCATAGGAATGAGATAGAGGCATATGGGAAGAAGTGTTGATATTTTTGGTTCCATTCCGAAATCAAATTTTTGACGTTTTTTCATTTTTATTTTGGACTTTGTTATTTTAATGCATTAAAGAGTTATTATTTTCTTTTAGTAAACATTGATGCATTCATTTGGTTTCATTTAATCATTTCTATGGTAAGGAATGCTGGTGTGAAGGAATTTTTTCAATATCTCGATTTTTGAATTTTTTATGAATTTTTTAAGACTTCCAAGAAAGGGGGGGGGACAATTTTTCATATCTTCAACTTGATCTACAGAACAACTTGAAGGATTGTGATAAAACTGGGTAGGATGCAAGTACTCATAGTCCTTTTCAAAGGTTTTGTTTTTTGTGCAGATCATCCAAATTGGTTAACAGATAATACCACCATGTCTAAAAGTAGGTCTCACAATGGTACATATACCACTTGGTAATTGAAATATGGAGAGTAGCGGTTCAAATCCAGCTGTGGTCAAAAATTTTTTTTTTTTTTTTTACACATCTGAATAAGTTTTTAGATGTTTCTCAACACTCAACATATGAAATTAGGAATTTTACGTTTAAGACTTCCAAAAAGAAAAAAGGGGGGGGGGGGTTGGCCATTTTTCACATTTTCAACTTTTTCTACAAAACTGTTTGAAGGATTTTAATAAATCTTGGTAGAAATAAGTCACTTATGATCCTCTTCAAATTCTGTTGTTTTCGTCCAGACCTCTTTACAGGTGGCGCCACCATAGTCAAGAGTAGGTCACAAAAGAGTTCCCTCGTTTAACAATATTCTTTTTCATACGGGCTGTATACAGAGACAAACAGAATGCATAGAAATGATCTAGAGGGATGAGTGAAGATGTATTGTCATTTTGGTTCCCTTCCAAAATCAAATTTTAGAATTTTTTCGACATTTCTTTGGACTTGGTGATTCAATGCAGAAAAAAGTGTCATATTTCCTAGTTAATTGATAATGATGATTTCTTATGGACTATTGTGATCATAATTATGGTAAGGATTGTTACTTTGAAAGAATTTTGTCAATATCTCAATTTTTGGATTTTCTATGAATTTTTTAAGACTTCCAAATGAGGGTGTATAGGAACAATTCAATCACATTTTTCACTTCTGCTGTTATACCACATGAAAGATTTTAATGAAACATGGAATACATGAAGTACTAAAAGTCCTCTATCAATTTGGTAAATTTCATCCAAATTGGTTAACAGATAATGCCACCATGTCTAAAAAGCAGTTCTCACAATAGTACATATACCACTTGGTAATTGAAATATGGAGAGTATCGGTTCAAATCCAGCTGTGGTCAAAATTTTTTTTTCATTTCTTTACACATCTAAATAAGTTTTTAGATGTTTTGTTTCTCAACACTCAACATATGAAATTAGGCAATTTTAAGTTAGATCTGGACAATATTTGAAACAATTGTTGTTCATGACCCAGACTTGAAATCAGTCAACAAAAGGCCCCACCTAAAGAAAATGACTAACTTGTTGCCCTGAATGACTTCTTGCAGAGACAAAGGAAATGCTTAATATCAAAATCACCTGAATGGATGTGCAAAAAAGTGTTGTTTTTTATTCTAGCCTGAAATAAAATTTGACATATTTTCAACATCTGTGTTGACTTAGTCACATTAATGCAAAAATAAATGAATTCTTCCTTCATGCATGACTGATAATATAGGTACTCAGGTGAGCGATATAGGCCCACTTGGGCCTCTTGTTTTTTTTATGAACTACATTGCAGATTTGGATTAAACTTTGTGTAAATGATGTACTCAAGGTCCCCTACTAAAATTGTGTTCGGGATCCAGATTCCCTCAGGGGTGGATCCAGGGCGGGGCCAAAAGTGCTAAAAACGGTACCCTTCTTCAAAACATCTTCTCCTTCAGAACCAGTACATAAATGGGGAAACTAATTGCATTTCAACAATCTATAAAAATGGGTTATCAAAAATTGTGTTCGGGGTTAAGATCCGTCAAATAGGCCTGACGGGGACTTCAAAATTTTAACCATACTTTCATATACCCACCACGCCAATTTTTATAACAGATATGGTTTCCTCATGGTGGAATTGATTAACGTGCGCGATCAGAGTAGTTCAAATAGCACTATATATGATAGGTCATAGACCAAAAGGTGTGTCGTAAACAGAGTATTTTACCAGAGCGAAACTATCAAAATGTTTCATTACATGACCTCAATATAATATACAATATATTAGTGCAATTGTGATGTAGTTCACACTGAATCAGAATCGATTCCCTATTACACATGGAATATATCAAACATCTTAGTCTTGACTATAATACTCATAAATAATAATTTTATAGTGAACATCTGTTGTAATGAAAAATACATGTATATAAATTCTATTATATCGCGGCAGTTACTAAAAATCCCACCACACGTTTATTATTTTATCAACACAGGTAATACCCCCTCCTTTCAAGCATACTTATTGTAGTCCTTTCGTTGATTTGTTTTATATTTATACACAAGAAGTGTGCATTGATTTTATATGTATTTACTGTCTCTGTTTTATTTATGTGATACAGATATATATTTCTTTATTTTCCATGATAATGAATATAGGTATGTTATTATCCATTTTATATACACAAGTTGTATGCAATGATTTTTTATACACACAAGTAGTGTGCAATGATTTCTTAATATTTTGTATGATTGATATATTTTTATTTATATGATTATAAACATCAAAAAATGATGAAAATAAATTGTGAAAATAAATTGTTAAAATTGGCAGTAAGAAGTTTCATTTATGTTAAGAAACTGTCTTGTATTGTCCTGAAGGCATCCTGTTCAGACATGAAAAAGTACTTTGTACCAAAACTACCCTGTTTAGACATGAAAGCTTTGAATTAATTAAAGTTGTGGAAATGGTAGATTGCAAAACGACTTCTTTAAAGAGGGTAGCAAAAAGTAATCAAGATTGAAATGTGAGAAGCCATGCGTATAGCAAAACGTAGGTTTTAACAGGACTTGTGTCTTTATCTGGTCATATTCGTAGACGGATATGGTATATAAGAAAGAACAGGAAACACCGAACCTTAGCGTAAACAGAGTCTAACGTACGGTGTTTCCTGCGAGGAATTCCGAAGTCACCATTGTTTTTCCATCGCACGAGCGATGAGGCCATTGTTTCGGGAGGAAGGAAGATACAGTCCAGCATTAATCATATGTAAAGTTTAAAATATCACATAGTTTCAGCGTCAAATAAAGCTAAGAGAGATTTGAAAACTGTATTACAAAGCCCATGTGATTATACAAACAATAGTCATGTGCTCACTTTAAAGTTTGAAGAAAAAAAAACACAAGTAATGTGTGCAATATACTTCGGAGGATGCATGTAAGGGAGTGTGTGTTGTCTGTATTATATCTGCAAAAGGACTTAAAATTATCAATAACATATAAATCATGATTAAACGAAACGCCGATTTATATAGGTGTCGAATGAATACAAAAAAATGACATTTATTCATTTATAGCAAAACGTAATCAAGATTGGAATGTGTGGATCGGGAGTAGCAGAGAGTGGATTGGGGAGATATGTGAGTGGCAGTGAGGAGCAGTGAGTGGTAGTGAGGCTCCTGAGGAGCAGTGAGGCTCCTGAGGAGCAGTGAGTGGTAGTGAGGCTCCTGAGGAGCAGTGAGGCTCCTGAGGAGCAGTGAGGCTCCTGAGGAGCAGTGAGGCTCGTGAGGAGCAGTGAGTGGTAGTGAGGCTCCTGAGGAGCAGTGAGGCTCCTGAGGAGCAGTGAGGCTCGTGAGGAGCAGTGAGTGGTAGTGAGGCTCCTGAGGAGCAGTGAGGCTCCTGAGGAGCAGTGAGTGGTAGACCCCCCCAATTTACATCTACTGGCGATTACTAATCTCCCGGGCACACAGATACAATCCAGAGGTGGGACCATGCTAGCCTGTCCTCCAAGTCCAACCCTTAACCACAAATACAATCCAGGGGTGGGGCCATGCTAGCCTGTCCTCCAGGTCCAACCCTTAACCACAGATACAATCCAGGGGTGGGACCATGCTAGCCTGTCTTCCAAGTCCAACTCTTAACCACATATACAATCCAGGGGTGGGACCATGCTAGCCTGTCCTCCAAGTCGAACCCTTAACCACAGATAGAATCTAGGGGTGGGACCATGCTAGCTTGTCCTCCAGGTCCAACCCTTAACCACAGATACAATCCAGGGGTGGAACCATGTTAGCCTGTCCTCCAAGTCCAACCCTTAACCACAGATACAATCCAGGGGTGGGACCATGCTAGCCTGTCCTCCAGGTCCAACCCTTAACCACAGATACAATCCAGGGGTGGGACCATGCTAGCCTGTCCTCCAAGTCCAACCCTTAACCACAGATACAATCCAGGGGTGGGACCATGCTAGCCTGTCCTCCAAGTCCAACCCTTAACCACAGATAGAATCTAGGGGTGGGACCATGCTAGCCTGTCCTCCAGGTCGAACCCTTAACCACAGATACAATCCAGGGGTGGAACCATGCTAGCCTGTCCTCCAAGTCTAACCCTTAACCACAGATAGAATCTAGGGGTGGGACCATGCTAGCCTGTCCTCCAAGTCCAACCCTTAACCACAGATACAATCCAGGGGTGGGGCCATGCTAGCCTGTCCTCCAAGTCCAACCCTTAACCACAGATACAATCTAGGGGTGGGACCATGCTAGCCTGTCCTCCAAGTCCAACCCTTAACCACAGATACAATCCAGGGGTGGGGCCATGCTAGCCTGTCCTTCAAGTCCAACCCTTAACTACAGATACAATTCAGGGGTGGGGCCATGCTAGCCTGTCCTCCAAGTCCAACCCTTAACTACCGTGTAAATGTCTTCTCCTCCATGTAATGTTTTTAGTTTTAGTTACCGCTGTTAGATATGTAGTTCCCTGTTTGTTTTTAGCTTTAGTTACCGCTATTAGATATGTAGTTCCCTGTTTGTTTTTAGCTTTAGTTACCGCTATTAGATATGTAGTTCCCTGTTTGTTTTTAGCTTTAGTTACCGCTATTAGATATGTAGTTCCCTGTTTGTTTGTGTAATGGATATGGATAAATCGATGATCAAAAATTACAGAATTTAAAAAAATGAAACCGAATATAAAGCCTCTGTTGAATAATAGAAAGCAAAAACTTTATTTTATACACATATTTTTTATACATACCAAGGTTTTTATGTAGAAGTTGTTTCACATTCTCTCCATGATACCTGACCGTGTGTTCTGATTTTCATTCTCCGACGTTTATTGTTTCACCTTAACGCTAATAGGATCGCATATTACTGAGAGTGTTAAGATTAACGTAATCCGTAAACCAAATTAGATTATGCAGCCCTCTGCCTACATTTATTTACACGTCATTTGCCTTAGATTATTAAGTCTAAATACGTACTTCAGACATTTATAAATTCTTAAGAGATAAAAACCTACTTTTGACCTGGAACAGATAAAAATGCTGGAGAAATATGATTTTCTTTTATTGTTCGGAAAAACTCCCCTTTTCTTTCCGAGATAAGCTTCCTTGTTTATGAGGGCGATTTGAAGTTATTATTTCTCAATTAACTTGGCTAGTTACGACAGGTACGAACCCTCGATGAAGTAGCATGTAATATCCTCTCACTTTTATGACATCAACAAAAGTCACACTTAATTCACGCGTGCAAAGACCATAGGAATGTGCTGGGATAACTATATCCTGTTATGTACGACATTGAGGTAAACAGTGTGTAGACGAAATTCAGTGCACAAACATTGGAAATAGCATGAAGAATATCACACATACTTACACACACACACCTAGATATAGTGCTCACATAAACACTCATAAGCACACCTAAAGTTATAAACACATTTACATAGTACGTGTCACCCGTGAGCACAGTACACGTCATTCCTAGACATGGTACATGCCACCAGTAAACATAACACATGTCTCTCTAAACAGTGCGTGTCACCCGTAAACATAGCACGTCATCCCTAAACATAGGACGTGCCACCCGTAAACATAACACGTCATCCCTAAACATAATTCGTGCCACCTGTAAACATAAAACATGTCATCCCTAAACATAGTACGTGCCACTCGTAAACATAACACATGTCATCCCTAAACATAGTACGTGTCACCCGTAAACACAACACATGTCATCCCCAAACATAGTACGTGTCAGCCATAAACATAACACTTGTCATCCACAAACATAGTACTTGTCACCCGTAAACATAGCACGTCAATCCCTAAACATAATACGTGCCATCCGTAAATATAACACATGTCATCTCTAAACATAGTATGTGCCACCCGTAAACACAACACATGTCATCCCTAAACATAGTACGTGCCACCCGTAAACATAACATGTCATCCTTAAACATAGTACGTGCCACCCGTAAACATAAGCACAGTACATATCTCTCCTAAACATAGTATATGCCACTCGTAAACATAAGCACAGTACATATCTCTCCTAAACATAGCGCATGACACCCGTAAGCACACAAAGCACTCATCACCATTAAACATGGTGCATATTGATTCTAAGCATAGCGCATGTAAGCCATAAACATAATATATGACACCGCAAACAAAGCTCATGTCATCAGTAAACGTCCGTATACATAGTACATGTCGTCCGTATACATAGTATATGTCGTCGGTATACATAATACATGTCGTCGGTATACATAGTACATGTCGTCTGTATACATAGTACATGTCGTCGATATACATAGTATATGTCCGTATACATAGTACATGTCGTCGGTATACATAGTACATGTCGTCTGTATACATAGTATATGTCGTCCGTATACATAGTACATGTCGTCTGTATACATAGTACATGTCGTCTGTATACATAGTACATGTCGTCCGTATACATAGTACATGTCGTCCGTATACATAGTACATGTCGTCGGTATACATAGTACATGTCGTCTGTATACATAGTACATGTCGTCGGTATACATAGTGCATGTCGTCGGTATACATAGTACATATCGTCTGTATACTTAGTACATGTCGTCCGTATACTTAGTACATGTCGTCAGTATACATAGTACATGTCGTCTGTATACATAGTACATGTCGTCCGTATACATAATACATGTCGTCAGTATACATAGTACATGTCGTCCGTATACATAGTACATGTCGTTGGTATGCATAGTACATGTCGTCTGTATACATAGTACATGTCGTCTGTATACATAGTACATGTCGTTGGTATGCATAGTACATGTCGTCTGTATACATAGTACATGTCGTCTGTATACATAGCACATGTCGTCCGTATACATAGTACATGTCGTCTGCATACATAGTACATGTCGTCTGCATACATAGTACATGTCGTCTGCATACATAGTACATGTCGTCGGTATACATAGTACATGTCGTCCGTATACATAGTACATGTCGTCTGCATACATAGTGCATGTCGTCTGTATACATAGTACATGTCGTCCGTATACATAGTACATGTCGTCCGTATACATAGTACATGTCGTCGGTATACATAGTACATGTCGTCTGTATACATAGTACATGTCGTCGGTATACATAGTACATGTCGGTATGCATAGTACATGTCGTCTGTATACATAGTACATGTCGTCGGTATACATAGTACATGTCGTCGGTATACATAGTACATGTTGTCTGTATACATAGTACATGTCATCTGTATACATAGTACATGTCGTCGGTATACATAGTACATGTCGTCTGTATACATAGTACATGTCGTCCGTATACATAGTACATGTCGTCGGTATACATAGTACATGTCATCCGTATACTTAGTACATGTCGTCGGTATACATAGTACATGTCGTCGGTATACATAGTACATGTCGTCCGTATACATAGTGCATGTCGTCTGTATACATAGTACATGTCGTCGGTATACATAGTACATGTCGTCGGTATACATAGTACATGTCGTCCGTATACATAGTACATGTCATTGTCAAGCATACTTAAACAAGCGGACACATAATCCAAAACGCAATGATACAATTACGAAAGAGACCACCGATGCGCAGGTGGCGTAGCAGAGTGGAAAAGGTGGAAAAATCACAACTTTCAACTCTCATCTGAAATGGATAAAAGACCTTAGGATGATAAAGAATTCCAGAAAAGCAAAATAATACGAAAAGGGCTTTTTATCACATTTTAAAATTTTATCATTGTAGAGAGAAAAATCGTAGTTAAATACAAAATTTCTGCGACAGTGCGTGCGGGAGGAGGCACTACGATGGAAAGGTGCACAGTTGCTGCTACCTCCCCCCCCCCTTGCCATACACCAGAGCCTCCCGCTGCACAGAGATAACACTACGCTTTATTTCTGACGACAGAATAGCTGATATTGAGATAATGATAGGAGAACCTTGAGCTCAATGCACAGCTGATTTTATGATCAAGATCATGGCAATGCTACTTTCAGATCAATGCATAACCGACTTTGAATTCATGCATAATAAAATCATAGTCAGATGGTGATCCATTGATATTCTGTCAGGAATTCTTCATACATCATTCATGTGTAACGCACTACTTATTTTGTCAAAAAGGGATTCCCCCCAAAACTCAAATATGCACGCAGCGAAGATAATTTACATCAATTCTTCATTACTTTTGTGTCAAAACAACATTGTTATTCGAGGTGAGGTATAAATGTAATATACATCCTGGTCAAAGACGTTATAAATTGAATTTGACTTTTCTAGTAAACCTCATAACCTTGTTTAAGGTTGTACCACTGACGACAACACAATGTTGGTAAAAGCACCTCCGCGGGCTATTCTTATATTTTCCACTTTTTCATTTATTTCATATACCGGGCTATATCCCTATAATTAATATAGGCTTATCGTATTGTATCGTATTATATTCAATGTATATATTTCAGGAAGGTGGTTTGGATCCTGCTGGCATCTCTCTTAGTCCTCTGTATCTTTCACGAGTCGGACGCATGGAGAAGACGATTTAGACTGAGGCGCATTGTACCGAGGATTCGTGCACGACGTATCATTCCAAGAATTCGTGTTCGGCGAATTGTTCGACTCCCACGAATTCGACGGATTGTTCGATTGCCATCTGTTCGCTTCCGACGGATTGTGCGGCTGCCATCTGTTCGCTTCCGACGGATTATTAGGCTACCGAGCCTTGGATCTGTTGTAGGGCTTCCGATACTGGATAAAGTTATCAAACTACCCAAGATTAAGTTCAGATTGAGAAGAATATTTCGACGAAGGAGACCAAATCCACAGCCCCAGCCACAACCGACAACGCCAGCCCCGGGCATAGGGACAGTGGAACCTACTGTACCACCATGTCCAGAAATCTGCGCAGGTGTCTGTCCGGAGAAGTGCGCAACCTGGAATTGTCCTTGCCACTGGGTGTGTCCAACAACTTGTGATTTGTTTACTAAAGACGAGGTAAGGAATGAAATCAGTAAATATTCATGTCTAATAATCACAATAACCAGACAATGAGATATGATATATATTCCATGCCTCATTACACTGTATTCTGTACAAACTTAATGTAATACTGAAATCGGGTTAATGTTAGTATTTATGATATAAGCATACAAATTTTGTTACGCGTAGTCTGCTGTCTGTTATCGAAAAATAAAAGTCGAGATGAATTTTTTAAAATTTGTTCATGATATTCAAATGAAGTACGGAATGACGCATCATACATGTTTGCAGTTCTCGAGTAAAACTGCAAAGTGTAAATGAAGAGATACTGTTTTTTATTCACTTCCTTGATAAACAAGATTTTCTATCTTAACATTTTTACTGTCTCTGGCGCATTCGAAAAGAATGCTCAAACACGACTTCAATGCAAAGTAATAGTTACCAACTTTTATGCTTGATGTTATATCACGTGACATTCCCTATAGGGCATATCGCAACACAGATGGAGTCCGACATTAGTAACTACATCGCAAGTTTTCTGCAACAATTTCGGGGGTTGAATTGTTGTTACCATGTACCCCAATAATTTGCAATATTGTATCTCGTGGGCAGAATTATACATGTGGATGATTCAGACTACATAATTAACAAACAGACAAATTTGATCCAAGCTGTTGAAAAGATTGTTTATTACCTTCTAGTGATTGATTGATGGTAAAGTTGCCAGCCGTTGCTTAATGTTTGTATAGGTATATGCTGATTCTCACTGAATCTTCGCATTCGATCCATTTATCAAACTGCAATTAACGCAACATCAGATGATAAACACAGTTCATGCGTATCCAACCGCAGGACCATCATACCTACATGTAGTTTGACACACGCGTACGCATGTTTTATTCACATTATCATATACGCATGTTTTGTCCACAACATGATACCAGCATTCTTTGTTCACTGTATGATCTCCGGTAGTTCTGTTCACAGTGCGATATGCGTTAGTTCTGTTTACAGTGTAATATCTGTTAGTTCTGTTCACTGTATGATATGCGCTAGTTATGTTCACAGTGTGATATTCGTTAGTTCTGATCATGGTATGATAAGCGTTAGTTCTGTTCACAGTTTGATATCTGTTAGTTCTGTTCACAGTATGATATGCGTTAGTACTTTTCACAGTGTGATATCCGTTAGTACTGTTCACAGTTTGATATCGGTTAGTTCTGTTCACAATATGATATGCGTTAGTTCTGTTCAAAGTGTTATATGCATTAGTTCTGTTCACAGTGTGATATTCGTCAGTTCTGTTCACAGTATGATATGCGTTAGTTCTGTTCGCAGTTTGATATCTGTTCGTTCTATTCACAATATGAGATGCGCTAGTTCTGTTCACAGTGTGATATCCGTCAATTCTGTCTACAGTATGATATGCATTAGTTCTGTTCGCAGTATGATATCCGTTATTTCTGTTTACTGTATGATGTGCGCTAGTTCTGTTCACAGTGTGATATCCGTTAGTTTCGATCGCAGTATGGTATGCGTTAGTTCTGTTCACAGTATCATGTCCGCTAGTTATATTCACAGTATGATATGCGTTAGTTCTGTTCACAGTATGATATCCGCTAGTTCTGTTCACATTATTATATAAATATACTGTATTCACAGTATAATACGCTATGGTCAAAATAGTTTTGTTTAGATTTTCTCATATGTTGCTTATAATGTATTGATTTTGTGCTATTAAACTCATTTTAATGTAATAAATGTAATTGGAAAGAAATGGAATACACTTTTAATTTATGGGAGTTTTTACAATTTGTTATAGAATGAAACAAGGGAGGGGATATATCAGAGACATAGACTACTTTCATGTCTCTGGATATATACTTTTAGTATGTAATAATAAGCATTGATAGAATTTTCTTTTGATCGAAAGATATTCATGAATCTTTGTCGGTGTGAACTACTCACAGTTTCCTACATATGTTGCTGTATTTCAACCAGATCCGTCAAGGTGTGGATCCATGGTTAGGGAAACACAAGCCCCAGTGGGTATCCTCACTTCTACAAACTGTCATTTATAGATCATAAAACCTGGTGTATCAGAGTGATCGAAAAGGTTGTCTGTAGTTTTCGTTCAATTGTGATGTCAATATTAAGGGTATTTAAAAAAAAAAATTCGCTTTTTATCTTTTATTTTTTAATTTATTAATTCTATTTTTATTATTATTACTATTTCGTGGTGGGGGTCGTCTCTTTGGACTTAGTCATTTCAACACATTTTATGACATTTTATTAATTTATTCAATACAGAGAAGAAATAACCTGATATTTATTAGCTAACATTTATTAGCTAACATTTATCAGCTGACATTTATTAGCTGACATTTATCAGCTAACATTTATCAGCTGGCATTTATTAGCTGACATTTATTAGTTGACATTTGTTTGAAGTTTTTTTTAAGGCTTATTTGAGAGTGTTATTAGTATTATGATTTTTTCCTGCTTTTGATACAAGCCAGTTTTAGGACGCTAAAAGGATGCGGTTCAAACCCCTCTGCAGGCGGAACATTTTTTAAATTTCATTTTACACCAGTTAAAGTTTTACATGTTAGTGTTTTGCACCACCCAGTAAGTCAAATTAGAAAAAGAGGGGGGGGGGGGGGTTAGCGTAATTGTCAAGCAGTTGGTTACCTTTGTAGATGATCCGGTTTGATTCGTGGGAGAGAAAGGCGGGGTGTAGTGGTTAAGCGCTTGGCTTGCGGCGCCGACAAACCGGGTTCGATTCCCGGGTTGCGCCACTATGTTTAAGAGGTTGGTTACTTCCTGCTTCCATGTCGCAATATAACTGAAATATTGTTGAACGCGACGTAAAACACCAACCAACCAACCAACCAACCAGTCGATTCTTGGGTCGTGCTACAATGTTTAAGAGGTTGGTTACCTCCTGCCTCCATGTCGCGATATAATTGGAAAATTGTTGAAAGCGATGTAAAATATTGATCGATCAACCAACCGTATTCTTAATCTTATTTTCACACATTTTCTTGAATGATTCATTATATAAAGAGATGTCGTAAATAATTAATTTGCCCACTGTTATTAGAAAAAAATATGTTTGAAAGGTTTTTAACGTGTCTTTTTTTATTTCATTATTATTTTTTTTTGAGGGGGGGGTGTTTATTATTATTATCATTATTATTATTATTATTATTATTATTATTATTATTATTATTATTATTATTATTAATATTATTACTATTATTACAATTATCATCATCATCATCATCATTATTATTATTATTATTATTATTATTATTATTATTATTATTATTATAACTATTATTATTACCCACATAACTCTTATTATTATTATAACTATTATTATTACCCACATAACTCTTATTATTATTATAACTATTATTATTATTATTATTATTATTATTATTATTATTATTATTATTATAAAAAACAAAAACCAAAACAAGTAAAAAGAAAATAGAAAAAAAAACCAATTGTCTTGATGCTTTCAGCACAGAAAAGCACGCTTACAGACTTTGGTCAGTCTTTCGCCAACACAATAAGCAAGAGAATATATCTATCTGCTAGTTTCTTCAAGCCGTCAGTTGTTTGCGAATGAACAAATTGTGCTTATGTGAGCGATATAGTCCAACAGTAGCATATTGTTTCCAGTATTATATGCGAATACTAACTTCAATGCATGATACACAAACATGTATGTGTAATTCACGAATTCACACACACTATGATCACAATATGGTATACGCATACTTTGATCTCGAGCAGGATGATGTACACATGACATGATCACGGAATGATATATGCATGATTTGATCGCGGTATGTTATACATGTGCTGTGATCGCGGTGTGATGTACGCGTGCTTTGATCACGGTGTGATGTACGCATGCTGTGATCGCGGTGTGATGTACGCATGCTTTGATCACGGTGTGATGTACGCATGCTGTGATCGCGGTGTGATGTACGCATGCTTTGATCGCGGTGTGATATACGCATGATTTGATCGCGGTGTGATATACGAATGATTTGATCACAGAAGGATAAACGCATGCTGTGGTCGCGGTGTGATATGCGTATGCTGTGATCGCGGTGTGATATACGCATGCTTAGATCGCGGAAAAATATACGCATACTTTGATAGCGGTGGAATATGCGTATGCTGTGATCACGGTGTGATATACGCATGTTTTCATCACGGTGTGATATACGCATGATTTGATCGCGGTATGATATACATATACGCATGCTTTGACTGCAGTATGACATACGCATAAATACGGTTAGATATACGCATGCTTTGATCGCAGCATGATATACGAATGATTTTATCAGTCATGTGCATAGTGTGCACCGTTTATCGTGCGGTCTTCCTCAAGAAAATTAATCATGATTATTCCCTGATTTTCCCGAAAAAATACAGGCCATGACTTTCCCGGCTCAGGAGACGCTCTTGAAGGTTTTAGAAGGGTATGAGCCAGGGCATCCATAGCAGGCTTTGTTTCTTAAAATCCTAGAGATCATTCTCAGAGCGCTGTAATACTTCTCTCTCAAACCAAAGCGTTCACTATGTTTGGACAATGGTTTAATTGGGTTTATATACTTATATATTGCATCAAAGTATATCTGGTCGAGAATTTTTCTATCATTCCTCGTATGATATTTGTTTACTTGCTAGTACATATAGGTTTAATCCAGCTGGTATCATAAACACCAGCTTTGATCACAGCATGATATACACATGTTCTTTTCACCTTATGATACATGCAATCGTTACTTGATAAATTTTTGATTGAATTAACAATAACTATATGTTATGAACAGTTTGTGTGGCCTTATGATGGATTCCCAGCTCCTTTACCTTGTGATTTTGTGACGTATGATGACAATAAGGATGGACAGATTTCACCTGCTGAATTAGCATACACAGTGCGTCAAAGGGCACGTGACTCTCAGAATATGATGGTCTTCAACAAAATGGACATGGACAGAGACGGATTTCTCACGCCTGATGAGTTCGATTCCATGCTTCTCCTGAAGAACTGTGAAGAGATTACTGCTGGTTAAAATCTTACACAAGCATGATCGTCAACAGACAAAATACGATGCTTCAATGACATTGTCTTATTCAAATTAATGTTCTGCTGTTCAAATATTGATATGATAAATATCTCTCACATATTGTGTGTGTCTTATTTTACTCACCATTCTTTAGAAACAGTTAACTTATCAAAAGTTGAAACGGATTCGTTTACTCATCTATTCTCATTATCGTGGTATATGGTACCATGTCCAGTGTGGTGTTACATTTCATTATCGTGGTATATGGTACCATGTCCAGTGTGTTGTTATACCTTATAATCCTGGTATATGGTACCATGTCCAGTGTGATGTTACACCTTATTATCGTGGTATATGGTACCATGTCCAGTGTGATGTTATACCTTATTATCGTTGTATATGGTACCGTGTCCAGTGTGGTGCTATACCGTATTAACGTGGTATATGGTATCATGTCCAGTGTAATGTTACACCTTATTATCGTGGTATATGGTACCATGTCCTGTGTGGCGTTATAACGTATTATCGTGGTATATGGTACCATGTCCAGTGTGATGTTACACCTTATTATCGTGGTATATGGTACCATGTCCAGTGTGATGTTACACCTTATTATCGTGGTATATGGCACCGTGTCCAGTGTGGTGTTATACTTTATTATCGTGGTATATGGTACCATGTCCAGTGTGGTGTTGCACCTTATTATCGTGGTATATGGTACCATGTCCAGTGTGATGTTACACCTTATTATCGTGTTATATGGTACCATGTCCAGTGTGATGTTACACCTTATTATCGTGGTATATGGCACCATGTCCAGTGTGGTGTTATACCTTATTATCGTGGTATATGGTACCATGTCCAGTGTGGTGTTGCACCTTATTATCTTGGTATATGGTACCATGTCCAGTGTGATGTTATACCTTATTATCGTGGTATATGGTACCATGTCCAGTGTGATGTTACACCTTATTATCGTGGTATATGGCACCATGGCCAGTGTGGTGTTATACCTTATTATCGTGTTATATCGTACCATGTCCAGTGTGGTGTTACACCTTATTATCGTGGTATATGGTACCATGCCCTGTGTGGTGTTTTACCTTATTATCGTGGTATATGGTACCATGTCTAGTGTGGTGTTACACCTTATTATCTTGGTATATGGTACCATGTCCTGTGTGGAGTTATACCTTATTGTGGTGGTATATGGTACCATGTCCAGTGTGGTGTTACACCTTATTATCTTGGTATATGGTACCATGTCCTGTGTGGTGTTATACCTTATTATCGTGGTATATGGTACCATGTCCAGTGTGGTGTTATACCTCATTATCGTGGTATATAGTACCATGTCCAGTATGGTGTTACACCTTATTTTCGTGGTATATAATACCATATCCAGTGTGGTGTTACACCTTATTATCGCGGTATATGGTACCATGTCCAGTGTGGTGTTACACCTTATTATCGTGGTATCAACAATAAAAATGTAGGAAAAGGAAGAAACTCATCAATTGGCTGATGTGTTTACTTTGTTAAACAAAGAACTATTTTATTACTTCAAGGGATAGCATACATGTCTTCTAATCCAAATTTTTATATTCTTTACTCTTTACTCCCATTCTTCCATAAAATAATTCATCAGCCTCAGTTGTCACATTTTTTAACGCATTTCAGTACTTTGATTCAGCCAGTGGCTACGTGGACAGTGCAACCGTATAGTTATAGACCCCAAAACACTGGCTACGCGGACAGTACAACCGTATAGTTATAGACCGTCCAGACATTGACTACGTGGACAGTACAACCATATAGTTATAGACCGTCCAGACATTGACTACGTGGACAGTACAACCGTATAGTTATAGACCGTCCAGACATTGACTACGTGGACAGTACAACCGTATAGTTATAGACCGTCCACACATTGACTACGTGGACAGTACAACCGTATAGTTATAGACCGTCCACACATTGACTACGTGGACAGTGCAACCGTATAGTTATAGACCGTCCACACATTGACTACGTGGACAGTACAACCGTATAGTTATAGACCGTCCAGACAATGACTACGTGGACAGTGCAACCGTATAGTTATAGACCGTTCACACATTGACTACGTGGACAGTACAACCGTATAGTTATTGGCCGTCCAGACATTGACTACGTGGACAGTGCAACCGTATAGTTATAGACCGTCCAGACAATGACTACGTGGACAGTGCAACCGTATAGTTATAGACCGTCCACACATTGACTACGTGGACAGTGCAACCGTATAGTTATAGACCGTCCACACATTGACTACGTGGACAGTACAACCGTATAGTTATAGACCGTCCAGACAATGACTACGTGGACAGTGCAACCGTATAGTTATAGACCGTCCAGACAATGACTACGTGGACAGTGCAACCGTATAGTTATAGACCGTCCACACATTGACTACGTGGACAGTACAACCGTATAGTTGTAGACCCCAAACCACTTGCTACGCGGACAGTACAGGTGTATACTTACAGACCGCCCGACCACTTGCTACGCGGACAGTACAAGCGTATAGTGATATACCGTCCAGCCACTTGCTACGCGGACAGTACAGGCGTATATTTACAGACCGCCCGACCACTTGCTACGCAGTGATTACAAGCGTATAGTTATAGACCGTCAAACCATTGACTACGCTGACAGTACAAGCGTATAGTTATAGACCGTCCAGCCACTTGCTATGCGGACAATACAATTGTATAGTTAGAGATCGTTACAGCCACTAGCTACGCAGTGATTACAAGCGTATAGTTATAGACCGTCAAGTTACTGGCTATACGGACAGTACAATCGTATGTTATAGGTCGTCCAGCCACTGACTATGCCGTGATTACAAGCGTTTAGTTACAGACCGTCCAGCCACTGGCTACGCGGACAGCACAAGCGTATAATATTAGACCGTCCAGCTACTGGCTACGCCGACATTACAAGCGTATAGTTATAGACCGTCCAGCTACTGGCTACGCGGACGGCACATGCGTATAGTGTTAGACCGTCCAGCTATTAGCTACGCAAACAGCGCAATCGTATAGTGTTAGACCGTCCAGCTACTGGCTACGTGGACAGTACAAGCGTATAATGTTAGACCGTCCAACTACTGGCTATGTCGACAGCACAAGCATATAATGTTAGACCGTTCAGCTACTGCCTATGCGGACAATACAATGGTATAGGTAGAGATCGTCGCAGTCACTGCCTGTGATTACAAGCGTATCGTTTTTAAGCGTTATAGACCGTCCATATACTGGCTATACGGACAGTAAACTCGTATGGTTATAGACCGTCCAGCCACTGGCTACACGGTCAGCACAAGCATATAGATAGAGACCGTCCAGCCACTGGCTACACGGTCAGTACAAGCATATAGATAGAGACCGTCCAGCCACTGGCTACACGGTCAGCACAAGCATATAGATAGAGACCGTCCAGCCACTGGCTACACGGTCAGTACAAGCATATAGATAGAGACCGTTCAGCCACTGGCTACACGGTCAGCACAAGCATATAGATAGAGACCGTCCAGCCACTGGCTACACGGGAAGTACAAGTGTATAACTATAAACCGTCACCCCACCTGATACGCGGTCAGAAAAAGCGTATGTAATAGAATGTCCAGCTACTAGCTACGCGGACAGTACAATTGTATGATTTTAGGCCGTCCGGCTACTGGCTACACGGACAGTAAAACGTATAGTTACAAACGGTCCAGCCACTGGTTACGCGGACTACATGCATATAGTTATAGACTGCTCAGCTACTGGCTACGTGAAAAGTACAACCGTATAGTATTAAACCGTCCAGCTATTGGCTACGCAGACAGAACAAGCGTATAATTTTAGACCGTCCAGCTACTGGCTACGCGGACAGTACAAGCGTATAATGTTAGACCGTCCAGCTACTGGCTACGCGGACAGTACAAGCGTATAATATTAGACCGTCCAGCTACTGGCTACGCGGGCAGTACAAGCGTATAGTTATAGACCGTCCAGCCATTGGCTACGCGGACAGTACAAGCATATAATGTTAGACCGTCCAGCTACTGGCTATGCGGACAGTACAAGCGTATAATATTAGACTGACCAGCTACTGGCTTTGCGGACAACACAAACGTATAATGTTAGACCGTCCAGCTACTGGCTACGCAGACAGTACAAACGTATAGTGTTAGGCCGTCCAGCCACCGACTACGCGGACAGCACAAGCGTATAATGTTAGACCGTCCAGCTACTGGCTATGCGGACAGTACAAGGGTATAATATTTGACCGTCCAGCTACTGACTACGCGGACAGCACAAGCGTATAATGTTAGACCGTCCAGCTACTGGCTATGCGGACAGTACAAGTGTATAATGTTAGACCGTCCAGCTACCGACTACGCGGACAGCACAAGCGTATAATGTTAGACCGTCCAGCTGCTGGCTACGCGGACAGCACAAGCGTATAATGTTAGACCGTCCAGCTACTGGCTACGCGGACAGCACAAGCGTATAATGTTAGACCGTCCAGCTACTGGCTATGCGGACAGTGCAAGCGTATAATGTTAGACCGTCCAGCTACTGACTACGCGGACAGTGCAAGCGTATAATGTTAGACCGTCCAGCTACTGGCTATGCGGACAGTAAAAGCGTATAATGTTAGACCGTCCAGCTACTGGCTATGCGGATAGCACAAGCGTACAATGTTAGACGGTCTAGCAACTGGCTATGCGGACAGTACAAGCGTATAATATTTGACCGTCCAGCTACTGACTACGCGGACAGTCAGTGCAAGCGTATAATGTTAGACCGTCCAGCTACTGGCTACGCGGACACTACAAGCATATAATATTAGACCGTCCAGCTACTGGCCACGCGGACAGCACAAGCGTATAATGTTAGACCGTCCAGCTACTGGCTATGCGGACAGCACAAGCGTATAATGTTAGACCGTCCAGCTACTGGCTATGCGGACAGCACAAGCGTATAATGTTAGACCGTCCAGCTACTGGCTACGTGGACAGCACAGCGTATAATATTAGACCGTCCAGCCACAATGTTATACTGAATAAGAGAAAATGAAGTAGTGAATGAAATGAGGATCTAAATGAGTGAGTGAATGATTTAGTCACTGAATGAATATATAATATATCTATCTCTAAATGTCTACCTTGTCAGACTAGAGTAGAGTTTCTGGCAAATGATTTATTAATTTTACATGTAGTTCATACCAAGTTCATAAAAGATACACACATGTAAACAGTCATAAATTTTTATTTTGAGAAATCTCCCGAATTGTCTATTATCCGTTTTCATCACCCACCTATTATCATCCCGCTTCAGTGCGTTAGGAAGGTCTGTCACCTAGGAACATCTGTGAGTGGCTAACGAGCAGTAACGTCATTATGTAATAGCTATTGAAAAGAAGATAGTGTAAAACATTTATCGGGCAACACTTCATATGTATTTTTTTCTTTGTATTCATCTTTGTGTCACACCATATGTTCCATTACATACATAATAAAACCAGACTCATACCTCATATTCTATAGAGCACTTTGTAAAGACCAGGTCGAATTAATAATAGTCATTTTACAATGGGATGTTTTTTAAGGAAACAGAAAATTATATTCAAATATCAAGTCTGTGTAGTTTTAATCTTTTTGTTTTCATGCTATTCATTTTTTATAACCATTCATGTGCAACCACAGGACTTAAGATTTTCTATGAGACATTTTAATCCAACAGCATACATAGGGCCCGGTAAGTTTTAATCCTGTTTCCATATTACTTGAAATTGTTGGTTCATTCTTCATAAAATGATAACAATATTGTCAATAATATATATATATATATATATATATATATATATATATATATATATATATATATATATATATATATATATATATATATATATATATATATATATATAAAAGTATATATATTTATATAACAGTGGCGTAGCATGGCAGATAGAAGTGGGGGGAGGGGGGGCACAGGCACAGCCTTTCTGAAAAATTGAAAAGCAAAAAAAAAAAAAAAAAAGAATAATAATAAAAAATAAATAAATAAATAAATAAATAAATAAGAAAAAGGGGCGCCTCTTATTGGCGTGTTAGTGTTAACTTGCTGACTGCACTTTTAATTAATATAAGTTTAATTTTCCATATGCTTTAATGCTTATAGGGAAATTCGTAGCTAATGATAAAATGATGGCAACAAAACAAATACAATCTCATCTTGCTTTATTTCGCCATTTTTATGAACAACTTCTCTGGAACCTAGGAAGGATTGAACTTTAAGGGTACTTTCCAAAGATGTATAACATGTCGCTCTTTGAGATACAGGAAAGTACGAAATCCGGGGTCAAAGTAGGCTAATTCAACATTAGAGCCTATGGAAAACAGATATGCCTTGCTTTGGCCTGTGGTTATGAAATAGTCAGTCAGTAAAACCTCGAAAAGCTTATCCGTAATTGTAATTACAGAAACAGCTCTAAGACATTTTAAAGATGAAAGAAAAATAATAATTAAACTTCATTCAAGTTATGCAACAAAATTCATTAAAAAGGCCATAGTTAGGTTTTTTAAACCTAAGATTACTTGAAAAGTGGGGGGGGGGACCACAAACCACAAACACGGTGGTGCCGTTTCCTCACTTTTCAAAGTGGGAGGGGGGACACGTGCCCCTGCATATATATATATATATATATATATATATATGGTGCCTTGTTAGCTGTAGTGTCTGTGTGTTTATATGTTTGTCTAATTTGTCTTTATTTTCTACAGGTATTTTTTCGGAGATCCAAGGTCCATAGTACCCCCGCCTGTTTCACTGATTTATGTTTATTTCTGTTGCAGTGATTGTATTCTTTCAGAGGATCCACCTGCGTATACGTCGGGTAAATCCCTTCACTTTCCACGGCCGTGTTGTCATGCATGAGATTAGCTAATGATTGGCTATTCAAGCTCTATTTTTTGTGGAGCTCGGGTAACTCAGTCGGTTAGATGGTCGGATGCAGGACAACTAGGTGATTCGGTACCATAAGTTCGAGTCCCCGTCGGGGAACGAATATAGGTGAAATATAGGGTGCCTTGCTAGCTGTAGTGTCTTTGTGCGTTATATGTTTATATGTTTGAGATCCAAGGTCCATAGTACTCCCAGGTGTTTCACCGATTCTATTTGTGCTTTACATATATATATATATATATATATATATATATATATATATATATATATATATATATATATATATATATATATATATATATATATATATATATATATATATATATATATATATATATATATATATATTTTTATATATATATATATATATATATTATATATGAGACTGGTTCTGTTATCCCTGTATCGACCATAGATCTTCCTCATTCCTGATTTCATTCAGTTGATATTGTAGTACTGTGTAGGTGGTTTATATCTCGTTCATATGACGTCCAAGTCCAACGTAAAGTTCATAAGAGAAACATGATCTGACATAGTTTATAAGTTAAGAAATTTAAAAGTCACAGGCAGCCGAAGACGGAATTTTGTTACTCAGGAGTGAAAATCCCATAAAAGGTGATGAGTAATTAACCGTCCCTACCGATAGACAAAAGGAAGTCTAGATGTGTGGTGCCCTTTTTCGTGTCATTGATATCGTATTCAGAGGGTGGCATATGACCGAGGTATTTCCGAAAGTTTTGATTATTTGTGGACACAACGTAGTCAACACATCTGGTGAAGCTGAACTGAGATGCTAATGGTTTATTTCCTGTAGGGAGCGATGATTTCTGATTTAAAGGTACAGACAGATATCAAGCCAGGAGAGTTGATTTGCAGAAAAACTTTTCCCGCAAAACCAGGCAAATATTGTCTGCTGGAAACTCCTGCGTTTTAATGATATTTTTAACCATGTTCTTGTTCCAAATTAGAGTATTCCTTTACAGAACAATTATCTCTATGGCCCAAGACTTATATCTAACGTTTTCGTTAATGAAAACAAAGGATTTGCGTAAGATAGAAGCTCGTCTGAATATCTGGTGAGGAATGGCTGTACAGAGGGTAAACAAAAATCAAAAGACTTGATATCCTTGTGTTTGATCGAAAGTTGGAGATTTGAGATGTTCCTGTAATTCTTTTGATTTCTTAAGGATCTACATCTGACCCACAGTGCTTATGGACTATATTGCTGTGTAGTACATCTGACCCACAGTGCTTATGGACTATATTGCTGTGTAGTACATCTGACCCACAGTGCTTATGGACTATATTGCTGTGTAGTACATCTGACCCACAGTGCTTATGGACTATATTGCTGTGTAGTACACCTGACCCACAGTGCTTATGGACTATATTGCTGTGTAGTACATCTGAAGACCTTGCTCTATATGTGTTGGTATTTCGTGAGTTCATTGAATGAACACCTTAACTGACCGGCAATGAACCAATTTAATGAATGGTCAAATAGAAATAGACCTCCACCAGATACATCCGTTTCGAAATACAAATCCGGACCGTCACTTTTCTGTTTTTATGTGCTCCCTGAGACGCAAGAGGGGTAAAGGTCAATCCAATTAAAATTCGATTTTTATTGTGCTCCAGCACTTTATGCGACATGCAGTACAGGACCACAATAGAGATCGAATTTTACTTAGATTGGGTAGAGGAGGGACACCGCTTGCCGTTATAGTAAAGGATATCTCCGTAATTACGAATTATAGGGAATTTTTCAAAGAAACTACCAACACTAATTTGTTGAGCATGGTCAAAGTGAGGTATCCTAGATGTTCATGCATTGTATTTCCCCAATATTTTTATAATTCTTTATAGAAGCCAATTTCCAATGGGATCCGTTATACTGAAGATCTAAACCACCCCAAAAAGATACAGAAAATTCATTCCTGGAACCAATAGTGCTCGGTTTTATTTTTAAAATCTAGCTGAACTACAAAGATTATTATCCTTCATGTATTAGAAGACATTATTATTTTTATGTATTTGTTGATTTGTTAGTGTTTATACAGTACAAGTCATTAACTTTACACAGAGACGGATGTAAACATGTCCTGACTTTGCCACGAGAAGTGCGTAAAATTCGAAATATGTCGGTGCAGATCAGCATCTCGAAATTCACGTATAGAACTATTCATCTTCTAGTTACATTAGCTATTAACGGGATACTCGTATTGCAGTTACATTACCTATTAATGGTATACTCGCATTGTACTTACATTACCTATTAACGGGATACTCGTATTGTACTTACATTACCTATTAACGGGATATTCGTATTGTACTTACATTACCTATTAAAGGTATACTCGTATTGTACTTACATTACCTATTAACGGGATACTCGTATTGTACTTACATTACCTATTAACGGGATACTCGTATTGTACTTACATTACCTATTACTGGGATATTCGTATTATACTGACATTACCTATTAACGGGATACTCGTATTGTACTTTCATTACCTATAAAAGGTATACTCGTATTGTACTTACACAACCTATTAACGGGATACTCGTATTGTACTTACATAACCTATTACCGGAATACTCCTTTTGTACTTACATTACCTATTAACGGGATACTCGTATTGTACTTACATTACCTATTAACGGGATACTCGTATTGTACTTACATTACCTATTAATGGGATATTCGTATTATACTGACATAACCTATTAACGGGATACTCGTATTTTACTTACATTACCTATTAACGGGATACTCGTGTTGTAGTTATATAGCCTATTATCGGGATACTCGCACTGTACTTACATTACCTATTCACAGGATACTCGTATTGTACTTACATTACCTATTAACGTTATACTCGTATTGTACTTACATTACCTATTAACGGGATACTCGTATTGTACTTACATTTCCTATTAACGGGATACTCGTATTGCTGTTACATTACCTATTAAAGGGATACTCGTTTTGTACTTACATTACCTATTAACGGGATACTCGTATTGTACTTACATTACCTATTAAAGGGATACTCATATTGTGCTTACAATACCTATTAAAGGGATACTCATATTGTGCTTACATTACCTATTAAAGGGATACTCGTTTTGTACTTACATTACCTATTAACGGGATACTCGTATTGTACTTACATTACCTATTAACGGGATACTCGTTTTGTACTTACATTACCTATTAACGGGATACTCGTATTGTACTTACATTACCTATTAAAGGGATACTCGTTTTGTAGTTACAATACCTATTAAGGAGATACTCGTATTGTACTTACAGTACCTATTAACGGAATACTCGTATTGTACTTACATTACCTATTAATGTGATACTTGCATTTTATTTACATTACCTATTAACGGGATACTGGTCTTGTACTTACATTACCTATTAACGGGATACTCGTATTATAGTTACATTACATATTAACGGGATACTCGTATTGTACTTACATTACCTATTAAAGAGATATTCATATTGTACTTATATTACCTATTAATGGGATACTGGTATTGTACTTACATTACCTATTAACGGGATACTCGTATTGTACTTACATTACCTATTAAAGGGATACTCGATTTGTAGTTATATTACCCATTAAAGGGATACTCCTATTGTACTTACATTACCTATTAACGGGATACTCGTATTGTACTTACATTACCTATTAACGGGATACTCGTATTGGACTTACATTTCCTATTAACGGGATACTCGTATTGCTGTTACATTACCTATTAAAGGGATACTCGTTTTGTACTTACATTACCTATTAACGGGATACTCGTATTGTACTTACATTACCTATTAAAGGGATACTCATATTGTGCTTACAATACCTATTAAAGGGATACTCATATTGTGCTTACATTACCTATTAAAGGGATACTCGTTTTGTACTTACATTACCTATTAACGGGATACTCGTATTGTACTTACATTACCTATTAACGTTATACTCGTATTGTACTTACATTACCTATTAACGGGATACTCGTATTGTACTTATATTACCTATTAAAGGGATACTCGTTTTGTAGTTACAATACCTATTAAAGAGATACTCGTATTGTACTTACAGCACCTATTAACGGAATACTCGTATTGTACTTACATTACCTATTAATGTGATACTTGCATTTTATTTACATTACTTATTAACGGAATACTCGTATTGTACTTACATTACCTATTAACGGGATACTCGTATTATAGTTACATTACATATTAACGGGATACTCGTATTGTACTTACATTACCTATTAAAGAGATATTCATATTGTACTTATATTACCTATTAATGGGATACTGGTATTGTACTTACATTACCTATTAACGGGATACTCGTATTGTACTTACATTACCTATTAACGGGATACTCGTATTGTACTTACATTACCTATGAAAGGGATACTCGATTTGTAGTTATATTACCCATTAAAGGGATACTCCTATTGTACTTACATTACCTATTAACGGGATACTCGTATTGTACTTACATTAACTACTAACGTGATACTCGCATTTTATTTACATTACCTCTTAACGGGATACTCTTGTTGTACTTACATTACCTAGTAACGGGATACTTGTGTTGTACTTATATTACCTAGTAACGGGATACTCGTATTGTACTTACATTACCTAGTAACGGGATACTCGTATTATAGTTACATTACATATTAACGGGATACTCGTATTGTACTTACATTACCTATTAAATGGATATTCGTATTGTACTTACATTACCTATTAAAGGGATATTCGTATTGTACTTACATTACCTATTAATGGGATACTGGTATTGTACTTACATTACCTATTAACGGGATACTCGTATTGTACTTACATTACCTATTAACGGGATACTCGTATTGTACTTACATTACCTATTAAGGGGATACTCGTATTGTACTACATTACCTATTAACGGGATACTCGTATTGTACTTACATTACCTATTAATGGGATATTCATATTATACTGACATTACCTATTAACGGGATACTTGTATTGTACTTACATTACCTATAAACGGGATACTCGTATTGTACTTACATTACTTATTAATGAGATATTCGTATTATACTTACATTACCTATTAACAGGATACTCGTATTGTACTTATATTACCTATTAAATGGATATTCGTATTGTACTTACATTACCTATTAAAGGGATATTCGTATTGTACTTACATTACCTATTAAAGGGATACTCGTATTGTACTTACATTACTTATTAACGGGATACTCGTATTGTACTTACATTACCTATTAACGGGATACTCGTATTGTACTACATTACCAATTAACGGGATACTCGTATTGTACTTACATTACCTATTAATGGGATATTCGTATTATACTGACATTACCTATTAACGGGATACTTGTATTGTACTTACATTACCTATTAACGGGATACTCGTATTGTACTTACATTACCTATTAACAGAATACTCGTATTGTACTTACATTACCTATAAATGGGATATTCGTAATATACTTATAATTACCTAATTACGGGATACTCATGTTGTAGTTACATTGCCTATTAACGGGATACTCGTATTGTACTTAAATTACCTAGTAACGGGATACTCGTATTGTACTTACATTACCTATTAACGTTATACTCGTATTGTACTTACATTACCTATTAATTATACTGGTATTGTACTTACATTACATATTAACGGGATACTCGCATTGTACTTACATTACCTATTAAAGAGATATTCATATTGTACTTACATTCCCTATTAATGGGATACTCGTATTGTACTTACATTACCTATTAACGGGATACTCGTATTGTACTTACATTACCTATTAAAGAGATACTCGTATTGTACTTACATTACCTATTAACAGGATACTCGTATTGTACTTACATTACCTAGTAACGGGTTACTCGTGTTGTACTTATATTACCTAGTAACGGGATACTCGTATTGTACTTACATTACCTATTAACGGGATACTCGTATTATAGTTACATTACATATTAACGGGATACTCGTATTGTACTTACATTACCTATTAAAGGGATATTCGTATTGTACTGACATTACCTATTAAAGGGATATTCGTATTGTACTTACATTACCTATTAACGGGATACTCGTATTATAGTTACCTTACATATTAAGGGGATACTCGTATTGCACTTACATTACCTATTAAGGGGATACTCGTATTGTACTACATTACCTATTAACGGGATACTCGTATTGTACTTACATTACCTATTAATGGGATATTCATATTATACTGACATTACCTATTAACGGGATACTTGTATTGTACTTACATTACCTATTAACCTGGATACTCGTATTGTACTTACATTACCTATGAACGGAATACTCGTATTGTACTTACATTACCTATTAATGGGATATTCGTATTATACTTATAATTACCTAATTACGGGATACTCATGTTGTAGTTACATTACCTATTAACGGGATACTCGTATTGTACTTACATTACCTATTAATTATACTCGTATTGTACTTCCATTACCTAGTAACGGGATACTCGTATTGTACTTTCATTACCTAGTAACGGGATACTCGCATTGTACTTACATTACCTGTTAACAGGATACTCGTATTGTACTTACATTACCTATTAACGGGATACTCGCATTGTACTTACATTACCTATTAACGGAATACTCGTATTGTACTTACATTACCTATTAATGAGATATTCGTATTATACTTATAATTCCCTAATTACGGGATACTCGTGGTGCAGTTATATTACCTATTAACGGGATACTCGTGTTGTAGTTACATTACCTATTAATGAGATATTCGTATTATACTTACATTACCTATTAACAGGATACTCGTATTGTACTTATATTACCTATTAAAGGGATATTCGTATTGTACTTACATTACCTATTAAAGGGATATTCGTATTGTACTTACATTACCTATTAACGGGATACTCGTATTATAGTTACATTACATATTAACGGGATACTCGTATTGTACTTACATTACCTATTAAATGGATATTCGTATTGTACTTACATTACCTATTAAAGGGATATTCGTATTGTACTTACATTACCTATTAATGGGATACTGGTATTGTACTTACATTACCTATTAACGGGATACTCGTATTGTACTTACATTACCTATTAACGGGATACTCGTATTGTACTTACATTACCTATTAAGGGGATACTCGTATTGTACTACATTACCTATTAACGGGATACTCGTATTGTACTTACATTACCTATTAATGGGATATTCATATTATACTGACATTACCTATTAACGGGATACTTGTATTGTACTTACATTACCTATAAACGGGATACTCGTATTGTACTTACATTACCTATTAATGAGATATTCGTATTATACTTACATTACCTATTAACAGGATACTCGTATTGTACTTATATTACCTATTAAATGGATATTCGTATTGTACTTACATTACCTATTAAAGGGATATTCGTATTGTACTTACATTACCTATTAAAGGGATACTCGTATTGTACTTACATTACTTATTAACGGGATACTCGTATTGTACTTACATTACCTATTAACGGGATACTCGTATTGTACTACATTACCAATTAACGGGATACTGGTTTTGTACTTACATTACCTATTAATGGGATATTCGTATTATACTGACATTACCTATTAACGGGATACTTGTATTGTACTTACATTACCTATTAACGGGATACTCGTATTGTACTTACATTACCTATTAACAGAATACTCGTATTGTACTTACATTACCTATAAATGGGATATTCGTAATATACTTATAATTCCCTAATTACCGGATACTCATGTTGTAGTTACATTGCCTATTAACGGGATACTCGTATTGTACTTAAATTACCTAGTAACGGGATACTCGTATTGTACTTACATTACCTATTAACGTTATACTCGTATTGTACTTACATTACCTATTAATTATACTGGTATTGTACTTACATTACATATTAACGGGATACTCGCATTGTACTTACATTACCTATTAGAGAGATACTCGTATTGTACTTACATTACCTATTAACGGGATACTCGCATTGTACTTACATTACCTATTAACGGAATACTCGTATTGTACTTACATTACCTATTAAAGAGATACTCGTATTGTACTTACATTACCTATTAACGGGATACTCGTATTGTACTTACATTACCTAGTAACGGGTTACTCGTGTTGTACTTATATTACCTAGTAACGGGATACTCGTATTGTACTTACATTACCTATTAACGGGATACTCGTATTATAGTTACATTACATATTAACGGGATACTCGTATTGTACTTACATTACCTACTAAAGGGATATTCGTATTGTACTGACATTACCTATTAAAGGGATATTCGTATTGTACTTACATTACCTATTAACGGGATACTCGTATTATAGTTACATTACATATTAACGGGATACTCGTATTGCACTTACATTACCTATTAAGGGGATACTCGTATTGTACTACATTACCTATTAACGGGATACTCGTATTGTACTTACATTACCTATTAATGGGATATTCATATTATACTGACATTACCTATTAACGGGATACTTGTATTGTACTTACATTACCTATTAACCTGGATACTCTTATTGTACTTACATTACCTATTAACGGAATACTCGTATTGTACTTACATTACCTATTAATGGGATATTCGTATTATACTTATAATTACCTAATTACGGGATACTCATGTTGTAGTTACATTACCTATTAACGGGATACTCGTATTGTACTTACATTACCTATTAATTATACTCGTATTGTACTTCCATTACCTAGTAACGGGATACTCGTATTGTACTTTCATTACCTAGTAACGGGATACTCGCATTGTACTTACATTACCTGTTAACAGGATACTCGTATTGTACTTACATTACCTATTAACGGGATACTCGCATTGTACTTACATTACCTATTAACGGAATACTCGTATTGTACTTACATTACCTATTAATGAGATATTCGTATTATACTTATAATTCCCTAATTACGGGATACTCGTGGTGCAGTTACATTACCTATTAACGGGATACTCGTGTTGTAGTTACATTACCTATTAATGAGATATTCGTATTATACTTACATTACCTATTAACAGGATACTCGTATTGTACTTATATTACCTATTAAAGGGATATTCGTATTGTACTTACATTACCTATTAAAGGGATATTCGTATTGTACTTACATTACCTATTAACGGGATACTCGTATTGTACTTACATTACTTATTAACGGGATACTCGTATTGTACTTACATTACCTATTAACGGGATACTCGTATTGTACTACATTACCAATTAACGGGATACTCGTATTGTACTTACATTACCTATTAATGGCATATTGGTATTATACTGACATTACCTATTAACGGGATACTTGTATTGTACTTACATTACCTATTAACGGGATACTCGTATTGTACTTACATTACCTATTAACAGAATACTCGTATTGTACTTACATTACCTATAAATGGGATATTCGTAATATACTTATAATTACCTAATTACGGGATACTCATGTTGTAGTTACATTGCCTATTAACGGGATACTCGTATTGTACTTAAATTACCTAGTAACGGGATACTCGTATTGTACTTACATTACCTATTAACGTTATACTCGTATTGTACTTACATTACCTATTAATTTTACTGGTATTGTACTTACATTACATATTAACGGGATACTCGCATTGTACTTACATTACCTATTAAAGAGATATTCATATTGTACTTACATTCCCTATTAATGGGATACTCGTATTGTACTTACATTACCTATTAACGGGATACTCGTATTGTACTTACATTACCTATTAACGGGATACTCGTATTGTACTTATATTACATATTAAAGAGATACTCGTATTGTACTTACATTACCTATTAACGGGATACTCGTATTGTACTTACATTACCTAGTAACGGGTTACTCGTGTTGTACTTATATTACCTAGTAACGGGATACTCGTATTGTACTTACATTACCTATTAACGGGATACTCGTATTATAGTTACATTACATATTAACGGGATACTCGTATTGTACTTACATTACCTATTAAAGGGATATTCGTATTGTACTGACATTACCTATTAAAGGGATATTCGTATTGTACTTACATTACCTATTAATGGGATACTGGTATTGTATTTACATTACCTATTAACGGAATACTCGTATTGCACTTACATTACCTATTAAGGGGATACTCGTATTGTACTACATTACCTATTAACGGGATACTCGTATTGTACTTACATTACCTATTAATGGGATATTCATATTATACTGACATTACCTATTAACGGGATACTTGTATTGTACTTACATTACCTATTAACCTGGATACGCGTATTGTACTTACATTACCTATTAACGGAATACTCGTATTGTACTTACATTACCTATTAATGGGATATTCGTATTATACTTATAATTACCTAATTACGGGATACTCATGTTGTAGTTACATTACCTATTAACGGGATACTCGTATTGTACTTACATTACCTATTAATTATACTCGTATTGTACTTCCATTACCTAGTAACGGGATACTCGTACTGTACTTTCATTACCTAGTAACGGGATACTCGCATTGTACTTACATTACCTGTTAACAGGATACTCGTATTGTACTTACATTACCTATTAACGGGATACTCGCATTGTACTTACATTACCTATTAACGGAATATTTGTATTGTACTTACATTACCTATTAATGAGATATTCGTATTATACTTATAATTCCCTAATTACGGGATACTCGTGTTGCAGTTACATTACCTATTAACGGGATACTCGTGTTGTAGTTACACTACCTATTAACGGGATACTCGTATTGTACTTACATTACCTATTAACGTTATACTCGTATTGTACTTACATTACCTATTAATTATACTGGTACTCTACTTGCATTACATAGTAACGGGATACTCGCATTGTACTTTCATTACCTTTTAACGGGATACTTGTGTTGTACTAACATTACCTATTATCGGGTTACTCGACTTATACTTACATTACCTATTAAAGGGATACTCGTATTGTACTTACATTACCTAATAACGGGATACTCGTGTTTTAGTTGGGGCAGACCTGGTGTAGTGGTTAAGCGCTTGGCTTGCGGTGCCGACGATCCGGGTTCGATTCCCGGGTTGCGCCACTATGTTTCAGGGGTTGATAACCTCCTGCTTCCATGTCGCGATATAACTGAAATTTTGTTTAAAGCGACGTAAAACACCAATCAACCAACCAAATCGTGTTGTAGTTACATTACCTATTAACGGGATACTCGTATTGTACCTACATTACCTATTAAAGGGATACTCGTATTGTACTTACATTACCTATTAATGGGATACTCGTATTGTACTTACATTACCTATTAACAGGATACTCGTATTGTACTTACATTACCTAATAACGGGATACTCGTATTGTACTTACATTACCTATTAACGCGATAGTCGTATTGTTCTTACATTAGCTATTAATGGGATATTCGTATTGTACTTACATTACCTATTAACGGGATACTCGTATTTTACTTACATTACCTATTAAAGGGATACTCCTATTGTACTTACATTACCTATTAACGGTATACTCGTATTATACTTACATTACCTATTAAAGGGATACTCGTATTGTACTTACATTACCTAATAACGGGATACACGTGTTTTAGTTGGGGCAGACCTGGTGTAGTGGTTAAGCGCTTGGCTTGCGGTGCCGACGATCCGGGTTCGATTCCCGGGTTGCGCCACTATGTTTCAGGGGTTGATAACCTTCTGCTTCCATGTCGCGGTATAACTGAAATATTGTTGAAGGCGACGTAAAACACCAATCAACCAACCAAATCGTGTTCTACTTTCATTACCTAGTAACGGGATACTCGCATTGTACTTACATTACCTGTTAACGGGATACTCGTATTGTACTTACATTACCTATTAACGGGATACTCGCATTGTACTTACATTACCTATTAACGGGATACTCGTATTTTACTTACATTACCTATTAATGGGATATTCGTATTATACTCATAATTCCCTAATTACGGGATACTCGTGTTGTAGTTACATTACCTATTAACGGGATACTCGTGTTGTAGTTACACTACCTATTAATGGGATACTCGTATTGTACTTACATTACCTATTAACGTTATACTCGTATTGTACTTACATTACCTATTAATTATACTGGTATTGTACTTGCATTGCATAGTAACGGGATACTCGCATTGTACTTACATTACCTTTTAACGGGATACTCGTGTTGTACTTACATTACCTATTAAAGGGATACTCGTATTGTACTTACATTACGTAGTAATGGGATACTCGTATTATACTTACATTAACTATTAAAGGGATACTCCTATTGTACTTACATTACCTATTAACGGTATACTCGTATTATACTTACATTACCTATTAAAGGGATACTCGTATTGTACTTACATTACCTAATAACGGGATACACGTGTTTTAGTTGGGGCAGACCTGGTGTAGTGGTTAAGCGCTTGGCTTGCGGTGCCGACGATCCGGGTTCGATTCCCGGGTTGCGCCACTATGTTTCAGGGTTTGATAACCTCCTGCTTCTATGTCGCGATATAACTGAAATATTGTTGAAAGCGAGGTAATACACCAATCAACCAACCAAATCGTGTTGTAGTTACATTACCTATTAACGGGATACTCGTATTGTACTTACATTACCTATTAATTATACTCGTATTGTACTTACATTACCTAGTAACAGGATACTCGTATTGTTCTTACATTACCTATTAACGGGATACTCGTATTGTACTTACATTACCTATTAACGGGATACTCGTATTGTACTTACATTACCTATTAACGGGATACTCGTATTGTACTTACATTACCTATTAACGGAATACTCGTATTGTACTTACATTACCTATTAACGGGATATTCGTATTATACTTACATTACCTATTAACGGGATACTCGTATTTTTCTTACATTACCTATTAATGGGATATTCGTATTATACTTATAATTCCCTAATTACGGGATACTCGTGTTGTAGTTACATTACCTATTAACGGGATACTCGTGTTGTAGTTACATTACCTATTAACGGGATACTCGTATTGTACTTACATTACCTATTAACGTTATACTCGTATTGTACTTATATTACCTATTAATTATACTGGTATTGTACTTACATGACATAGTAACGGGATACTCGCATTGTTCTTACATTACCTGTTAACGGGTTAGTCGTATTGTACTTACATTACCTATTAACGGGATACTGGTATTGTACTACATTACCAATTAACGGGATACTCGTATTGTACTTACATTACCTATTAACGGGATACTCGTATTATAGTTACATTACATATTAACGGGATGCTCGTATTTACTTACATTACCTATTAAAGAGATACTCGTATTGTACTTACATTACCTATTAACAGGATACTGGTATTGTACTCACATTACCTATTAACGGGATACTCGTATTGTACTTATATTACCTATTAACGGTATACTCGTATTGTACTTACACTACCTATTAAAGGGATACTCGTATTTTACTTACATTACCTATTAACGGGATACTCGTATTGTACTTACATTACCTACTAACGTGATACTCGCATTTTATTTACATTACCTATTAACGGGATACTGGTATCGTACTTACATTACCTATTAACGGGATACTCTTGTTGTACTTACGTCACCTATTAAAGGGATACTCGTATTGTACTTACATTACCTAATAACCGGATACTCGTGTTGTACTTATATTACCTATTCCTGGGATACTCGTATTGTACTTACATTACCTATTAACAGGATACTCGTATTATAGATACATTACATATTATCGGGAAACTCGTATTGTACTTACATTACCTATTAAAGGGATATGCGCATTGTACTGACATTACCTATTAAAGGGATATTCGTATTGTACTTACATTACCTATTAATGGGATACTGGTATTGTACTTACATTACCTATTAACGGGTTACTCGTATTGTGCTTATATTACCTATTAACGGGATTCTCGTATTGTACTTATATTACCTATTAAGGGGATACTCGTATTGTACTTACATTACCTATTAATGGGATATTCATATTATACTGACATTACCTATTAACGGGATACTTGTATTGTACTTACATTACCTATTAACGGGATACTCGTATTGTACTTACATTACCTATTTACGGGATACTTGTATTGTACTTACATTACCAATTAACGGGATACTCGTATTGTACTTACATTACCTATTACTGAGATATTCGTATTATACTTATATTACCTATTAAAGGGATACTCGTATTGCACTTATATTACCTATTAAAGGGATATTCGTATTGTACTTACATTACCTATTAAAGGGATATTCGTATTGTACTTACATTACCTATTAATGGGATACTGGTATTATTCTTACATTACCTATTAACGGGATACTCGTATTGTACTACATTACGAATTAACGGGATACTGGTATTGTACTTACATTACCTATTAATGGGATATTCGTATTATACTGACATTACCTATTAACGGGATACTTGTATTGTACTTACATTACCTATTAACGGGATACTCGTATTGTACTTACATTACCTATTAACGGAATACTCGTATTGTACTAACAATACCTATTAATGGGATATTCGTATTATACTTATAATTACCTAATTACGGGATACTCATGTTGTATTTACATTACCTATTAACGGGATACTCGCATTGTACTTACATTACCTATTAATTATACTCGTATTGTACTTATATTACCTATTAGCGGGATACTCGTATTGTACTTTTATTACCTAGTAACGGGATACTCGTATTGTACTTACAATACCTGTTAACGGGATACTCGCATTGTACTTACATTACCTATTAACGAGATACTCGCATTGTACTTACATTACCTATTAACGAGATACTCGCATTGTACTTACATTACTTATTAATGGGATATTCGTATTATACTTATAATTCCCTAATTACGGGATACTCGTGTTGTAGTTACATTACCTATTAACGGGATACTCGTATTGTACTTACATTACCTATTAACGTTATACTCCTATTGTACTTACATTACCTATTAATTATACTGGTATTGTACTTGCATTACATAGTAACGGGATACTCGCATTGTAGTTACACTACCTATTAACGGGATACTGGTATTGTACTTACATTACCTATTAACGGGATACTCGTATTGTACTTACATTACCTATTAACGGGATACTCGTATTGTACTTACATTACCTATTAATGGGATATTCGTATTGTACTTACATTACCTATTAACGGGATACTCGATTTGTACTTACATTACCTATGAACGGGATACTCGTATTGTACTTACATTACCTAATAACGGGATACTCGTGTTTTAGTTGGGGCAGACCTGGTGTAGTGGTTAAGCGCTTGGCTTGCGGTGCCGACGATCCGGGTTCGATTCCCGGGTTGCGCCACTATGTTTCAGGGGTTGATAACCTCCTGCTTCCATGTCGCGATATAACTGACATATTGTTAAAAAGCGACGTAAAACACCAATCAACCAACCAAATCGTGTTGTAGTTACATTACCTATTAACGGGATACTCGTATTGTACTTACATTACCTATTAAAGGGATACTCGTATTGTACTTACATTACCTATTAACGGGATACTCGTATTGTACTTACATTACTTTCGAACGGGATACTCGTATTGTAGTTACATTACCTAATAACGGGATATTCGTGTTTTAGTTGCGGCAGACCTGGTGTAGTGGTTAAACGCTTGGCTTGCGGTGCCGACGATCCGGATTCGATTCCCGGGTTGCGCCACTATGTTTCAGGGGTTGATATCCTTCTGCTTCCATGTCGCGATATAACTGAAATATTGTTGAAAGCGACGTAAAACACCAATCAACCAACCAAATCGTGTTGTAGTTACATTACCTATTAACGGGATACTCGCATTGTACTTACATTACCTATTAACGGGATACTCGCATTGTACTTACATTACCTATTAAAGGGATACTCGTATTCTACTTACAATACCTATTAAAGGGATACTGGTATTGTACTTACATTACCTATTAACGGGATACTGGTATTGTACTTACATTACCTATTAACGGGATACTCGTGTTGTACTTACATTACTTATTAACGGGATACTCGTATTGTACTTACATTACCTATTAACGGGATACTGGTATTGTACTTACATTACCTATTAACGGGATACTGGTATTGTACTTACATTACCTATTAACGGGATACTCGTATTGTACTTACATTACCTATTAACGGGATACTCGTATTGTACTTACATTACTTATTAACGGGATACTCGTATTGTACTTACATTACCTATTAATGGGATATTCGTATTGTACTTACATTACCTATTAACGTGATATTCGAATTGTACTTACATTACCTATTAACGGGATACTCGTTTTGTACTTACATTACCTTTTAATTATACTGGTATTGTACTTACATTACATAGTAACGGGATACTCGCATTGTACTTACATTACCTATTAAAGGGATACTCGTATTATACTTACATTACCTATTAAAGGGATACTCCTATTGTACTTACATTACCTAATAACGGGATACTCGTGTTTTAGTTGGGGCAGACCTGGTATAGTGGTTAAGCGCTTGGCTTGCGTCGCCCTCGATCCGGGTTCGATTCCCGGGTTGCGCCACTATTTTTCAGGGGTTGATAACCTCCTGCTTCCATGTCGCGATATAACTGAAATATTGTTAAAAAGCGACGTAAAACACCAATCAACCAACCAAATCGTGTTGTAGTTACATTACCTATTAACGGGATACTCGTATTGTACTTACATTACCTATTAAAGGGATACTCGTATTGTACTTACATTACCTATTAACGGGATACTCGTATTGTACTTACATTACCTATTAACGGGATACTCGTATTGTACTTACATTACTTATTAACGGGATACTCGTATTGTACTTACATTACCTAATAACGGGATACTCGTGTTTTAGTTGGGGCAGACCTAGTGTAGTGGTTAAGCGCCTGGGTTGCGGTGCCGACGATCCGGGTTCGATTCCCGGGTTGCGCCACTATGTTTCAGGGGTTGATAACCTTCTGCTTCCATGTCGCGATATAACTGAAATATTGTTGAAAGCGACGTAAAACACCAATCAACCAACCAAATCGTGTTATAGTTACATTACCTATTAACGGGATACTCGTATTGTACTTACAATACTTATTAAACGGATACTCGTATTGTACTTACATTACCTATTAACGGCATACTCGTATTGTACTTACATTGCCTATTATAGAAATACTCGTATTGTACTTACATTACCTATTAATGGGATACTGGTATTGTACTTACATTGCCTATTAATGGGATACACGTACTGTACTTACATTACCTATTAACGGGATAGTGGTATTGTACTTACATTACTTATTAACGGGATACTCGTATTGTACTTACATTACCTATTAATGGGATATTCGTATTATACTGACATTACCTATTAACGGGATACTCGTATTGTACTTACATTACCTATTAAAGGGATAGTCGTATTGTACTTACATTACCAATTAACGGGATACTCGTATTGTACTTACATTACCTATTAATTATACTGGTATTGTACTTACATTACCTATTTAAGGAATACTTGTATTGTACTTACATTACCTATTAATGGGATACTGGTATTGTACTTACATTACCTATTAACGGGATACTGGTATTGTACTTACATTACCTATTAACGGGATACTCGTATTGTAGTTACATTACCTATTAACGGGATACTCGTATTGTACTTACATTACTTATTAACGTAATACTCCTATTGTACTTACATTACCTATTAATGGGATATTCGTATTGTGCTTACATTACCTATTAAAGGGATACTCGTATTGTACTTACATTACCTAGTAACGGGATACTCGTGTTGTACTTACATTACCTAGTAACGGGATACTGGTGTTGTACTTACATTGCCTATTAACGGGATACTCGTATTATACTTACATTACCTATTAAAGGGATACTCGTATTGTACTTACATTACCTTATAACGGGATACTCGTGTTTCAGTTGGGGCAGACCTGGTGTAGTGGTTAAGCGCTTGGCTTGCGGTGCCGACGTTCCGGGTTCGATTCCCGGGTTGCGCCACTATGTTTCAGGGGTTGATAACCTCCTGCTTCCATGTCGCGATATAACTGAAATATTGTTAAAAAGCGACGTAAAACACCAATCATCCAACCAAATCGTGTTGTAGTTATATTACCTATTAACGGGATACTCGTATTGTACTTACATTACCTATTAAAGGGATACTCGTATTGTACTTACATTACCTATTAACGGGATACTCGTATTGTACTTACATTACCTATTAAAGGAATACTCGTATTGTACTTACATTACCTATTTATGGGAAACCCGTATTGTACTTACATTACCTATTAACGGGATACTCGTATTGTACTTACATTACCTATTAACGGGATACTCGTATTGTACTTACATTACCTATTAACGGGATACTCGTATTGTACTTACATTACTTTTTAACGGGACACTCGTATTGTACTTACATTACCTAATAACGGGATACTCGTGTTTTAGTTGGGGCAGACCTGGTGTAGTGGTTAAGCGCTTGGCTTGCGGTGCCGACGATCCGGGTTCGATTCCCGGGTTGCGCCACTATGTTTCAGGGGTTGATATCCTTCTGCTTCCATGTCGCGATGTAACTGAAATATTGTTGAAAGCGACGTAAAACACCGATCAACCAACCAAATCGTGTTGTAGTTACATTACCTATTAACGGGATACTCGTATTGTACTTACATTACCTATTAAAGGGATACTCGTATTTTACTTACATTACCTATTAACCAGATACTCGTATTGTACTTACATTACCTATTAACGGGATACTCGTATTGTACTTACATTGCCTATTAACGGAATACTCGTATTGTACTTACATAACCTATTAACGGGATACTCGTATTGTACTTACAATACCTATTAAAGGGATACTCGTGTTTTAGTTGGGGCAGACCTGGTGTAGTGGTTAAGCGCTTGGCTTGCGGTGCCGACGTTCCGGGTTCGATTCCCGGGTTGCGCCACTATGTTTCAGGGGTTGATAACCTCCTGCTTCCATGTCGCGATATAACTGAAATATTGTTAAAAAGCGACGTAAAACACCAATCATCCAACCAAATCGTGTTGTAGTTACATTACCTATTAACGGGATACTCGTATTGTACTTACATTACCTATTAAAGGGATACTCGTATTGTACTTACATTACCTATTAACGGGATACTCGTATTGTACTTACATTACCTATTAAAGGAATACTCGTATTGTACTTACATTACCTATTAATGGGATACTCGTATTGTACTTTCTTTACCTATTAACGGGATACTCGTATTGTACTTACATTACCTATTAACGGGATACTCGTATTGTACTTACATTACCTATTAAAGGGATACTCGTATTGTACTTACATTACCTAGTAACGCGATACTCGTGTTGTACTTACATTACCTAGTAACGGGATACTGGTATTGTACTTACATTGCCTATTAACGGGATACTCGTATTATACTTACATTACCTATTAAAGGGATACTCGTATTGTAGTTACATTACCTAATAACGGGATACTCGTGTTTTAGTTGGGGCAGACCTGGTGTAGTGGTTAAGCGCTTGGCTTGCGGTGCCGACGTTCCGGGTTCGATTCCCGGGTTGCGCCACTATGTTTCAGGGGTTAATAACCTCCTGCTTCCATGTCGCGATATAACTGAAATATTGTTAAAAAGCGACGTAAAACACCAATCATCCAACCAAATCGTGTTGTAGTTACATTACCTATTAACGGGATACTCGTATTGTACTTACATTACCTATTAAAGGGATACTCGTATTGTACTTACATTACCTATTAACGGGATACTCGTATTGTACTTACATTACCTATTAAAGGAATACTCGTATTGTACTTACATTACCTATTAATGGGATACTCGTATTGTACTTACATTACCTATTAACGGGATACTCGTATTGTACTTACATTACCTATTAACGGGATACTCGTATTGTACTTAAATTACCTATTAACGGGATACTCGTATTGTACTTACATTACTTTTTAACGGGATACTCGTATTGTACTTACATTACCTAATAACGGGATACTCGTGTTTTAGTTGGGGCAGACCTGGTGTAGTTGTTAAGCGATTGGCTTGCGGTGCCGACGATCCGGGTTCGATTCCCGGGTTGCGCCACTATGTTTCAGGGGTTGATATCCTTCTGCTACCATGTCGCGATATAACTGAAATATTGTTGAAAGCGACGTAAAACACCAATCAACCAACCAAATCGTGTTGTAGTTACATTATCTATTAACGAGATACTCGTATTGTACTTACATTACCTATTAAAGGGATACTCGTATTGTACTTACATTACCTATTAACGGGATACTCGTATTGTACTTACATTACCTATTAACGGGATACTCGTATTGTACTTACATTGCCTATTAACGGAATACTCGTATTGTACTTACATTACCTATTAACGGGATACTCGTATTGTACTTACAATACCTATTAAAGGGATACTCGTATTGTACTTACATTACCTATTAAAGGAATACTTGTATTGTACTTACATTACCTATTAATGGGATACTGGTATTGTACTTACATTACCTATTAACGGGATACTGGTATTGTACTTACATTACCTATTAACGGGATACTCGTATTGTACTTACATTACCTATTAATGGGATATTCGTATTGTACTTACATTACCTATTAACGGGATACTCGAATTGTACTTACATTACCTATTAATTATACTGGTATTGTACTTACATTACATAGTAACAGGATACTCGCATTGTACTTACATTACCTGTTAACGGGATACTCGTGTTGTACTTACATTACCTATTAACGGGATACTCGTGTTGTACTTACATTACCTATTAAAGGGATACTCGTATTGTACTTACATTACCTAGTAACGGGATACTCGTGTTGTACTTACATTACCTAGTAACGGGATACTGGTGTTGTACTTACATTGCCTATTAACGGGATACTCGTATTATACTTACATTACCTATTAAAGGGATACTCGTATTGTAGTTACATTACCTAATAACGGGATACTCGTGTTTTAGTTGGGGCAGACCTGGTGTAGTGGTTAAGCGCTTGGCTTGCGGTGCCGACGTTCCGGGTTCGATTCCCGGGTTGCGCCACTATGTTTCAGGGGTTGATAACCTCCTGCTTCCATGTCGCGATATAACTGAAATATTGTTGAAAGCGGCGTAAAACACCAATCAACCAACTAAATCGTATTGTACTTACATTACCTATTAACGGGATACTCGTATTGTACTTACATTACCTATTAACGGGATACTCGTATTGTACTTGCATTGCCTGTTAACGGGATACTCGTATTGTACTTACATTACCTATTAAAGGGATACTCTTATTGTACTTACATTACCTATTAACAGGATACTCATATTGTACTTACATTACCTATTAAAGGAATACTCGTATTGTACTTACATTACCTATTAATGGGATACTCGTATTGTACTTTCTTTACCTATTAACGGGAAACTCGTATTGTACTTACATTACATTTTAACGGGATACTCGTATTGTACTTACATTACCTAATAACGGGATACTCGTGTTTTAGTTGGGGCAGACCTGGTGTAGTGGTTAAGCGCTTGGCTTGCGGTGCCGACGTTCCGGGTTCGATTCCCGGGTTGCACCACTATGTTTCAGGGGTTGATAACCTCCTGCTTCCATGTCGCGATATAACTGAAATATTGTTGAAAGCGGCGTAAAACACCAATCAACCAACTAAATCGTATTGTACTTACATTACCTATTAACGGGATACTCGTATTGTACTTACATTACCTATTAACGGGATACTCGTATTGTACTTGCATTGCCTGTTAACGGGATACTCGTATTGTACTTACATTACCTATTAAAGGGATACTCTTATTGTACTTACATTACCTATTAACAGGATACTCGTATTGTACTTACATTACCTATTAAAGGAATACTCGTATTGTACTTACATTACCTATTAATGGGATACTCGTATTGTACTTTCTTTACCTATTAACGGGAAACTCGTATTGTACTTACATTACCTATTAACGGGATACTCGTATTGTACTTACATTACCTATTAATTATACTGGTATTGTACTTACATTACATAGTAACAGGATACTAGCATTGTACTTACATTACCTGTTAACAGGATACTCGTGTTGTACTTACATTACCTATTAACGGGATACTCGTGTTGTACTTACATTACCTATTAAAGGGATACTCGTATTGTACTTACATTACCTAGTAACGGGATACTCGTGTTGTACTTACATTACCTAGTAACGGGATACTGGTATTGTACTTACATTGCCTATTAACGGGATACTCGTATTATACTTACATTACCTATTAAAGGGATACTCGTATTGTACTTACATTACCTAATAACGGGATACTCGTGTTTTAGTTGGGGCAGACCTGGTGTAGTGGTTAAGCGCTTGGCTTGCGGTGCCGACGATCCGGGTTCGATTCCCGGGTTGCGCCACTATTTTTCAGGGGTTGATAACCTCCTGCTTCCATGTCGCGATATAACTGAAATATTGTTAAAAAGTGACGTAAAACACCAATCAACCAACCAAATCGTGTTGTAGTTACATTACCTATTAACGGGATACTCGTATTGTTCTTACATTACCTATTAAAGGGATACTCGTATTATACTTACATTACCTATTAACGGGATACTCGTATTGTACTTACATTACCTATTAAAGGAATACTCGTATTGTACTTACATTACCTATCAATGGGATACTTGTATTGTACTAACATTACCTATTAACGGGATACTCGTATTGTACTTACATTACCTATTAACGGGATACTCGTATTGTACTTACATTACCTATTAACGGGATACTCGTATTGTACTTACATTACTTTTTAACGGGATACTCGTATTGTACTTACATTACCTAATAACGGGATACTCGTGTTTTAGTTGGGACAGACCTGGTGTAGTGGTTAAGCGCTTGGCTTGCGGTGCCGACGATCCGGGTTCGATTCCCGGGTTGCGCCACTATGTTTCAGGGGTTGATATCCTTCTGCTTCCATGTCGCGATATACCTGAAATATTGTTGAAAGCGACGTAAAACACCAATCAACCAACCAAATCGTGTTGTAGTTAAATTACCCATTAACGGGATAGTCGTATTATACTTACATTACCTATTAATGGGATACTCGTACTGTACTTACATTACCTATTAACGGGATACTCGTATTGTACTTACATTACCTATTAACGGGATACTCGTATTGTACTTACATTACCTATTAACGGGATACTCGTATTGTACTTACATTGCTTATTAACGGGATACTCGTATTGTCCTTACATTACCTATTAATGGGATACTGGTATTGTACTTACATTGCCTATTAACGGGATACTCGTATTGTACTTACATTACCTATTAACGGGATACTCGTATTGTACTACATTACCTATTAACGGGATATTCGTATTGTACTTACATTACCTATTAACGGGATACTCGTATTGTACTTACATAACCTATTAACGGGATACTCGTATTGTACTTACATTACATATTAACGGGATACTCGTATTGTACTTACATTACTTATTAACGGGATACTCGTATTGTACTACATTACCTATTAACGGGATACTCGTATTGTACTTACATTACCTATTAACGGGATACTCGTATTGTACTTACATAACCTATTAACGGGATACTCGTATTGTACTTACATTACATATTAACGGGATACTCGTATTGTACTTACATTACTTATTAACGGGATACTCGTATTGTACTTACATTACCTATTAATGGGATATTCGTATTATAGTTACATTACCTATTAACGGGATACTCGTATTGTACTTATATTACCTATTAACGGGATACTCGTATTGTACTTACATTAGCTATTAACGGGATACACGTATTGTACTTAAATTACCTATTAACGGAATACTCGTATTGTACTTACATTATCTATTAACGGGATATTCGTATTGTACTTACATTACCTATTAAAGGGATATTCGTATTGTACTTACATTACCTAATAACGGGATACTCGTGTTTTAGTTGGGGCAGACCTGGTGTAGTGGTTAAGCGCTTGGCTTGCGGTTCCGACGATCCGGGTTCGATTACCGGGTTGCGCCACTATGTTTCAGGGGTTGATATCCTTCTGCTTCCATGTCGCGATATAACTGAAATATTGTTGAAAGCGACGTAAAACACCAATCAACCAACCAAATCGTGTTGTAGTTACATTACCTATTAACGGGATACTCGTATTGTACTTACATTACCTATTAACGGGATACTCGTATTGTACTTACATTACCTATTAACGGGATACTCGTATTGTACTTACATTGCCTATTAACGGGATACTCGTATTGTACTTACATTACCTATTAACGGGATACTCGTATTGTACTTACATTACCTATTAACGGGATACTGGTATTGTACTTACATTGCCTATTAACGGGTTACTCGTATTGTACTTACATTACCTATTAACGGGATACTCGTATTGTACTTGCATTACTTTTTAACGGGATACTCGTATTGTACTTACATTATCTATTAATGGGATATTCGTATTATACTGACATTACCTATTAACGGGATACTCGTATTGTACTTACATTACCTATTAACGGGATACTCGTATTGTACTTACATTACCTATTAACGGGATACTCGTATTGTACTTACATTACCAATTAACGGGATACTCGTGTTGTACTTACATTACCTATTAACGGGATACTCGTGTTTTAGTTGGGGCAGACCTGGTGTAGTGGTTAAGCGCTTGGCTTGCGGTGCCGACGATCCGGGTTCGATTCCCGAGTTGCGCCACTATGTTTCAGGGGTTGATAACCTCCTGCTTCCATGTCGCGATATAACTGAAATCTTGTTGAAAGCGGCGTAAAACACCAATCAACCAACCAAATCGTGTTGTAGTTACATTACCTATTAACGGGATATTCGTATTGTACTTACATTACCTATTAAAGGGATACTCGTATTGTACTTACATTACCTATTAATGGGATACTGGTATTGTACTTACATTACCTATTAACGGGATACTCGTATTGTACTTACATTACCTATTAACGGGATACTCGTATTGTACTTACATTACCTATTAAAGGGATACTCGTATTGTACTTACATTACCTATTAACGGGATACTCGTATTGTACTTACATTACCTACTAACGTGATACTCGCATTTTATTTACATTACCTATTAACGGGATACTGGTATTGTACATACATTACCTATTAACGGGATACTCGTATTGTACTTACATTACCTAGTAACGGGATACTCGTGTTGTACTTATATTACCTAGTAACGGGATACTCGTATTGTACTTACATTACCTATTAACAAGAAACTCGTATTATAGTTACATTACATATTAACGGGATACTCGTATTGTACTAACATTACCTATTAAAGGGATATTCGTATTGTACTGACATTACCTATTAAAGGGATATTCGTATTGTACTTACATTACCTATTACGGGGATACTCGTATTGTACTACATTACCTATTAACGGGATACTCGTATTGTACTTATATTACCTATTAATGGGATATTCATATTATACTGACATTACCTATTAACGGGATACTTGTATTGTACTTACATTACCTATTAACCTGGATACTCGTATTGTACTTACATTACCTATTAATGAGATATTCGTGTTATACCTACATTACCTATTAAAGGGATACTCGTATTGTACTTATATTACCTATTAAACGGATATTCGTATTGTACTTACATTACCTATTAAAGGGATACTCGTATTGTACTTACATTACCTATTAACGGGATACTTGTATTGTACTTACATTACCTATTAACAAGAAACTCGTATTATAGTTACATTACATATTAACGGGATACTCGTATTGTACTAACATTACCTATTAAAGGGATGTTCGTATTGTACTGACATTACCTATTAAAGGGATATTCGTATTGTACTTACATTACCTATTAATGGGATATTCGTATTGTACTTACATTACCTATTACGGGGATACTCGTATTGTACTACATTACCTATTAACGGGATACTCGTATTGTACTTATATTACCTATTAATAGGATATTCATATTATACTGACATTACCTATTAACGGGATACTTGTATTGTACTTACATTACCTATTAACCTGGATACTCGTATTGTACTTACATTACCTATTAATGAGATATTCGTGTTATACCTACATTACCTATTAAAGGGATACTCGTATTTTACTTATATTACCTATTAAACGGATATTCGTATTGTACTTACATTACCTATTAAAGGGATACTCGTATTGTACTTACATTACCTATTAACGGGATACTTGTATTGTACTTACATTACCTATTAACGGGATACTCGTATTGTACTTACATTACCTATTAACGGAATACTCCTATTGTACTTACATTACCTATTAATGGGATATTCGTATTATACTTATAATTACCTAATTACGGGATACTCATGTTGTAGTTACATTACCTATTAACGGGATACTCGTATTGTACTTACATTACCTATTAATTATACTCGTATTGTACTTACATTACCTAGTAACGGGATACTCGTATTGTACTTTCATTACCTAGTAACGGGATACTCGCATTGTACTTACATTACCTGTTAACGGGATACTCGTATTGTACTTACATTACCTATTAATTATACTCGTATTGCACTTACATTACCTATTAATGGGATATTCGTATTATACTTATAATTCCCTAATTACCGGATACTCATGTTGTAGTTACATTACCTATTAACGGGATACTCGTATTGTACTTACATTACCTATTAATTATACTCGTATTGTACTTACATTACCTAGTAACGGGATACTCGTATTGTACTTTCATTACCTAGTAACGGGATACTCGCATTGTACTTACATTACCTGTTAACGGGATACTCGTATTGTACTTACATTACCTATTAACAGGATACTCGTATTGTACTTACATTACCTATTAACGGGATACTCGTGTTTTAGTTGGGGCAGACCTGGTGTAGTGCTTAAGCGCTTGCTTGCGGTGCCGACGATCCGGGTTCGATTCCCGGGTTGCGCCACTATGTTTCAGGGGTTGATAACCTCCTGCTTCCATGTCGCGATATAACTGAAATCTTGTTGAAAGCGGCGTAAAACACCAATCAACCAACCAAATCGTGTTGTAGTTACATTACCTATTAACGGGATACTCGTATTGTACTTACATTACCTATTAACGGGATCCTCGTATTGTACTTACATTACCTATTAACGGGATACTGGTATTGTACTTACATTGCCTATTAACGGGATACTCGTATTGTACTTACATTACCTATTAACGGGATACTCGTATTGTACTTACATTACCTATTAACGTTATACTCGTATTGTACTTACATTACCTATTAATTATACTGGTATTGTACTTGCATTACATAGTAACGGGATACTCGCATTGTACTTACATTACCTGTTAACGGAATACTCGCATTGTACTTACATTACCTTTTAACGGGATACTCGTATTGTACTTACATTATCTATTAACGGGATATTCGTATTGTACTTACATTACCTATTAAAGGGATATTCGTATTGTACTTACATTACCTAATAACGGGATACTCGTGTTTTAGTTGGGGCAGACCTGGTGTAGTAGTTAAGCGCTTGGCTTGCGGTGCCGAGGATCCGGGTTCGATTCCCGGGTTGCGCCACTATGTTTCAGGGGTTGATAACCTCCTGCTTCCATGTAGCGATATAACTGAAATATTGTTGAAAGCGGCGTAAAACACCAATCAACCAACCAAAGCGTATTGTACTTACATTACCTATTAACGGGATACTCGTATTGTACTTACATTACCTATTAACGGGATACTCGTATTGTACTTACATTACTTATTAACGGGATACTCGTATTGTCCTTACATTACCTATTAACGGGATACTGGTATTGTACTTACATTACCTATTAACGGTATACTCGTATTGTAGTTACATTACCTATTAACGGGATACTCGTATTGTACTTACATTACTTATTAACGGGATACTCGTATTGTCCTTACATTACCTATTAATGGGATATTCGTATTGTACTTACATTACCTATTAACGGGATACTCGTATTGTACTTACATTACCTATTAACGGGATACTCGTATTGTACTTACATTACCTATTAACGGGATACTCGTATTGTACTTACATTACCTATTAATGGGATATTCGTATTATACTTACATTACCTATTAACGGGATACTCGTATTGTACTTACATTACCTATTAACGGGATACTCGTATTGTACTTACATTAGCTATTAACGGGATACACGTATTGTACTTAAATTACCTATTAACGGAATACTCGTATTGTACTTACATTATCTATTAACGGGATATTCGTATTGTACTTACATTACCTATTAAAGGGATATTCGTATTGTACTTACATTACCTAATAACGGGATACTCGTGTTTTAGTTGGGGCAGACCTGGTGTAGTAGTTAAGCGCTTGGCTTGCGGTGCCGAGGATCCGGGTTCGATTCCCGGGTTGCGCCACTATGTTTCAGGGGTTGATAACCTCCTGCTTCCATGTAGCGATATAACTGAAATATTGTTGAAAGCGGCGTAAAACACCAATCAACCAACCAAAGCGTATTGTACTTACATTACCTATTAACGGGATACTCGTATTGTACTTATATTACCTATTAACGGGATACTGGTATTGTACTTACATTGCCTATTAACGGGATACTCGTATTGTACTTACATTACCTATTAACGGGATACTCGTATTGTACTAACATTACTTATTAACGGGATACTCCTATTGTACTTACATTACCTATTAATAGGATATTCGTATTATACGGACATTACCTATTAACGGGATACTCGTATTGTACTTACATTACCTATTTACGGGATACTCGTATTGTACTTACACTACCTATTAAAGGAATACTTGTATTGTACTTACATTACCTATTAACGGGATACTCGTATTGTACTTACATTACCTATTAACGGGATACTCGTATTGTACTTACATTACTTATTAACGGGATACTCGTATTGTACTTACATTACCTGTTAATGGGATATTCGTATTGTACTTACATTACCTATTAACGGGATACTCGTATTGTACTTACATTACCTATTAACGGGATACTGGTATTGTACTTACATTGCCTATTAACGGGATACTCGTATTGTACTTACATTACCTATTAACGGGATACTCGTATTGTACTACATTACCAATTAACGGGATACTCGTATTGTACTTACATTACCTATTAACGGGATACTCGTATTGTACTTACATTACCTATTAATGGGATATTCATATTATACTGACATTACCTATTAACGGGATACTCGTATTGTACTTACATTACCTATTAATGGGATATTCGTATTATACTTACATTACCTATTAACGGGATACTCGTATTGTACTTACATTACCTATTAACGGGATACTCGTATTGTACTTACATTAGCTATTAACGGGATACACGTATTGTACTTAAATTACCTATTAACGGAATACTCGTATTGTACTTACATTATCTATTAACGGGATATTCGTATTGTACTTACATTACCTATTAACGGGATACTCGTGTTTTAGTTGGGGCAGACCTGGTGTAGTGGTTAAGCGCTTGGCTTGCGGTGCCGACGATCTGGGTTCGATTCCCGGGTTGCGCCACTATGTTTCAGGGGTTGATAACCTCCTGCTTCCATGTCGCGATATAACTGAAATCTTGTTGAAAGCGGCGTAAAACACCAATCAACCAACCAAATCGTGTTGTAGTTACATTACCTATTAACGGGATACTCGTATTGTACTTACATTACCTATTAACGGGATCCTCGTATTGTACTTACATTACCTATTAAAGGAATACTCGTATTGTACTTACATTACCTATTAACGGGATACTCGTATTGTACTTACATTACCTATTAACGGGATATTCGTATTGTACTTACATTACCTATTAACGGAACACTCGTATTGTACTTACATTACCTATTAACGGGATACTCGTATTGTACTTACATTACCTATTAACGGGATACTCGTATTGTACTTACATTACCTATTAACGGGATACTCGTATTGTACTTACATTACCTATTAAAGGGATATTCGTATTGTACTTACATTACCTATTAACGGGATACTCGTATTGTACTTACATTACCTATTAACGGGATATTCGTATTGTACTTACATTACCTATTAACGGAATACTTCTATTGTACTTACATTACCTATTAATGGGATATTCGTATTATACTTATCTTTACCTAATTACGGGATACTCGTGTTGTAGTTACATTACCTATTAATCAAACTCGTATTGTACTTACATTACCTAGTAACGGGATACTCGTATTGTACTTACATTACCTAGTAACGGGATACTCGCATTGTACTTACATTACCTGTTAACGGGATACTCGTATTCTACCTACATTACCTATTAAAGGGATACTGGTATTGTACTTACATTACCTATTAAAGGGATACACGTATTGTACTTACATTACCTATTAACGGGATACTCGTATTGTACTTACATTACCTATTAACGGGATACTCGTTTTGTAGTTACATTATCTATTAAAGGGATACTCGTATTGTACTTACATTACCTATAAACGGGATACTCGTGTTGTAGTTACATTACCTATTTACGGGATACTCGTTTTGTAGTTACATTACCTATTAAGGGGATACTCGTATTCGCAGTCACAATCAGAAAATACTCGCAATATGTATAAACAGAGAGGCACCATGAACAAAAATTACAATCGAGCATCCAGGCACCAGATAAATTATTATTTTCATTTTCAGTTTACATTTATCTATTTGTAGGAGAAAATGGTAGTGGGATATCTATACCCGAAAAATATCTCACCTCAGAAGTTGCTACAAAAATAGAGGATTCCTACAAGAGCCATGGGTTTAATGAGTACATCAGTGACATGATATCAGTACACAGGACTCTGCCAGATACCATCCCTGACAAGGAGTAAGATTCTGTCAATACGCTATTACTGAACGTTAGGTTCTGACAACGTGATAAGGCGTTTTGTTTTATTATTCGATTTAAGGAATACATCTTGGTACAACTGCTGGTTTTACTTCATAGAAATCACAAACGTGAATCTTAGATGACACCCTTGCATATATACCCTTTGCACTCTCTATAATGTAAATACGAAAGTAACTGGTGTCAAATGACTATGACACTAACAACAAGGTACCACAGTGGACATTCATGGAACACTGAAATATAGAGGTGAGACCAGGTGCCCGGGAGGAGTGAGCGTCTCCTGTTTGGCCCGCCACACCCGCTGTGAATGTTCTTGCATAGAGATAAAAACGAAGAAGTACCAAAGGGTAAACAATATCTTAGTCCATGAAATAAAAGGACAAAATCGTGTATAGTGTCATATTCAGACAAATGCGAACCCCAATAAAATCAAGGTGAGATCAGTTGCCCGGGAGGAGTAAGCGTCCCCTGGCTGCATGCAACACCGATCGCAAAAGTCCTGCAACAACTTTTCAAGGGTAGGAAGCAAATACATAATAACACATAATAACACATGAAGGAGACAAGAACACGAAGTCAAATACAAGTCATGAAATGTTGTTTAACTGAAATTTCGGCATCGGAAATGCACGTAAACAAATGCCTGTGTGCCTGTATATATACGTATTATTTCAAATCAAGTAAAGTCAAAAAGTTAAAATGGTTAGTTTGTATGGTCAGGTCCAAAAATATCGGTTAACATTCTTGAAAGAGGAATCTGAAATTGTAGTAGATCCCTATATCGTCCATAGAACTTCCTCGGAGACAATTTCAAACCCCCTTAATATATCCTTGTGAGAGTAGTTTCGTGGCAAGAAGCCTCCCTCTCCGACGAAATTTTCGTATTTAGAGCATGCCTTGGCATAGCGTATAAGATGTGAAATAAAGACGCCATATGCAGGAGAGGAAGGTATGTTGCTATTCAGAAAAGGGAAGTTGGTTTTCATGAAATTGAAATCATCACGTTTGTCATAGAGAGAGGTTACAAATGAACCATCGTCACTAATCGATAGGAGTATATCGAGATATGAAGCAGAAAAAGCGCTCTCAGTTAAATCTTTTATCTCGAGTTCCTTTGGATTAATGATGTTGAGGTGATCTTTAAATACAGAGTTGTTAATCGACATAACGTCATCGATGTATCTGCATGTAAAGTTGAACCGAAATGTTAATTGTTTATTGCCTTTGGAGAGCAGAGACTGTATAGATTGTGCTTCGTAAGAGTACAAAATATGTCGGACAGAAGAGGCGCGCAATTAGTACCCATCGGAATGCCGAAAAAATGTTGGAACACTTTCCCACCAAATATCACAGAAACATTATCTATAAGAAATTCCAACATTTGGATGATCTCTTTTTCTCTATACTTGCTGCTGGAATCAGACTGTTCCTTTACAAAATCTGTGTCGTTGTGGCCTAAAACGAGATACTTATACTTGGGAATTCCTTTTTTGTTCAAGAAGGCATTTTGAATAATTGATCTTATTCTATTCTTAAGAAACGAAGCAAATATTATTCAGTACTGTATATATACGTGAATGGGAACAAACACTGAAGAAAGTGCCACTGCCACATAACGTCAAGAAAAAAGGGTATAATAATACTTAAGTGTAACCATAATTGGTATCTAGCGTCAATAATATATAAACTAAAGACAGAGGGTTTGAATTTCCTTACTTATATTGGATTTCTTAATTTCACAAAATCAATTAAATCAAAAATAAAACACAGGACCCCGGTAAATGTTCCAAATGTTTACCAGCCATCCCTTTGTGTTTGAAGTAAGGAGTAAAAATACTCGGGTCTTATCTTAACTAAAAGAGGAGTAAGTAATGTATAGATGGTAAAATTTTAAAAGGAAAAAAGAGGAGTTACTGGCTCAGTTATGTGGCAGAAGTCACCATGGAGTTATATATACAATACATGAATATAAATAATATACTAGAACATATAACACATTACAAAAATATTTGATTGTAGTGCAATTACGATACCGACTTAGGACGGTCATTTAATTTGACAAAAGCCAAACAAATGGTGTGGTTAACCGGTTTACGGGCCCACCTTCTCACTCACCGTAACAACAGAACAATCAAAGGACGTACATTTAAAAATTTATAAATAATCCTCCCTGTAAAGAACAAGGGTCAACAGGTATCGCATATTGAGAGGTCATAAAAATATAAGCACGCAAGGTATTGTAAAACACATAATGGTATAAAAATATATACGACATCAACATGGTAAACCGTGCTCTGCCAGTCTGAAAGCGAGTTAAGACCCTTGATCTGTAGGAGCCCCGACTAACAGTCAAAGGGGATGAGGTTCAGGACCATGTCTTCTCTGAAAGAGGTTTGGACAAGGCCCGTCATATAGTCCCTACCGCCCTGTTAGTCAGCGTGCAACGTTCAAGTAAAAGTCTGCATAAGGCTGTAGAGGGGCCAAATACAAGACCTATATCATATTGTCTATTTAGAAGACGTTTGACTATTTTATTACATGATAAAATAACGTTATCGGAGCCTTTTACGTTCCTTAGTTTATATACGAGATCACCGTAAATATTAGGATGGGAAATTCCATTGGATACATACTGTTGAAAAGAAATATTTCCAAATTTAGATAGAAGTTCTGAATAAGATCTGAAGAATTTGCCGAATGTTTTTCTTAGCTTGTGATATCTGTAACCCTGAGTTAAAAGTTTAGTAGTAATTTGTAAATTTCGTTTATGAAAGTCCAAAACATCGGTGCAGCCTCTGACAAATCGAACTAATTGAGATATATAGATACCATATGATGGGAGTCGAGGGACATCGCCATCCAAATAAGGGAAGTTTAGAATAGGAAATCCAAAATCCTCACGTTTATCATAAATATTAGTATATATTAGGTGGTTGATAATTTTGATGTTTAAATCTAAGAAAGGTGTAGATTTTTCACAAGTATTAGCTTTATTCAATGTGAGCTCTGGTGGATATGTTTCTGATATAAATTGTTCGAATTCAGGGTTGTAGATAACCAAAATGTCATCCAGATATCTGCAAGTATTATTAAATTTGTCAATGAGGTCAAAACGTTTTGATTTTTGAATAGAATGTAGAGATGATGGATAAATCCAAAGCACAAGTCCAAAAATCATAAAACCAGTGGACATACAAAATCAGTGAAAATGAAAAACAAATGGAAAATAACAAAATATGTCTACTTGAAGAGCATATGTGAACCCCTGTGATGGAGTGAGATCAGGTGCCCGGGGACCATGAAATCATAAAACCATAAAATCCCTCTCATAACAATAAAGAAATAAATCTACTATCAAAGGCGCGCAGTTAGTACCCATAGGAATCCCAACTATTTGTTGATATATCTTGCCATCAAACTGCACAAAAATATTATTCATGAGAAAATCTAGTGCTTTACATAATTCCTTGCAAGTCCAGTATTTATATGAAGTATATTGTTTATTGGAAAAGAATCCGAAGTTATTGGAAGTACATATGTACGTTTTAGATTCTCTGTGAAAACACCATTGTATAAGAGACAGCAACTTGCTTTTAATCAAATCATGAGGCAGAGATGTATAAAGTGTAGAAAAATCAAATGTAGAAATTTGAGTCGCTTTGAAATTTAGCGAAAGAAGTTTGTCTATAACTTCATGAGAATTTTTAATCGACCAAAAGTAATTGATGTTACTATTATGAAATGCGACATCACAATATTTGATAATATGATCTTTTATAGCAGTTAGAGCAGACGTAATATGCTTCGATAGTACCGTAGTAGAGCAGTGGCTAGAATTAGATATGGAACGTGATTTATATGGACTTTAATGGAGTTTGGGAGCCAATATATGGTTGGTAGATCAGATTTATCAGTTTTAATTTTGAAGTCGGACATGGTCATGAGGTGATCGTGCAAGGTGCTGTCTTTTGAGGTAGGGCTTTCCACATATGTATGAGTGGAGTTTAATTCGTTTTTAAGTACTTCAATATAATATAGTTTTCAAACAACTATTATGTTATTACCTGCTTTATCAGCAGGAACAAAGACATATTTAGCATGTAAGTCAGCTATTTTCTTTTTAATAGAATTTGCCGTCAATGTATTAGGCTGTTGAAATAAATGCGGATTTTCTTAATTCAGTTCTTAATACAGATATCGACAATTCTTAAATCTCGTATTTCCAATCATTAAGAGCATAAGCCTTTACCTGTTCTTTTTTACAGCAACGTTTACAATATGCAGATAAAGCATATTCTATAACGTCACGGCATTTATTGAAATCTATCCTGGACGGTAACCTATATTTAGGTCCTTTTCCAAAAAGGGTGCGCAATTTCTTGTCCGAAATACAGTTTAGGTCACCAGTAATAACATCACCTGCCGGCTTATAAACATATTTAGAATTTTCACAAGAACACGACGAAGGAATAGAGTCTGAAACATCAGGGTTAGATGTAACTTTATTATGATTTAAAATAAGATTTCTTATAGGCTTTTTGTACTGGTAACAAATAAGTGGAGGTTATAAATTCTCAAAATATTGGGGGATTTTAGATGTGACTCTTTGATCACGGAAAATATTAGAAATGTTAAGTAGATCGAAGCCTTTATTAATAACTTTAATTTTGAGAAATTGCTACTTGGGTGGAAGAGACGGAATACGGGGAAAGAGTTTATTATATGAAAATAAAATAATCATATTGAGTTTATATCAATCAGAATTGCGTAAACTTCAAAGATCAGCTTCGTCCAGGATAGGTTTCAATTTATTTACCGGAATAGAGGATAGTGCATGCAAAAGTTCATGACGGCCATTATATAAAAATATTGAAAGTAACGTTCAGAAATATGAAAATATTTAAATCTGTCTTCTGTTAAATACCTAAAATGTTTGACTTTTCTACACTTCCAAAATTACCCCTCATGCTTGACATAAGGTCAAAGAACAGTAATGCTATTTCCCATAAAGTCAAAATACCAAACTTTCAGCAAGATTTACACATCTTACATTTTAGCTATATATAATCAGTAAATCAAAATGTTTGTCAGACCGTCCTCTATCAGAATTTTAACAGTTTGCTATAGGTTATTCACCTTAATGTCGAGAAAACCACATTGGAAGGGGTCACTCCCAAAACTTTCCCAAAATTCACATGTTAACAACAACCCCTTTTAAGGTCATGGAAGTTTTACATTCGCTAAATGAGAATCATGATTTTACAGCAGAATCAATCTTTATTTATAGATTGAATAAATATTTTCATCCAATCACAGCACTTCATACATTGAAATAGTAATCTCTCTCTCCCTACATCACATGAGCCAATCGCGAGTCTCGTTAATTACTGTTCTTTGACTTATAAATAGATTGTGTTGCGTTACTGAAGAGAAAACTGAACACATCTGACAAAACTGTATGACAAAGATCACCAAGGATATCCACACAAAACGTGATAATAATAGAATGTACACGGAAAAACGGCTTTAAAAATTCGATTGTGCTACGGTTACGATACCGACTTAGGACGATCAATTGAAGTAACAAACGTCATTCAATTGGTGTGGTTAACCAGTTTACGGGCGCCCACCTTCCCACTGACAGACATTTAAAAATTTATAAATAATACTCCATATAGAGAACAAGGATCAACAAGTTTCTCAAGAAGAGAGGTCATAAAAATCTTATTACACACGAAACGTTTACAGAATGAAATGTTGCTATCACAAATATGTAAGGTGACATCAAGATAAGTACACGTGCTATGCCCGTCTCTAAGCCGAGCTCAGATCCTTGATCAATAGGAGTCCCGACTAACAGTCAGAGGGAACGAGGATTAGGACCTTGTCTCCTCTGAAAAGGTTTGGACAAGGCCCGTCATAGAGAAACATTCAGGTCGTCTGAATGTGAACTTTGCTGAGGACTTACCTGAGCATACCTGTTTTGACTCCCTTTAGGGTGAGGGGTGTTGTTACATATTCTGCTGAGTAGATGCTATTTTGTTTGGTTTTGATTTTTGTTTTCTTTGTTGCTGATTTTGTAAACCTATATTTATCAATTATCACATCACTGTTACCTATCCAATACTGTAACAAACATTTCTGTTGATGTGAGTCTATGTTTAGCTATTAATCGTTGATTTAGCGAGTCCTTTAATCCATTAGCATCGACTTCTGCAGAATGCAAACGTCATATTTTGTAGCCTGTTTACTATTCCATGCTGTTCAAAGTCTATGCTGCGTATACTACAAAACGGATAGGACTATCAGTATTATGGTTTATGATGTCTTTATAACGATACATTTAGGCAAGATACACACATGTCAAAACTTTCAGATTTCAATTATGAATTGTTTGCGTTTAAAAAAGAAAGAAGGAGACAAATATAATACAAATCGGTACATAAAAACATTGCAAAATATTGTAATACTTTTTTATAGTCAAAAGAAAATAACTCAATGTGAAAATTTCATGAAATTAAAATTGTTATTTGCAGATGCCAAGAAAAGATTTACAGTCCGTTTCTACCTCATGCATCCATCATTATTCCGTTTCGGAACGAGGCTTGGTCGACTTTATTGCGTACTTTTCACAGTGTCCTTGACAGAACACCATCGTCTTTTATAACTGAGGTCTTGTTGGTGGATGACGGATCTGATGCAGGTACAATGGTGGTGGTAATGCTTCTAAAGTCGATATCGACAGGTACAATGGTGATGGCAATACTTCTATAGTCGATATCGACAGGTACAATAGTGATGCCAATGATTCTCCATTTGATATCGATAGGTACACTAGATCTGATAACGCTTCAATAGTCGATATCGACGGGGACAATAGTGGTGACAATTTTTCTATAGTCAATATCGACAGGTACAATGGTGATGACAATGATTCTATAGCCGATATCGACAAGTAGGATGGTGATGGTAATGATTCTATAGCCGATATCGACAGGTACAATGGTGATGGCAATAATTCTATAGCCGATATCGACAGGTACGATCGTGATGGCAATGATTCTATAGCCGATATCGACAGGTACAATGGTGAAGGCAATGATTCTATAATCGATATCGCCAGGTACAATGGTGAAAGCAATGATTCTATAATCGATATCGACAGGTACAATGGGGATGGCGATGATGCTATAGCCAATATCAACAGGTACGATGGTGATGGCAATGATTCTATAATCGATATCAATAGGTACGATGGTGAAGGCAATGATTCTATAGTCGATATCGACAGGTACAATGGTGATGGTAATGATTCTATAGCCGATATCGACTGCTACAATGGTGATGGTAATGATTCTATAGTCGATATCGCGAAGTACAATGGTGATGGATCCTATAGTCAATATTACCAGGTACAATGGTGATGATAATGCTTATATTTTCGATATTAACAGGTATAATGGTGGTGGCAATACTGCTATAGTCCATATCGAAAGGTACGATGGTGGTGGCAGTGATGCTATAATCCATATCGGCAGTTTGCAGTAATGTTTGGCTTTTACTGCACATAATTTGTACTTTGTTATACTCATGGAAATAGATATATACTTAATCGATCAAACGAAACTCTCTTAATACCATTTCAGACTACCTGAAATCCAAGTTAGACATTTATGTCAATAGGATTGCGAGTGTCCGTGTCATTAGGATACAACATAGTGTGGGACTTAGCACCGCTAGACAAATAGGGATTGATCAGGCAAAGGCCGATGTCATTGTAGTCATGGATTCACATTTTGAAGTCGGGAATGGTGAGTATAAAAATACTTTAAAAATTATGGATTTTATTCATTAACTTCTAAAACCAAGAGGAAGATCTGAGAAGTGGTGCATATATGAAAAACTTTTTCTCCAGGTATTTTCTATGAATATTTGTCTCAGGTGAAGAAAGGAAACCCATATATGACCTATATGACAAAAACTCCACAGGCATGCATAACAAACAAGAATAAGCACATAAAAGATATCACAAAACTGTTCAAGAGAAAACAGAAGACATCTGACTAAGCTGTATAAACATGATAATATAATAATAAAAACATACTCAAAAAACAACATAACAAAAATATTCCGTTGAAATACAGTTACGATACTGACTTAGAAAGGTCAATTAAAGCAACAAACGTAACTCAAATGGTGTTTTTAACCGGTTTACTAGCGCCCACCTTCCCATTCATCGTGCAGCTCAATCAAAGGATACACATTTTTTTTAAAAAATATATAAATAAACCTCCATACAGAAAACAAGAATCAACATGTTTCTCAAGACGGGAGGTCATAAAAATTTCAACACACGAAAAGTACTATGAAAGTATTTGCTAGTATCAAAAATATGTAAGGCGACATCAACATAAGTAAACCGTGCTCTTGGCTATAAGGGAGCTCAAATCCTTGATCTGGAAGAGTCCCGACTAACAATCAGAAGGGACGAGGATAAGGACCTTGTCTCCTCTAAAAACGTTTGGACAAAGCCCGTCATACAGTCCGAACCGCTCTGCTAGAGTGCAGCACTCAAGTAAAAGCCTTTATAAGGCTGTAGAGTGACACAATACAAGACCTATGGTCTTTGCGATGATCTTGGCGTCATACTGCCGATGTCAAAGGCGTTTAATGTTTTTGTAACAACTAGATATAAAATCTTGAACCCTCCTTAGTTTATATCACCGTAGAAATTTGGCTCAGAAATTCCGCTGGATACTTAATGTTGAAAAGACACATTTCCGAAGTTTATGATATCTGTAATTCTGTAATTTTTGTGTGAAATTCCAAAAGGTTAGTGTAGGCTAGCAAACCGAACCAACTGATTAATGTAAATACCATATGATGGAAGTCTAGGGACATCGCCATCTACATAAGGGAAATTAATCAAATTAATTGAAATCAGACCTCTACTTGGCTCCCGTTTACTGATTAGTCGCGATAGAGACGGCGATTATCAGAAACGACGAGCGAAGTAGGGATTTGGTTTTAATCAGTTTGGAAAATTAACAATAGAAAATCCAAAGTCGTCACGTTTATCATATCTGTTAGTATGGATATTGTTGTTAATAATTTTGATATTTAGTTCCGAGAAAGGTGTTTCATGGTCAGAAGTATTGGCTTTGTTTAATTGACGTTCAGGTGGATAAATGTCGGTAATGTATTTTTCAAAATTCAGGGTTATCGATTACTAAAATATCATCAAGATATCTAGAGGTGTTATTCAACTTATCAATAAGGTCGAAACGTTTCGAGGTTTGAATCGAATGCATGAATTCCCTCTCATAGCAAAATAAAAATAAATCTGCTATAAGGGGAGCACAGTTGGTGCCCATAGGAATCCCAATAAACTGTTGAGAAATCTTGCCACTGAACTGCACAAAAAGAACAATGCAGTATTGGTACTGACAAGATATCTTTCTGTATGTTCTTGTATGTCCGGTATGTCCGTGGCGACATTTCTCTTACAGCGTAGTAATATGTCCCCTTTCTTTTCATTTTAATTATGGAAGCAATAAATGTAAATGTGATTATTTTCTCAAGGTTGGTACGAACCATTGGCCGAAAGGATACAACAAGATCCGTCCCTACTTGTGGTGCCAGTCGTGGACACTATTGACCACGAAACCTTCCGGTATTATCCATCCGTCTTACGGCTTGATAAGGCCGATACACCTACATTTGATTTCTATCTCGGACAGACACGTTCACTATTAAAGCAGGAATATCTTGACACGCTCTCCAGTCTCTACCAACCAATCAGGTAGGGGCAGCAGATACAGTCACTAATAAAGCAAACATATATCGGTGGTGGTGAACAGGAGAGGATGATTTCTTCCTATTCAGGTAAAGGAAGCAGGTGGTAGTGAACGGGAGAGGATGTTCTGTTGCTATTCAGGTAAGGGAGCTAGTGGTAGTGGACAGGAGAGGATGTCATGTTGCTATTCAGGTAAAGGGAGTTGGTGGTGGTGAACGGGAGAGGATGTTACGTGTATATTGTTATCCACGGGGAGGGGGTGGTAGTGGACAGGAGAGGATGTTCGGTTGCTATTCAGGTAAAGAGAGCTGGTGGTGGTGAACTTGAGAGGATGTTATGTTTTTATTTAGGACGCTGGTTGTAATAAAGGAGAGATCATTAAGTTGTCATAAATAATAAAATATATATAAAGAATCATTGACAAAAGTAAATCGAGTTGCAAAACAGAAGAGTTGCTGTCAGTGTGATATAGCTTTTTGTTTGATTGTCTGTCTGTTTGGGTTTGGTTTGAGTATTTATTTGGGGTAGATGTGTTCCTTTGAGGTCATTGGATTTCATCGAAGTGATCCTGAAAGTCAAGAGATTCCTTTTCATGTATTATTATTATTATTATTATTATTATTATTATTATTATTATTATTATTATTATTATTATTATTATTATTATTATTTTGGTCTAAGCAGCGTCTACATTTTTGAGTGTAATGCTGATTTGAGAAGCTGTTTTTCCTGTTGGAGAGTAGACACTGTGTGAATTCTGCCTCGTAAATGTATTGGAAAATGTCAGCTAGCAGTGAGGCGCAATTAGAACCCACTGAATGCAGTTTGCTGGGAAACTTTTCCATCAAAAAGCACAAAAATATTATCTTCATTTAACAACTTATACGCTATACCAGGGCATGCTCTAAATACGAAAATGTTGTCCGGAGAGCGAGGCTTCTTGCCACGAAACTACTCTCAAGGATATATTGAGGAACGTTTGAAATTGTCACTGAGGAAGTTCTATGGTCTTTATAGGGATCTATTACAATTTCAGATTCCTCTTTGGCACCTGACCATACTAAATAACCATCTTAACTTTTTGACTATACTTGATTTGACATAATACATGTATACATGTATATACAGATATTTGTTCACCTGCGTCTCCGACACCGGAATTTCAGACAGGCAGCATTTCTTGCCTTGAATGGGAAATTTGACTTCGTGTTCCTGTCTCCTTCGTATGTTCATGCGTGCATATTTACGTATTTACCTCCTCGATTTGAAAGGTTATTGCAGGACTTTTGCGACGGGTGTTGCATGCAACCAGGGGACGCCTCCCAGGCACCCGGTCTCACCTCGATTTTATTGGGGTTCGCATTTGTCTGAATATGACACTAAACACGATATTGCCCCCGTTATTCCATGGACTGTGAGATATGGTTTACCCTTCGGTACTTCTTCGTTTTTTACTATAAGAAATTCCAAGATTTTGATAATTCTTCTTCGATAACTTGCTTTATGGAGGCAGAGTGTTCCTTAACAAAATAAGTATCATCGTGGCCTAAAGCAAGTATCTTTATCTGCGAATACCAATTTTGTAACAAAATAGGTCATGAATAATAATAGTGACAATTCTGCTATTGGGTTCCTTATGAGGAATGGTCACATAAATGAGGCGTATACATGTATCAAGAGATATATGCAATGCCTTGTTATAAACGGAAATAAATCTTAAACAATCATAAAATGTATTAAAAGGTATCTTTTATTTTTCTTCCTCATCTATCATTTTTAATTGATTTTACAATTTTGATCATTTTTATTGCATATTATTCTTTAATATTAGCATTCCAGCAATTCAAGGTGGATTTTTCATGGCTAATAAAACAACTTTTCTAAGACTTGGAGGATTTGATAAAGGAATGGGTGTGTGGGGAGGTGAACAAATGGAGCTTTCTTTTAAGGTAGAATAATTAAATGATAATTGAATAAATAATTCAACTCATATATGTCTTATTGTGAAGTGATGACAGTAAACTTTCTGTTTATAAAGCACAGTACCTGTATTTAGTTTTGCAAGCATTAATGAAATATTAGCTGCTTGATAGACTTTCTATAAATTGTCAGCTCCTATTCTTGATATTTGTGTGTATATCCCCTACATACCAATCACAATCGCCATAGGCTTCTAGACCCTATTAAATTAGCTTAGGAATGTAGGATAAATTGTATGGAATACATTAGTTGTGCATTAATCGATCTGTTGACAGTATTGGTCATGTGGCGGAAGAATAGAACTCATTACTTGTTCTAGAGTGGGACACGTCTACAGAACGAGAGTTGTGTGGCATCAACAGCTCGCTCAAAAGAATGTCTCCAATGAGTACCGAGTAGCAGAGGTCTGGATGGATGATTACAAACACCACGTATTCCAAATGAATGGCAACTACACGGTAATAGTGAAATTTTGTCGAAAAATACGGTTGCAATATAAATCTTGTCGAATCACACGGTTGTAATACAACTTTGTCGAACTACATTTTAACAGTATGTATTGTCAAAATACACAAAGAGATCTTGTCGAACTGCACTGTTAAATAGTGTTCTTGTCGAACTACATTGTAACAATACGATCTTATCGAACCACGGTAACAGTATGATCTTGTCGAATTACATTCTAACAATACGGTTTTGTCGAACTACACGATTACAAAGTGAACTTGTCGAACTACACGGTAATAATATCATCTTGTCGAACCATACGGTAACAACTTGGTCTTGACGAAAAACACGATAACAATTTGATCTTATGGAACTACACAGTAACAATAAGATCTTGTCACATTACACGGCAACAGAGTAAATTCGTTGAACCACACAGTAAAATATGATTTTGTCGAACTTCTTAGTAAAATGTGATGTTGTGAAACTACACGGTAACAATATTATCTTGTCGATCTACACAGTAAAATGTGATCTAATCGAATTGCACGACCCAGTATGATCCTGCCGAACTACACGGTAATGATATGATCTCTTCGAAATACACAGTAGCAATAAGATTTTGTCTACTTACACGGTTACAGTGTGATCTTGTCGAAATATATGGTAATAAATTGATCTTAAAGAGCTGCAAGGTAAGAATGTGATTTCGAATGAACTACAGGGTAACTGTATTATCTTTTTTAAATTCACGGTAACAGCATGATCTTGTCGATGTACATGGTAACAAATTGACCTTGTCACATTACACGGTTACATAGTGATCTTGTCGAACTACACGATAACAAAGTGATCTGGTCAAACCACACGGTAACAGCATGATCTTGTTTAACATCACGGTAAGAGTATGATCTTGTTGACCTACATAGTAACAAATTGATCTTGTCTCATTACACAGTTACAAAGTGATCTGGTCGATCTGCACGTTAACAGTATGATCTTGTTCAAATATTCGGTAACAATATGATCTTGTCGCATTGAAGTTTTACGTCGCATTTTAGTTCACTGTCAATTACCGACAAAGATGTTTGGAATAAACCACTTTATCAAAGTACTGGCGCAATCTTGAAATCTAATCGGTTCGTCTTCATAGTCAGGCAGTCTATTTACTACCACACTAAATCTGCCCCACCAAATATAATTTTAACTTGAATGTAAAAGGTTTTATGATATGACAGAGTTTGGTATAATTATTGGAAATTACAACTGATTTTATATGAGAGCTGGGTAATCGCTTTCTGGCAAAAACAAACATACCAACGAGCTAAGCCAAAGAAATAATGAATAGACCAGCCCATACTCATAGACAGTTTTGATAATTTTTGCACCTTTCTCTTCATTTGGTCATTGATTGAAATTAATTTTATTTATCAATTACTCATTAAGCATGAAATAGGAGATGTAACTGAACGTCATGCCATACGGAAAAGGAATAAATGCAAGAGTTTCCAATTTTATCTGGATACCATTCGTCAATTTGTCCATTTGTACGTCCCAGATGACCTAAAAGCAGCAGGTGTTGTAAGTAGTTTTGTATTATTATCAACTTTCTCCTCTCTTTCGTGGTTGTTGTCTGACCATGCATTTTTGTTGTTCTGGCTTGTTGTCCAGTTTGTGGTTTTACTATTATTAACCCTCATATCCTGCGGTTTTTCTTTTCTTAAATCTTCCTTCAGAATGTGATATATTGTACTAAATTTCAGGAATGAATCTTTTTTAGCATGTTTTGCAGACAAATGGACACTATCAGGGTCAAAAGGTCAGTGGTAATAGATGCGAGCTGAGGGTGCTTCCAAACATAACCTGAGGAAATTGAGGTAGCATGCCTATCCAGGCTATTGCACCTCCGCTGAGTGTTTTACAATTTAATAACTACCAGGGTCCTCATATCTCCAATTTAGGCGAGGTAGATCAAATTAGCAAAGCATGGGAATAAGTTTCATACAGGTATTCATATAAGCAAGTAATATTCCGACGAATCTTCGTGATGCGAGTGTTACCGAGCTATATCATCACTCGTTGACACCACAGTGAATGATAATGTAGTCAGATGTGCTGCTTAAGTTACCCAAATGTTGAAGATGACTCCTTGAAGTGATGAGGGTCTGACCACTATATCTGATTTACATTTGAAGCTAAATGAAGCCATGTAAGAGCGAGCAGTAACTGCTGAATATGCATGCAGGACACAGGTGTATATATATATGATCTGCTGAATGATTTTATTCCGACTTTCTGTGCTCTTCTGGTGATGTCTACCATTGATTGTTGCCATAGATTATTTATCTGACAATGCAAAGAATTTTTAGAAATGTAAGAGATACAAAGGTTAGGGTTTGACTGGCTTGGGGTTCCTCTCTTCTGCATGAAATCTGTCCCACAGCATGTGTGAAATGCATCAGCAGCTATAATTAACTTGCCTTCAATATATACAGCTTTAAAAATTATGTTAAAGGAGGACTAGTTCACATTATTCGTTTTGATTAGGAAGGTTGGGTTTTTGTTTATTTCTGGGGTTGTTTTTGTTTGTTAATTTGTTTTTTGTCTTGAAAACAGAAACCAAGTAATTGGAGGTCAATCTGATGAACACACAACAGGCAAAATGCACTTTTTAATTTCCTTTTTCCTAGAAAGGCGTGAGTGCCTACAGTAGCAATTGTTTCTAATTCTTCTTCAAAATATGTATATCTACATGTAACGGAAATATGAAAAACTATCAATATGGTCAGTAATACTGGCCTGAGGTAGACCTTATGTCTCTGAGGTAGACCTCTTATAGGTGTGAATTCCTCCTCCAACCACCATCATCCTTTGGAACTATGCCGATAGGGGAAACATGCAAATTTGAAAATGCAAAATATGTCAAATGTCCTAACTTTCGACCTTTAGAAATTTCTTTCTGTAATTTTTCTTGTAGTTCTTTCGGTGACTTTTGGATATTGGTTATTGATCTTGAGCCAGTAGTGTATAAGAAATCCAAATTTGATACTTTGTTTATGTTTTTCTGCAGTTTGCTTGTGATAACATGATTCAACATAAGGTATTATGGCTGGCACATTAATTGGAGATTTGCCAAAAACCTTGAGATCTTTTTCTGGTGGGAGGGGGGGGGGTTGTTACAAGGCTGTAAATTGCTAAATTTTGTGTTAAGAGTTTTGGCCGAAAGGGTGGTTTGATTATTCTGTTACTTGTAGTGCGGCTAAGTGGACATTGTGTCACGGGGTGGGGCTTCTTCTTCTTCCATTAAGGTGAAGGACCGCTTAAGCGGCATCATCTCACTGATGCACTGAACTCACAAACCAAGTTGTGGATATTTGCAGTTAATCTTTTGAACAGTAAACAAAGTTATTATAGACATAACACTTCCACATATTAACCAACATGGAAGGTGTACGTGTTACTGCTGAGTCTGATGTATATCTGAGCCAGATCTCAGCGTCTATACTATCTCAAGAAGTTGAGAATTCCCCATTATTATTTAACTAGAGAACATTGGTATGTCTGTTGGCATTACTGGACTTAATTAAAGTACTTAAGTTTATGTACTCGCCATATATCAATTATTTTTCCCTTGGGTCATTATCTACGATGTACCATTATTGAAGTGACCAAGGGTTGGAGTAATGGGTTTAAATCTGGTATTTTTAATCATATTAACAAATGCTGAATAATGATACTGTACCTTGTTGCACAGTAAATTGTAAACAATGTAGTGTGAAAGGCATAGGCATGTGTTGCAGGGGCATATTTTGTTTAGTTGCCCTGTCTGAGCTCTGAAGAACAGCTAGATTGATTTGAGGATGAATTATCACTGACGTTTTAAGGCATACTCAAAGCAGAAGTATCTGTAGGGTTGACTGGGGCTAAGCTTGCCTTACTTAATGTGGATGGCCTGGGATATGGACTTGTGGACTTCGTCTTCCACTTGGCGGTATGGGAAAGCATGGCAAATTAATATAGTAAACTGTAAAGATATTCAGAGATTAGATTCAGAAAAATACACTAATTCAATCTAGTGGAAAAAATGTACAAACTCCCAATAATAAGTTAGTGATCCTCAACCATATCTACGTAACTTATTTCAAATTTTGCTTGACAGATTGTATACAATATATACTCAGGGACTTTTAAAACACATATATGTTTTTTTGTTGTTTTTTCAAGTAAAACATTAATGTTTTGAAAATAAATCGATTTGAATACCTGCTTGATATTGTGTAATTGCAGTATCTTTCATGCTATCGGCGATACAAATCACTCAACCATAACGTAATACTGCTCGCCCGTGCACTTTTCAAAAAGTACTCGACCAGATGCTCTACATTGAGTCATTTTCTTCAGAAATAACGTATACTGGTACTTAGTGCTTTTATCTATCCTGATTTCAAACTTTGCTTCATTAGAATAAATATAGAATATATATACCTCTTAATTTTCTGCACCATATGCGCATTTCGACAACTTATGTCTCTTCAGTGATGCTCGTGGCCAAATGATTGGAATTCTAAAAATATATATAAATATGAAGAGCAGTGTTGAAGCCAAAATGACCGAAAAGTGAACGAAAGAATCTATCTAAGGACAGAGCTATGCATGAGGGAGATACTCCTTAGGTTTAGAGTGATTTACTTAATTTGATGACTGAAAATTTGAATTATATATTTCATGTCATGTCAGTACAAAATCACCATCAGTCCACCAGCAGTGACACCGGCCTAGTGGTTATAATAAATATAGAACATATATACCTTTTAATTTTGTGCACCATATGCGCATTTCGACAAGTTAAAACTAACGCGTGAAATGCCGAGACTGTCTGAGCAACAGAGGTATGCTGTTCTTGGCCTTGTAGACGCCTCCGTAAATCAAGGTATCATCGCAGGACCCTTCAATGTCCATTTGACTACAATCACGAGACTTGTACGGAAGTATCGGACCACAGGATGTGTGAAGGATCGTCCTCGAAGTGGTCAGCCACGCGTAACGACAAGATGTTAAGACGTTTTCATAAGGCAACGTCATCTATGTGACAGGTTTGCGACAGCCGTAAGCACGTCAAGAGATGTGATAGGTCGTCGAGGTAGGCAAATCCACCTCAGGACAGTACGCCGACGAAAGCAAAAGCAAGGTTTGCTATGCCGTCGCCCATTGAAAGGCTTGATCCTAACTCCTCACCACAGAAGAAACCGTCTGACCTGGTCCCGAAACATGCTTGATAATCGACGTAATTGGCATGACGTAGTGTTCAGCGACGAATCAAGATTCAATTTGTCCATAGCTGACGGAGGACAGCGCTTTTATAGGGGACGCAATGAACCTTTGCCGCAAACTGAATAATTGAGCGTAACAAATTTGGCGGTAACGGCGTCATGGTTTGGGGAGCCATCAATCAACATTTCAAGTCATCACTGGTTATTTTGAGGTGTTCCTGTCTCCTTCGTATGTTCATGCGTGTATATTTATGTATTTACCTCCTCGATTTGAAAGGTTATTGCAGGACTTTTGCGACCGGTGTTGCATGGAGTTCGCATTTGTCTGAATATGACACTAAACACGATAGTGTCCCCTTTATTCCATGGACTATGAGATACGATTTACTCTTCGGTATTCCTTTGTTTTTTACTACATCAAGCTCAGTTTCTATTAAATATGCCCTAAAATTTTTAAAATACCTATTAGGATTTATGCAAAGAATTTAGAAGATATTGCAAACTATATGAGCCAACGCGGTAAGTTAGTGATCCTCAACCATATCAATCTAACATATTCCAACACAGGCCATTAAGTATGCAGATGTTACCAGGTTACCTATGTTGTAAGAAAAAACAAAAGGCAAACGATAACTGCAGAATCACTTTTCTGCCAAACTTAAATATTGCCTCCTGTTCCGATGAAGGTAAAGGCTTTGTGTGACATTAGGCTTACTGTATAATTAAATAAAGCATAAAAAAATTAATTGTAGTACACAGAATTAGAACGATACCACCAAAGCGTAAGAACTTGGATACTCTTTAGGTCAAAGTGTAAAACCATTAAAAAACACTAAATTCTCTGTGATCTTTCGAATGTCTTTGTTCTTTATTTTTGTAATGAATGCTAGAGGGGTCTTACAACTGAAGCATTACCCGATTCTATTGAAACAATGACCATTACTTAATTATAAAAGATCGATAATCCAAACTCGTATACCAGAGGGTATGAGTTATCTTTCCTAAGAATGCACGATAAATGAGAATATTAAGAGACAAGTTCAAATATTCTTAATTATATATATATTATTTTATTTTATCTTTATTTTTATTTTCCCGCAGTATACCTTCATCCAATGAAAAACAAATAATTTTCATTGCTTATCATTTAATTCCATTCAAACATTTTTATATTCTCAGAGATTGGCACGTTTTATGTGAACAATTTATCAACATCTCTAAATTTCTACCGTAGTGGTATGAATATTGACGTAACGAAAACGCGGGAAATTAATTCGTCAGAGAGAAAAAAAAATCTTAAATGAGATATACTACTAATTTCTAAACCATTCAAAATGCGTGTTACACGTAAAATTAAATAAGGAAAGAAAGACAAAAACAGACATCTGAATCAGTTGCATGACAAACGCCGCAAAAGACATGAAGATCAAACGAGTACAATGCTAGTAAAGTCCCTGCGGAGTGTTTTATTAAAAAGCTGTTGGGACAGTAGACTGACCCTTTTATCAGTTAATCACACATATGGAATGACAGTTGGATTTGATTTAACCGTCCTGAAATCGTGCAGAAAATGTATTTAATTTTAATACTCTTGTAATGTCTAATATATCATATTATATCTGACTCTTTCTACTGGGTATATGTGACGGGTGTTGCTAGCAAACAGGAGATGCTCACTCTCCCCGGGCACCTGATCTCACTCCATCACAGGGGTTCACATATGCTCTTCAAGTAGACATATTTTGTTATTTTCCATTTGTTTTTCATTTTCACTGATTTTGTATGTCCTCTGGTTTTATGATTTTTGGACTTGTGCTTTGGATTTATCCATCATCTCTACATATTATTATGTTACCTTTTGCTATTCATATCCATGGTGGATTATCATGCAGCGTATTCATATGGAGGCGGGTAGCTGTGAATCTTTTCTATGAAGTATCACCCCACTTCAACTGCATGCAGAAGTACACTACTTCTGTATCCTCTGTGTGGAGCATGCATTGGTGTGGCTTATAATACAGGCGATATTCACTACTCCCGGGCACCTGATATTTTACCTTTGGACTACCCAGTTCAGTTAACCTTGTCATTGACAAAGAATATCTTTGAAATTCGTTCTTACCACTGATTTGTTGTACATGTTCAAAGTAATTTTATGTTATAGATATTTATACGACGACTTACCTATCCAAGGTATTGCCTATTAAAATTCAACCACTCGTTACATTAACCAACATAGTGTGAACATCTGAGGCCAGTTTCACCTCTGGTTTCCAGAAATTAACTAGGCTGAAATCTCATCCGTGGTGTCCGTGAATCAAATGGGAGGAAATCTCACCTGTGGTTTCCAGGAATCAAATAGGTGGAAATTTCACCTGTGATTTCAGTGGACTCGATAGATTCAGGTCTCACTTCTAGTTTCCAGTAATCTGTTGGACCCAGGTTTTAACTCTTGTGTTCAGAATCTATGAATGCCCATTCTGTGTAATGTTGCAGTGTTAGAGTGACATTACATCAGTGTCTTTCTTACTTTAAATTCTTCATTTCTGTGTTCTATATTTTCCTTAATAACGCCAAATCTATCTTTGTACATTGTGTCGATCAAAACAAATTTTATCTTCAGGAACATTTAAATAAAAGTATGGAAAATGTTTCAGATTATGAGTAAATCCACTGCACTATGTCTTGATGGATCTACGAAGTCCTATTCTCGAGAACCTGTCATCGTGTTTTCTTGTCACTTTACAGGAGGCCCTCAGGTGAGCCTATACCAATATTATCATATAGTAAGTACGTATGAACATATAAATTAGTTTTAATTAATCTAACGCCAAAGAATAAATAACACTTAAGTTGGAAAGGAGCTCCGGCTACACATACACTGATATATGCATGTATGCATGCATGCATGCTTGTTTGTTTGTTTATATTTATGTGTGTGTATGTATGTATGTATGTATGTATGTATGTATGTATGTATGTATGTATGTATGTATGTATGTATGTATGTATGTATGTATGTATGTATGTATGTATGTGTGTGTGTGTATGTATGTATGTATGTATGTATGTATGTATGTATGTATGTATGTATATATGTATGTATGTATGTATGTATGTATGTATGTATGTATGTATGTATGTATGTATGTGTGTGTGTGTGTGTGTGTATGTATGTATGTATGTATGTATGTATGTATGTATGTATGTATGTATGTATGTATGTTGTGTATGTACGTACGTACGTACGTGTGTGTATGTATGTATTTATGTATGTATGTATGTATGTATGTATGTATGTATGTATGCATGCATGCATGCATGCATGTATGTATTGCACTAAATATCGTAAAAAGATTGATTATAGACAAATGCTGAAGATGTTCCAATTAATAAGATTATGGATACAAATTCTTGAAATCAAAAAAAGAGAAGACAGATGAATTGTGACAAATTTATATGACACAAATCACATAATACATGATAATTTTCAAATAAACACAGAAAACATTACAAAATATTCGATTTAATCGGTAATCGGTTTATGGATGCCCACCTTTCATTTAACACCGATTTGACACCTTCTATACTAGAAGGTTACCTACTTTGACTTCTCCAGATATAAATACATATGGAATTTACACGATTTGACTCTTTCTACTGGGTATATGTGACGGGTGTTGCTAGCAAACAGGAGATGTAAAGATGATGGATAAATCCAAACCACAAGTCCAAAAATCATGAAACCATAGGACATACAAAATCAGTGAAAATGAAAAACAAATGGAAAATAACAAAATATGTCTACTTGAAGAGCATATGTGAACCCCTGTGATGGAGTGAGATCAGGTGCCCGGGGAGAGTGAGTATCTCCTGCTTGCTAGCAACACCCGTCACATATACCCCGTAGAAAGAGTCAAATCGTGTGAATTCCATATGTATCTATATATGGAGAAGTCGAAGTAGGTAACCTTCTAGTATAGAAGGTGTCAAATCTGTGTAAAGTGATCGGAATCGGTCTCAGTCCAGAATATCATTTAAAAGTCTGGATAACGAGATATCATATGGAGTAATAAGAGTCTCGTAACGACCGTAGAACTTCCTCAGTGACGATGCTAGTCTAGCACATATATAACCCTGGTTGAGCAGCTTAACTGAAATTCGCCTAGCCCTCAGAACAAAGTCATTGTAATTTGAACATGCTCTGGAATAACGTATTAACTGAGATATGAATACGCCGTATGCGAGCGATGATGCAATGTTGCTACTTATGAAAGGAAAGTTTGTGATAGCGAAATTGAAATCGTCACGTTTGTCATAGAGTGAGGTGTTCAATTGACCATTAATGTCGAAAGACAACATAATATCTAAATACGAAGTAGAATTACTAGTTTCTGTGGTTTCTTTGACCTCCAGTTCACTTGGATAGATGATGCTAAGGTAATCCGCGAATGAAGGATTATTAATTGAAAGCAAGTCATCTATATATCTGTAAGTAAAATTGAAGCCAAGAGCCAATTGTTTTTTTCCTTGCGAAAGCAAAGACTGAATGAACTCAGCTTCGTATGAATAAAGGAATATGTCAGCCAGAAGCGGAGCACAGTTAGTGCCCATTGGAATGCCGACAATTTGTTGAAAAACCTTACCTCCAAACACCACAAAAATGTTATCGATATGAAAGTTCAACATCTGAATGACAGCTGTTTCAGTGTATTTATTTTTGGAATCAGAATTTTTCCTAACAAAGTAAGTTTTATCGTGGCCTATTACTATATATGTGAATTTGCGGCTTCCGTTTTTACTAGTAAATGCATTTTGAATAATTTCCGCTAATCTGTCTTTTAATTTCTGATGAGGGATCGTTGTGTACAGAGTCGAAAAGTCAAAAGACTTGATGGAGTGAATTTTAGTAAAACTTTTTGATTTTAGATGTTCTAACAACTCTTTTGAATTTTTAAGGATCCACATTTGATTAATTCCACTTCTGGAATATACTGCTTCGCAATATCTATGAAGGCCAGATTTAATTTCTGATAATATTTTTGTGAGTAGCATCGATACAGATTTTGTGGAACACTTCGAGGAACCAGCGATAAAGCGTTGTTTGTACGGAGTTTTGTGCATTTTTGGAATACAGTACAAATATGGAAGTTCTAAATTCAATTTATTTGAGTCAATACCAAACGTATTGAGGACAGATTTATGATTCTCGAGTACTTCCGAAACCGAAAAGTTCGTGAGAGTATAAGTAGGATTTCCTGGAGTTGAATTTAATCCTAATTCTTTCACTAGGCTGTCAAAGTAATATTTCTTACAAGTAAATGTATAATTATTAGATGCTTTATCTGCTGGTGTAATGATATAATGTTCTTGGAGGAAGGTAAGTTCTCTGACAACATCAGGATCTTTAAAAATAGATTCGAATCTGGTGTTTACAGAACCTTGTAATTTTCTAATTTTTGATCTCAGCAGTACTGCAATAGATTTTATCCATTCCGAAAGAGTGTCGACTTGTACTTCCTCTCTTTTTGCCCATCGTGTGGCATATTCCTCGCAGCAGTTCATAATATTCTCAAAATTTTGGCTCCATGTGAATGATCTGGGTTCTCTGTATTTTGGACCTTTAAGTAAAAGTTCCCTTAATTTAGTGTTTTTAACTATATCGAGATCACCAGTAATGACATGGCCACAAGGAGAATATACGAAATTAGATGAGGAACATGCACACGGTTGAGAATGGCATGCAGAGTTGCTAAGATCAAGACACTGTAGAAACCCTTTGTAATTATAAATTTTGGATGCAACTGATGGCGTGTAGCTATAGGAAATACATGGCGGATCTTTGTTTTTGAAATATGGAGGTATTTTCTCTAAAACAGACTTATGATTTAAAATTTGGCCGAAATTTAAATAATCAATGCCTTTATTTGCAAATTTAATTTTGATGAAAGGGCGATTAGATTTTTCCATAGAAATATCGTACTTGACGGGACGAAAAAGTCTAGCGGTCGATATGTCCATAATAATGCCATCTAGTCTATACTCTGCAGAGCTTATATCAGTAAATATACGGTGTCTGGACGATACGTACAACTCGTGTAATTTTCTGAGTGAAATAGAATAAAGTTTTGTACGAATGTGATGAAGGCCCAAAGGTTTATTTATAAATGGCAAAAGAGCATCAAAGGAAATATTATGTATTTCAGGTTTGTTGTATTTGCGTGTACCATGACTTCGATGCCTCCTCTGGCTTTTGTTGAATAAACCGAGTACGTTAACTGATTGACACGCAGGACTAGTGAGATTACCAATGCTACTAATATTGTCATTGCATCCATAGGGCGAAGCAGTGCCGAGAACTCTTATCCAGTATTCTTCTCTTTTCCGACGAAAAGGAGTGCTCAAACAGGAGATGCTCACTCTCCCCGGGCACCTGATCTCACTCCATCACATGGGTTCACATATGCTCTTCAAGTAGACATATTTTGTTATTTTCCACTTGTTTTTCATTTTCACTGATTTTGTATGTCCTCTGGTTTCATGATTTTTAGACTTATGGTTTGGATTTATCCATCATCTTTACATTTCCACCTTCTTTGGAAAACTAAATACAAAACAAGGAAAACCAACTTAATGTATTAAACAATATCAGTGAACCCCAAAAAAGTCGAGATGGGTCCCAATCCAGAATATCACACAATATTCTGGATAATGATATATATTGTATAAAAAGTGCATCGTATCGACCAGAGAGCATCTTCGGCGACCTTGTTAGTCTACCACTGATATATCCCTAGCTGAACAGGTTCTCTGAAAGTCGTTTGTCCTCATAACAAAACCATTGTAAAAAGAATGCATCTGACAAAGCTATATGACACAAATCACCTAGGATGTGCACACAAAACATAATAATAGTAAAATTTACACAGAAAAATGACATTACAAACATATTCGATTGTCGTACCGTTACGATACCCACTTAAGACGGTCATTTAAATTAACAAACGTCACTCAATTTGTGTGGTTTACCGGTTTACGGGCGCCCACTTTCCCACTCAAAGCGAAAGCAGCACAATCAAAGGACACACATTTAAAAATTTATAAATAATCCTCGATAAATAAAACAGGGATCAACAGGTTTCTCAAGAAGAGAGGTCATGAATACTATTTAACCACGAACGTTCATAGAATAATATGTTGCTATCAAAAATATGTAAGGCGACATCAACATAAGTAAACCGTGCTCTGCCCGTCTCTAAGTCATCTCATATCCTTGACCAATAGGAGTCCCGACTAACTGTCAGAGGGAACGAGGATCAAGACCTTGTCTCCTCTGAAAAGTTTTGGACAAGGCCTGTTATGGAATCCCACCACCCTGTTAGTCAGCGTGCAACACTCAAGTAAAAGTCTGTACTTGGCTGTAGAGAGACCCAATACAAGACCTATGGTCTTAACGCTGATTTTGGGGATATACTGTCGATGTCGAAGGCGTTTAATAATTTTAGAAACCGCCGATATGAAATTATCCGAAACTTTGGACCTTCTTACTTTGTACACTAGATCACCGTAAAAACGGGGATGGGAAATTCCTCTGGATAGTCACATTTCCGAATTAAGATCAAATGTTTGAATAAGATCTCTTAGATTTACCAAACATTTTTCGAAGTTTATGATATCTATAACCCTGACTGAGTAAGAAGTTTAAAAGTAGTCTGAGAAATTTTTGAGTGAAAATCAAAAACGTTAGTGCAGGTTTTAGCAAACCGAACCAAATCAAATGACTAGTATAAATACGGCATGATTAGTATATGGAGACATCGCCATCTAGCTAAGGGAAATTTACAATAGGAAATCCAAAGTCGTCACGTTTATCATACGTGTTTGTATGAATATTGTTGTTAATAATTTTAATGTTTAAGTTCAAGAAAAGCGTTTTCTGATCGGAGGTAATGGCTTTGTTTAATTGAAGTTCAGGTGGATAAATGTCAGTGATATAATTTTCAAACTCAGGGTTATTGATAACTAAAATATCATCACGATATCTAGAGGTGTCATTGAACTTATCAATAAGGTCGAAACGTTTATAGATTTAAACAGAATGCATAAAGTCTCTCTCATAACAGTATAAAAATAAATCTGCTATAAGGGGAGCGTAGTTAATGCCCATAGGTATCTCAGTAATCTGTTGATAAGTCTTGCTATTAAATTGTACATAAAAATTATCCATCAAAAATGTCCAATATTTATAATTATCATATTGTTTGTTTGAGAAATATCCAGATGTAACTGAAGTACACAGGTATGATTTTGACTCTCTGTTTTAACACCAACGTAAGAAAGACAACAATTCAGTTTTGATTACGTCATTAGGTAGAGAGGTATATAGTGTCGAATAGTCAAAAGTAGAAACGTTATTTGCCTCAAAATTTCTCAAACGGAATTTTTCAATGACTTCTTTAGGATTTTTGATAGCTACAATGTAAAGATGATGGATAAATCCAAACCACAAGTCCATAAATCATGAAACCATAGGACATACAAAATCAGTGAAAATGAAAAACAAATGGAAAATAACAAAATATGTCTACTTGAAGAGCATATGTGAACCCCTGTGGTGGAGTGAGATCAGGTGCCCGGGGAGAGTGAGCATCTCCTGCTTGCTAGCAATACCCGTCACATATACCCCATAGAAAGAGTCAAATCGTGTGAATTCCATATGTATCTATATATGGAGAAGTCGAAGTAGGTAACCTTCTAGTATAGAAGGTGTCAAATCTGTGTAAAGTGATCGGAATCGGTCTCAGTCCAGAATATCATTTAAAAGTCTGGATAACGAGATATCATATGGAGTAATAAGAGTCTCGTAACGACCGTAGAACTTCCTCAGTGACGATGCTAGTCTAGCACATATATAACCCTGGTTGAGCAGCTTAACTGAAAGTCGCCTAGCCCTCAGAACAAAGTCATTGTAATTTGAACATGCTCTGGAATAACGTATTAACTGAGATATGAATACGCCGTATGCGGGCGATGATGGAATGTTGCTACTTATGAAAGGAAAGTTTGTGATAGCGAAATTGAAATCGTCACGTTTGTCATAGAGTGAGGTGTTCAATTGACCATTAATGTCGAAAGACAACATAATATCTAAATACGAAGTAGAATTACTAGTTTCTGTGGTTTCTTTGACCTCCAGTTCACTTGGATAGATGATGCTAAGGTAATCCGCGAATGAAGGATTATTAATTGAAAGCAAGTCATCTATATATCTGTAAGTAAAATTGAAGCCAAGAGCCAATTGTTTTTTTCCTTGCGAAAGCAAAGACTGAATGAACTCAGCTTCGTATGAATAAAGGAATATGTCAGCCAGAAGCGGAGCACAGTTAGTGCCCATTGGAATGCCGACAATTTGTTGAAAAACCTTACCTCCAAACACCACAAAAATGTTATCGATAAGAAAGTTCAACATCTGAATGACAGCTGTTTCAGTGTATTTATTTTTGGAATCAGAATTTTCCCTAACAAAGGAAGTTTTATCGTGGCCTATTACTATATATTTGAATTTGCGGCTTCCGTTTTTACTAGTAAATGCATTTTGAATAATTTCCGCTAATCTGTCTTTTAATACTTGATAATATGGTCTCTAACTGCAGTAAGAGCGGAAGTAATATGCTTAGAAAGCACAATTGTAGAGCAGTGCCTATCATTTTATATAAAACGTGATATATGGATTTTTGTGTAGTTTTGGAAGCTATTACATTGTTGGAAGAGCGTTTTATCACTTCTTAGATTGAGGTCGCACATAGTTTTACAATGGTCAGATAGGATCTTGTCCTTAAACAATTGGGTTTCAACATACGTAGAATGTAAAATACGAAAGTAACTGGTGTCAAATGACTATGGCACTAACAACAATGTACCACAGTGGACATTCACGGACCCCTGAAATTCAGAGGTGAGACCAGGTGCCCGGGAGGAGTGAGCGTCTCCTGTTTAGCTAGCCACACCCGCCGTGAATGCCCTGACATACAGACGAAACAATGTAATTCAGCACTGTATATATACATGAATGTGAACAAACATTGTGTAGAAAGTGTCACAGTCAGAAGTAAAGTTCACTTCAGTTTTAAGATCTGTAATATTATATATTTTTCAAACAATTATTATATTATTAGCTGCTTTGTTGGCAGGTACGAAGACATTAGTATATGTAAATCAACCATTTTCTTTTTTATAGACTGGACCGGTATTTAATGTGGCTGTTTGAATAAATGGGGATTAATGGGACTATTTCACTGCACGTATCCGTTTTGAGTCTTGCGGCATTCTTTTGTGAGTAAATGCGGGAGAGATTCCGAATGCATGAGGGGGTATGACTTGGGGTTTTTCCTAGGCCATAATGCAATTTTTCAGTAATTTTTTATAAATCCTTTTGTAAATATTTTGAAATCCACATTTGAATTCAATGAAGAAGTATACATAGAATATATTTATTTCATTATTTTCTCATTTAAGATAATAATCATGGTAAAACAAAAGATTAAAAATAAGATTTTACTTAAAAATTTAAGATAAATCCCGAGGAGTATACCTCATAACAAATCACGAGTCTGGATCATCTAAGCGTTTGTGAAAATTCTCCATTGTAAAATTATCGATGCGAATATCGATAATTTTTAAGATTTCACTTTCCCAGTCATTCAAGGCATGTATTTTTACACCTTCTTTTTTACATCATCGTTTACAATAAGTGTTTAATGATTCTTCAACAATATCCCAACATTTGGTAAAATCTATTTCCGAAGGTAATCTATACTTTGGCCCTTTATCAAAAAGTGAACGTAGATATTTGTCAGAAATACAATTAAGATCACCTGTAACAATACGGCCCGCAGGCTGATAAATAAATTTGGAGTTATTGCATGAACAGGACGAAGGAATAGAGTCAAGAGTATAAGGATTAGATCTGACTGCATTGTAAAAGGTTTTTTTGTACCATATAGATGACTTGCTTTCAATTAATAATCCTTCATTCGCGGATTACCTTAGCATCATCTATCCAAGTGAACTGGAGGTCAAAGAAACCACACAAAGTAGTAATTCTACTTCGTATTTAGATATTATGTTGTCTTTCGACATCAATGGTCAATTGAACACCTCACTCTATGATAAATGTGACGATTTTAATTTCGCTATCACAAGCTTTCCTTTCATTAGTAGCAACATTGCATCATCGCTCGCATATGGCGTATTCATATCTCAGTTAATACGTTATTCCAGAGCATGTTCAAATTACAATGACTTTGTTCTGAGGGCTAGGCGACAGTCAGATAAGCTACGCAACCAGGGTTATATATGTGCTAGACTAGCAACGTCACTGAGGAAGTTCTATGGTCGTTACGAGACTCTTATTACTCCATATGATATCTCGTTATCCAGACTTTTAAATGATATTCTGGACTGAAACCGATTCCGATCATTTTACACAGTAGGTTACCTACTTTGACTTCTCCATATATAAATATATATGGAATTTACACGATTTGACTCTTTCTACTGGGTATATGTGACGGGTGTTTCTAGCAAGCAGGAGATGCTCACTCTCCCCGGGCACCTGATCTCACTCCATCATAGGGGTTCACATATGCTCTTCAAGTAGACATACATGTATTTTGTTATTTTCCACTAGGCTTTCATTTTCACTGATTTTGTATGTCCTCTGGTTTCATGATTTTCGGACTTTTGGTTTGGATTTATCCATCATCTTTACATTTGTACTGATAGCAAATCAGGGGTGATTCAAGATTCTAGAAGTACTGAGGAACTTCAGATTTGACTCTATGATCGCGAAAAATATTAGAAAAATTAAATTGAACTCGCTCAGGCACAACGTATTAACTGAGATATACAAATACTCAAGTAAGGCAGTTGATGATGGAATATTACTTACAGAGGGAAACCATTTGATGCTGAATAGAGATGTTCGGGTAACCATTCATGTCGGAAGATGACGCGATATTATATATGAATATGTCAGTTAGAATTATGTCATCTCTGTTTATGTATGTTAAGTAGACCTATGGATTAATTGCCTCGTCCCTTTAAATCGTGTGCAAAGACTGAATGAATCGAATCGAAGTTTCGTATGTATATGGAAATATGTCAGCTAGAAGTGGAGGACAGATGGTGTCCAGATGTTATGTTTCTGTTGTTTGACAGAATATAAAATCATCAAAATACAATCTGCATCAGCAACAGTGATAATAGAACGGAGAAAAGATGACAAAAACGGAGGTGTTGATATCTTACGATGTAATACTTTGTACCCTAGGTGTACAGTAAAAGTAAAATCATATTGTGCTGGATGTCGCAAATATCAGTAACTCTACACTAGAATTATTAATACGTTTTTAAAGAAACAATCAAATAAAAGTAATTACTAATCACATCACACGGTGGTCTCATTTTGGAATATACAGAGACAATTTCCCGAGATGCTTATTACATTTTCAAATAAGTCTTTAGAAAGATACATGTACTTTCTATTAAAAGGTAGTAGTTAAATGCTTATAATGAGTTTATATGAGTATATATTATATATATATATATATATATATAATAATAATAATAATAATAATAATAATAATAATAATAATAATAATAATAATAATAATGTCAGAATATCACAGTATCCATTCTTTAAGTCCGTTAGCGCGTTCACCTTAACGGTTCATCAGACGGAAATTGTTGTTAAGATAATCCGTCTGATGAACCGTTAAGGTGAAAGCGCTAACGGAATTAAATAATGGATACTGTGATATTCTGACATTTTATTTTATTATTATTTATCGCTGTACCAAGATCACCAATACTATATATATATATATATATATATATATATATATATATATATATATATATATATATATATATATATATATATTGATTGAATAAATATATAAAACAGATGATATGAAAATGTGTGAAGAAGATTAGGTTAGGATATTTTTCTTACACGATTTACTGAGAGCTGCAAAACAGTTAAAACCTTGTTTTTCTTTTTACCTCAACCAGGTCATGAACTAACTTTCAACATACCATAACTGGTCTATATCAAAAATAGAAAACAAAATTATAATAAAAAAAACCGGGAAACAAATTTTTCACATTATTTTCAAGCAGCCGTTGAAATAAACATTTTCAAATAAATGTTAGCAAATTATTGCTTCATTGCTTCTCTATATTGAATATGGATCTATTAATAAAATGACCAAAATTAAAGTGTGGAATTCACTAATCCAAAAAAAGTCAAACATCCAAAATTTAACTTCAAAAGAGAAACATATTTTCTTAAGACACCCGTCTAGAACACTCCGGTACATTCGGTTTGATATCTATGCAACCGGTCTACCGGTACTCTCTGGGATCTATGCCCACCCTGGATCCACTAGACAGATCTAGCCCAAAAAGTGACACCCCTTATCAGTGACCTTGTGTACTTCAGCCCTATCAAGTTTGATCAAAATCTCTCTAGGATTCTGAAGAAGCCAAAAGTACGAAAAGTTTATACAGAAGAGACAAACAAACGGACGAACGGACGGACGGAGCCAGGGGAGTTTAAAAGTTATGTACAGTATTAGATAAGTATATAGTATATTAGTATTATGTACATGTATCATGTTTTATTTGGTTGGATGACTTTGTAATCTGAACATGTCTCATTTCTACTTAGTATTGGGAGCTTTCCCATGATGGAGAAATACGACACGGTATGAATTGTATAACAACAGCGGAGAGCGGAGGTGTTGTATCTACACCGTGTAGCCAAACCAAAAGCCAACTCTACCGCTGGACATATACTGAGGTTTGTCTGCCAATATCATCCAATGTCATTGTGTCGTTTGTCGTGTAGTTGTAAAACTGTCGAAAAATAATGCACATCACAACATAGTAATAATTAATAATAAACCTGCTAAACAGACCATAATTCGACAATGTCTATATCCAATTACTTAGACATTCAAACAAATTGCAGGAACATCCTTACATACACTATATAGATTGAACGTATACTGTATAACTGCTAATTATACAGTAACACTTAGATGTGGTGAATGAAGGCAAGCATAATCCCAGGATGATAATGCGACTAAGATAATGAGATTAGGCGAATTAAGACGATAAGATCAGGTGACTAAAATGATAACATCAGGCGACAAGCGAATAAGATAGAATCAGACGACTAAGGTGATAAGATCAGGCGACAAGCGAATAAGATAGAATCAGACGACTAAGGTGATAAGATCAGGCGACAGGCGACTGAGATAGAATCAGACGACTAAGGTGATAAGATCAGGCGACAGGCGACTGAGGTAGAATCAGACGACTAAGGTGATAACATCAAGCGACAAGCGAATAAGATAGAATCAGACCACTAAGATGATAATATCAGGTTACAAAGATAAAAAGATCGCACGACTGGCGAACAAGATGATAAGAACAGATGACTAAATAATAAGATCAGATCACTGGGATGATAATATTAGGCGACTGGCATCTAATATGATAAGATCAGACGATGATAAGGCAAGGCAGCTTACACGATACGATCACTAATATGATAAGCAACAGGGGACTAAGTTGATAAGATTGGTCGACTGGTGACTAAGATGATAATATCAAACAATTAAAGTGATAAGACAAGACTATAACATCAGGCGACTACGATGTTAACATCAGGCGACTAAGATGTTAAAATCAGGCGACTAAGATGATAAAATCATGTTACTAACATGATGAGACCAGGCGAATTATATAATAATATTAGGCCAAAAAGATGATAACATCAGACGATTATGAAGCAAGACCAGCCCGGACGCCTAATACAAGATCAGGTGAATAAGACGAATAGTTCTCATCTGCTGGCTAGCCAAGTCCATCAAGGACATGATTTACGTCAAAGGGAATGAAATGAGAGTTTTAGTCCAAGAAGGAGAGTTCATATTGTATGTATTTAATATCATTCGTCAATTGTAGGAATACGAGTTGGTGGAAGAGAAGTCGAATAAATGTCTGACAGCCATAGAACCTTACAAGCAAGTTCTGGTATCCAAGTGTAATGGAGATGTACGTCAGAAGTGGTCATGGAAACGAAAATAGCAATACTGTTCTGGAAACAAGAGGCCCAAGTGGGCCTATATCGCTCACCTGAGTACCTATATTATCAGTCATGCATGAAGGAAAAATTCATTTATTTTTGCATTAATGTGACCAAGTCAACACAGATGTTGAAAATATGTCAAATTTTATTTCAGGCTAGAATAAAAAACAACACTTTTTTGCACATCCATTCAGGTGATTTTGATATTAAGCATTTCCTTTGTCTCTGCAAGAAGTCATTCAGGGCAACAAGTTAGTCATTTTCTTTAGGTGGGGCCTTTTGTTGACTGATTTCAAGTCTGGGTCATGAACAACAATTGTTTCAAATATTGTCCAGATCTAACTTAAAATTGCCTAATTTCATATGTTGAGTGTTGAGAAACATCTAAAAACTTATTTAGATGTGTAAAGAAATGAAAAAAAAAATTTGACCACAGCTGGATTTGAACCGCTACTCTCCATATTTCAATTACCAAGTGGTATATGTACTATTGTGAGAACTACTTTTTAGACATGGTGGCATTATCTGTTAACCAATTTGGATGAAATTTACCAAATTGATAGAGGACTTTTAGTACTTCATGTATTCCATGTTTCATTAAAATCTTTCATGTGGTATAACAGCAGAAGTGAAAAATGTGATTGAATTGTTCCTATACACCCTCATTTGGAAGTCTTAAAAAATTCATAGAAAATCCAAAAATTGCGATATTGACAAAATTCTTTCAAAGTAACAATCCTTACCATAATTATGATCACAATAGTCCATAAGAAATCATCATTATCAATTAACTAGGAAATAAGACACTTTTTTCTGCATTGAATCACCAAGTCCAAAGAAATGTCGAAAAAAATTCTAAAATTTGATTTTGGAAGGGAACCAAAATGACAATACATCTTCACTCATCCCTCTAGATCATTTCTATGCATTCTGTTTGTCTCTGTATACAGCCCGTATGAAAAAGAATATTGTTAAACGAGGGAACTCTTTTGTGACCTACTCTTGACTATGGTGGCGCCACCTGTAAAGAGGTCTGGACGAAAACAACAGAATTTGAAGAGGATCATAAGTGACTTATTTCTACCAAGATTTATTAAAATCCTTCAAACAGTTTTGTAGAAAAAGTTGAAAATGTGAAAATGGCCAACCCCCCCCACCCCCCTTTTTTTTTTTTTGGAAGTCTTAAACGTAAAATTCCTAATTTCATATGTTGAGTGTTGAGAAACATCTAAAAACTTATTTAGATGTGTAAAAAAAAAAAAAAATTTTTTGACCACAGCTGGATTTGAACCGCTACTCTCCATATTTCAATTACCTAGTGGTATATGTACCATTGTGAGACCTACTTTTAGACATGGTGGCATTATCTGTTAACCAATTTGGATGATCCGCACAAAAAACAAAACCTTTGAAAAGGACTATGAGTACTTGCATCCTACCCAGTTTTATCACAATCCTTCAAGTTGTTCTGTAGATCAAGTTGAAGATATGAAAAATTGTCCCCCCCCCCCCCTTTTCTTGGAAGTCTTAAAAAATTCATAAAAAATTCAAAAATTGAGATATTGAAAAAATTCCTTCACACCAGCATTCCTTACCATAGAAATGATTAAATGAAACCAAATGAATGCATCAATGTTTACTAAAAGAAAATAATAACTCTTTAATGCATTAAAATAACAAAGTCCAAAATAAAAATGAAAAAACGTCAAAAATTTGATTTCGGAATGGAACCAAAAATAACAACACTTCTTCACACATCCCTCTATCTCATTCCTATGCAGTCGGTTAGTCTCTGTATGCCCCCGGTCTGAAGAAGAAGTTTGTCAAAGTAGGGTACCCTCTTTGACCTACTTTTGCCTGTGGTGGCGCCACCTATTCATGGATCCTGACAAAGATGACCACATTTGTCGGGGACCTTGAGTACTTGATGCATGCCAAGTTTCATTGAATTCCAGCAAGTGGTTCTGAAGAAAAAGTTCAAATTGTGAAATGTTTACACCAATTGTCCCACCCCCCTTTTTCTTGAAAGTCTTAGAAAATTCATAAAAAATCCAAAAAATGAAATATTGAAAAAATTTCTTCGCAGTAGTATTTCTCATCATAAAAATGATCAAATTAAACCAAATTAATGCATCAATGTTTACTAAAAGACAAAAATACTTCTTTTCTGCATTAAAATTACAAAGTCCAAAAAAACGTAAAAAAAATGTCAAAAATTATTTATCGGATTTCAACGATATGAACAAACTTTAGACATACATCCTTCTAGATCACTCAGATGCCATTAGTTTTATAGTCCATACACTGGTTCTGGAGAAGAAGATTTTCAAAGAGGGGTACCCTCTGAGATCTATTTTTAGCAATGGTGGCGCCACCTATTGAGGGATTTATATGAAATGAACAAACTTGGTAGAGGACGGACGACGGATGACGGACGACGGACGACAGACGACGGACGACGGACGGACGACGGACGGACGACGGACGAAGAGTGATGCCAATAGCTCACTTGAGCCTTTGGCTCAGGTGAGCTAAAAAAGCAGTACCTAAAGAAAAAGTATTTTTTCCGTCAGGAAATTGTGATATTTTTAAATTAAGAACACATATTTTACAAAAATGGACAACAGCTGACTTTCTATGATTGAAAGAAAATACAGATACCATAACAAGAATGGTCTACTCCATTTTGTAGATTTCGGGAGAAGTGACCACACCAATTCAAATACTTTTTTGTTACACAAATGGATAAACATGTACATATATTCACAAACAGTCATAACTTCTTAATCACAGCTATTACGTAGAGATGTAATTTACGAATATAATATTCATTATTCATAACAATTTATGTTTTCTGTGAAGAGCTCTCACACAAAGGAAATAAAAGGCCCAAGAGGACCCGTATCGCTCATCTGAACACAATTTGCTCATCCACAAACAAACGATTGATAACAGATATACGCAGATACATATACTTTATAACTGATTGTTTTGACAACAGATAAACGACTATAAACTTGCATTTGTTTCTGTACACTGAAGAAATCAATACAAATTAAAAATAAAGCATATGTGAAACAATTAAGTCAGAACTCCTTTCTTTTCCCTCATTTTGTTTTAAATATTATTCTTAAATCTTGTTTTTGGTAGGTGTAAAATGAACATTTTGTTTTCCTTTAGTACCGTTTAAACTGCTTTCCTTCAACATGACAGAACTGTCCTGCATCAAAATTAGTGAAAACGTCATACAAAACCATTGAGTGATTATTGTTTTACGTCATTCCATGATTATTTCACTTATATATGGTGAAGGAATCTGCCTGATGCATTGCATACAAATTTATACCTTTGGAACGGACCCACTGAAGCAGTGAGGGATCATTCACGTGCCACGCTCTCTATGACACAGGACTTTTTACTCTCTCATCCGAAAGACAGAACACCGGTGAATAAAAAAGTCAATAAAATAAACTTTGACATGAAGCTTTCAAATAACTCTTCAAATAGATTTTTACTGATAAACGTTGCCCAAATAAACGCTTATGAAACAAGCTGAGTTTGTGAAACACTAATGCCCCCGGCGGAACCAAAGTCCAAAAAGTTATTTTTAGCGTGAAGATCATTGTCAAGGTCAAAAGGTCGTCGAACTTGGTGTCCTTTGAAAGGGCTTCATTAGTTGAGTAAATATGTCAAATTTGAAGTCTCTGTTCCTCACGGTTCAAAAGTTATAGCCAAGGTTGACAAGTTGACAACAGACAGACAAACAGACACGACAAAAACAATATACTCCCGATCTATCGATTCGGGAGGGTGGGGGACATGAAAATAGTCCATCAAACTGTATCATTACAGACTATTTGTATATCCTCCATCTTCCTTCTTTTCATCTTTTTAAAAAATGCAGAAAAACCAAGAAATTATTTATGTATTTCCTTTCTTTCCAGTTACATTAACTACAATAAAATCAGAAATCAATTAAAACACACAGATTCAATGCATACACAATCAGTCAATCTGCACAAAGAAAATCTAGAAATTATCTGAAATTAGTCTCAAATAACAAAGTTTTATGTACACTGTATTATATTACCACAGACAACGGACAATAATTGACCAGCAATGGACAACAGACAACGGACAATAACTGAACAGCAATGGAAAACATACAACGGACAATAACTAGCCAGCAATGGACAACAGATAACGGACAATAACTGACCGTCCATGGATGTCAGATAACGGACGACGGACAATGCCCTACCACAATAGTTCAATTGAGCCTTTGGTTCAGGTGAACTTTGGCATTTCATTCATTTTGTTCGATTTCCAGTAGCGCATCAAGACCACTACAAAGCTTCGTCATCGACTTACTGCATATTTTCGCCGACGTCTTGGTCAATGACTTCGATCTCCAAAAACTGTCTAACACTCTGATGTAAACTAGGCTTCATTGTGTGCCCATTAGTGGCATTATAGTCTTCAATGTGTAAACATTCCCTGGGTACCAGTAGTGGCATTGTAGTCTTCAATGTGTGAACATTCCCTGGGTACCAGTAGTGGCATTATAATCTTCAATGTGTGAACATTGAAGATTACCAGTAGTGGCATTATAGTTTTCAATGTGTGAATATTCTCTGGGTACCAGTAATGGCATTGTAGTCTTCAATGTGTGAACATTTTCCTGGGTACCAGTAGTGGCATTATAATCTTCAAAGTGTGAACATTCCCTAGGTACCAGTAGTGGCATTATAGTTTTCAATGTGTGAACATTCCCTGGGTACCAGTAGTGGCATTGTAGTCTTCAATGTGTGAACATTTCCTGGGTACCACTAGTGGCATAACAGTCTTCAATGTGTGATCATTCCCTGGGTACCAGTAGTGGCATTATAATCTTCAATGTGTGAACATTCCCTGGGTTCCAGTAGTGGCATTATAATCTTCAATGTGTGAACATTCCCTGGGTACCAGTAGTGGCATTATAATCTTCAATGTGTGAACATTCCCTGGGTACCAGTAGTGGCATTATAGTTTTCAATGTGTGAACATTCCCTGGGTACCAGTAGTGGCATTGTAGTCTTCAATGTGTGAACATTCCATGGGTATCAGTAGTGGCATTATAATCTTCAATGTGTGAACATTCCCTAGGTACAAAATGTGATATGCACCATAAAGTGTGATATACACCACAAAATGTGACAGAAACCACAAAGTGTGATATGCACCACAAAATATGATAGATACCAAAACGTGTGATATATACCACAAAATGTGACAAATTTTTTTACTGTGTAAACATTAAAGTGGGCATACATGCATGTATAACAGCAATCATAAGCAATGCTTTGTTTTTGTGGTAAAAATAGCAAAATAGTTTGACACAAATAAGTCAAAATAACTTACAACAAGCTAAACGCAATGTCAGTCTGAATCCATCAAAACATAAGATTGAGGTCAAGGTCACCAAATTTCACTTCAGTCTGCAAGAATTAATCAATGTCTACAAACCAACCGAGTTCGACGTAGATTTTATCAATGGTATGCAAGAACTCAAACTAAATGCAAATTGTTTATGCTGGATGAACAGACAGACAGACTTTGCCAATGAATAGGACAGACTTTCTTTGCAAAACACAACACCTCTATATTTAGAACATTTATTACATTATTCCATAGCAAACTTAATGCAACATCCCTCTCATTGTAGACAAACATCAGGAGATGCAGATTACTAACAACATGTATAAATCAAAATGAATCAAATATAACACAATTGCGTATACATCATCACTTATTTCTTTTCCAGGCATTCAATCCAGTAATCAACACTTTCATATCACTTATTTGAACACCTATGTTTAGTAGACATTTAAATATTTTCAATAAATTCAATACATGTATTTCAATACAATGACAAATCTTATGCACCAAAAAAGATGAATTCTCAACATGATACTTTATAAGAATGCTGTAGTAATATTAAAAAAGATGCCCAAATGGGCCTACAGTGGCCACCTGAGTACAAAAGCAATTGACTGCTTGAAAAAATAAGCAGATACACAAATTCACACTAAGCTTTTGTATTTGACTACTGTCATAATACTGCTACTTTGAATCATCGACTTAAAGCATATCTGCACAGGCCATATCAAGCAAAAGAAATATTTCATTAAATCATATTAAGAAAGTAATTTTCAAAATTTTGAACCGGATGAAAACCAAAAAAATTTCACTCAGTAGGGAAGGTGCCACCCTTCAGTACAGAAGCATATTAGTGCCACATTGATTAGAGGCTGGAAGTCTCAACTTAAACTTGGAAATTCTGACTTTTTTCTAATATGTCTACTATCATATCATATGTTACATGTATATAAATATATGTATATAGTTGGGTGCAGTCCTAACAAAACATTATGATAACACTGCCCCTGTACTCAGGACTGCCATATATTTACATGTAAATAGACTTTGAGGAAGTTTGAAGTACAAACACACACACACACACACACACACAGAGATATATATATATATATATATATATATATATATATATATATACACACACACACTTACATATATATATAGAGAATGAGAGAGAGAAAGACTTTGGGGAAGTCTGAAGTACAAACACGCACACACACACACAGATATATCTATATATATATATATATATATATATATATATACAATGTATATATTATTTCTATATAATTATATATATATATTTATATAATTTTATATATTTACATATACAGAGAGAGAGAGATACTTTAAGAAATTAAATAAATATAAATATAAAAAAAACATAAAGAATTATTTCTTTTATATGTACAGAAATATGCAAGATTAATGAAAATATGGTAATATATGAAAATCACCTGCAACCTTATTCACAAAATAACTAAAATAAAATGACTAAAATTTGGTGTAAACTTACCAGTTTGACCGTCTTCACAAAGATTCATAAACTTAGATAAGGCTAAAATAAGTCGCAACTTTACATGTGCCATAACTTTCTGTAAAATTTATGTTTTTGTTCTAAATTTAATCTTAAGTGCAAAAATGACATAAAATCGTATATGTTAAAATGGCAGAGGCATACTTTCTCTTTCTCAATGATATCAACAGAAGAATTCAAGGCATGAAAGAGTATTCCATGATCATAAAAAACCATTAGATATCTACAAATGATGGAAAATTTTAATTAAGAAATTATTATAAAGACCAAAAATGCTGTCAACTTAACAGGTCTTACTCACCAAAATATTAACGAAATGTCTACAAAGTATTACTGTTATAGAAGTTTCCAACTTACACATACAATAAGTTGTTGACATGAAATTTTCAGGAGAGAATGGAATAATATAACTGATACGTGTCTCTGAACTAAAGTTGTAACGTTTTTTTTTCTCTTTTTTCTGTTTTTGGACATCACACTTGATTTAAACTTGTTTGTTCTCGGTAACATTTGCAGATAATATTAATTTCTAAAATGCTAAACTTAAAATCACCAGTTCACATATTTTGATTCATTAAATTTTTGTTTGACAGAATACCTTTTGAATCCACAAAACATCTGAAATTTATGAATAATCTTAGAAGAATGCAAAGACTTTATGGTAAATTATGTCTTGTCTTGTAAAAATTGTTAAAAAATTGATCGTGTCTCATTGCTGAAATATCTATATCAGAGCAAACACTAAATGTCTCCTTTCGCCACTGAGCAGATTAGGGCTGTGTGTAAAAGTCAAAACTTTACAACCAAAATATTTAAAAGAAAACTTATGACCACTTTTCTGATTATCACTTAAGAGTACCTGTAAGTGCAAACTTACAAGAAAACTTTAGACAAATCTTACAACAAATCTTTGTGAATAAGGCTGCTGGAAACTAATACTTTCAGTCTTTTCTATCAGCTGTGCCTTGACCTTTGGACCCCAAAATCAAGAGGGTACTCCTCTCTTGATAAGTAAACATAAATTTGGTTTGAATATGAATAAAGGTACTTGAGTTATCGTCTGGAAGACACATGTGACGAAATGATGGAAGGTCAAAAGGACAAAAGGATGGAAGAACAGACAAACAGACACTTAATGCCTCCTGTCATAGCTGATGGAGGCATAAAAGTGACACGTGGCATAAAAATGGCACATAATATACTAAAACATATAAAAAACTATATAAAAATACATATGTAAAATACAGAATAAGACATAATAGAAAAAAAAAATATGGAATTTCAAAGATTAAATTTGGAAGTACTAAAATTAATGTTGGAATTACCAAAATTAAAGTCAGAATTTCCAAAATTAATGTTGGAAAAACAAAAAAATAAAAATGTGTCAATGTGGCACCAATACGCTTCCACACTTTAGCATACCAACGGTCATTCAAAAAATAAAACAGAAGGAAAACATTCATAAAATATTAAAGAAAATCAATTTCAACAGAGGAACTTCTAAATAAATTCTGAAATGAGAAGACTCTAATAGAAGACAGCAAGCTAAAGAAGACTTTGTTACTAATATACATTAAATAAATCAAGAGAATGACACAACAATATGTGAATATAATTATTTCAGAATTCTTTTATCCAGTTTCCTTATTATTCTAAATAAAGTCATAAAAAACCCCACAAAACTAAATTTAGACCTGAAACTTTCAAATTAACCTTCTAATAAACTTTTTCTAACATAAACTGGCAAATAAATGGCTTCTTATTATTTCAAATAAATAACAAAAAGAAAAACGAAATAAAACTTTGGACACAAAAATTTTGAAAAACGACTATAAAGTCATTCATATATATATTTTTAATACAACTTCTTGAGTGCTTCATAACACTTAGAAACTTGTTCTGGTGTGAAATTAAATGAAACATATTTTCCCTTCAATGGGTTTAGAACCACTGTCCTTCAGCATACAAGGACTGGTCTATATTGTTCATGTCACTCCACCATTATTTCACTTATATCATGACAGTATCCGTTTCATGCATCACATATCACCTTCCCTTTTTCAAAATCTTAAACAAGTTGTATTTGTGAAATATGAATGCCTACGGTGTCAACTTTGTCAGTATAGGCTGTTGTCTTAAAACAAGGTCTAACTCCAAGGTCAAGGTCACAAGGTCAAAATTATTGTACCAACCAAAAGGTTTTGTCACAAGAAATATACATGTGAAATATTAAAAACCTACCTCTTGCAATTCAATAGTTGTAACCAATGCTAAAGTCAAAGGTCACAGTCAAAATCACAAGGTCAAAAAGTATCATACCAACAGAAAGGTCTTGTCACAAAAAATACACATGAGAAATATGTAAGCCATACCACTTGTGAATCAAAAGTTAAACCAATGTTAAAGTTTCTGAAATGAAGGTAAAAGGTCATAATCAAAGTTACACATTAAAAAATTATCATATTGATGTTAAGGGTTTGTCACAAGGAATATGCATTTGAAATATGAAAGCCCTAACTCTTAACATTTAAAAGTTATAACCAATGTATATCTGTTAAACTGCACAAATTCTATCCATTATAAGGAACCTTCAACAGAAACCTATAGTCCTGTCTGTCTTTATCAGTGAGGAGCAAAATCTTTATTTCTTATATATTAAGATTGATTGAATATTGTTTTACGTCACTCCATGATTATTTCACATATATGGTGACGGCATCTGCCTGATGCATTTCATACAATTTTACCTTTGCAATGGACCCACCTGATGCAGTGAGGGATCCTTTACATCACATGCCTACCGTGACATGGGACCTACATTTTCACTTTCTCATCCAAAAAACAGAACACCGGTGTGTCCAGGGCTGGAGTCGAACCAAGGACCTCTCAATCATGAGCCGAGCACCTTATCCACTAGGCCACACCGGCTTAGAATAAGAAGTGAACATTTGTTCATTCTATGTTTACAACCTTTCAGAAGAGTTACTCAACAGGCTTTCTTGCCTTTTTGTTTTGTACCTTTCAGAGTAGCATACAATATAAATGCTGTATATGTATTTACATAAAATGATGGTATTCTCTATGAAATTTCTATAATTGCTTGTATAAGAAAAACTTTGAAAATAAATTAAACAATTATACCTGGATTTATAAAAACAGCACTAAATTCTGATTACTGATGTGCAGTATATCACAGTAATGTAAACTGGTACAAAAATGAGAAAATTTAAATACATTTAGAATCAAGGAAGATGGTTGGACTTCCTATTTTCACCTGGTAAATTCTCATACGACATGTTACTGGCTTCAGTACAACAAAAACGCTTTCCTAAAAGGTACAGCACTATGAGCATGGCCTGAAAAATAATTAATCAATCGTTCCAATTGCTTTTATAATAAGTATTTCTGCTTAACTTTTTTCTAATAAGTATTTCTGCTTAACTTATTTTATTATAAGTATTTCTGCATAAGTTCTTATCTTCTTCGATTCTTATAGTAAGTATTTCTGCTTAACTTCTTTATAATAAGTATTTCTGCTTAACTTTCTTATAATAAACATTTCTGCATAAGTTCTTATAATAAGCATTTCTGTTTAACTTCTTTATAATAAGTATTTCTGCTTTACTATTTTTATAATAAGTATTTCTGCATAAGTTCTTTATAATAAGTATTTCTGCTTAACCTAATGTTCCACAAAGAGTGATATATTTTGTCCATACAGAAGAAATCAACATTAATGATGTACTTTATTTTAGTCTTTGACAAGTTTTACATACTAATATAATCTCTGAATTATTTATAAATCATTAATGCTACTAACAGCAAAGAAGAGAACACATGCTGCTGCTGAGAATCCCCATTCAAAGCTGACTTCCTGCACAAACAAGCCTCCTACGATGGGTCCTAGTAACGCCCTACAATATAGACAATTGTTATACCTCTATATAATAGTTTCAATATAAACCCTAAAGAAAAAGTCCAATATATGAGCTTTTAATACCAATATATTCTGCATATCAAAATCTAGTTTAGGAGGAATTGAAAAGACCAGATATTTTGCTTAATTAGAAAGATTTAAGAAACTCTAAGTTCACTGGCCATAACTCTCGTAATTTGATTTGGACAGCATTCATCTTCTAATATGTATATCTTCATAGGATGTTCTTCTTTTGTATTAAGTTTCATTAAAATTCCCAAAGGGTTTAAGAGGACAAAAACAAAGGCATTTTAAGAAACTCTAAGTCCAAGAGTCTTGACTCCTGTAATTATCTTGGACAACATTCCCCTTCCAATATACACATCTTCATATGGTGTCCATTCCTTGAACTAAGTTTCATTCAAATCCCCTGAAGGGTTTACAAGTTAAGAAGATAAATAGGTGGGACAGATAGTTGACAGCAGTTATAAGATTATGCAGGCAGATAAAAATATGAATTTACCATTAACTAAAAACACTTAGGAGGAACATTTCTAGATCACTCCATAGCATTCAGTTTGTCAAAAGGTGGTTTGTCAAAGGAAAATACTGTGTAGGGTCTATGTGGCCCTACCATGGATTCATTACTTGACAGATCTGGATGAATTACAACAAAATTTGTAGGGGACCTTGAGTAAGTCATTCCTGCCAAATTTGATCAAAATCCTTTCAGCAGTTCTATGGGAAAAATTTGAAAATGTGAAAACGTTGGATAGACAGACATTGAAAGATGCAGAATGACAGAAAAGTGTCAATTGGATGGACAAACAGATGTAAAAGGGGTGAACTATGACATTAAGTCATATGAAACTTTGACTCAGGTGAACTAATCTTAAAATTTTTTATTATTTACCCCAGTGAGAAAGCTGAATTAAAACAACCGGACACTACTCCAAATGTATCCAAATTCTCTGGCATACCAATACTCCTGCAATTTATAATATAACTGTAAATTGACAGATAACATCATTCAAGTCCTTAAAATGTTTCCTACTCCAACACAAACATGTCTGCTTTTTTTCTTTATCATTTGTTTGTATTTACCATTATTATTAATGTATGCTATTTTTTATCTGAACTGTTACTAAGATATGATTTTTGCAAAGTTCATCATTGTTTTTTGGTATCCTTATTACACTTGTACCTACTTGGCACCATTCATCAGGCCATTAAATGTTGGTATAAGTGAGCAGCCAAGTCCCAATCCAAATAAAATCAGTGAAATCACCATTACCCATAGCGTACTGCAATAGATGATAAACACACAAATCTGTGAAACAATGATATAAATGACAGAGACTGCAATACCTTAATTATCTAGTAATTATATCATAAAGAATGGGCATGCCTGCAGGAATCTAAATGGACATGTCTGGAGAAAATTTGAATGGATGTGCGGAGGAAATTTAAATGGACATGTCTGGAGGAAATTTAAAAGCACTAAAAGGCTATCTCAGATTGACAGTAACCCACTAACAATATGAAACTATTTGATAAACAAACAAAGTGTTATCAAACCATCTGATAACAAATACAGTGTTATCAAACCATCTGATAACAAACAAAGTGTTATCAAACCATCTGATAACAAACACAGTATAATCACAGATTACCACGCTCACCTCGATACAGTATTTGTAAAACAAAAACAATAAAGAATAGGAGGAAGTTCTATAGAACATTGTTATCAACTTCTTAGCCAGACATTGACGCCCTTGGATATAGGACAAGCTCATCTCAACTTCCTTGTAAACTATTTCTTCACTCAGATATAACCATCATGTAAAATAATATCACAGAAACAAGGAACATACAAATGTACACATTTTTCACAGAATTTAGAGTCTCCATTGAATATACTTACAATGGTACTACATGATCAATAAGGGGAGAAGGACCTATCAACAAACACGCAATGACAGCCACCAAATTACCCACGATCATCATGGAATTCACGATTTTCTACAATATAAATCGTAACATATACAAGTCTTTCTACTGAATAACTTGATACGATAATCACTGATCTAATTCAGATAACACTTTTCTTTCAATCTCTCTTGAATTTTTTTAAACATGATATTCATTTACATGTAGTTTTCTGTTTCAAATACCAAGCATGCATATGACAGCAGATAAAGGAATTTTTACTTGTATCCTTTTATGCCTGGGAATTATTGAAGGAATACTTACTAAAGAATCTGATATGTATCCAAACAATGGAGCAGTCAGTGTGTAAGTACCCGACACTAACAGGAACATTAATCCAATGGCCCACGTCTTGTCTGTTAACTAAAATCAAACCAAAGACACTGTGCAGTCACAAGCTTCACTGTTTGAGTCACAAGTTCTACTGCTCTAGTCACTGTGGAGTCACAAGTTGAACTGCTCTAGTTATTGTGGAGTCACAAGCTCTTTCTTTTACTCTAGTCAATGTGGAGTCACAAACCTTACTGCTCTAGCCACTGTGGAGTCACAAGCTTAACTGCTCTAGTCACTGTAGAGTCACAAGCCTTTCTGCTCTAGTCACTATGGTGTCACAAGCTTTACTGCTCTAGTCACTGTGGAGTCACAAGCTTTACTGCTCTAGTCACAGTGGAATCACAAGCTTTACTGCTCTAGTCACTGTGGAGCCACAAGCTTCACTGCTGGAGTCACTGTGGAGTCACAAGCTTCACTGCTCTAGTCACTATGGTGTCACAAGCTCTACTGCTCTAGTCACTTTGGAGTCACAAGCTTCACTGCTCTAGTCACTGTATAGTCACAAGTTTCACTGCTCTAGTCACTGTGGAGTCACAAGCTTTACTGCTCTAGTCACTGTGGAGTCACAAGCTTTACTGCTCTAGTCACTGTGGAGTCACAAGCTTTACTGCTCTAGTCACTGTGGAGGCACAAGCCTTACTGCTCTAGTCACTGTGGAGGCACAAGCCTTACTGCTCTAGTCACTGTGGAGGCACAAGCTTTACTGCTCTAGTCACTGTGGAGGCACAAGCTTTACTGCTCTAGTCACAGTGGAATCACAAGCTTTACTGATCTAGTCACTGTGCAGTCACAAGCTTCACTGTTTGAGTCACAAGTTCTACTGCTCTAGCCACTGTGGAGTCACAAGCTTTACTGCTCTAGTCACTGTGGAGTCACAAGCCTTACTGCTCTAGTCACTATGGTGTCACAAGCTTTACTGCTCTAGTCACTGTGGAGTCACAAGCTTTACTGCTCTAGTCACAGTGGAATCACAAGCTTTACTGCTCGAGTCACTGTGGAGTCACAAGCTTTACTGCTCAAGTCACTGTGGAGTCACAAGATTTACTGCTCGAATCACTGTGGAGTCACAAGTTTCACTGCTCTAGTCACTGTGGAGTCACAAGCTTCACTGCTCGAGTCACTGTGGAGTCACAAGCTTTACTGCTCTAGTCACTGTGGAGTCACAAGCTTCACTGCTCTAGTCACTGTGGAGTCACAAGCTTTACTGCTCTAGTCACTGTGGAGGCACAAGCCTTACTGCTCTAGTCACTGTGGAGGCACAAGCTTTACTGCTCTAGTCACTGTGGAGGCACAAGCTTTACTGCTCTAGTCACAGTGGAATCACAAGCTTTACTGCTCTAGTCACTGTGCAGTCACAAGCTTCACTGTTTGAGTCACAAGTTCTACTGCTCTAGCCACTGTGGAGTCACAAGCCTTACTGCTCTAGTCACTGTGGAGTAACAAGCTTTACTGCTTAAGTCACTCTGGAGTCACAAGCTTTACTGCTTTAGTCACTGTGCAGTCACAAGCTTTACTGCTCTAGTCACAAGCTTTACTGCTCGAGTCACTGTAAAGTCACAAGCTTCACTGCTCGAGTCACTGTGGAGGAATAAGCTTTACTGCTCGAGTCACTGTGGAGGAACAAGCTTTACTGCTCTAGTCACTGTGGAGTCACAAGCTTCACTGCTCTAGTCACTGTGGAGTCACAAGCTTTACTGCTCAAGTCACTGTGGAGTCACAAGCTTCACTGCTCTAGTCAATATGCAGTCACAAGCTTTATTGCACTAGTCACTGTGGAGTCACAAGCTTTACTGCTCTAGTCACTGTGGAGTCACAAGCTTCACTGCTTGAGTCACTGTGGAGTCACAAGCTTCACTGCTCTAGTCACTGTGGAGTCACAAGCTTCACTGCTCTAGTCACTGTGGAGTCACAAGCTTCACTGCTCTAGTCACTGTGGAGTCACAAGCTTTACTGCTCTAGTCACTGTGGAGTCACAAGCTTTACTGCTGGAGTCACTGTGGAGTCACAAGCTTCACTGCTTGAGTCACTGTGGAGTCACAAGCTTTACTGCTCTAGTCACTGTGGAGGCACAAGCTTTACTGCTCTAGTCACAATGGTGTCACAAGCTTTACTGCTCTAGTCACTGTGGAGTCACAAGCTTTACTGCTCTAGTCACAGTGGAATCACAAGCTTTACTGCTAGAGTCACTGTGGAGTCACAAGCTTTACTGCTCTAGTCACTGTGGAGTCACAAGCTTTACTGCTCTAGTCACTGTGGAGTCACAAGCTTCACTGCTCTAGTCACTGTGGAGTCACAAGCTTTACTGCTCTAGTCACTGTGGAGTCACAAGGTCTACTGCTCTAGTCACTGTGGAGTCACAAGCTTCACTGCTTGAGTCACTGTGGAGTCACAAGGTCTACTGCTCTAGTCACTGTGGAGTCACAAGCTTTACTGCTCTAGTCACTGTGGAGTCACAAGCTCTACTGCTCTAGTCACTGTGGAGTCACAAGCTTTACTGCTCTAGTCACTGTGCAGTCACAAGATCTACTGCCCTCGTCACTGTGGAGTCACAAGCTTTACTGCTCTAGTCACTGTGGAGTCACAAGCTCTACTGCTCTAGTCACTGTAGAGTCACAAGCTCTACTGCTGTAGTCACTGTGGAGCCACAAGCTCTACTGCTCTAGTCACTGTGAAATCACAAGCTTTACTGCTGTAGTCACTGTGGAGTCACAAGCTTTACTGCTCTAGTCACTGTGGAGTCACAAGCTTTACTGCTCTAGTCACTGGAGAAGACTGTGTATAGATAATTATTTTCTTGGTTTTACAGTACTGACATTTTTGCTCTAAGACACAATTACCAAATGAAAGAACAAAAATGCTTATATCATAAGCAGATCATTTCTGTAAATTTCAATGAATTTTGCTACAAAAATGAAGGAGAAAATCTGGTTTAAAGATTTTTACTTTGACTGCCATGGCAGCCATACTGTATATATGGTTGTTGAGTTCCTTGAGTAAATCTATTCTGTAAAGTTTCAACAAAATTACCATGAAAATCAGAAACAAATGAGTCTGTCTGTCTGTCTAGATGAATTCATGGATTTAAGCAGATTTAAAAAAGATTATACAAATGTAAAAAATCTATGTTTGCACAATAGAAATTCAGAAAATTTATATTTCAGGTTTTCTAGATAGATTTCATATCAATTTAGCAATTTAGAATTAACATTTCTTTTCTAAAAATGTCTTTTAACTAACTTGTTGTGACAGATTACTAACCTGAGGTAGATCTGAGAGATGCTGAGCTAATGTAGGGTCCAAGAAACCTAAACAGAATGACCCAGCACTCAGAGAGAAAAACACCAACAGCACATATGGACATCTCAGGAGGTATAACACAGACTTTGACAAGGGCTTACGAGTATCTGTAATAGGAAGATCATAATTATCTGTTATACCTGTGGTCATATTGTAATCATACTGTCCTCTGTTATACCTGTGGTCATATTGTAATCATACTGTCCTCTGTTATACCTGTGGTCATACTGTAATCATACTGTCCTCTGTTATACCTGTGGTCATATTGTAATCATACTGTCCTCTGTTATACCTGTGGTCATATTGTAATCATACTGTCCTCTGTTATACCTGTGGTCATATTGTAATCATACTGTCCTCTGTTATACCTGTGGTCATATTGTAATCATACTGTCCTCTGTAAAGGAAACACCAGAAACTTTAAGTGCAAGTTCCTTGTTTATGGAGTTTATACATTGTCAAGCTGCAATAAATAAAAAAGTTTCTTCCATAACCTTTAAGCACTCAGCACCTTATGCTGCTTGTTCACTGTACAGATAACTGATATGTAATTTACTTGCATATAGTAATGGCAGAACATTCAGAAGATTTTCTTAATTTAAAATCTAAATGCAGTAAAACAATCATACATGTATATTACCTAAGTAATCATGTTTTATTCCCCTGTTTTATTTCCCTCAGTCATTGCAATTACAACAACTCTGCAAATCACAAATTTCTTCAAGACATGTCCTCTGACTCTTTGACCCCAAAGTCAATTGGGTTCCTTTTCTTCCCAATAATAACATAGGGATGAACTTTGGTTCTAACAGTGATGTAACTACACCTCTGCATTGCCAGGGGAATGACTTAGTACTAGTCATCCTATACCTAACTAAAGACAGATAATACATACCATCAATTCTTGGCATGACTTTTATACAAATGCATCCAATGAAGATGATAAAACTACCAAGAACAAAAAATGGCAAACGAAATCCACCAGCCTGCAAAATTGGAAGAATTTACAAAAGGGCCAACTTCATTACAACTAAACTGAAACTAAGCATACATATTTACAATGTACATCAAATATTACAATTAAAGAGTAGTTTTTTAACATTTTTCTTAAACAGTGAGATTAATTTTAATTCTTACAATAAACAACTTTTCATTAATCATTAATGAAGAATGGTTTTAACTATCTGCTAAGGCCACAGATAAAATTAACATGAGGTAACAACAACATGAGGCAACAAAAACCCGAGAAACAAGAGTTGTCAGAAGACAACAGAGCTCGCCAATGGCAACCAAACTTTAATAGCTAAGGTTTAATGTAAGTAGGTCAATCTTCAAGGTCAAGGTCGAAACGTAAAAAAAGTCTTGTCACAAGGACTAAATATAGGAAATATTTAAGCCCTGTCTCTACTGTTCATAAGTTATTACCAAGGTTAAAGTTTTTTTAAAATTAGGTCAAATTTCAAGGTCAAGATTACAAAGTCAAAAAGTTTTGTTCCAAATGAAAAGTTTTGACACAAGGAATACACATGTGAAATATTAAAGCCCTGACTCTAATAGTTCTATAGTTGTGATCCTGGTTAAAGTTTTTGTCTATAGACGACGCTGGGGTTATGACAATAGCTGTAAATACATTCTTCCCAGCGACCTAAAATTAACATGAAATATGTTCTCTAACATAAGGTAACAATAACATAAGATAATAACATGAGACAACAATAACATGAGGTCACAATAACATGAGGTCACAATAACATGAGGTCATAATAATATGAGGTCATAATAACATAAGGTCACAATAACATGAGACAATAATAACATGAGGTCACAATAATATGAGGTAGCAATAATGAGGTCACAATAACATGAGAAATAATTAACATCAGGTAACAAAACAAAAATGTGAGGTAACAATTACATGAGGTAACAATTTCATGAGGTAACAATAACAAATGATAGCATTGATTTTTGAGTGAAAATCACTTCAGATTACCTGATAGAGGGCTCCACCAATGGCTGGTCCCACCATCATACCAAGTCCACCAAATGTCTCCAAGAACCCCTATAAAATTAACACATTACTGAATAAGCAACATTTAACCTTAAGGTTTCGACAACATGTTAATAAAATCCTTACTGAAGACACAATATGCTTTTTAAAGAATATCACCTCAATGAATATATTATCAAGTTAAAAATCACTGACTCAAAGTCTTGAATCTTTTTTAAAGCCATTATCAATTATAGCTAAGAACACGAGTGCCCTGCTAAAGGAAATAACATCTTAACCAAGTCGTCATGGCAACTTAGTCCAAATCAGTGACCTCCAGATTATTAACCTGGTAAATTAGTCACAGGTCCAAACCAGTGACCTTCTGATTCCCATCATGGCACATTAGACCCAAAAATACATACGTGTTTGCTCCCTTATATTTGTGTACATTTAATATATGACATGCAATTTCATTGGTTGACTCTTTTCAATTTACAACATTAAAATCATAGCGTTTGTACCTTGAAACCAATGATGATGTCAGAACTTTATATTACTTTCACATTCACAGATTTACAAATCCTTATGACATATGGCAAAAATATGTACAAGTACACAGATCCTTACGATTTGGCCTCTTGTATGAGCAATTTAAGAGTGGTTATGCGTAAATCCCAGCCATTAATGGTTTATTATGAGTAATTACAATGTATTAATGGCATAAATCTACGAGTTACTTCATATAAATATGAGCAAGTTATGACATTTTAAGAGTTTCCTATGGAAAGTTACGAGTATATTATGGAACTTAATGAGTATATTATGGAACGTTACGAGTATATTATGGAACGTTACGAGTATATTATGGAACGTTACGAGTATATTATGGAACGTTACGAGTATATTATGGAATGTTACGAGTATATTATGGAATGTTACATTTCATCTAGCGGGTAAGCTTTTAAGTGTAATTTAAGAATGGTTGCAAGTAAGTTATCGTTATTTACAAGAACTTATCATTTTTTTATGGTTTAGTTTTGTTTTGTTTTTGGCTTTTTATGTTTTTGCATAAAAGTACTGTATACAGAGAAAATTTTGCCCCTGTTTTATTTTTGCCCTTTTCACTCTCTGATTGAAGGCAATGCGCACTAAATACATCAAAAAAATGCAAGAGCTTTCATACAAAGCAGCAAATTAAGCTGCTCTCTGGCTTTGTCTATAATTTCCACGTTTTCACTTTAAGCCACCACTCGCAGAAGTTATACCGTAAACCTCCTCATTTACACAATTAAGATCTTTCCTTTCTGAAGAAGGAAGTAAGTCTTTGGGTTCTGGTGTAGAATATTTAAAATATCTAAATAACAACATTTTGTTGACATAGGTGAGAGGCCAGCCACCTGTGTTGTGTCCACCTGTATACTAAAAACTTTTGTGTGAACACATATTATGTCATTTTGAACACCTATTCATGTATCACATGATTAAACACGATACTGACTGACCAGGGGATATTATCACTTGAGTACAGGTAATGCATATCAGGCGTCTATGCAGGGGCTTGGGTCACTTTGCCGTAAATACGTTAGGGCAAAAATATGATTTTGAAGGGAGGGGAGGGTGAATTCAAGACGGGGTGAATAAGTTTCAGGTCGTCAAAGGGCGAAAAGAAAGACTGGGCGAATTCAAAGCAGTATACAGTATGCAATTCTTCATGTATCATCCTTTGACTAGCAATATCTCACGAGACAACACAGAGAAACAGATTGCAGTTTTATCAATGATATTCCATAAGTTCAGAAGGAAGAGGAAGATGCCCAGCAGCATACAGATTTTCCTCGGGTCAGGCGGAGGAGGTGTCCAGCTCATGAAACTATATTAAAAATATGTTTTAGAAGATTAAATCAGAATGGAGATAACACATTTGCGTTTGAATGATTTGCAGCATAAATGATATCATTTAATAGATGCAATACAAGTTTTACACTTCCCTTCCACTAATGTGGTGTCACACAGTGGTATAACTAAATCTGGGACTACAAAATGAGACAACTTCTGCTTGCAAATCATTGAAACAAACAACGTTATCCCCTAACTGCTTCTTGTACTGTATAAATACTTTAAGCATTCTTACTAAAACAGTTGTGACGTTATTTGGAAATGAATGAGCAATTATTGCAAACAACGATGTAACAAAGGCCGATGCTCCTAAAGCTTCCATGCTTCGGACCAAAAAACACATCACTATGTATATATCTCCATCCGGTGACTTCTCCAGAAGTCTGAAAATAAATTATGGCATTAAAAAAAACCCTACAAACATATAATCTTATAATAAGAATGCATATAATGAAAATGTTGGTCCTGAGACAAATGCTGCTTAGATTTTATGTTTATAAAACCAGAGAAAATCAGACTTTACTATCACAATTATAATTTAGAAATATTTCTGATGTTTTACAATTTATTTCTCTGTCTCTGAGGCCTTGATATTTCATAAACAGAAAAGTGTAAATATATGTATAAAAACAAGGTGTGCATATGAAACACCAGGTCCCAAATGGCACTATGACTTCAGCATAAAGGTCATGGTCAAGGCCATGAGGTCGCTGACCTTGGTGTAATTTGAAAGGGCCTTATTAGTGAAGTATGCATGCCAAATATGAAGGTTAATGTTGACAACAGACAAACAAACAAACAGATAGACAGAAAGGACAAAAAACAATATGCCCCTGTTATATCGATCCAAAAACATAAAAAGCTTGATGACCTTAACATGGCAATGAATGTAAATATATCGAAGTGTCACAGATATCAAAGTCTCTGCAACATTAACCTTAAGTGAATATAATAGCACATATAACAGTCTTGGTGACCTTGACCTTAATTGCATATGAGCCCTATACAAGCCCTATACAAGGTGGTATGATCCATTTGTATCCTATAATAAATACATCAGAATTATTATCTATTTTCATCCAAATATGATTATGGAAAAGTTTTTGCTGACTTGATGAATCATAAAGTAAATCTCAATATAATTAACACCTAACAAGCGTTCAAACAAACTCTATTTTTATTTTAAGAAATACAACACACATGTAATTTAAAAGCCATCAGTTTTTAATAAATAAAAGTGTTAGTTACTTACCCAAAAAGAATTGCACAAAGTCCACAAACCATAATACCACATATAAACATAAATTTGGAACCAATCCTTGTTAACTGAAAAGAAATTAATTTATACTGTAGCAAGAACTTACTTCAAAGATGTAATATGCCAAGTTGCAAAATGTTTTCATACCTTAGATTTGATACCTTTTTTCAACATGACCTTGACCTTGACCTTTTGATCCCAAAATCAATCCTCAGCTTATGGGAAGTATGCATTCAAACTTTCATTACTATAGTAGGAAACCATATTCACTGCAGTTTCATAACAATAATTGGAATGCAACCACAGTTTAGGCCTGGAAACAATTCTCACTCATCAAGACCATTTGATGCTGACCTCTGACCTTATGATCCCGAAATCAATACAGCACATCCTCAGCTTTAGTTGTAGGAGTTAGAATCTGGAAGAGAGTTGACACCCCTCTGTCAGATTGTCTTTTTTCCTTTGCGTTAGGTTGGAAAATGAACAAAAATGAGGTCATCTGACGTTGGCATAAGCTGTGTTTGCTTATGATGTCATAATAAAATTAAGTGTCAAATAGGTCGTGTAGCTTGTCATCTACCCCCTGTGGTTGACAGGCTGATTATTTCACATGTCTTTTAACAATATCTCTGTGAATATGGGAGAATAATTGGTCTGTTAGACTAAATGGTCTGCTGGTCTGTTAGACTAGTTGGCCTATTAGTCTCTTGCATTTGTTGGTCTGTTAGACTAGTTGGTCTGTTGGTCTGTTAGACTAGTTGGTCTGTTAATCTGTTAGACTAGTTGGTCTGTTGGTCTGTTAGATTAGTTGATCTGCTGGATTAGTTGGTCTGTTAGACTAGTTGGTCTGTTGGTCTGCTAGATTAGTTGGTCTGTTAGACTAGTTGGTCTGTTAGACTACTTTGTTTGTATGTCAGAATACTTAGTCTGTTTGTCTGTTGGACTAGTTGGTCTATAGACTAGTTGGTCTGTTTGTCTGCTATACTAGTTGGTCTGTTGGTCAGTTGCATTAGCGTATGAGTAGGTTATCTGGACTGGACTAGTTGATATCCAAAACTTTATTACCAAACTAATTAGCTTCCCATTTTAATGTATAGTGTTCTTCTGAAAGTTTTCATGTGACCCCTTCCAACCCTCCAAAACAAAAACAAAAAGAAAACAAGAGGCCCAAGTGGGCCTATATCGCTCACCTGAGTACCTAGATGATCAGTCATGCATGAAGGAAGAATTCATTTATTTTTGCATTAATGTGACTAAGTCAACACAGATGTTGAAAATATGTCAAATTTTATTTCAGGCTAGAATAAAAAACAACACTTTTTTGCACTTCCACTCAGGTGATTTTGATATTAAGCATTTCCTTTGTCTCTGCAAGATGTCATTCAGGGCAACAAATTAGTCATTTTCTTTAGGTGGGGCCTTTTGTTGACTGATTTCAAGTCTGGGTCATGAACAACAATTGTTTCAAATATTGTCCAGATCTAACTTAAAATTGCCTAATTTCATATGTTGAGTGTTGAGAAACATCTAAAAACTTATTTAGATGTGTAAAGAAATGAAAAAAAACTTTTTGACCACAGCTGGATTTGAACCGCTACTCTCCATATTTCAATTACCAAGTGGTATATGTACCATTGTGAGACCTACTTTTTAGACATGGTGGCATTATCTGTTAACCAATTTGGATGAAATTTACCAAATTGATAGAGGACTTTTAGTACTTCATGTATTCCATGTTTCATTAAAATCTTTCATGTGGTTTTATAGAAAAAGTTGAAAATGTGAAAAATGGCCAATCCCCCCACCCCTTTTTTCTCGAAGTCTTAAAAAATTCATAAAAAATCCAAAAATTGAGATAACGACAAAATTCTTTCACAATAATATTCCTTACCACAATTGTGATCAAAACAGTCATTAAGAAATCATCAATATCAATTAACTGAAAAACATGACACTTTTCTTCATTGAAATGACTAAGTCCAGAAACACATAAAAAAAGCCAACATTTCTATTTGATGGATCTTAACCCCGAACACAATTTTTAATAACCCATCTTTATAGATTGTTGAAATGCAATTAGTTTCCCCATTTATGTACTGGTTCTGGAGAACAAGATGTTTGAAGAGGGGTACCCTTTTGGGCACTTTTGGTCCCGCCCTGGATCCACCCCTGAGGGAATCTGGATCCTGAACACAAACTTGGTAGAGGACCTTGAGTACTTACTTCCTATGGAGTTTGATGAAATTCTGTGCAGCCAATCTAGAGAAGAAGTTGAAAATGTTTCAACCAATCAGAGCCAATGGCGGCCATCTTGGATCACGGACTGGCATAAAAAACACAAACTTGGTAGAGGACCTTCAGTACCAACTTCCCATGAAGTTTGATGAAATTCTGTGCAGCAGTTCTGGAGAAGAAGTCGAAAATGTGTAAACCAATCAGAGCCAATGGTGGCCATCTTGGATCACGGATAGGCATAAAAAACACAAACTTGGTAGAGGACCTTGAGTACTTACTTCTTATGAAGTTTGGTGAATTTCTGTGCAGCGGTTCTGGAGGAGAAGTCGAAAATGTGTCAACCAATCAAAGCCAATGGCGGCCATCTTGGATCACGGATCGGCATTAAAAACACAAACTTGGTAGAGGACTTTGAGTACTTACTTCCTATAAAGTTTGGTGAAATTCTGTGCAGCAGTTCTGGAGAAGAAGTCGAAAATGTGTCAACCAATCAGAGCCAATGGCGGCCATCTTGGATCACGGATAGGCATAAAAAACACAAACTTGGTAGAGGACCTTGAGTACTTACTTCTTATGAAGTTTGGTGAATTTCTGTGCAGCGGTTCTGGAGGAGAAGTCGAAAATGTGTCAACCAATCAAAGCCAATGGCGGCCATCTTGGATCACGGATCGGCATTAAAAACACAAACTTGGTAGAGGACTTTGAGTACTTACTTCCTATAAAGTTTGGTGAAATTCTGTGCAGCAGTTCTGGAGAAGAAGTCGAAAATGTGTCAACCAATCAGAGCCAATGGCGGCCATCTTGGATTACGGATCGGCAAAAAAAACACAAACTTGGTAGAGGACCTTGAGTACTTACTTCCTATGGAGTTTGATGAAATTCTGTGCAGCCAATCTAGAGAAGAAGTTGAAAATGTTTCAACCAATCAGAGCCAATGGCGGCCATCTTGGATCACGGACTGGCATAAAAAACACAAACTTGGTAGAGGACCTTCAGTACCAACTTCCCATGAAGTTTGGTGAAATTCTGTGCAGCTTTTCTGGAGGAGAAGTCGAAAATGTGTCAACCAATCAGAGCCAATGGCGGCCATCTTGGATCACGGATAGGCATAAAAAACACAAACTTGGTAGAGGACCTTGAGTACTTACTTCTTATGAAGTTTGGTGAATTTCTGTGCAGCGGTTCTGGAGGAGAAGTCGAAAATGTGTCAACCAATCAAAGCCAATGGCGGCCATCTTGGATCACGGATCGGCATTAAAAACACAAACTTGGTAGAGGACTTTGAGTACTTACTTCCTATAAAGTTTGGTGAAATTCTGTGCAGCAGTTCTGGAGAAGAAGTCGAAAATGTGTCAACCAATCAGAGCCAATGGCGGCCATCTTGGATTACGGATCGGCAAAAAAAACACAAACTTGGTAGAGGACCTTAAGTACTTACTTCCTATGAAGTTTGATGAAATTCTGTGCAGCAGTTCTGGAGAAGAAGTCGAAAATGTGTCAACCAATCAGAGCCAATGGCGGCCATCTTGGATCACGGATAGGCATAAAAAACACAAACTTGGTAGAGGACCTTGAGTACTTACTTCTTATGAAGTTTGGTGAATTTCTGTGCAGCGGTTCTGGAGGAGAAGTCGAAAATGTGTCAACCAATCAAAGCCAATGGCGGCCATCTTGGATCACGGATCGGCATTAAAAACACAAACTTGGTAGAGGACTTTGAGTACTTACTTCCTATAAAGTTTGGTGAAATTCTGTGCAGCAGTTCTGGAGAAGAAGTCGAAAATGTGTCAACCAATCAGAGCCAATGGCGGCCATCTTGGATTACGGATCGGCAAAAAAACACAAACTTGGTAGAGGACCTTAAGTACTTACTTCCTATGAAGTTTGATGAAATTCTGTGCAGCAGTTCTGGAGAAGAAGTCGAAAATGTGTCAACCAATCAGAGCCAATGGCGGCCATCTTGGATCACGGATAGGCATAAAAAACACAAACTTGGTAGAGGACCTTGAGTACTTACTTCCTATGAAGTTTGGTGAATTTCTGTGCAGCGGTTCTGGAGGAGAAGTCGAAAATGTGTCAACCAATCAAAGCCAATGGCGGCCATCTTGGATCACGGATCGGCATTAAAAACACAAACTTGGTAGAGGACTTTGAGTACTTACTTCCTATAAAGTTTGGTGAAATTCTGTGCAGCAGTTCTGGAGAAGAAGTCGAAAATGTGTCAACCAATCAGAGCCAATGGCGGCCATCTTGGATTACGGATCGGCAAAAAAAACAAAAACTTGGTAGAGGACCTTAAGTACTTACTTCCTATGAAGTTTGATGAAATTCTGTGCAGCAGTTCTGGAGAAGAAGTCGAGAATGTGTCAACCAATCAGAGCCAATGGCGGCCATCTTGGATCACGGATAGGCATAAAAAACACAAACTTGGTAGAGGACCTTCAGTACCAACTTCCCATGAAGTTTGGTGAAATTCTGTGCAGCTTTTCTGGAGGAGAAGTCGAAAATGTGTCAACCAATCAGAGCCAATGGCGGCCATGTTGGATCACGGATAGGCATAAAAAACACAAACTTGGTAGAGGACCTTGAGTACTTACTTCTTATGAAGTTTGGTGAAATTCTGTGCAGCGGTTGTGGAGGAAAAGTTAAAAATGTGTCAACCAATCAGAGCCAATGACGGCCATCTTGGATCACGGATCGGCATTAAAAACACAAACTTGGTAGAGGACTTTGAGTACTTACTTGCTATGAAGTTTGGTGAAATTCTGTGCAGCAGTTCTGGAGAAGAAGTCGAAAATGTGTCAACCAATCAGAGCCAATGGCGGCCATCTTGGATTATGGATCGGCAAAAAAAACACAAATTTTGTAGAGGACCTTGAGTACTTACTTCCTATGAAGTTTGGTGAAATTCTGTGCAGCAGTTCTGGAGGAGAAGTCGAAAATGTGTCAACCAATCAGAGCCAATGGCGGCCATCTTGGATCACGGATCCGCATAAAAAACACAAACTTTGTAGAGGACCTTGAGTACTTACTTCCTATGGAGTTTGGTGAAATTCTGTGCAGCAGTTCTGGAGGAGAAGTCGAAAATGTGTCAACCAATCAGAGCCAATGGCGGCCATCTTGGATCACGGATCGGCATAAAAAACACAAGCTTTGTAGAGGACTTTGAGTACTTACTTCCTATGAAGTTTGGTGAAATTCTGTGCAGCAGTTCTGGAGGAGAAGTCGAAAATGTAGAAAAGTTAACGACGGACGACGGACGACGGACGGACGACGGACGCTGCACTATGACAATAGCTCACTTGAGCTACGCTCAGGTGAGCTAAAAAAGAAGAAGGAAAAAAGTGAAACTGCTATGAATGTATGCAGGTAAATAAAATGTATTAATTATCATCTATCTACATGTAGCAACCACGTGGTGATATTTGAAGGGGGGAAAGAAATCCAAGAAAAGATCACAGTCCATAAAGAGTAAATAAAGCAAAATACAAGTTAATAAACCCTTTAAATTATTTAAAGTGCATGAAATAAGAGTGTTTACCAGGATTACACGATTTGCTTATTCAAGGCTGTACCATTATAACAAAAACTTAAAACAATATGACTTATATACATGTATGCATATGATAATAATCCATGACTGAAAGGTAACTTAAAGGTGTTATGTCATCGTCAACAACTTACCAGTTTTATCACAACATGGAAACTGGATGTAACCTCTTAAACGATATTCATCGCTTTGATAATACCGCACAAAATGTTTGTGCTGAGATAAATACCCACAAACTGTTTACAATTCAAAGCCAGATGTGCAACTCCCCTCAAATAATACACAAGTGAAATGAATGAAAAAAGTTGTAATGCAGCAACCACCACCATAAAATTTGAACTCGGAGAGATATCTATAATTCTGGAGAGTAAAGTTATATATCAGGGAAAGAAATAAAAAATACTTACAAAATTCCCAAATACTGGAGAAGAAAGAAATATCATCAGCTCAAATACTCCAAAAATCATTCCAGTAACAAAAGTACTGGCGCCTTTTTTTGCTGCCTTCAAAAATAAGAAGAGAACAATTTAATTGTTTAATTATGAGTGAAATCAAGGCTTCACAGGATCTAATCACCTTTCCACATTTGGTAAAAGAATGTGACATTCAGATGAGACATTCAGATGATTTTCAATTGTTATATTTATCATATCTTAAACAAATGAGTCATTTGTCAGAGTTTAGGCGGACCTCCAAAGACGTCGTCACAATAAAAAATTGTGTTCTGTGAAAGAGTGAATTAAGTATGACTTCATTTAAAATGCACAATACATGTGTACCTAAAGCGGTCAATCAAACCTACGAGGTGTGAGATGTCTATTGTCTGTATACTATCTGCTTCCCGTAGTTAAATGACCAAGGCGATAATAGGAGTAATGTCTACAGAGTGCTTCTCAAAAAGATTACAGTATAAGACTTGCGCTGCGTTTATTTAGCAATGATTTCTGATCTGATATAGTGATCTAACCTTAATTGGTTAATAGATAGTTACACAGCAAGTGAAATTACTTGACCGTAACGGCACGATCATCGGCAATGTAGCTTACAATCATAAGAATGTTAGATTAATTTAAGAATTGTATTTAAATTGGACTATGTCTGCTTATAACACTCGATTCATTCATTCTTTCGTTATAGACCTTTTTCCTTTAACTGCGGAGCTGAAACGTTGGACGGCAAAATCATAAACGTTCCCTCCAAATCGATCAGAATGACGTCAAAATACATTATGACGTAATAAAATTGGAGGGAACGTTAATCAATCTGCCGTCCAATGTTACAGCTCCGCAGTTAAAGGAAAAAGGTCTATTATGTCTTCACCAACATGGCCGACACCCGCTTACAGTTCGCGTAATTTATGTGGACACGCATGTTCATTCTAACACGAAAAAATTGAAGCGGAGGTTGGGACGAAGGTTTAGCTACTAGTACGCCCGTGGTAGTTAAGAAATATGAAGTCTATGCGAGTTTGGTCGTAAATGAAGTGAATGAGACAAATGCGTTGATATCACACAATGAATAAAGGCTGGTCGTTCCGTGCAGAGACATATATACACATGTGTATATATGTCTCTGTTCCGTGCCGCTTTTGATGATAATATGCCTAATGCGATCTCATTGTGATAGAAATACGGCAAAGCAAATTCAGTTGACAAAATCAACGATGAAATGACAGGTTAACTGAGGAGGTTCACAAAAGACAAATCACTAAACATCAAAACAAAATCGTATACACGTGTTAAGCAATATCAATTGCGTCTCGCGTTCTTGTTTCATTACGAAATTGACATTATTTTTGGATTTTTTCCCTGCGTATTATACAGCGAGTAAGACATTTTTTCATCATTTTGGAGGTCATTTTAGGTGCATATTTTATTTTTACTCCTGTGCGTATTATATTCGAGTATTTACTATCGTCTACACTCAATTTCACTCATCAACATATTTCATTAATTACGAATGATGCCACAGCGATCACTAATTAAATCTGTACATGTACTTCAATGAGATATCAATTGTTGTGTACACAAACAATCAATTATTATTCCTTAGTCGTCTTCGTATTGCCGTAGGTGTTGTTATATGCCTATGTTGTCACAGTTGGGTGGTTTCACAACAATATCCGGGCTTAAAGTAGGCTAAATTCGGGGTGAAATATTTTATCAACGGTAAATTTGCTATCAGATAAACCGAAACTTGGACTTTTCACTATCAGATAAAAAAGACAAATTATTACAGAAACACATAGAAACGGTTTGGTGTTTCAATATTATATCAGATAAAACGAAATATCAGATAATACGATATCAGATAAAATGGAGTCCACTGTATATATATATATATATATATATATATATATATATATATATATATATATATATATATATATATATATATATATATATATACATACATAAATACATATAAATATATATATATATGTATTTATATTGGCCAATCCAATCCAATTAATTGGGAAAATTATATTGGCCAATCCGGTTAACTCAACGCCAGAGTGAGGGTACATAAGCAACAAATAAAGGACCCGAGCGTTAGAAACACCCCGTGTTGCGAACATTTTGCGAACTGTGGAAAGGGAAAGTTCAAAATTTTCCCTTTCTTTAAAATGTGGAATGACAACGATGATTCAAGAAGAGCTAAGGAGGACTACTTTATAAAATTGTACAATCCTAAACTCAATAGGAAATAATCGTTTTATTATTATTTTGATTCTGTAAATTATAACTGCTATCACCCGAAATCTTTATGACGTCACTAAACAATGCTCAATTGTTAACATTATCATAACAACAATTTCCGTCTGATGAACCGTTAAGGTGAAAGCGCTAACGGAATTAAACAATGGATACTGTGATATTCTGACATTATTATTATTATTATTATTTATCGCTGTACCAAGATCACCAATACTTGATATATATATCAAACAAACAAACAAATATATATAAATATATATATATATATATATATATATATATATATATATATATATATATATATATATATATATATATATATATATATATATATATATATATATTTCAGCAAATCAAATGATAAGCACCTTTATAATAAAAAAAACCTTGTAGTTTTCTTTTTATTTTTAGTCATAAAATTCTATCAAAAAGTTACACCTGTAGTTCTAAAATGTTTCTCCTTAAATCACGTAGTATCAGTTACAGAATTTAAGGCAATTGGCAGCTCGAAGAGGATTATTCATGTCCTTAATTGACTGATCATCAAATGCCCGACATCGCACTTTTTTACACACTTTCTCATTATGACCTCATTCATGAATGGCCCATCAAACGTGAATTTAACTGTGACATCCCAGTGAAGCTATGTAATGGGCGAGGTTAAAGTTGGATCTTATGATCCCTCAATTATTTACATACTTCTATTTACAATTACAATTATATTATTAACAAGAGGCCCAAGTGGGCCTAAATTGCTCACCTGAGACATAGAAAACATTACACAATGATATTAAAGTAACAACAATGCTTGTAGATGGCCATAAGTCTCTACTTTCTTTTAAACTTTTAAAACATCTAAAATTATAAAGGACTATCTTTACTTATTATCTACCAAGTTTCTTAAAACTCAGTCTAGAAGTAGTGAAGAAAAAGTTGAAAATGTGAAAAATCAACCCCTCCCCAACTTCCATCAGCAGTCTTAAATAAATGAATTAATTCTTTGATAAAAGCATCCCTTTAATTAATTCTGGCTAAAATACATTGATTGATTGATTGATTATTGTTTTACGTCACTCCACGGTTATTTCACGTATATGGTGACGGCATCTGCCTGATGCATTGCATACAAATTTAGACCTTTGCAACGGACCCACCCGAAGCAGTGAGGGATCTTTTACGTGCCACGCCTACCGTGACACGGGACCTCGGTTTTTACTGTCTCATCCGAAAGACAGAACACCGGTGTGCCCCGGACGGGAGTCGAACCCGCGACCTCTCGATCACGAGCCGAGCACCTTATCCACTAGGCCACACCGGCTTAGGCTAAAATACAACAATTACGTGTATCAAAAATCAAACATAGGATAAATTTTATGAAATGCTTTTTGGATTAAAATGACATAGTCTTAAAGCAAATAAACAAGATGCCCAAATGCTATATCACTCACCTGAGACAGAAAACTGCACAATGAGATCAAACAACAATGCTTCTAGGTGACGGTAAGTCTCAAGTTTCTTTAATCCTTAAAACATTCAGAATCTTACAGGACCATCTCTACTTAATACCAACCAAGTTCCCTCAAAATCAATCGAAAAGCAGTGAAAAAAAAGTTGAAAACATGAAAAATCGATATCTCAGATAATATCCAAAATATTCATGAAATGCTTTTTTTTTGCATTAAAATAACATAGTTCGAAAGTAAGTCAAAAAGGAATCAAATATTATCATTCAGACTGAAATCAAAAACAGCAGTACTTCTTCACACATCCTTCTATATCACACTGATGCATTCAGTTTGTCTCTGTATGCAGCATTCTTGAAGAGAAGTTGGTCAACGGAAGGCAATGCCAAAGACTTACTTTTGGCTATGATGGCATCACCTGTTGACAGATCCAGATTCCAAAAGAGTTTCATAAAAATCCACTTAGATGTACCGCAGTAAAATTTGAAAATGCGGAAAATTACCCCAACTCTACCTTTTTTGAAATCCTAAAAATTTCAGGAAAAATCCAGAAATTAAAAATTTTGTCAAAACTCTTTCAATAAAAAAATTTCATTTACTATATTCTGGCTAAATTAGCATTTCAGTGCATCAGAAGTCAACCACAGGGAAAATACCCATGAAAACCATGCTACTTTGCATGAAAGTGTTCAAGTCTAAAAAGATAATAATAAACATGTCAAAAATTGTTTATCCAATTTCAATGAACATACTTGAAAATTATATCTTTCTAGATCACTCAATTGAAATTAGTCCATACAGTGGTTCTGGGAAAAGAAGATTTTCAAAGATGGGTACCATCTGAGACCTATTTTTATCCATGGCGGCACTACCTGTCAACAGGTTTGAACGAAATAGACAAACTTGGTAGAGGACCTATAGTACATTATGTATACTAATTTTACTATGTTTAATAAAAATCCTTCAAGCGCTTCCGAAGAAGAAGTCAAAAATGTTAAAAGTTTACACTGACCGACGACGGACAACAGATGATCAGAAAAACTCTAGCTTTCATCTCAAGTGAGCTAAAAACAAAACAAAGATCAGTCCTTCTACTTAGAGACATTGAACACTCAAAGATGTAGATATTGGGGTGCACAGAGAAACTTAAGTTTACGTAAAAACTTAGATGAGATATAGGGAAATGGAAGTCATTTATAGTTCCCTATCGAAGAGAAGGAAATCTTTTATGCAAACATATGCATTTCTGTAAAGAGAATTGGCATTAAAGTATTTCAAGAAATTCATCATTTTCAAACAGACCTTCATTTTCATTTAATGGAATAGCTATACACTGAATTTAAAACAAAAGATGAAGGTTAGCAGACAATCATTTTATTGTCAAAGCAATGACGCATTACAAGAAAAATGTTAAATTACATAATATCAGAACAAACTCTTACTACAATCATTCCACATCTTCATCTTTATATTCTATAGACATTTACGTCATGCTTGTGATTCGGTCATGGTTATTATGCCAACAAATATTTGGTGTTAACCATAAAGAAATGAATTATGTCCCATATTAATTACAATAAATGCCCAAGAAGTAAATGTAAACTACCTGTATATCCAATAGGTAAAACATTTAATTCAATAAATTGTGATGTGAAACTTCATACCTCAGCTGGGAAGAATGGACCTAACAATGAGAAACTAGTAGATCCACAAAAGTTGATCATCGCCATGGATATCAAGAGAATTTTCTTGTCTCTAGGCGTCTTAGAAAATGAGAACTCTTGTGGCTTGGCATCAGGCTTTTCATCAGCTTGTATATTGTCCTTCACAGGAAGCAAGGGAGCAGACTCCTCTATGGAAACTGAATCTCTTATCATGTTGAAATCTAGAACAACAGGGGAAAAGAAGAATAGGGTTTGTAGGTTTAAGTCTTGTCACATGGTCTGTGAAATTTCTCCATCAAAAAAAGAAAGCATAAAGACATCTGACTCAGCAGTATGACAAAAGACATCACAGACAAAAAAGCAAACAATACACATAAAAAGGACATCACAAAATAATTCAATTGTAATGCAGTTGAGAACTGACTCAGGACGGCCAATTGACATAACACTTAAACTACTCATTTGGTTTGGTAAAGTACAAATTCTGCATACCATTGATAATTGCTCATTTAATGAATTCAGAAATCAATGAATAGTGCATCCTTCAAAGTGTTAACATGATCTAGTTATGAAATGGGCATTCCACTTCAAAGTTTGACTGAGATTTACATAAATCATGATAAATGTTGATGTACAGTTAAATGTACTTGCAAGATGATTGACTGACATATATTACAATGTGATGTTCCCTCTTGGGCATACTTTTGTTTATGGTGGCACCATCTGTTGACAGATATGAACAAGAGTTGTCAGAAGATAACACAGCTTGCTGGCAGGGCATTGTCAGAGGGAAAGTGCATATTTTCAATGTTTTCTTAATTCAAGATCAAGTTCAAGGTAAAAGGTCAAAAGTTAACCAGATGGAATTTCTGGTCACAATAAATCTACAAATGTACATGTTAGATCCCTATGTCTAATACACGTATTTCAAAAGACTAAGCCCAAGTATAAGTTTTTGAAAAGTAGGTCAAATTCCAAGGTCAAGGTCACAAGGTCAAAATAGCCAAATGGTATCGAATGAAAGCTGTTGACATGAGAGACTTATGTGTGAAGGAGCAAAGCCCTACCACTATTGGTTCAAAAGATCCAGCCTTGTTTTTTTCAAAGGTGTCTGTACCTTTACATTTGGGAATTTTTGTCCCATATGCATAATGTTAAAAGATCAAATTTTGGGAAAAATCAATGAAATTATATTGGGAAAGGTCCTTAAAACAGACCTGATTTGAAGAGAAAAAAAAATGATAGCCCAGATTAAAGTTTTTGAAAAGTAAGTCAAAGTCCAAGGTCAGGAGTCAGTGTATCAAATAATAGTTCTTGAAATGAGAGACCTATGTATAAAGTATCAAAGCCCTACCCCTACTGGATCAAAGATATAGCCAAGGTTAAATGTTTTGAAAAGTAAGTCAAAGTCCAAAGTCACAAGGTCAAAAGTCATGGTGTCAAATGAAAGCTCTTGTCATGAAGAACCTATGAGAGAAGTATCCAAGGTCTATCACATACAGTTTAAAAAATATATCCCAGGTTAAAGATTTTCTACACGGGGACACTAACACAGACGTGCCGAAGTATGACAATAGGCTAGCTCTCCAGGATTGTTGTACCGGTGAGCTAGTAAAATACTACAAACTTTGTAGAGGTTCATCAGATTTTTTGTACCGGTGAGCTAGTAAAATACTACAAACTTTGTAGAGGTTCATTAGTTTTAATTGATTGATTGATTTTTGTTTTACGTCACACCACGAATATTTCACGTATATGGTGACGGCATCTGCCTGATGCGGGGCATACAAATTTTGACCTTTGCAACGGACCCACCCGAAGCAGTGAGGGATCTTTAACGTGCCATGCATACCACGACACGGGGCCTCGGTTTTTACTGTCTCATCCGAAAGACATGACACCGGCATGACCAGAGCGGGACTCCAACCCCGGCCTCCCGATCAGGAGTCCGACGCGATACCACTAGGCCACGCCGGCTTAGGTTCATTAGTACCAGTACTATAGGTATACCAAGTTTAATCGAAATCTGTCGAGCAGTTTAGGAAAAGAATTTGAAAATTTGAAAAGCTTTAAAAGACAGACAGGGTCTGACCGTTTTGACGATGGCTCACCTGAGCCCTGATTGCTTTACTTTTCATTATGATGATCTTCTCACATTCCTGTTTTAAATTTATAACAATATTCTTTTTTTGGGGGGGGGGAATACACAAAAGGTTTCAAAAGACAATAATTTACAAAAATAGATATCTGATCAGTTGAATACGAGTTTCGACATATCAATCCGGACTGACATTTTTCTAATTTTCAATGATTCTCGTAGGAAAGGCTGGATATGTTTACATCCATCTCTGTGTCAAGTTAATGACCCACCCTATTTAATCGCAAATAAATCAACATGTATATGAATACATTGGGGATAACAACATGTATATGAATACATTAGGAATAACAACAGATTTAGAAGATCAAACTGAGATTTAATTAGAAGTTTCAAAGGTGACCTGTTTTTTACCTTCTGGAGATGTTTAAACCTTCAGTACGGCTGGTCCCAGTGGAGAGTTTGCATCTAGGAATAGAATTACATGAGTTTGGGGGAAAATTTAATACATGAACACTTTGAGAATACTGAACAAATAATTTTTGGTAATTTCATTGAAAATTTCCTTATAATTGATAGTTACTGGAATATCCGAAATTATAAAAGCCAGTAGTGTCCAACCTTTGCCTCATTTTAAGATGCAAGGATTACAAAAAAATCAAACAAGAGTTGGCAGAAGACAACACAGCTTCCCCGTGGCAACTAAATTTAAATAGCAAATGTTTCTTGTAAGTAGGTCAATCTTCCAGTTCAGGTTCAAAACAAAACTTTTGATGAAAGGTCTTGTCACAAGGAATACACACATGAAATATTTAAGCTCTATCATAAGTTATGACCAAGGTTAAAGTTTTTGAAAGGAGATCAAACTTCAAGATCAAAGTCATAAGGTCAAAACTTTTGGCACCCAGTGAATGATCTTGGCACAAGGAATACTATGCAGTCTATTACTAAAGGTTGTAATGTAGTCAGTTGCTGCCTCCTATAGCGGTGAGAGTTTTGACATACAGGATGAGGACCAGTAACTCTCATGTGCTAAGATCATGCACATCCCATCTAATTTATTACGGCTTTTGAAGCCCGAATTCATGAGACTGTTTTAGGTGATTATCTGCGATACATACTCGTCAAGGACTAGTTTCCAGCTAACACAAGTTAACAACTACTACATTATTAGCATGATCAGGAGTGTTCAAAACGTGACTTAGAAATTTCCTATGTAATATTGGTAGGTTTCCCATGTATTGCAGATAATCCAATGAAAAGGGATTGCAGTCATTCCCAAGGTCCATTGGACATGTGGCAAAGTCCGATAAAATCTGCTCTGGACCGACGAATTAACAAATCCTGTGGAACCAGATGACTGGTACAATAAAAACAAAATGACACTAAATATAATACACTGAAAGGAAAACGAAAATAACAAGACTACAAAACGAAAGTGTTATGAGGAAAACAACTTCGGGAAATCCCTATTCTTTAAATAGCGTCATTATTACCTGTCAGACAGCCAGCGATTGTATTGATAGTTTTATTGGATTGCTCACAGTCTCATATATTTTGGGGTGTTTTCATCATATTGTATGCCTTTAATATCATAATAATGATGTAGCTACTACTAAGAAAGAAATGGAAATAAACGATTAGGCTTAAAAAAAAAATCTGTTTCCTGTAATCCGACCGACCCCTAAAACATGGCACCGACTCTGATTTTTTTTTCGCCATTTACAAGCGCCGCCATTTCCAGAATCGAGATTCCGGAATCAGTTTTCTGAAACTTCACATTGTTATTATTTCCAGTGTTTTTAAAACAAATATGGCGACCATCATAGCATCAAGCCTTGTCGTACATGATGAATTATGTTGAACAATACTTTTATTATACATTATGTATGTCCATCTGAATTTCAAGATATTATCCATAGAAAAAAAAAAAAGCCTACCTACTGACCCTATCTTTTTAGGTCATGTTACAGGAAACAAACATTTTTTTTTTTTTGGCCTTATGAAAATAAGAACAAAGGGTATAATTAACATTTTATTTTATGAAAAGTAAAAATTGCAAGCACAAAATTTTTCTATGCAATTTATTTTTGGTAAACTTAATTTTCTCCCCTAAAGTTAATTCACATAGGTTTAATATGAGATTTATTTTAATCATCATCATACATTGTTTAGTTAATTGATTTCTTCCTCTTGTTAATTGTTGTAGCTATCGCTGATTTTGTTTATCCTTACCTTTTGCCTACATTAGAAAAAAAGTGTATTACAGACACTAAATTGTTTCTCTTACACTATCATTATGTTGGTTCAGAAAAAGATCATCAAAATGGGCACTGCATTTGTTGGATACAAGAGACCTAACTTACACCGGAGATACATCTTCAGATAATGAGTCTTATTCATGTTCAATGCTTGGACATCAAGTCTAACTTGCTTTAGTAATTTTTACCTACTCGAGTTGCCTGCTTTTGATTTGATAAGACTTGTGTGCATATATTAATTGCTTTGGCTGTGACCTACCTCTTTGCATTATCAAACTTGGCATATAAAGTGACACTTATCACAAACTTGGTATATAAAGGGACACTTATCACAAACTTGGCATATAAAGTGACATTTATCACAAACTTGGCATATAAAGTGACACTTATCACAAACTTGGCATATAAAGTGACACTTATCACAAATTCTATGAGTACTCAGTTGTGTGTGCGAACTGATATTTAGATAATGGCATTCATAATACCAACACATAATGATTTTTTCAATCCGGTCCTGTAAAATGTAGTTTGATCTGGTAATGTCTCTGACTTAACATGGGGCTAAATGTCCTGTGAAGTTGAAAACACCTTGCCCTTGGTATTGACTGGGACTGTAAATTCGTGTTTCAAAAGCCTCTATGAAAAATTAGTTGGATTAGCTGGTCCTGAACCAGTAGCTAAAGGTAATGTAAAATACAAAAGTAACTGGTGTCACATTACTATGGCACTAACCACTATGTACCACAGTGGACATTCACGGACCCCTGAAATTCAGAGGTGAGACCAGGTGCCCGGGAGGAGTAAGCGTCTCCTGTTTGGCTAGCCACACCTGCCATGAATGCCCTTACATACAGACAAAACAAATATAATTCAGCACTGTAACTGTTGAAATTCTTCCGCTGCTTGGAGAACCACTGCTCTGAGAGAGTGTATGTGATAATCAGAGCACGTGAATTAAACTCAGAACCTAAAATTAATGTGAGCAAACACTATGCAGAAGGTGCTACAACCACAATACATCTGGAAAAAGGGTATGATAACTACCATTACATATGATAATTTCGTCAATTCACGTAGTACTACTAGTAGCCGATAACTGGTAGTGCCTACACAGCTGGCTACTACTGTAGAGGTCTCCTACGTTTGAGAATTGCTTACTACACGTACCTGCTTTCAATTAAATAAGTTCAAAACAAGGATCCTGCAAAACCAATGTAACGTGTAAAGAACTATATACTGCACAGATCGTTTGCACGTGCGGCTGCAAGGCTAAGGGACATTATCTTATATTTATGTCATATTGCACAATTGTTTTGAAAGAATTGAGCCGTTTCGTACCTGAACGATTTTACGTTTTGACTTTTCGCTCCACAAGTCCACACGGCAAGTCTAATGAACGAACAGAGACGAAAAAACGTAAAACGCCAGATGCTTGTCATTATCAACGCAAATGGGGTGAAACAACATAAAATAACCAAATAATAATAACTGGTACACAGGCGTAAAGAACTTTTTACGCCGACATAACAACCCGAGCTTTCTTTACGCCTGTGAACTGGTATTCACCCTTCCAGAAAACGCAATTTTTCATTGTGATGACGTCATCTAAGGTCCGACAAAACTCCGACAAATAACAAATTTGTTTATGACGTCATAAGTAGAACAAATGCAAATAGTCTGAATGTCACGTTCTTTTACAAACCGTGGAAGGGTGAATTAGCAACAAACGCTCAAAGCCGGGGAAAAAATAAATCGTGGCGTCTGTGAACCTCTCTGTATTCACGGCCGGGTGTATTCTTTGTGAACCTCTCTGTATTGACGGGTTTATTCTTTGTGAACCTCTCTGTATTGACGGGTGTACGTATTCTTTGTGATATCTGAGGGTCATAGGTGCACTATAATTGTGAGAGCTTCAGTAAAGCAGAAGTAGAGTACTGGGAAATTGGAGACTCAGCCTGTACATTTAGAGCATGTGAACTATATATGCCGATCATTCGCCTCTAAATATGTCAAACTTTCAATCAACACAAGATGCCTGCATTGATGCGACACCAGAAATAAGAGGCGAGCACTATATGACCCACCAATCAACAGAGACACAAATAGAAAACAATGCACACTTATCTAAAACACTGAAAGCAGACATGCGCGGATACAGAGGGGGGTTAGGGGGGTCTGGACCCCCCCCCCGGGGATCCGAAAATTTACCAAAAAAAGGTAATATTTGGGCATTTTTGGGGTTGGACCCCCCCCCCCCCCTCGTCTAAGAGAAAAATTTACCTTTTTTGGTTGGACCCCCTCTGACAAAAATTTCTGGATCCGCGCATGGCAGAGTTCAAACAAAATAAAATACACCTTGCAAACACAAGAAGAAGAAGAAGAAGAAGAAGAAGAAGAAGAAGAAGAAGAGGAAGAAGAAAACATTAGTAACCTAGCGAAATACTTGGCAATAACTAAGACACAAATAACAAGTCTTGAACACGTTATAACAGAGTAAAAAAATCACAAAATTCCAATATTTTGGAAAATACTGACCAAACTCAAAGTTATGCGAACTATACCAGAAGAGAAGACAGAAGATATCTGACCAAGCTGTATGACACAAATCAAGGGTATGCAAATATAACATGATAATAGTCAAATAAACATAGAAAACGACATTTATATCAATGGCTTTAAAAGGAAGAGCAGAGATTTTATGAAATGTTCAGATACAGCCTAAATGTGCACTTATCTTATAATCGCTTAAATCACGTGTGTCTTATTGTTGTTATTACGTAGTATACAGAACTCTGCAGCTACATATTATCATTTGTGATGTTTACAATATATATATAAATATAGTTTAAAAAACAAAGTGTACATGATTTACATAATTATTTATATTATTTTATTGAAATTGAACTAGCAAAATGTTTGTTCATTCACTCTCGTTATCAGTAATTGAGTATCTGAATTTGTATATATTGTACATATTTATATGATGTGTCTGTGACGTAAAGAAATAAATTAATTGAATTGAATTGACATTACAAAAATATTTGATTGTACTGCACAGTAAAGATACCGACTTATGACGGACAATTAAAGTAACAAACGTCACTCTGTTAACCGGTTAAGGGGCGCCCACTTTCCCCACTCACCGTCAAAGGACACACATTTAAAAATCTATGAATAATCTTCCATATAGAGAACAAAGATCAACAGGTGTTAGGATATCCACACACTTATTTTGTGAAACACCTGTCCTGTTGACTTTGTGCTTATAACCCCGCCCCCTCCTTTTTTTAAATCTATTTTTATATTTATTTATTTATTTATTTATTTATTTATTTATTTATTTATTTATTTATTTATTTATTTATTTATTTATTTATTTATTTATTTATTTTTTCTGTGTTTTCTCATTCATTTTATCCTTTCTCATTCTACTTTCAACTCTCAGCATTCTGTTATTTCACTTTGTCATATTACAACATGAATGGGTCAAGGCAAACCGCAACACTAGGTGTCGTCCTATTCCGCTTTGACCACGATATCGGATAAAGGCCTGGGTCCGGCGCCATAAACTGAGAGTATACTAAAGTCAAAAATTTCATTTTAATTTATTCCATTATCAAACGTTCAAATCAATTTTAAGGTAGAATGGTTTAATTTTATTTATCAGTAGAATAAAACTAAATAAAATCCAAATCATAGTTAATAATTCATTGATAAACAGAAGAATATGAATTTTTGACTTAAGTATATTCTCAGTTTATGGCACCGGACCCTCGTCATTTTACATTTGGACAGCGAACTACAAAAATGCAAAATGTAGCTGACGCCCGATATCACCGGATAACTAGACTAGTGCTTTGTGTATAGCTTTCTTTTTTCATATTTCAGTCTGTTTATGTAGTCTTTTTATATTGTTTTGTCCTGAGGAAGGGGCAGATCGCCTCGAAAATTTGACCATATTTTTTTTTTACTTTAGTGTCGTTTGTCGCTTTCTTGTGCTTATATATATATATAAAGCACAAATAGAATCAGTGAAACACCTGGGAGTACTATGGACCTTGGATCTCCGAAGAAATACCTGTAGAAAATAAAGACAAATTAGACAAACATATAAAGCACAAAGACACTACAGTTAACAAGGCACCCTATATTTCACTTATATTCGTTCCCCGTCTGGGACTCGAACCCACGACCTATGGTACCGAATCACCTAGCTGTCATGCATCCGACCTTCTAACCGACTGAGCTACCCGAGCTACCCATATATATGTATGTATGTATGTATGTATGTATGTATGTATGTATGTATGTATGTATGTATGTATGTATGTATGTATGTATGTTATGATTGGCTATAGATTGGCTATTAAAGCTCTATTTTTGTGGAGCTCGGGTGGCTCAGTCTGTAGAGGGTCGGATGCATGACAGCTAGGTGATTCGGTACCATAGGTCGTGGGTTCGAGTCCCAGACGGGGAACGAATATAAGTGAAATATATGTTGTCTGTAGTGTCTTTGTGCTTTATATGTTTGTCTAATTTGTCTTTATTTTCTACAGGTATTTCTTCTGAGATCCAAGGTCCATAGTACTACCAGGTGTTTCACTGATTCTATTTGTGCTTTATATAGACGCTGCAAACAAAAAAAAAAAAAAAATGGCGCGAAATTGCGTTAAAGGAATAATTGCACTTCACACCGCAAAAAAATGAAAGTATCCCACTTCTGACACCAAATGTGGTAAAGTGCAGATAAATAAATAAATTATTAAGTACAATATATTTGTACTTACCAACAGCGACACTGCAACTTGTATACAATTGTGATATCAGGTTTGAGTAGATGTCTCCGGTCAGCGGTCGACGAAACGTCCACACTGGCCGAAGTCCCGAATACTACTTGGCTGCTCTCGGGTATAATTATAATGTATTTTAAACCTATGGGCAAATGTCATGGTTCATTGCAAGTATAAGTAAATATAGAAATGGCAGATGAACACATTTTAACTCACTACACACACACACACACACACACACCCTCACACACACACACACACACACACACACACACACACACACACATATATATATGTTTATGATAAGATGGATGACTTTATGGCTTTGTTCTTAGCAGACAGGAAAAAAAATCCTGTCATTATTGAAAAAAAAAGCTGAAAAAAAATACCCGATTACACCATCTTATTCGAAATTTAAAAAAAAATTCCCGGGGGAGCCCCCGTACAGGAGGAAGTCGACCCCCTACCTTACCCTCCCCTCTCGGCACTTCGTGCCTCGGCCGCCGGCCCTTTGGGCCTTCTCCAAACCTACCCCCCCCCCCCCCCCACTTCTGCTTCTGTATCCTCCCCTGCTATTAGTTCATATGATAGGTCCTTGACTCCTAGCTATGTAAGAGTAGAACTTTACGCCGTCTACATTATCTTTGTACAATAGATCTACATGTATGTTGAGTACAGTATACTGTATTATTTACTGTGATCGTGACATTGGATTTCTATGTACTTGATCAAACGTTTTTAACTCAACGGTAGTCTGTGGTTGTGACAGAATTCGTATAATTGATAATTATCGTGGTTCGCATACGCTTACATTTATAATACTTGTAATTATGAAATTATGAAAATTAAATTATAATAAAATAGGATAATCGTCTAGTACCGTCTTAAAATAAAATACACAGAACATCAGAAAAAAAATACATGATAAGTTATAAAACTTTACTTTTGTGATTTTTAAAAATGACATGTTGATATGTACAATAATGAAAGTTCATAATTAAAACAATGTATCACAAGGAGTAGAAGAAAACAACCCGTCTATATAGGGCGAAATCACTCATGTGCGAAACGACAAGTCACCCATTCGAACATTTTCCTGCGTAGGTACATGTATGAGTAAAATGCGAGATTGTTCCGAATGCAAAACATTCGGACATTCTCGTCCGTATTCATACCCGGAAATTTAATTTTAATATTTGCTTAAAGACTCGTACCTGTTCCGGATATCCTCAGTAGATGAGGATGCACATGGTCTTTAAATTGTGATGATAATTTGCGATTAATCTTATTTGTTTACACATTTTGCTGCTTTTCTTCATCATAAAAACGCTCTGAAATGTCCTCACCACACAGTCCAGAAAATAGTTTTACAACACCTAAGAACAGCATACCAGGTGTTCCTGATTTTGGGTGGCGAGTAAATCTGGACTACGAATGCCGAGAAAAGTGCAATCCTTTTGTAAAACCCAGACTGAGCCAGCTTCCCTCTCTTGTTGGGTTAGGGTTGAGGTAATTTGTAGAATGATTTTTTACAGATTTTGATATGTACATGTGACATCTTAACTTTGACTTGAGTTACTCTAGCCGTCTAGGATCACTGATCAGTGCTATATTCTGTGTAAGGGGTGGGTACAGCAATATTCATTGTGCTATTTCAATCTCAAGACCTTATGAACATATATAATGCTTTACTTCAGCATATATATTGGGGAAAAAATTCATGAAAATTTCTAGTAGCCATGTGGGTTCCCAGGACATGAATGGGGTTGACGCCACCTGTTATCGTCCGTTAGACGGCGCCTGTGTACTATGAGTTAGTAACGTTGATTTGAATTAGCAACCTTATGCCGTCACAGTAACATTCCATTGTTCTTTACATCATTTTTTCGGGAATATGTTGTATTTCATCCATAAATATCAGGACTGCAGTTAATGGCGGCGAACCCCATTCTACTTCTAGGGCTGCCCTCACACAATTCTCTGAGCCCACAGTAAATTGGACTTAGTAAGTTTAAACTTTTTTCATTAGTACAGAAGTTTTATTCCCATTCTATTTCTCGTTCCATTTCTGGAAGATTTTGGAAGACTTCTGCAGGTAATAAATGGATCCAGCCTCATTTCATGAATTCATCCGTACCCAATCTGTTCTGGCCCTGATTGGATTGGGCTACACTGGATCTCTTCTCAATTTATATATGTAGTCGTGCTTGTTTGATATAAATGAATTTAATTGCCAAATTGGTAAGGATCGAGCCATTTTCTAGCTGTGATAATATTTGTAAGTTACAGCCAATCTAGTCTAGGTGTTGGTCTAGCTCAGGATTTGTTGATACTGCAGTAAGGATGATGATGCCTGGTTGAATATGATCTGGTGGGAAAAACGGCATGACAAGAAGTTTTTTTATGATTAGGTACAGTAAGTGCTTCATCTCTTCGGTACATGTAGGTGGTTTGAACCCCAAGTGATACTACCTTCCTTGTCACAGCTTGTCGCCAGTGGAATGCGTAACCCTTGATTTCTGCATTTGGGTAGATGGATTGGATGGCCAATCATGTTGCTGTTGTGAAGTCTAGACAAAAACCAGCGACCTGAGCACCAGGGATCATCTCGTTGATAGTTCATCTCTGTAGTCTAATCTATTGAGGTCGATTTGTGATTGAATAATTGATTTGTGTTTAACGTCACACCACGAATATTTCATGTATATGGTGACGGCATCTGCCTGATGTGGGGCATACAAATTTTGACCTTTGCAACAGACCCACCCGAAGCAGTGAGGGATCTTTAACGTGCCATGCATACCACGACAGGGGGGAGGTCGATTTGTGAAGGTGGTGTTGAAGTTGTTTGGTGGATATGTGTAAGTGTTGGTGGTGATGATGGGCTGTTTGGTGCATGTGTAATACATGATAAAACTTATATATATATAGTGGGAACGAAGCCGACTGAGACTGGATCCACTGGGTATGGATCTACTTGGGCTGCACATGGACTGGGGCCAGATCCACTATAAACCTTCTTACTCTGGCGTGTTGACATTCACAATCTCGAAGTAGGATTGGTCACATGACCCAATACATGCCATATTTTTGGGGGGATAAGTCTTGGGAATTATCATTCTTTATATGAAGAAAATAATGTTTTAAAATACATGTTTCATTATTTCAAACTTGATCATATCAAATTTCAAGGAAAGGTGTCAGTCATCATAAAATTCCTCAATAAATTTTGGCTGTTTTTATAACTCGTATGGCTCTGGTACTCAAAATACAATTCAGCAAAGTTGCATTATGGTTTATGATAAACACTGAGTTTATTCCCTAGATCATCATCGACATGTTTCAGGGATTTTGTTAGTTTAGATCTTGGCGTGATGTCACTAATGTTTCAGGGATTTTGTTAATTTAGATCTTGGCGTGATGTCACACTAACTTTGAGAATTAAATAATATATCATGTAAATGTTTAATAAAATAAAATTAACGGCTTTTTGGATTTAAGCATCTTAAACACCGAGATTCAGAATAGAAAAACAGAAAATCTAAATCCAGATAACAGACGTCATATGGATGATCAGTTCCAGAATTTCGATAGTCCACAATCAGAATTTGGTCGCATTGGCAAATGGACGAGCGATAATTTTGGACCTTGGCCATGTACATTTAGGTTGCCTAATGCAGTGGTGCAAGGACGCAGCCCAAAGTTATCCTTGATTAGGCCCCTTATGCAATTTAAAATTGTTATTACCTTTAATCTAATCAGTGCAGGGATTTCATTTTTTTCAATAACAGTTGGCACCTGGCAAAATACTGCGCTTTAAATGATGGAAATCGCTGGTATGAGTTTCCTCAGGTTTCAGATTTACTACCATAATTACCTGTGTATAAAGCACACTTTTTTTCAGAATGTCTGACGTCGATTTTATGGGTGCACATTAGATATGGGAACTAAAATATAACAAGTTTTTCCCAAATATTTGTATGTAATGTACATCTGAATGTGATTGCTAAAATGTCAGCATTTACTAAAATCATACCAGGAAGTTAAGTTTCCATGAAAGGAATTCACAGTCCTTCGTTTTCATATGTCTGACAATTCTGACGATCTATGTATTGTTGAATTTACTAAGTTTTATGTATCTAATTATAAGTGACACTGAACGTGGCTTCGATGTTTAATACAAGTCATGAAAATGGTGAAATTAACAGTAATTGGCCCTTTCACGTTACAGTTATACACACTCTGAGCTGGGTTTAGATGTCAATTTCTAACAATACCAAGCCGGTGTGGCCTAGTGAATAAGGTGCTCGGCTTGTGATCGAGAGGTCCCAGGTTCGACTCCTGCCTTGGGCACACCATATTCTGTCTTTTGGATGAGACAGTAAAATCCGAGGTCCCGTGTCAAGGTAGGCGTGGCACGTAAAAGACTCCTCTCTGCTTCTGGTGGGTACGTTGCAAAGATCAAAATTTGTATGAAATGCATCAGGCAGATGCCGTCACCGTACATAGACATGAAATAATCGTGGAGTGACGTAAAACAATAATGAATGAATCAGTCAATCTAATAACACCTATCAAACCAACCGTTGAGCATTGCACACATACATTAATCAGACAAAAAGTGCCAATTCAGTAAATAACAAGAACATCGGTTATAATGACCATGAAGATATATTGCGTACATGTATATCTGTAACATTAAACAAAATAAAATTAATTTTTTAGCAACCTGCGGTAACCATATTACTATGATTATGAGTACTGGTATAATTAATCCGATAACTGATATATATAAAGGGAAGTATTTTCGTCAAGGGCCAATAAAGATATATTTATGTTCCTGAATTTGGTCAACTTTGTATTAATTGATGTGTGAAAAACGTAAAAGTGACAGATAGTTCACGCTGCCAGAGACACCGCTACTGTACAGTAACAGCAGGAATGTGAGCTTCACAGCCACTCACCGATTATCAATTTTTACATACACATTATACATGGGAAGTAAGCTTTTTATCTGGCAATTTTCCTCATTTTTGGAGGTGCGCATTATACACAGGTAATTACAGTACTCACATTCATGTATACAGCACTCAAAATGAAACGCCTCAAATTTCTAAATCACCTCCTCAAACAATTCTTATTGTAAACCATGCCAATGGTTATACATGTGTAACATTTGATGAAAATGTATTTTAATCATATTTCCTTTTTTGTTACTCTGATGTATTTATGTCTGACAAAGTTTTATGAAATGCTTTTATGATATTCCCCTTATGTAATACTCTGTGAAAGATTAATAGGAGACTAATTGTTTACAAAGAATTGGTTGAACTTAATCTAGGGCCTTAATTTATAGAAAGAATAAATGTCGCCAGCCCATAAATATAGTATTTACTCATAAAAATGTCTAGATTCTCTACAGATTTACTTTTATGTGAGACTTTCATTGTTGCTGACAAAATGTTCATTGTTTTGTATTATTGACTAAAGTTAGTGCAATATATGCCTATCCCCATATTTTGCCGTCATATGGTTATTTGTTATGTAATAGAATACATGTAGGCGTCTATGACCAAAGACTAGATAACAGTGGCTCTTCACCAAGAACAGAAGTTAATGTGAACACTACCCTCATGTTTAACAACAAAACCAAAATCTATAATCAGTCAATCAAATATATGCACATCATCCAACAGTGCCTCTGTTTTCTTGATATTTGACTATCCATGTATATATACCAGGGACGTATAGATATAACGTCCCTGTGTATACATTGGCCTTTATGAAGTGAAATAATCAATGTTTGTTTCCCAGTGAAGTAAAATCCATGATATTGTTATCCAAGCAAAATTACAATGAGCATGTAAAGCAATTAATGACATCATAATAAGCTAACACACATGTATACACATGATAAGCAATTAATGACATCATAATAACACACATGTATACATAATAACACACATGTATACACATGTATATATTTAGCCCATTACTACAAAAAAGTTGTCATCAAGTTTGAATGTTATGTTTATTTATTTAATAGATGAATTTGATTCTGCTTTGAAATTCTTAAATATTACCATATAAAGCACACAACTACAGATAAATAATGACATTTCAATTATAGAATTTTAATTATTACAAGTCGAAGTACACATTTTTTTTAAAGTATTGAGTAGATATCGCTGATATCATAGAGTAGATATAACTATTTCTCCTGTGGCTTGTTCATTTGTATTCCTTTTACATTAACTAATCTTAAAGAATATTATTTGAAAATCATGTGTCTATGAACAAACAGTTCCACTTAAATTTAAGATTTATAAGAGAAACAAAACTCGATAATTGCCTAATCAATGAAACTCTTAAATATTATAAATATTAACCAAATAATGTTCAAATAACTATATAATATTGATATTTTCAAATTTAATTATTCATCTTAATGTTGCACATACTTGAAATTTTTCTCACTAGTGTTCTGATCCAGGAATCTTCCTTCATCTGTCTGAAATTATTATTCTTTCTTATTCTTACTACAGTGGTGCTATACAGCTTACAACAGTGGCTTTATGAGTGGCCAAAATTTATGAAAAGAGTGTCTTTTATTGATTATACTTCCACTTCCCTTAGCCTATGGAAGAATTTACTTGTTTTAAAAATCTATTTGCTCACTTTTGAAAAGGTACATGAAAGTATGGATCAAGCATCATGCTCAAGGAAGGAAAATGTTTATAGACCATCTGGAACAAGTTGACCACAAGGCCATATACGGTATGTACTATTGAGGACATACAGGCCATATACAGTATGTACTATTGAGGTCATACAGGCCATATATGGTATTTACTATTAAGGACATACAGGCCATATGTGGTATATACTACTGGGGAGTTACAGGCCATGTACAATATGTACTACTGAGGGGTTACAAGCCTTTTACCATATGCACTATTGAGGAGTTACAGGCCATATACAGTATGTACTACTGAGGAGTTACAGGCCATATACCATATGTACTACTGAGGAGTTACAGGCCTTATGTTGTATGTACTACTGAAGAGTTACAGGCCATATACAGTTTATACTACTGAGGAGTTCAGGCCATATACAATTTATACCACTGAGGAGTTACAGGACATATTCGGTATGTACTACTGAAGAGTTACAGGCCATTTACAATATGTACTACTGAGGAGTTACAGGCCATATACAGTATGTACTACTGAAGAGTTACAGGCCATACACAGTATGTACTACTGAGGAGTTACAGGCCATATAAGTATGTAAGAATGAGGAGTTACAGGCCATATACGGTATGTACTACTGAAGAGTTATTGGCCATATACTATATGCACTTCTGAGGAGTAATGGGTCTTTATTCAGTAGTAAAATTTGCTAAACAATTAAAGAAAAGAGATTGTTTTAAGAATCATATAACGGGTAAGAAAGCCGGTGTGGCCTAGTGGATAAGGTGCTCGGCTCGTGATCGAGAGGTTGCGGGTTCGACTCCCGCCCGGGGCACACCGATGTTCTGTCTTTCGGATGAGACAGTAAAAACCGAGGTCCCGTGTCACGGTAGGCGTGGCACGTAAAAGATCCCTCACTGCTTCGGGTGGGTCCGTTGCAAAGGTCTAAATTTGTATGCAATGCATCAGGCAGATGCCGTCACCATATACGTAAAATAATCGTGGAGTGATGTAAAACAATAATCAAACAAACAAACAAATATAACGGGTAAGAAGGCCCAAAAAATTGTTGAATTTGTAGGAAGGCTTTATTAACTTATTGTTATTTCTCATAATTTGTTTTGTTATGGAAGAAGTTCAGTCTTATTATTGAGGACTATATATATATATGTACATAACAGTTGTGATTTATCAGGGGTGATTTTGTTTGATTAGGTTGTCCTATAGGAGGGATTGGATGTGGTACTATAGGTCGAGGATTCAGGGGAGAATTCACCAGATTCCAGATGGTACCAGCTATATATGACCACAAGACAGTTACTGCAAATCAGGTCTACTATTCTTTATTAAGTCTGCAATAAGGCAGTCAGCAGAATTAAAAGAAATATAAATACTTTTGTCAATACATGCCATGATTATCTCAAAATTGAGTGAAGACCCTTTAATTTTGTTACTATACATTAACAGTCCATTAGAAGTACAGTGTTTATATTACAAGGCATTCCATATATATAAATACTAAGATGTATGCCTTATATTAGTTCTTATATCTGTCTTTAAAATTGGGAAAAAACTGTTTTATTTTTTGGATTACAGTTTATACTTTGCATCAGAAAAGAAGGTAAGACCGTTTACCAGAAAGTCCTGACAGGTGAAAGGGGAAAACACCTGAAGAGTTGGGAATGGGACTTTCCCCTTCAGCATGCTACTTACCATGCTTTGTACCCTCGAGCCTGGACAGTGTATCATATACCAGAATTCCAGCTTAGGCTGATTTGTAGGCAGATCTCTCCCATCATTCCTCATGATTACAAGGTAATGCCAATCCTCAATTTCTAGGCTGCAATTATCATCATGTTTCACGGTGTATATAACTGTAATTTACGTGAATAGGAAAAACGTATAGTTAATAAGATTGAAGAAAAAGTTAAAGTAAGATAAACTAGTAACAGGTTACGAATTATACCCAAATCTGAGCAAGATTACTTTTTTCATGTGAAGTAAGAACAGGGTTTTATTTTTGGTATCTTTTTTTTTTCAAAGACAAAAGAACCAACTGAGAAATAAAAGAAAACATGTACCATATAGTGGGGAATCAAGGGGCATCACCAAAGGGCAAGTCAGAAATAGACTTAAAATTTTATATACATTTGAATAGGAGAAAATAATGAATATTTTATTGTTTTTAAAGGACTCCAGTTTTCCTATGGCCACCTTTATATGGAGTGTTGAGAATGAAAGTAATGAGGACTTAGATGTCAGTATCACTTTTACCTTCAAAAATGGGCGTGGAGTGAGAGAGGATTCTGATGGTGGGTGCTATACAGAAGCGTTTGAGTCAGAAGAAGGTGGAGCTAAAGTTAAGGGTGTTGCAATAAACCAGGTCATCAGGGATATGAAGTGTTCATATGGAATCGCTGGTAAAGTGGAGGTCAGTCAGTTCTCATTTATTAACATATATGCACAACCACTGTAATTGCCCTAGATAAAGCTTTCAAGACATATGTCGTTATTTCTGTATCAATAATACTGATTGGTGAAGTCATATTGCCTCATATTTGATCCACAGAAAAGGATCTTTGGCAGACTTTGATTGTTATGCTTATGATGTAATGAAATGTTCGACATTTAAAATTTAAAATCTGGTATGACGTCATCAGAGTTGTATTTGACACTAAAGTGCTTGACATTCGACAAAAGTATGTCATTTTGGATAAATGTTACCTTGTCATGGGACCTCAGCTTTTTCTTTCAATTTATAACTTTCCTTCCGAAATGGTTTACCGATGTGGTTTATGTATAGGAAATGGAAATTTCCCATATGATATTTTGGTGTTGAAAGTGCATATATATGAAATAAGTATAAACTACAAGTTCAAATGTAAATGTCGGTTGGTCTGTCTGTCTGTCTGTCCGTCCATCTGTCTGCCATCAACATTTTGGTGAAAGTTTCTTTTATTGATACTTTGTAGCATTCTTATTTTGCAAGGAGTTTCACATTCTTGTAAAAAGATCTTTAAATTGACGATGATAAAAAGTATTTCAGATTTCAAAGTTTTCTGATGTGGTCTGATTTATGTATGAGTTTATCATTATTTTGTCAATTTAATTTGATTATTTGATTGCTACCTGTAAAATTACCTGAGTAGGACAAGCTTTGATAACTGATATTGTGTAAAATGGTTGTTTCATTGGTTGAATAGAGAAACATATTTCTGAATAGGTTGTGAACAAGATATTGGTTCTAATTTTTAGAGATACTGCAATGTACAAAATTTCAGAGAAATTAGATAATTGCACAAGATTCTTTGCCAAGATTTGTTGCTTCCCAACTTCTAAAGAGCATACCTGTCTAAAACACTTAAAGTTAATGCAGTATTCTATAACTTTTTTATTACTTTATTACTTTCAGGATAAACTCAGGGTTTCACATAAACTACAGTTTGATCCCAAAGGCTCAGGGAAGGATGTTTGGGATGACTTGAAGGAAGATGGAGAACTTGACTCAGAGCCAGGTGACTGTTTATCAAATACTTGTTATATAATACCCTAATCAGATAGATTATGTTGTTATGTAGTTACATGTAGATTGCCAGTCTTCTGCTTTTTTTAAACATTATGTACATAAATGACTTTTCAGGATTTTATTTGTTCATATTTATTACACAAGACATGTTCATTACAGATGATAAAGACAATGTACATTACATATGATAAAGACATGTACATTACAGATGTTAAAGACATGTACATTACAGATGTTAAAGACATGTACATTAAAGATGATAAAGACAATGTACATTAAAGATGATAAAGACATGTACATTACAGGTGATAAAGACATGTACATTACAGATGATAAAGACATGTACGTAACAGATGATAAAGACAATGTACATTAAAGATGATAAAGACAATGTACATTACAGGTGATAAAGACATGTACATTACAGATGATAAAGACGTACATTACAAATATTAAAGACATGTACATTACAGATACAGATGATAAATACATGTACATTACAGATGATAAAGACATGTGACTATAGATGATAAAGACATGTACATTACAGGTGATAAAGACATGAACGTAACAAATGTTAAAGACATGTACATAACAGATGATAAAGACATGTACATTACAGATGTTAAAGACATGTACATAACAGATGATAAAGGCATGTACATTACAGATGTTAAAGACATGTACATAACAGATGATAAAGACTTGTACATTACAGGTGATAAAGATGTGATTACAGATGATAAAGACTTGATTACAGATGATAAAGACGTGATTACAGATGATAAAGACATGTACATTACACATGATAAATACAATGTACATTAAAGATGATAAAGACATGTACATTACAGGTGATAAAGACATGTGCATTGCAGGTGATAAAGACATGAATATAACAAATGATAAATACATGTACATTACAGATGATAAAACATGTATATTACAGATGATAAAGACATGTATATTACAGATGATAAAGACATGTACATTACAGATACAGATGATAAATACATGTACATTACAGGTGATAAAAACATGAATATAACAGATGATAAAGACATGTATATTACAGATGTTAAAGACATGTACTTTACAGATGATAAAGACATATACATTACAGATGATAAAGACTTGTACATTACAGATGATAAAGACATGTACATTACAGATGATAAAGACATGTACATTACAGATGATAAAGATTGTACATTACAGATGATAAAGACATATACATTACAGATGATAAAGACATGTACATTACAGGTGATAAAGACATGTACATTACAAGTGATAAAGACATGTACATTACAGATGATAAAGACATGTACATTACAGATGATAAAGACATATACATTACAGATGATAAAGACATGTACAGTACAGATGATAAATACATGTACATTACAGATGATAGACATGTACATTACAGATGATAAAGACATATACATTACAGGTGATAAAGACTTGTACATTACAGATGATAAAGACATGTACATTACAGATGATAAAGACATGTACATTACAGATGATAAAGACATGTACATTACAGATGATAAAGATTGTACATTACAGATGATTAAGACATATACATAACAGATGATAAAGACATGTACATTACAGGTGATAAAGACATGTACATTACAGATGATAAAGACATGTACATTACAGGTGATAAAGACATATACATTACAGATGATTAAGACATGTACATTACAGATGATAAAGACTTGTACATTACAGATGATAAAGACATGTATATTACAGATGATAAAGACAAGTACATTACAGATGATAAAGACATGTACATTAAAGATGATAAAGACATGTACATTAAAGATGATAAAGACATGTACATTACAGATGATAAAGACATGAATATAACAAATGATAAAGACATGTACATTACAGATAATAAAGACATATACATTACAGATGATACATTTACAGATGGGTGCAGTCTTAATGTAACTTTCATGTTGACATGGAAAGTGGTTATGAGGACTGCATGAGCTCATACATTTGGATTATTCCATGGGAGTTACATCTGCTCTTCACCTTAACTCAGCTAGAAATTCACGTTAATGCTGTGTTTGTCCTATTGTGGATAAAGATCTGGCAAAACCCCATAAGGGTTCATGTTCTGGTGAACTCTGATTTCCAGCCAATCAGTGGATCGGCTACAAATTCCTAAGAATGAAATTAACATCCACAGCGTGCGCGACCCACAAGGTAGTTTTTGAACAGTGTTTGATACGTATTGCGTCACTACAACGTGCCTAGCTGAGTCATTGATTGGGTATGGGAAATAACGCTTTCGGTGACTGAAAAGTCATCAGAGTTCACCAGAACATGACCCCTTACGGGGTTTCGCCAGATCTTTATCCACAATGGGACAAATAGAGAAGCAGAATAAAGATGTGGTTTTAATCAGATTGCCATATGTACATGAAGCATGGGTAATATTAAAATGACACCCCTCAGGCTTCATGTGACAAACAAGAAAAAGGATAGTATGAAAAGTGAAATTGCCACAGAAACACATATAAGGCGCTGCGGAATGAAAAGGACAATTTTTTTTTCCTTTTTATGAGGATTAATACATACAGATGAATGAAAAGTATCAACTTTTCACCAACAGATAGGAGAATAAACCCCCCATCCATTCAGACTTCCTGAAAGGGATAATGGAATATAGATAGGGGAATATTCCTTCATCTAGTCAAGATTTAATCCAATATATAGGGGAATATTCCTCCATCTAGTATATAGATTTCATCAGATATATAGGGGAATATTCCCTTATCTAGTCAAGAATTTATCAAATAGATAGGGGAATGTTCCTTTATGTATACAGACTCCATCAGATAGATGGGGAAATTCCCCCATTTATAGACTCCATCAGAGAGATATGGGGAATATTCCTCCATCTATACAAACTCCATCAGGTAGATAGAGGAATGTTCTTCCATCTATACAGGCTTCATCAGATAAATAGGAAAATGTTCTTCATCTATACAGACTCCATCAGGTATATAGGGGAATGTTTCTCCATTTATACAGACTCCATCAGGTAGATAGGAGAATGTTCCTCCATCTATACAGACTCCATCAGGTAGATAGAGGAAATTCCCCCATTTATAGACTCCATCAGGTAGATAGGGGAATACTCCTCCATCTATACAGGCTCCATCAGATAGGTAGGTGAATGTTCCTCCATCTATACAGACTCCATCAGATAGGTAGGGAATTCTCCTCCATCTATATAGACTCCATCAGATAGATATTGGAAATTCCCCCATTTATAGACTCCATCAGGTAGATAGGGGAATGTTCCTTCATCTATACAGACTCCATCAGGCAGATAAGGGATGTTCCTCCATCTATACAGGCTCCATCAGGTAGATAGGGGAATTCTCCTCCATCTATATAGACTCCATCAGATAGATATTGGAAATTCCCCCATTTATAGACTCCATCAGGTAGATAGGGGAATACTCCTCCATCTATACAGGCTCCATCAGATAGGTAGGTGAATGTTCCTCCATCTATACAGACTCCATCAGATAGGTAGGTGATTGTTCCTCTATCTATATAGACTCCATCAGATAGTTAGGTGAATGTTCCTCCATCTATACAGACTTCATCAGTTGGATAGGAATATTTAGCCATCTATACAGACTCTATTAGACAGGTAGGGGAATATTCCTCCATCTATTTATCCTACGTCAGATAGATAGGGGAATGTATCTCCATCTATACAGACTCCATGAAATATATCGGCAATGGGACAAACAGAGAAGCGTAATAAAGATAAGGTTTTAATCAGATTTAATGAACCCAATAAATAGACATTAATCATGAGAAAATCTCTGTTTATCAGTTTAATCATCTTGCAGCTTTAAACATATTTAATAGGGCATACACACAGTTTACATCTAGTAGCTAAATTTGATGTTTGGTTGTGAACATCTAAAACAGAACAGTTTATTTACAATGTCAACATCATTTTATATGTTTGTAAAAAAAACCAACTTGGGCATGCATGCATGTGTGTGGAGAAATCCCTATTCTTTATTAAGATATGACCTCTTCATGAGCACATATAATGGTAAAGGTACCATGAATATATATCAATATAATTTTGTGTATTTCAGGTATTGGTAATAAATCTTCAGTGCCATTGGTGGCCTTGACCTTTCTCACTCACCTACTTTTGTTTATCCTTGACCTTTTCATTTCCCTCATCACAATTCCTGTAGGAAGAGGTAAATCAGTGATTTATTTACATTTGATGTACTTTTATTTCAAAAAAATTAAAATATGTATTGATATTCATTGCAGTGAATATAGATAATGTATTGGTGTAGGGAATTAGATTTAAGGAATTTTTGGACGTGTAGTATATATAATTTGGTACATGTATAATTATTAAAACATAATATTACCAGTTTTCTTAAGAAATATTTTGAAGCAAAGGTCAGGGTCACACAAGAAAGTTTTTAATATTTTTTTGGCATTGATGTGATGCATGAATTGCACTGTATTATGAGAGTAAAAGTGAAATGACAGTTGTCTAATATAAGGTGATCCAGTGTTACCTGAAATGATTCTGTGTAAGCTGACAAGGTAAGGAAATAATGATATATCTTGTTTAGGATGATTGAGGTACATTGGTATTTATATGTAGTATAAGGTGATCCTGTGTTAACATAGTAAGAAATACCCTGTTTCTGAATCATTGTGGACAAAATTTGCATTTGAGTTCTCATAAATATTTCAATATATCACATGCCACAAAAATGTTAGAAAATTTCATGAAAGTCCACAACTAACTGTTTGTTCCTCATTTCTCTTACACTTTATGCCAGATTTACAGATTATAATGCCACAATGTGGGGTGCTCATTTATGGCAATTCAGTACGGAAATCTTGATTTCAGTACAGTTTTTAAATCTCTTGTTTCAAAAGAATAAACAGGTCATAGAATAACATTCACTTGTAAGCTAAGACTTACTTCTTGCTTCTTTGCCACAATATACATGTATTTACAATAGCAGTAGACCATAATACTTCAAATTTTCTGTTTTCATTTTGTTGCTGTGAAACCAGTTAAAAATCTGTTTAATGACATTAATAAAGAGTTGAACAGGTTTCTTCTTGCTTTAGCTTTCAAAGTGCGAATTCATGTGATGAATTGTTGAGGAAATTTGTATACTTCAAGTAGCTCTTCATGAAATATTGAGAGAGTGTTGTTAGACAAATGAAAGAAAATAGAAGACTTTTAACTACTGCATGGGTTTCACTTCAGTTTGACCTCAGTGAACCAATCACTCAAGATATTGTGTTCAAGCACCTTTTATCTGTTGTCTGACAAATTTTATATGTCCATCATAAGACAGTACGTATTATGTTATTGTGTTGTCCGTCAGTCCGGGGTCATGTTTTCCTGACTTTTTTCTGCAGTCTTTCAAGATTTTGGATTGAAACTTGACATATAACTTTATATCAACGAGGATCAGTACCAGTTCACGTTTGGGTATTATTGCTGTGTTTTTGCCAGAGTTACAGCCCCTGAACTTATATAATTTCAAGGATTTTACAGTTTTTCTGACTTTTTTCTGCAGTTTTTAAAGGTATTGGATTAAAACTTTGTATATTACTTTATGTCAGTGTGGGTCAGTACCAGTTCACATTTGGGTATGATTGCTTTGGATTTGCCAGAGTTACAGCCCTTGAACTTAGAAATTTTCAAGGATTTTACAGTTTTCTTGATTTCTTTATGCAGTGTTTCAAGGTATTTGATTGTTACTTGGCCATTCATTCAAATAAATCCCCTTCAAGCTAAGGGAGGGATGTATTATGCCACGCTAGGCATTGCTCTTGATTTTTTGGGGTTTTTTTTCACTGGTACTTTCTAGGTATTGCTGGATGTGTGTGATGTAACTATGTAGGGATGAAGGATGAACAGTCACCTTCACGTCATTATAGTCACATTAGGGTCCAGGGTAGTAGGTACAATGTATCCTCCATTTGAAGCAAACATTTTCTTCATTGACAGGATAGAGAGTCATACTTAATGGGATCAGAGCATTTATATGGGTATGTGATGAGATCTATTAGTTAGGTTTTATATTGAAACCAAATTTTTGACACATTTTGCTCTCATTTTCAATATCGTCATTCGTCATATTATTAGCAGATATACACCGCTTTGTATCTTTTGATATTGTTCTTTTATTACTAGGTGTTGTATACACTTATCAGTTTTATTGAGAATTCTTCTTTTTATGAGTCATGGTAAATCTATGACAGTCATATTTATAATCCCACACAGCATGGAGTAGTATGTGTTCACTGGAATATTACTTAAATATTTGATCTGGATAATATTTGATCTGGATAAAAGTCCAGTCTGGTCTTTATGGTGTAAATGAGAGATATGGGTTTGGATGTTGAAACAACCAATCATGTTCATGATGATATTAAAGTGTAACATCAACCACTTCATGTACAAAGGATATTTTGTGTTTTGCAATATCTTATTGATGACGGTTGTAAATCATGAAATGATTTCTCTAGAGATTGAAGAGACAGGTCTCTAAAGCTGCTCATGTTTACCTCTTTGTTTCTCAGTATAATATGCTAACAGTGGTGTAAAATATTTCAGGTAGGAGTCGTTTGACATGTAGAGGAGAAGAAAAAGCTGCTGCTGTTTGTATCCAGACATCACTTGCAGCCAAACAGTCGAGAGATCTTAAGTTTGCGCTGACATGGGACATGCCTATAGTTCACTTTAAGAATAGAGCCAATATATATGCAAGGCAAGAAGCACATTTACTATATTCTGTACAGCCACTTTGATATATAGGTTTTTCTTTCATTGTTTTATAATCAAATTTGAGCACATAGTACTGACAGATGGTACACATGGAAATTACAAGTGGCGACACCTTTAGTGGCAATAATTAAAACCGAAAAGAAATGCTAGTGGTGACAGTAATGCTAGTTGTAAATCTGTATACAATGGTGGATAAATTACTACAGAAAATTAATACAATGTATTATTTATTCATATAGAGTACATCAGTTTTTTTGTGCAGGCCACCTGACTCAATAGATTTTAAAACAAGCTGCCAGAAGTTTTCTATTGACACTTACTTGTCTGTTGTCCATTTAGATTGTGAATTGTGGTCGATCTTATTATATAACTTGAAGTGTCAACATCAGTTAATCCAGCAATCTTGGATGTATACCATTGCTGCAATCCTTTTGACATGATTGTGCTTTATATATATATCTGTGTGTGTGTGTGTGTGTAGGTGTGTATGTGTGTAGGGGTGTGTGTGTGTGTGTGTAGGGGTGTGTGTGTATATTTATACTAATCCAAAGGTGGTACTAGCAAATACATATGTGTATAGAAGATGACAAGTTGCATAAGCCTATATACTAAAGCAGAGGTAGAAAGACCACTATTATGTGTATACTAAAGTACAGGTGATATAGACCAATATACATGTGTATATGAAAGCACAGGTAATATGTACCAATATACATGTGTATATGAAAGCACAGGTGATATAGACTAATATACATGTGTATATGAAAGCACAGGTACTATAGACTAATATACATGTGTATATCTAGGCACAGGTGATATAGACTAATATACATGTGTATACTAAAGTACAGGTAATATAGACCAATATACATGTGTATATGAAAGCACAGGTAATATGTACCAATATACATGTGTACATGTATATGAAAACACAGGTAATATAGACCAATATACATGTGTCAATGAAAGCACAGGTGATATAGACCAATATACATGTGTCAATGAAAGCACAGGTAATATAGACCAATATACATATGTATATGAAAGCACAGGTACTATAGACTAATATACATGTGTATATCAAAGCACAGGTAATATAGACCAATATACATGTGTATACTAAAATACAGGCAATATAGTTCAATGTACATGTGTATATGAAAGCACAGGTAATATAGACCAATATACATGTGTATATGAAAGCACAGGTGATATACATGTGTATAGATATTACTAAATTACAGGTTGAATAAGCCAAGAACCATGTGTATACAGGAGGACAATTTGCATGAGCCAGTATATATTTATGTTGTTTACTACAATATTTATTATTTTGACGTACCATTGCAAGCTAGCATAGTACAGTGGGTAGTGTGCTAGTTCACTGGGGGGGGGGGGGGGGTGCTGGTGTTGTGTCTTTGGATTGAGACAGTACAAACTGAGGTCTCATGGTCTGGTAGTCATTAGTACATCATAGATACCTGACTGCTTAAAGAGGATTAATTGTATAGGGGTACATTTCTGTGCACTGCATCAGGTACATGCAGTTCTCATATAATTAACTTGGTATGATGTAAAACAAGAAACAAATGCACTGAACTTAAGTGTAGCATACTCCCCTATGATAATGATAATGTTATATACTCTCCTCTGAACTTGCGTTTAGCATACTCCCCTATTATTATGATAATATTATACTCTCCTCTGAACTTAAGTGTAGCATACTCCCCTATGATTATGATAATATTATACTCTCCTCTGAACTTAAGTGTAGCATACTCCCCTATGATTATGGTAATGTTATATACTCTCCTCTGAACTTAAGTGTAGCATACTCCCCTATGATTATGATAATGTTATATACTCTCCTCTGAACTTAAGTGTAGCATACTCCCCTATGATAATGATAATATTATACTCTCCTCTGAACTTAAGTGTAGCATATTCCCCTATTATTATGATAATATTATACTCTCCTCTGTACTTAAGTGTAGCATACTCCCCTATGATTATGATAATATTAATATACTCTCCTCTGAACTTAAGTGTAGCATACTCCCCTATGATTATGATAATATTATACTCTCCTCTGAACTTAAGTGTAGCATACTCCCCTATGATTATGATAATATTATACTCTCCTCTGTACTTAAGTGTAGCATACTCCCCTATGATAATGATAATATTATACTCTCCTCTGTACTTAAGTGTAGCATACTCCCCTATGATAATGATAATATTATACTCTCCTCTGAACTTAAGTGTAGCATATTCCCCTATTATTATGATAATATTATACTCTCCTCTGTACTTAAGTGTAGCATACTCCCCTATGATTATGATAATATTATACTCTCCTCTGAACTTAAGTGTAGCATACTCCCCTATGATTATGATAATATTATACTCTCCTCTGAACTTAAGTGTAGCATACTCCCCTATGATTATGATAATATTATACTCTCCTCTGTACTTAAGTGTAGCATACTCCCCTATGATTATGATAATATTATACTCTCCTCTGTACTTAAGTGTAGCATACTCCCCTGTGATAATGATAATTTTATGATGTTTTTACAGGAGATATGCCAGATGGTTTGGGACTGATGGAACTTCATCACCACGCATGTGTAGCTATGCACTTCAGCACTACACAGTATGGGAGAAGAAGATAGAAGATTGGCAAAATCCTATACTTCAGAACAAGTAATCATGGAATTTAACATTAATAATCATCAATCCAGTTGTTTAAAACTGTAACCAGTGATCAAGCTAACCAGTGGTTAAACTCAGTCTTACTATTTCATAACTTTGAGTTACTTTGTTTAATATACTCATTTGATTTATATTTAATCAGTATATTAATACAATTTAAATCTTTGTACTGTCACCAGCCTCACTTATCATCTTTCAAACTTTAATTTCTTATGAGTTTAACCAGCAATTAAAGATCTGAACCACAAGACCCTGTAATACTACAACATGTTGTTATTCTTCCCTACCAGACCCTGTAATACTACAACATGACTGTTGTTATTCATCACTACCAGACCCTGTAATACTACAACATGTTGTTATTCATCTCTACCAGACCCTGTAATACAACATGTTGTTACTCATCACTACCAGGCCCTGTAATACTACAACATGTTGTTATTCATCTCTACCAGACCCTGTAATACTACATGTTGTTACTCATCACTACCAGACCCTGTAATACAACATGTTGTTACTCATCACTACCAGACCCTGTAATACTACATGTTGTTACTCATCACTACCAGACCCTGTAATACAACATGTTGTTACTCATCACTACCAGACCCTGTAATACTACATGCTGTTACTCATCACTACCAGACCCTGTAATATTACAACATGTTGTTATTCATCTCTACCAGACCCTGTAATACTACATGTTGTTACTCGTCACTACCAGACCCTGTAATACTACAACATGTTGTTACTCATCACTACCAGACCCTGTAATACTACAACATGTTGTTACTCATCACTACCAGACCCTGTAATACTACATGTTGTTACTCATCACTACCAGACCCTGTAATACAACATGTTGTTACTCATCACTACCAGACCCTGTAATACTACATGCTGTTACTCATCACTACCAGACCCTGTAATATTACAACATGTTGTTATTCATCTCCACCAGACCCTGTAATACTACATGTTGTTACTCATCACTACCAGACCCTGTAATACAACATGTTGTTACTCATCACTACCAGACCCTGTAATACAACATGTTGTTACTTATCTCTACCAGACCCTGTAATACAACATGTTGTTACTCATCACTACCAGACCCTGTAATACTACAATATGTTGTTATTCATCTCTACCAGACCCTGTAATACTACATGTTGTTACTCATCACTACCAGACCCTGTAATACTACAACATGTTGTTATTCATCTCCACCAGATCCTGTAATACTACATGTTGTTACTCATCACTACCAGACCCTGTAATATTACAACATGTTGTTATTCATCCCTACAGGACTGTTATACTACAACATGTTATTCATCCAACAAGGCTCTGTAATACTGCATATTTTTATTCATCCCAACAAGGTCCTGTAATACTACAACATGTTGTTACTCATCACTACCAGACCCTGTAATACTACAACATCTTGTTACTCATCCGTTTGCTATTGGTATATACAGATTACGTATTTCATACACTAGCTTTATCTTCGTTACTTTTAATAAGTCTTTTCTGTATCTGTATAATTACTCAAGAATTTATTTAGTTTTACATTTTCTCTAATAAATCTTTACTACAGGAACCTCCCTGCTTGGTACAAATCTGCACTGTTTAATGAATTGTACTTTGTAAGTGATGGAGGTACCATTTGGTTAGACCCTGTAGAAAGAAAAGATAATCAGATTGTATTGAAGGAGAATAATGATGATCCACCATTAGTTCAGGAATATAGCAAGTTTGCTTACTTGGAAGGTCAGTTTGTGAGATAGGAATAGCAAATCATTACATGAATGTGCACATTAACTTTGACAAAAATAATCAGTCCATGTAATGATGCTATGAAGATGTCAGCTAATTTAAACAACAAAGTAACATGTTAAGTTCTACCGGTCAAAGACTGGTCAAGGTCATGCAGGGTCTACCAATCAAAGACTGGCCAAGCTCAAGCAGGGTCAACTGGTCATAGACTAGTCAAGGTCATGCTGGTCAAAGACTAATCAAGCTCATGCCAGCTCTACTAGTCATAGACTAGTCAGTTTCATGAAGGCTCTATTGGTTATAGACTAGTCAAGCTCACAAAGGCTCTACTGGTTCAAAACTGGTCAAGTACATGCAAGCTCTATGCGTCAAAGACTAGTCAAATTCATCCGGCTCTACTTGTCACGGACTAATCAAATTCATAAAGGCTCTACTGGTCAAAGATTGGTCAAGGTCATGCTGGTCAAAGTCATACAGGCTCTATTGGTCAATGACTAGTCAAGATCATGCTATTTTTACTGGTCATAGACAAGCTCTTAAGGGCTGTATTGGTCAAAGACTGGTCAACTGGTCATGCCAGCTTGACAGGTGTTAGGCTAATCAAGGTAATGTATTAGCCTGCCAACTTTAGGGTCATATTAATATCTACCAACTAAACAAGATCATGCATTAGTCTGTCACCTGTTTGGTCATCAGGCTTAAAATAATTTATGGTCACAACTGCTCCAAGACTATTCAACACAGTCTTTTCATAGTGGATGAGTGCAAAATCTATCATATACATTAACTAGATCAGTTTCAGATTGTACCTTTAAATGTTTGTGTTTATAAAACAAAGGGGCATTTCAGCAAATTTTGAATGGACCTAGGTAGTTTTCGAACGGATATGCATTATATGCAAATTATTACATCACGAGTACATTATTTATGTAAACATGAAAAGAGGTTCAAGCTAAGGTATCTTCTCTTGCCATACCTCACAAAGTCAGTATTATATATTTGCATTTTTATATATCAATTACATATCAATTATACTTAGTAACTTTCATACATGTTAAAGTAATGTTTTATCTCCAGAAGTTAAGGCATCACCACTTGGAATGATCATTTAAAACGCTACTTGCAACTTTCAATGCGAAGAAAATTATGTGCTCAAAACAAACACAATCTAGATCAAAAACAAGTGAGCAGTCATTATTTTATTGCATAACAGTTATTTCTTCATATTTTTGAAAATCAGTTAGGTGTTTGGAAACTGACAATGTTTGAATTATGCCTCTTCTACATGGTAATTTTAATGACTGCTCCTGTACTTTGTTCTTCGCATTCAAACATGTGACCTTGTATGTTCTTAAATTTTAGTCTCAAGAATGTTTGACATGCATAATGAAGTATGCTTAACACTTGTTACTTATAAATGGAATTCCCTTGAATGTTTGAAAACTGCCGAAATGCCCCAACATTAATTTCTTACCATATATAATCATGTCAAAATTCTAAATAACAGTACTAGAACATGATAAACTTTGTCTTTTAAATTTCTGACCTTAATGAAGCATGCTGAAGAAATTTCACAGTAATAAATGAAGAGCTCTCTATCAAACTTGTTCTAATATGTAACTCCTTCTGTATTTTTCTGCAGGACATGAGTACAGAATGTTCAATACATACGATGTTCATCATTATGCATCCTTTAGTCTGCTAATGCTGTGGCCTAAACTTCAGATTTCTCTACAGTACGACATTGGTAAGAACATCTGAATGAATAATATTAAGTTTCATCTTTCGATTTTATATTAATTCAATAAGGCTTAAACTAAAATTTGTGTTTGTTTCCAGAATGTAACTTACCCTTTTAGTTTCTATACGCCCATCATAGATGGAGTCTGTTGGTCCCTGGGTCTGTACGCACCTTGTTAACACGTTACAGACCATGCCATTTAGGCTAGGACTTTCAAACCTAGTACAGTTACTTCTTATGGCATGAGGACAAACCCTATTGATTTAAGATATCAAGCTCAAAGGTCAAGGTCATTTGGGGCCAAAACTGTAGTATCAATGTGCCACTACTGCTAGAGTCCTGTTGATGTCCTGTCTCTGGATTACATAGTACTACTGTGTAATGTAGTATCAATGATCCGTCACTGCTAGAGTCCTGTTGTTGTCCTGTCTCTTGGATTACATAGTAATACTGTGTAATGTAGTATCAATGAGCCATCACTACTAGAGTCCTGTTGATGTCCTGTTCCTTGGTTTACATAGTAATACTGTGTAATGTAGTATCAATGATCCGTCACTGCTAGAGTCCTGTTGATGTCCTGTTCCTTGGATTACATAGTAATACTGTGTAATGTAGTATCAATGAGCCATCACTGCTAGAGTCCTGTTGTTTATTGTTTATATTCTTTCTTTTTGCACCTTTGTACCTGCAATGAGTCATTGTTTATATTCATTCTTTTTGCACCTTTATACCTGCACAGCGTCATTGGTTATTTTCTTCTTTTTCTTTCGCCATTGTACCTTCAGTTTGTACCTGCACAGGATCATTGGTTCACTCAACCACAGAATGCAGGTCACCGTCATAAAGAGAAAATATATTTAGTATGTCTAAATATATTCCAAGAATAGTTTTAAAATGTTGCTACCTAATAATGTTATCTGATAATATGTCATGATTATATCATGTACTAAGATACTGTAATTTTTGGTATTAGCATCATCATCTTGAGTGTCTTTATAACTGTACGTTTAGATATTTGTACAGAATAACAATATCGTAGATAACCTGTATATGTGTTACAGCTAAAGGCATCAGGTCAGAGGATACGACCAATGTCAAGTTCTTAATGGAGGGTGTTCGTGGCAATAGGAAGACAAAAAACACAGTACCACATGACCTTGGTGACCCTGGTAGGTAGCATTATATTAATGTCACCAATATATTATGTATACCATACTCCACCTGTGCTAGTGATCACTATAGATTCTTCCTACATTCATTGTGTATATACCTCTACATGATTTGTTAAATCATTCCTCACATTGGCTAATATCCTATTGTTATTCATAGAGAACGAACCTTGGACTTCCTTGAATGCCTACATTGTACACGACACACATGAGTGGAAGGACCTTAACTTGAAATTTGTACTACAGGTGTATAGAGATTTCTCAAAAATCCGTGATGATACTTACCTTAAAGACATGTATCCAATAGCAAAAGTAAGTCAGGTTATAGAGTTAGTGTAACAACACGTATCCAATAGGAAAAATAAGTCAGGTTATAGAATTACTGTAACAACACGTATCCAATAGGAAAAATAAGTCAGGTTATATAGTTAGTGTAACAACATGTATCCAATAGGAAAAGTAAGTCAGGTTATAGAGTTAGTGTAACAAAACGTATCCAATAGGAAAAGTAAGTCAGGTTATATAGTTAGTGTAACAACACATCCAATAGGAAAAATAAGTCAGGTTATAGAATTACTGTAACAACACGTATCCAATAGGAAAAATAAGTCAGGTTATATAGTTAGTGTAACAACACGTATCCAATAGGAAAAGTAAGTCAGGTTATAGAGTTAGTGTAACAAAACGTATCCAATAGGAAAAGTAAGTCAGGTTATATAGTTAGTGTAACAACACGTATCCAATAGGAAAAGTAAATCAGGTTATGGAGTTAGTGTAACAAAACGTATCCAATAGAAAAAGTAAGTCAGGTTATATAGTTAGTGTAACAACACGTATCCAATAAGAAAAGTAAGTCAGGTTATAGAGTTAGTGTAACAAAACGTATCCAAATAGCAAAAGTAAGTCAGGTTATGGAGTTAGTGTAACAAAACGTATCCAATAGCAAAAATAAGTCAGGTTATAGAGTTAGTGTAACAAAACGTATCCAATAGGAAAAGTAAGTCAGGTTATAGAGTTAGTGTAACAAAACGTATCCAATAGGAAAAGTAAATCAGGTTATGGAGTTAGTGTAACAAAACGTATCCAATAGAAAAAGTAAGTCAGGTTATGGAGTTAGTGTAACAAAATGTATCCAATAGAAAAAGTAAGTCAGGTTATAGAGTTAGTGTAACAAAACGTATCCAATAGGAAAAGTAAGTCAGGTTATAGAGTTAGTGTAACAAAACGTATCCAATAGGAAAAGTAAGTCAGGTTATATAGTTAGTGTAACAACACGTATCCAATAGGAAAAATAAGTCAGGTTATATAGTTAGTGTAACAACACATATCCAATAGGAAAAATAAGTCAGGTTATAGAATTACTGTAACAACACGTATCCAATAGGAAAAATAAGTCAGGTTATATAGTTAGTGTAACAACACGTATCCAATAGGAAAAGTAAGTCAGGTTATAGAGTTAGTGTAACAAAACGTATCCAATAGGAAAAGTAAGTCAGGTTATATAGTTAGTGTAACAACACGTATCCAATAGGAAAAGTAAATCAGGTTATATAGTTAGTGTAACAACATGTATCCAATAGGAAAAGTAAGTCAGGTTATATAGTTAGTGTAACAACACGTATCCAATAGGAAAAGTAAGTCAGGTTATAGAGTTAGTGTAACAAAACGTATCCAATAGGAAAAGTAAGTCAGGTTATGGAGTTAGTGTAACAAAATGTATCCAATAGCAAAAATAAGTCAGGTTATATAGTTAGTGTAACAAAACGTATCCAATAGGAAAAGTAAGTCAGGTTATAGAGTTAGTGTAACAAAACGTATCCAATAGAAAAAGTAAGTCAGGTTATGGAGTTAGTGTAACAAAACGTATCCAATAGGAAAAGTAAATCAGGTTATGGAGTTAGTGTAACAAAACGTATCCAATAGGAAAAGTAAGTCAGGTTATATAGTTAGTGTAACAACACGTATCCAATAGGAAAAGTAAGTCAGGTTATAGAGTTAGTGTAACAAAACGTATCCAATAGGAAAAGTAAGTCAGGTTATAGAGTTAGTGTAACAAAACGTATCCAATAGGAAAAATAAGTCAGGTTATAGAGTTAGTGTAACAAAACGTATCCAATAGGAAAAGTAAGTCAGGTTATAGAGTTAGTGTAACAAAACGTATCCAATAGGAAAAGTAAGTCAGGTTATAGAGTTAGTGTAACAAAACGTATCCAATAGGAAAAATAAGTCAGGTTATAGAGTTAGTGTAACAAAACGTATCCAATAGGAAAAGTAAGTCAGGTTATAGAGTTAGTGTAACAAAACGTATCCAATAGGAAAAGTAAGTCAGGTTATATAGTTAGTGTAACAACACGTATCCAATAGGAAAAGTAAGTCAGGTTATAGAGTTAGTGTAACAAAACGTATCCAATAGGAAAAGTAAGTCAGGTTATATAGTTAGTGTAACAAAACATATCCAATAGCAAAAATAAGTCAGGTTATAGAGTTAGTGTAACAAAACGTATCCAGTAGGAAAAGTAAGTCAGGTTATAGAGTTAGTTTAACAAAACGTATCCAATAGGAAAAGTAAATCAGGTTATAGAGTTAGTGTAACAAAACGTATCCAATAGCAAAAATAAGTCAGGTTATAGAGTTAGTGTAACAAAACGTATCCAATAGGAAAAGTAAGTCAGGTTATAGAGTTAGTGTAACAAAACGTATCCAATAGGAAAAGTAAGTCAGGTTATATAGTTAGTGTAACAACACGTATCCAATAGGAAAAGTAAGTCAGGTTATAGAGTTAGTGTAACAAAACGTATCCAATAGCAAAAGTAAGTCAGGTTATGGAGTTAGTGTAACAAAATGTATCCAATAGCAAAAATAAGTCAGGTTATATAGTTAGTGTAACAAAACGTATCCAATAGGAAAAGTAAGTCAGGTTATAGAGTTAGTGTAACAAAACGTATCCAATAGAAAAAGTAAGTCAGGTTATGGAGTTAGTGTAACAAAACGTATCCAATAGGAAAAGTAAATCAGGTTATGGAGTTAGTGTAACAAAACGTATCCAATAGAAAAAGTAAGTCAGGTTATATAGTTAGTGTAACAACACGTATCCAATAGGAAAAGTAAGTCAGGTTATAGAGTTAGTGTAACAAAACGTATCCAAATAGCAAAAGTAAGTCAGGTTATGGAGTTAGTGTAACAAAACGTATCCAATAGGAAAAATAAGTCAGGTTATATAGTTAGTGTAACAAAACGTATCCAATAGGAAAAGTAAGTCAGGTTATAGAGTTAGTGTAACAAAACGTATCCAATAGGAAAAGTAAGTCAGGTTATGGAGTTAGTGTAACAAAACGTATCCAATAGAAAAAGTAAGTCAGGTTATGGAGTTAGTGTAACAAAATGTATCCAATAGAAAAAGTAAGTCAGGTTATAGAGTTAGTGTAAGAACACGTATCCAATAGAAAAAGTAAGTCAGGTTATAGAGGGACCGTGTAAGTACATGTAATATGTGTTTCTATAATATTGATATTCTACTCACACTTTATAACAGCTGTTAAAAGGCAGAGTGTATAACATTACAATTTGTTCATTCAGCATGTCTTAATAATAAGTTAATAAATTTTGTTAATGGAATGAGTCATTATAACCTGTCTTAATGGAATGAGTTATTATAATCTGTGTTAATGGAATGAGTCATGATAACCTGTGTTGATAGAGTGAGTCATGGTAACCTGTGTTTATGAAGTGAGTTATGGTAACCTTTGTCTATAGAGTGAGTCATTATAATCTATGCAGATGGAATGAGTTTTAATAACCTGTGTTGACA